>OU466857.2:29612500-30224166 GCA_911865555.2 Thlaspi arvense
GGTGAATCATATCGGTCATATTCAGCGGTCACTTGTGACCGATGTGAAGAGACAGGACACCTGCATCGGTCAAGAGCATCGGTCAAGACTGACCGATGTAACTAAGCCGAGAGGTTGAAGATTCGCATCGATCATCCGCATCGGTCATCGGCTGATCGATGTAAAGCCCCCGAGAGGTGCATCGGTCATCCACATCAGTCACTTGTGACCGATGTAAGCCAGTTTGAATTTCCTTTTATTTACAACTTTGCCATTATTTTAGGGCTTTTTTCATTTACTATAAATAGGTTTGATCTAATGTTTTTAGCATAAAGTCTTGTTCTTGCTTAGTTTTAAGAGTTTTTCAGTCTTTGTAAGAACAAGTCTATCATTTTAATCAAAGTTTTCTATTTGCCTTTTAATTTCTTCTCTAATCTCGCTCTTAATCATGTTTAACATCATTTTCTATTGTGATTGGGTGTTTTCTATGATTATGAGTGAGTAGATCTTTTAGGGTTCTTAGATGTGGTAGATTGGGGAAATTTAGAGGCTTAATTAGGGTTTGTTAGCGCTTAATTATGTTGATTCCTCTCTATTAATCTGTTCTTAAACTATATTTGTCTTGATCACATGAATCTATATCTAGGCTTCATCTTGTGCCCACCAAGTGTTTGATGAAATGCTGATCTTGTTTAATAGAGGATTTACTGGCCTTAACTGTTTGAGGAGTATTTTGACTTGAATAGAGTTGGTTTTTCATTCTTGTTGATTGTTCTAGCACTAATGAGAGTTAGTTCTTGTTAGGATGATTAGCAAAGGGTTATTTGCCAAGAGATTGGACTAAACTTGCTTGATTGATAACTCTATATCTAGGAATTAGCATATGATTGCTTGTTTGCATTGTCAATGATGTTTGAAACAGCCTAAGTTTTGCCTTTGAATTCCCCAAAGTCAAAAAAACTACATCTAGGAACTTGTTTTCTCTTATTTGAATTTTGAATTTTGCTTTAAGTGCTCTGTTTTCTTGCTCTGTTTTACACTTTACAATGCCCCTATCATGGCTTTCCTAGTGAGTCTTTGCTCTCTACTCTATACAGAGGTGTGTTTCCTAATATCAGAATGCTTTTGGACACAGCAAGCAATGGGAATTTCCTAGGGAATACAGTAGAAGAAGGTCTTGAACTTGTGGAGAATTTATCTCAAAGTGATAACAATTATGGTAAAGATTTTGACAAGGCACGTATAAATTCTAAGGAGGAGCTAGAATACAACAGAAAGGAGATCAAGAGACTCAATGAGAAGCTTGACAAACTGCTCCAAGTGAATCAAAAGGAGGACCACCTTTTGGTGAATATCTTCAGAACCAAGAGGACGAAGAGGTTCACATTGAGAAAATTAATTACTTTGGAGGACAGGGAGGATACAACAACGTCAATAACTTCAAGAACCCCAACTTGTCCTATAGAAGTAACAATGTTGCTAATTGTCAAGATCAGGTTTATCCTCCTTAAGGCCAAGGCATGCAGCAAAAGCCTTTGGTTCCCTACAACCAAAAACAAGGCTTTGCTTCTAAGAAAAACTATCAAGGGAATCCGAACAGCTTTCAGCCCACGCTTGCCGTTGCTTCTCTAGGTTTTGCACCACAA
This sequence comes from Thlaspi arvense, assembly GCA_911865555.2. Taxonomy (NCBI): domain Eukaryota; kingdom Viridiplantae; phylum Streptophyta; class Magnoliopsida; order Brassicales; family Brassicaceae; genus Thlaspi; species Thlaspi arvense. The sequence goes on from OU466857.2 coordinate 29,614,126, forward strand.
GGATAAGCTTCTAGCTCCAATGCTCAGGATTCAGAGATCAAATGGATCTTGCACCAGCTTCTACAAGGCCAAGCAACACAAACCATGGATATGGCTAAGAAGTTTGCTGATCTACACAATAAGATAGACAACCAATATGGAGAGCTTTCTACCAAGATTGATAACTTGAACACTATAATCGAGACTATGGAGAATAACAAGAGCATTACAACTACCTCAAGGTCTCAAAGTCAGTTTTCTGAAAAACCTGAAGCAAATCCCAAGGAATTCTGCAATGCCTTCTCTTGTGTTGCAATGCCAAGTCAAGCAGATAATAATGTTGATATTGATGAGCTAGAGAAACTTCTTTGTGGTGATGATTATGTCTCTCATTATTATTTCAAGACTGCTGTAATCAATGAGGACATTGAGATCTTAAGTGTGTGTGTGTGTGTGTAGGGGGGGTGGAAAGCAAAAGCTGATAGCTGAAGAGAAAGCAACTCCCTAAATACCTCCACCTTACAAACCTTTTCATCCATCTCCAGGGAGGTTGAAGAAGAAGATTGTAGCAGAGCAGAAAGCTTTGTTTCTTGAATCTATGAAGAAGGTTGAGAAGAATCTCCAGATTCTTAAGGAACCACACAAGTTGCCTCCTGGTATATTAGCTCTCAAAGATAAACTTCTAGCTGAAGCAAGAGAGCTGAGTAAAGAAGAACTGCCCATTCCTGATGTTGCACCACAAAAGGTTGCAAAGACTGTTGTCACCAAGAATCTTGGAGATCCTGGATGCTTCCCTCTACCTTGTTCAGTTGGCGGGTCCCTATTCAAAAGTTGATTGTGTGATCTTGGAGCCAGCATAAACCTGATACCTCTCTCAATTGCCAAAAATGTAGGATTTAAAATCTTTAAGGAGAGTTAAATCTCTCTTGTCTTATCTGATGGAATAAGGAGAAGTCCAGATGGTTTGCTAGTAGACATGCCTGTCATCATGTGAAAGGTGAACATACCAACTAATATTGTGGTACTAGACTTAGATGTGAGATTAAGAACCCAATCATATTGGGTAGACCATTCTTGGCTTCAACTGGAGCAGTGTTTGATGTAAAGAAGCGCCTGATTAAGTTAAGGCTAAGTGATAATGAAATGCTCAAGTTTGATACAAATGGAACAAAATGTGGAGCTGAAGATCAAGCTTACTCATTGGAATTTGAAGAAATGCAAGGAGAAGCTGAGAATTGGCCTCTCATCAATGAATATTATGGGATATGCTTTGATGAATGTTTTCTTCCTATACTGTTGAAGAGCCATAACCTACACTAAAGGAGGAAGAGCATAAGGAGATCCCAAGGGAAGCTAAAGGGAGTGAAGACAAGCTAAATTGTCTCTCTAAAGGCTTGGGCTTGAAGCTTCTGGACTCAACTAATGAAGGAGTGGTGTACAAGGTCAAGTGTAAAGATAAATCTCAAACTTATGCACTTTTGAAGACAATCAATACCATTCAAGGGTTCCACAAGGACAATGCCAATTCAGCAAGAGCACACTATGGCCATCTTAAGAAGAACTTTCCACCATCAGCGACTATTACTCTTCCACTAGGATCAGCGAGGAGTCCTCTGACTCCTCCTTTCCCCAACTAGAAGAATGGTGACATCAAGCTTAGAGATGTAAAACAAGCACTTTTGGGAGGCAATCCCATGTTATGCTTGTATATACTTGCTTTTATCTTTTTTTTTTTTTTTTAATTTTAGTGTTGTGTGTGTCAGGTTTTAAGTAGATAGTCAAGGAAGAACAAGATGGACCAAGGAAAAGTTTATGCAATCTGTGTTGAGGTCCATATTGGATATATGTGCGATATTAGAGTCATATCAAGGTGCATATCGGGTATGACGTTGAAACTGAAGAACTAGCAAAAACAGGCATTATGCTCCAACTCGATATCGATCGTTTGTGTCGGGCAAACACCCGATATCGGACAAAAAAATTCATATCGATATCCATATCGGAATGTTTCCCAATATAAACTCAAAAACCAGGTAAGTCAACTCTCTCTTACTTGCGTTGAACCGAGCTTTATCTATTGAAAACCACACTTCCACCCTGAAACAACTCATCTCTTATCTCCCAAAATCGCCTCCAAGTATAACTCCCTCATCTCTCACTAAAAATTCTTGATTCAAAACCCCAAAAACTTGGTTCAACGCAAGATGTCTTATCATTCACTTGTTTTCAAGGTTTCATCCATCAATCATCCAATGTAAGTCTCTGAAATTTTGAATTTCCTTCATGATAAGCAGGTTTTTATGCAAGCTGTTTTAGAATCAAACCCAAACCAAGATAATGATATAGTATATGGGTGAGGGGTATCAATCCGGCCTAGGTTGATGAAAGTTACTAGGAATGCAAGAGCTAAGCAAATCTAAGTGAAATCGGATAAATAGAGGAGAAAATCAGTAAAAACTAAATGCAAGTACCAAATGACCAAGAAAACTATTTTAAAATCCCCTCTCAAGGGTTAGAAACTACTAGATGAACTCTAAGAATTTAAAATGCAAGACTACTAATTTATAAAAATCGAACTCTAAAGGCAGATAAACAGAGAATTTCTAACAACTTAGATCAATGATTTTCAAGACAAAAGATGCAAACTTTATGACTAGGAAATAATAACTTGAGTTTTTAAAATGCTAAAAGAGGATTCAAGGTTGAGGGTCATATTAAGAAGGTTAAAGATTCAAGCTTGGGTTTTGAAAACTTTAGATCTACACATTTTGTGCTATCTCTAAGTCTTGAGAAGCTAGAAGAGGTTTATCCATGGCGTGTGGTATAAACCCTTTCCTCAACCCTTCCTCCTAACCCATGGCGTGTGGTGGAAAGATGGGTCAAAGAAAATTAAGCAAAGATCTCAAATAATGGTCTAACTAGCTCCCTAAGCATCAATGGCATTTGGGAAAGGATGAGCTAGTCTATTGGATTTGGTTTTAAGAGATTCCTGAATCCCGCCAAGGTAAGGAGATCTCTGAGATCAAAGAGATCTTTCCCAAGACTCTCTAAGCATTAAGAGCCCAAATCCAAGAAGAGAATAGATTAAGAACAAGAAAAGTCCCAAGCTTAAACACTTTAAACCCTTCTTAATCGCCCCAACCTTAAACCCAAGGAAAACTACTCGCTACACATTGTTAAAACACACGAAAATGCAAAGGATGAAAAGCTAAACATGATTAAAACGATTAAGCAAAAGCGATTAAAGAAAATACTTAAGATTAATGCAAGATTAAGGTTCACAAATATCAAAAGCTTAAAACCAAGAACAATGGCGGCTAAAACTTAAAGAAAAGATAAAGATAACATAGCATAAAAAGAGGGAAACAGATCGAATGGTTTATATCCTCACAAAATAGGGTAGACAAAAGTATAAATGGTCCCCTCACTAAACTCCAAAAGTGAGCTGTCCGGATAAGGTTCAGAGATCGACTTCGGCAGTTGATCCCTTACTCGATCTCTCGGCTAGAACGTCTGCTTTTGCTCAATCCTTGGGTCGGTTCGGTCGGATGGATCGAGTATTTCTATCGATCTTCTAGTCGATTCTCGGACGATCGGGTCGTAAACTCGATCTGGCCCTCATTCTGCATGGCTTAGTTCACGTCCGTACTCATGATCGATCACCTCGGTCAATCTCGACCTCGATCCCTTCCTTGAAACGACCCGGGCTTAGTCGATCTTCTGGTCGATCTCATCTAGATCGACCTGCCTAGCTCGATCTTTCTCTCGATCTCGGTCCCTTTACCGAATGGCTGAGTTCTCCCAAGTGTCCACATGCTTCCTCTCGATCCTTAGCACGTCCACGCAACCTCCATAGCTCCAGAGCTCCCAAAACAACCTGAATATGTTGCAAGAATGCAAGAAATATGCAAATGCTAATGCAAAGTGCACTTAGGACCTAAAATGAGACAAATGGTGCAAACTTAGCCTATTATGTAACATGAATGCATGAAAACTACTCTAAATGCATGCTAAATATACGAAATATTTGAGTATATCAACTCCCCCAACTTGCCTTTTGCTTGCCCTCAAGCAAACAAAATTCAAGAAAGAAAGAGAGGTTTTAAAAATGGGAGCTCAAATTCCCTGCAAAAGTGTTTTTCAAATGAATCAATTCAATGGTCCTAGTTCTCAATTCTAAGATGCAATGCACAAACTCATACTCCAAAGAACTTAGCTATATTCATCACATGTTGAATCTCAAATCATGACTCTCATATTCCAAGCAATCCAAGAATCCTAACCTTTAACATTGATTAAGATCAAACCGTGAATCACACTCATGCATTTTAAAACCGAATACATTTGGCTTAGAGACAAAGGTTTTGAGATAAAAATGATCTCATTTAAGTGGGTATATCAAGCAATGAGTTATCTCAAAAAGGAATGAACTTATGCATAATGCTAAAGGTAAAGGCAATTGATGCATACATGACTAGACTCTCATCTACCCATATACACTAACCATGATCCTAAAACCCTCTCTCATTTTTTTCTTTCTTTTTAAAGCTCACTCACCATCTAGAGACTACCCACAACAACAAGGCAAGGCGCCAAGCTTAACCCACAAAAACAGAAAACATCTTTACTCTTCTTATAGCTAGTGGGATGGTCTTATACATACTTGGAGCTCTTTTCTTATTATTTTGATAGCTCTCTTCTCAAATATTTTTTTTTCTTTTCTTAAAACATTTGGCCTTTTGGCTCTTTTCATTTTCTTTCTTTTTGAGAGCTATCTCTTTTTCTTTTAAACTAGAGCTTTTATACAAAACATTTCAAGACCACCCACTTAAAACTATGAAACTCTTTTAAACCAAATTCCCAACATCAACCTCTTTTTAAACCGAAACAAGTAAGCAAATCATCAACACCCATGAATCCCCGCCCCAAAACAAGCCTAAAACTAGCTTCAAAATGCAAAGCTAGCAATCATATGAGAGCCTAATCATGTCGCCTAAACCTAACACTTTATGCCAAGTTCAAACCGAAAATAAGGCCTCACAATGATGTCACACAAGAAAATTGGCTTGAAAGGAGGATAAGGGTGAAGGTAAGGAGTTCTATTTAGGCTTACAAGAGAGTGGTAAGAAGGGAGTAAGAAAGCCTAAATATGTATATGTGATCCATGTATCCTTTTTCAAATGCACAAGTATGATGATTCAAAAATTCAACTTAAGGTTCTCACTTGATAGGAAAGGATTCAATTCATGTTTGTTCAACTTAAGCCACGAAAATCAAAACAAATGATCCAAATAAGGTTAGAGCTTACTTTCAAAGTTTGCACAATGCATCAAAGAACTACTAACTAGGGCTTTGAAACACTTTTCAAGAAAAACTTTCGCTCCTTATGCAAATGCAAACAACCTAAATGATTAAAATTCTAGACTCAATCCTAAAATGTTTAACAATGCAAATGCAAGCTACATAATTTTTTTTTTTGAATATTTTTAAAAAATTTATGATTTTTTGGTATTTTTCTATGCCTTAGATGATGTATGATGACTCAAGGATGCTAACAGAAAATAAGATCCAAATAAAACATGTTAAACCACACACTCTCCCCCAAACTTGAATGACACTGTCTCGGTGTCAAGCAAATTCAAGAGGAGATCAAAACACAAAGCAAAAAAATGAAAAATGCATGTTATTTACAAGGGTTGTGTGTTGGTACCTTGGAGTTAGGCACGGCTGGAGCTTGAGGATGCTCCAGTCTTCCTGCTCTTTCTAGGAATGTCGTGGGTGATTTCCTTGCCCTTCCCCTTGCTTGTGCCTTGTTGTAGAGAAAGGTGTGCGGCTTGATTGTCGCCTTGGGGCTCACGGATCTCCACTCCTCCAGTTGATCTCCTTCTTTTCTCTGGTTGCTCAACCTCTTCACTCACAGTCTTCTCGGATGAGCTCCTTTGTAGGTCCTTGATCTTCCTTGCCAACTTCTTAATCATTTTCCCTTGCCATTTGTTGACTTTGCGCTGGATCTCCACAACTGAAGCAAGGAACTTCTCGGCTTTAGTTCTCGGCTCATAGTCTAGCCTTAGTAGATCGAAGCTTAGCGGCATTTCAGCGTCTGAAGGAGGCAACTCTGATGGTGTTCGAGGGATCTGAGGTGGTGCAGCCGTGCCTCCTAGAGGTGCAAAACATTCCTCCTCACTTGGCAAGAACTCGATGGTTCCTATGCTGTCTAGGTTTGTCTCCTCTTGGTTGGGCAAGATGAACACCTTCTTCTCATGCTCACAGTTGTAGAACAAGTAAGCATAGAATCCTGGAGCTGGTGTAGGACCCAAGGATTCAGTGTTGTGCATGTAGGTCTCGTCCATGTAAGCTCTCTCCGCGCAAGGCTGAAACTCCTGAAGAGGTACTCCGGCTTGTATAACCAACGGTGTGAGGAAGCCTCCAATGAGTGCTGAGCTCGCTTTACACCTCAATGCCCACGCCTTGTACTTGACCAAAGAGGAGGCCAAGATACAACCATAATTGACGTCGTTGCCCAGTCCATCCTCCATCGGCTCATCATTCTCCTCTCGGTTGCATACGATCTTCTTAACGCCTTGAAAGAGAAAGCACAACTCATTCTTGGTAACCGTTGGAGCCACGGATCTCCCACTGAAAGTGTTGGCTAGGAGTTTGAGGGCATATCTCAGCACGGGGTTGCGAACTTTCTTGATCTTCGCAGTGTTGGTTTTGTAGTCATCATCGCAGATCAAGTCCCAAAGATCGTTGGCGGATTTGAGCTGAGGGAACTCCACTTGCTTGGCCGCAGCATTAAGACCGTAGGCTTGGCATAGCTCGGTGATGGAGAGGTGGTAAGCCTGCCTCCTGATCTTGAACGTGAGGTGTCCTTTGGAGGGAGCTGGAAGGCTTGGATCTTCATAAGAGAAGTCCAAGGTTGAGAGGAAGTCCAGCGTTGCCTCGGGGTAAGTAGGGCAGTCCATCCTTGACAAGCACGCAAGCCCCATGTCTTTGAGTAGCTTGTCAAAATCCTCCAGCAATCCGAGTTTCTCCAAGAGGTCCCGGCTTGTAAACTTAGTGGGTTCAAACCGGAGCCTTTCTAGCCTTTTCTTTGCCTTCTTCTCCTCCTTGCTCCATCTAACCCTCTCTTGAACCACTTGCTGAGTTTCTTCCTCTTGTGTTGCCAAATCTCTGCTTCTCTTGGGTGTCATTGGTACCTGAAACACAAATTCTCAAAGAGAAGAATAAGTCTAGGTGGCGATTTAAAGAAAAAGAATAGGCAAGAGTGAAAAACTCTTAACACAAATCCTAGATTTTAGGGGATTTCATAAAATTCATCAATAAATAGAAGGAGAATATATCTAGAGATAAAACCAAATCAAGCAACTTTCCCTAATATTCAGATACTTATAAAAATTCATCATAATCCCTTAGCAACTAACAATCAACCAACTCAAGAAAAGGAAAACTTCTGAAAACTTAAACACGAAATTCAAGAAATTCGAAATACCTTTGAAAAGGATGATTGAAAGATGCTATATGCCCTTGAAAAACAGAACTCACACTCTTTCTTTCTAAAAAAAATCAGGTTTGAAGCACAATGGGAGAGAGTGTGGATGCATGTGTTTATAAGGACAAAAATAATCTTGGATGCAATGCAAGTGGTTTCTGACAAAGTTGTGGTCAAGACACATCTTTCATGGTCAAATAAGCTTGTCTTGACCAAAATTCAAATTTAAAGGAGGGAAAGAGAAAAGAGGGGGAAAACTTGAACTAACCTCCGCATGATATCGAGTCAAATTGGTCGATCTTGACCTCGATCTCATGCCCATGTTGCCTGTAATCGAGTGGGTTGATCAATTGAGGGCTCGATTTGAATTGAATCGAGCCTTAGATCGAGTGTGCCCCCTCATTCCAATACGTGATTATGGCATTACTCCTTAGATCGAGTCCCTTGATCGGTTTCGAGGTCGTTTGGGCAAGGATTGAGTGAGCTGATCGAGTAAACTGATCGGTCCAGTGCGGGGATAGAGTGAGGTCAGTCGATCCATACTCCGTTTACATTTCAAGCTAAACACATTGGTGGGTCATCCTCTCGCAATCAACTGACTCATTCGATTGTCTACTCAATCTCATCTAGATCGAGTTACTTCACTCGATTCACTAGCTCGATCTAGTACAGATCGAGTTAAGATAGGTCGATCTATTACTCGATCTCTTGCCTCTACCTCTCCTTTCCTTGCCCTTTTTGACTCCAAGATCATGATCTCCAGCTCCCTTATCCTTTCACCTACACACTTAGACTAAAAAACATAAAATCAAAACAGAAAGAAAGCAAAAATATGTACAATGATAGACATGAGAATGCATCCCAAGTGCGCTTGTTTTACGTCCCTTAGCTTGACTTTACTTGGTTCAGGCTAGAGGTGGGTCTTGGAGAAGCAATGTAGTGCTCTCCTTACTGCATTCACTCGCCATGTAGGGCTTGACTCTATGCCCATTCACTGTGAAGCGCTCTCCACTCTTGCCAACCAATGTAACCGCCCCATACGGTAGAAATTCCTTGATCTCAAAAGGTCCGCTCCACCTAGACTTGAGCTTTCCAGGGAACAACTTCAGCCTTGAGTTGTAGAGTAGGACCAGACTGCCTTCCTTTAGCTCCTTTAGAACCAGCTTCTTATCATGAACCGCCTTCGTCCTTTCCTTGTTGATCTTGGCGCTCTCATAAGCATCCAGCCGTAGCTCATCAAGCTCATGGAGTTGCAACAGCCTTCTCTCCTGTGCAGCGTTGAGACTGAAGTTTACTTGCTTCACTGCCCAAAGAGCCTTATGCTCTAACTCAACAGGGAGGTGACAAGACTTGCCATAAAGGAGGTTGAAAGGAGTAGTACCAATGGGATTTTTGAAAGCTGTTCTATACGCCCATAAAGCTTCATCAAGCTTGCCTGCCCAATCCTTTCTAGTTACCCCCGCGGTTCTCTCTAGGATAGCCTTGATTTGCATATTAGACACCTCCACTTAGCTGCTGGTTTGAGGGTGATAGGGCGTAGCTACCTTGTGCTTAATCCCATACTTCTTCAAAAGACCTTCAAAGACCTTGTTGATGAAGTGGCTGCCCCCATCGCTGATCACTACCTTTGGAACCCCAAATCTTGGAAAGATGATAGACTTGAAGAGCTTTATCACAACCTTTGCATCGTTAGTTGGGGAAGTTATAGCCTCAACCCACTTAGACACATAGTCTACAGCCACTAGGATATATTTGTTGCTGTAAGAAGATGGGAATGGACCCATGAAATCAATCCCCCAAGCATCAAGAACCTCCACTTCAAAGATGGGAACCTGCGGCATCTCATTTCTCTTTGTGATGTTCCCAGCTCTTTGGCAAGCTTCACATGCTTTTACAAACTCATGAGCGTCCTTGAAGAGTGTTGGCCACCAAAACCCGGCTTGTAGAACCTTTGTAGCCATCTTGAACGATGCAAAGTGCCCTCCATATGACAAACCGTGGCAATGGAAAAGAATGTCTCTTGCCTCTTCTCTTGTGACACACCTTCTGTATAAGCTGTCTACGCCTCTCTTGTACAGATAGGGATCATCCCAAAAGTAATGAGAGATGTCCCTCATGGACTTCTTCTTGTGGTAGTGGTCTATGTGAGTAGGCTCCTCTCCACAAGCTAAGTAGTTGACAATGTCTGCATACCAAGGTAAATCTTCTTCCTTCAAGCTCAAGACACCTTCAAACTTCTCGTCTAGCTTTGCACATACCACTATGTTGACCATCATAAGCTGCTCTGCAGGGAGTGAGTCATCCAAAGGTAAAACTTCATTTACTCTCATCCTTGAGAGATGATCCGCTACACCATTCTCAATCCCCTTCCTGTCTTTGATCTCCATGTAAAACTCTTGTAGGAGAAGGATCCACCTTAAGAGTCTCAGCTTGGTGTCTTTCTTGGAGTAGATGTACCTCAAGGCGGCGTGATCAGTGTATACAATGACCTTAGAACACACCAAGTAAGATCTGAACTTCTCAAAAGCAAAGACAACGGCTAGGAGCTCTTTCTCGGTGGTTGCATACTTCACTTGCGTGTCATCCAAGGTACGACTTGCATAGTAGATCACGTGCAGCTTCTTATCCTTTCTCTGGCCCAAAACAGCACCCACGGCGTAGTCACTTGCGTCGCACATAATCTCGAACAGCAGGTCCCAATCAGGAGCTTGAACTATAGGCGCGGTGACTAGAGCTTTTTTGATGGTCTTAAAGGCTTGAAGGCATTCTTCATCAAAGATGAACTCGGCTTCTTTGCACAGTAGCCTTGTAAGAGGACGTGCTATCCTGGAGAAATCCTTGATAAACCTCCTGTAGAAGCCTGCGTGACCCAAGAAACTCCTTATCCCCTTCACATTAACCGGCGGCTTTAAGCTCATCATAACCTCTATCTTTGCTTTGTCAACCTCAATCCCTTGCTCAGAAATCTTGTGCCCAACTACAATGCCTTCCTTCACCACGAAGTGACACTTTCCCAATTTAGCACCAAGTTTGTCTCCTCACATCTCTTGAGAACCCTGCAAAGATTAGACAAACAACCACCAAAGGAGGCACCATACACAGAAAAATCATCCATGAAAACTTCTACCATTTCCTCTATAAGATCCGAGAAGATAGACATCATGCACCTTTGAAAGGTTACTGGTACATTACATAACCCAAAATGCATCCTTCGATATGCGAAGGTACCATAAGGGCATGTGAAAGTGGTCTTCTCTTGGTCATTAGGATGAATGGGTATTTGAAAGAAACCACTATAGCCATCAAGAAAACAGTAATATGGGTGATTAGCTAATCTCTCAAGTATTTGATCAATGAAGGGAAGAGGAAAATGGTCTTTTCTAGTGGCTGAGTTAAGTTTCCTATAATCAATACACATTCTATGTCCAGTTATGGTTCTTTTAGGAATTAACTCATCTTTTTCATTCATTATGACCGTGATACCCCCTTTCTTTGGTACCACATGGACCGGAGAGACCAATGTGCTATCACTGATAGGGTATATCACGTCAGCTTCTAAAACTTTTAAGATCTCTTTCTTCGCTACTTCTTTTAAGTTTGGGTTCAAACGTCTTTGATGTTCTATAGAAGAAGTGTTTTCATTCTCTAAGTGAATCCTGTGAGTACAAAGCATTGGTGAAAGGCCCTTGATGTCACTTAGAGAGTACCCAATGGCCTTTCAATACTTCCTTAACTCCTTAAGGAGTGATTTTAACTCATCATCACTCAGACTTTCATTCAAAATGACAGGATAAGTGTCATTTAGTCCCAAGAAAGCGTACCTTATCCCATTTGGGAGCTCCTTTAGGTCCACCTTTGGGGCTAGCAGCTCGCTCCAGTCCTCATCGTGGCTTGTGTTGACGTTGCCATCCTCATTCCCCCCTTTCCAACCCGAGTCATGAGCTTTCAGGCTGCCATCTTGAACCGTTCCCACCGCTGAGATCGAGTCAACCAGTCGATCGCTCCCTTGTTCTAGGCTGGATCGATTGCACTCCCTTGATTCACTTGCTTGATTTGATATGGATCGAGCAGGAGATCGATTCGCGATGTCGTTCTCTGAACAGATCGAGTTGTCTCCATCGATTGCCTCATCGATCTTCTTCCTGGATCGAGTAATCTGATCGATCTCTGGGTCGATCTCTAGGCACTCGCCTTCTTCTTCTTTCAAAACCTTGCGAGAATCAAGGATGTGTACATACTCCTGGGTCTGTTCACTCAGGAAACCATACTCTCCACACTCCTTTTTCAAAGCCAGCTGTAGATGATCCTCTTGTGCTAACTCCTCAAGCAACTCATCAGCCAATGCATCCAAAGTTTCTATATAGAACACTTGCCCATCAATTATTGGCTTCTTCAAAACTTCATTGATGTCAAAGTTCAGCTTGATGTCTTTACCCAAGTGTAGAGAAATCTTGCCATTCTTCATGTCAATGATCGCTCCAGCAGTTGCTAAAAAGGGTCTACCAAGCATTAGAGGGTCCTTTGGTTCCTCATCCATTTCTAGCACTACAAAATCTGTTGGCACATTCACATTGCTGATTCTCACGGGTAGGTCTTCAAGCAATCCTACAAGGAGCCTTATACTCCTATCAGCCAGAATGAGAGAGATTCTACGCTCCTTAAACTTGGTAAAGCCTAGCTTCTTGGCAATGGAGTGAGGCATAAGATTAATGCTTGCACCAAGATCACATAAGCAGCTTTCAAAGTTCAAAGGACCTAGTGCACAAGGTATAGTGAATGACCATGGATCTCCTATCTTCTTTGGTGATATCTCCTTGTGGATGATTGCACTGCATTCTTGACTCAAAACCAAGACTTCTTCACTCTCTTTATCCATCTTAGCTAGAGGATCCTTCAAAAACTTTGCATACTTTGGCATCATTGCCAAACAATCAACCAAAGGCAGCTTAATCTCAACATTCCTTATGTGCTTCTCAAACAAAGCCTTATGCTTCTCAATCAGCTGTTTCTTGAATCGTCCAGAGAAATGAAGCTTTGGTACGTATGGTGGAGGCACGTAAGCTTCTTTCTCTTTGCTAAATTGCTCCACTTTCTTCTCTAAAACTGCTTCCTTGCCTTTCTTAGGTCTTGCAATCCAGACATTGTCAAACGTGATCTCTGGATCATTTGAAAGCTTACTCCCCCCCCCCCCCCCCCCCCCCCCCCCCCCCCCTCTTTAACCACAATGTCCTCATTGTCTTCTGGTACAGACCTCGGTGGTAGCTTTTTCCCACTTCTAAAGGTAATAGCATTGGCATACTCTTTAGGGTTTTGCTTACACTTCCCGGGTAAGCTACCTTGACCGCTTGAACTAGCTTTGCCTTTCTCTAGCTGGTGTATCTTGTTGTTGATGTTAGTGATTTGAGTGGACACCTGAGTAAGAGAAGATTCCAGCATTGGTACTTCGGTAAGAGAGGTTGTTGTTGCCTTGATACCCTTGAGCATATCCCTGTGGGTTAGTGTAGTTCTGGCCTCCAACCCAATTTGCTTCCTCTTGGCTCAGCTCTAACTCTTTAATAACATCTTCAGCTTCTCCCACAATGTGTATATGCTTTTGATTTGTAAGTACTAACTTGTCAATATTTTCATGGAGAGACTTCAGCTCCTTCTTGTTTGCCTCAAGGTCAGATCCTCTTGGTGCTCTATCATAATCTTCAGCATAGTTCCCATCACTCAAAGCAAGATTCTCAATGAGCTATATTCCCTCTTCTACATTTTGACCAAGAAAGTTGTCTTTACTCGCCGTGTCTAGGAGCATTTGAATCTTGGGAAGGGCTCTTCTATAGATGGTGCTCAAGAGTGTCTCCACACTGAAGCCTTGATGAGGACATGCAATGGTGTAGTCCTTGAACCGCTCCATTGCTTCACTAAAGGTCTCATTCTGCCTTTGTGTAAAACCGCTTATCTCACTCCTTAGCCAAGCTGTTCTTGTACTTGAGAAGAACGTTGATAGAAACGCCTTCTTGAAATCAGCCCATGAGGTTATAGTCCCCTGAGGTAAGGTCTTCTCCCAATGCCTTGCTTTATCCCCAAGTGAAAAAGGAAAAAGCCTAAGCATGAAGCTATCCTCCGAGATCCCATTGATCTTTATCATTCTGCAAACTTGCTCAAAGTTGTCAAGATGCTCCAAAGGGTCCTCCATTGCAAGCCCATGGAACTTGTTGTTCTTCACCATTGAGACAAAGCCTGGCTTGATCTCGAAGTTATTTTTTTGCACCGGTGGTGGAGTGATGTCAAAACGGTTGTGATGTGTGTTAGGTGCATCACTAGCACCGATGATCCTTGGTACTCTTGGGGCGTGGTTGGGGTTTCCATTGCCCCTTCCAGCAGCAGCACGGTGAGGTGGAGCCTCAGCTTGGTCTTGCTCAGCCATGACCTCAAAATCAAGAAGATCTGGTTGCAATATCTCCTCAAAGTGTTGTTTTTGTTCTCTTGCCCCTCTTTCTCTTGCACTTCCGAGTTGATGAATGTTGTCTAGAGGTTGTAGTAGATTGTTGTCACCACTAGACCTCAAATTCATGTACCTGAGAAAGCAAGTAGGAAGGTAGAGAAATTAGTAACCAAAGTAAAAATAAGAACTTAGTCTCTACTAAGCTCCAAATCCAAATACTTTCAACTCAAACTCAAGTTGGCAACGGTGCCATTTGATAAACAGGTTTTTATGCAAGCTGTTTTAGAATCAAACCCAAACCAAGATAATGATGTAGTATAGTGGTGAGGGGTATCAATCCAGTCTAGGTTGATGAAAGTTACTAGGAATGCAAGAGCTAAGCAAATCTAAGTGAAATCGGATAAATAGAGGAGAAAATCAGTAAAAACTAAATGCAAGTACCAAATGACCAAGAAAACTATTTTAAAATCCCCTCTCAAGGGTTAGACAACTACTAGATGAACTCAAAGAATTTAAAATGCAAGACTACTAATTTATAAAAATCAAACTCTAAAGGCAGATAAACAGAGAATTTCTAACAACCTAGATCAATGATTTTCAAGACTAAAGATGCAAACTTTATAATTAGGAAATGATAACTTGAGTTTTTAAAATGCTAAATGAGGATTCAAAGTTGAGGGTCATGTTAAGAAGGTTCAAGATTCAAGCTTGGGTTTTGAAAACATTAGATCTACACATTTTGTGCTATCTCTAAGCCTTCAGAAGCTAAAAGAGGTTTATCCATGGAGTGTGGTATAAACCCATTCCTCAACCCTTCCTCCTAACCCATGGCGTGTGGTGGAAATATGGGTCAAAGAACATTAAGCAAAGATCTCAAATAATGGCCTAACTAGCTCCCAAAGCATCCATGGTGCTTGGGAAAGGATGAGCTAGTCTCTTGGATTTGGTTTTTAAGAGATTCCTGAATCTCGCCAAGATAAGGAGATCTCTGATATCAAAGATATCTTTCCCAAGACTCTCTAAGCATTAAGAGCCCAAATCCAAGAAGAGAATAGATTAAGAACAAGAAAAGTCCCAAGCTTTAACCCTTTAAACCCTTCTTAATCGCTCCAACCTTAAACCCAAGGGAAACTACTCGCTACACATTGTTAAAACACACGAAAATGCAAAGGATGAAAAGCTAAACATGATTAAAACGATTAAGTAAAAGCGATTAAGGAAAATACTTAAGATTAATGCAAGATTAAGGTTCATAAATGTCAAAAGCTTAAAACCAAGAACAATGGCGGCTAAAACTTAAAGAAAAGATAAAGATAACATAGCATAAGAAGAGAGGAACAGATCGAATGGTTTATATCCTCACAAAATAGGGTAGACAAAAGTAGAAATGGTCCCCTCACTAAACTCCAAAAGTGAGCTGTCCGGATAAGGTTCAGAGATCGACTTGGGCAGTCGATCCTTTACTCGATCTCTCGGCTAGATCGTCTGCTTTTGCTCGATACTTGGGTCGATTCGGTCGGATGGATCGAGTATTTCTATCGATCTTCTAGTCGATCCTCGGACGATCGGGTCGTGAACTCGATCTGGCCCTCGTTCTGCATGGCTTAGTTCACGTCTGTACTCACGATCGATCACCTCGGTCGATCTTGACCTCGATTCCTTCCTTGAAACGACCCGGGCTTAGTCAATCTTCTGGTTGATCTCATCTAGATCGACCTGCCTAGCTCGATCTTTCTCTCGATCTCGGTCCCTTTTCTGAATGGCTGAGTTCTCCCAAGTCTCCACAAACTTCCTCTCGATCCTTAGGACGTCCACGCAACCTCCATAGCTCCAGAGCTCCCAAAACAACCTGAATATGATGCAAGAATGCAAGAAATATGCAAATGTTAATGCAAAGTGCACTTATGACCTAAAATGAGACAAATGGTGCAAACTTAGCCTATTATGTAAGATAAATGCATGAAAACTACTATAAATACATGCTAAATATGTGAAATATATGAGTATATCACTTCACCATCTCCAATGGTGGATTTTTGAGAAATACTTGATAGAATAGTAGAATTGGAAGGGAAATCATTAGGTTTTGATTGTTATAATGATCATGTGATGATTAGGATTGCTAGTAAATCTTGTTGGTAATTGATTGTGAAATTTCTGGAAACTTTTATTCATGAACACTTTTTGAGTGAAAATTTGCACTTAATCTCTCGAAACTTGTTAGATTTTATTGCTTCCAATTCCATTAGGTTGCTATCACCTTGTTTGAACAAGAATGCTAACAATTTTTTCCCTTCAATCATTATGAAAATTTGGAAATCTTTGAAATTTTTGCTAAGTGATGAGAATTGAGTTGAGTTTTGGTGCTTCCATGCTATTGTTGTTTACTTAATGGACTTGGTTATTAGTGAATGTACGCCTCATATACAACATATAAGCTTGCTTTAAAGATGTTTCAATTGTGCTCATACTTGTGTCAGTGTTTTCTCTTTTGTAGAAATGGGAAAATCTAAAGTTCAACAAGCAAAAGAGAGAGACGAAAGAGCTGCAAGAGCTAGAGGGAAATGACCAGTGCTGCATGATAGTGAATCTAGTCCTGAAGAGCAGCTTGAAAGGAGATGCAAATGGAGAAATGAACCAGCTCAAGCACCCAAGGCTCCAATTTCAGAAGAGGTGCGTTTAAGGAGGGCTCTTAACATGAAGTTCAAGGAAACTAAGAATGCTAATATGCAGCTGTTGCATAGCTTGGAGCAGGATATCAGTCAGCTCTTCAAGTACATGGATTTTGAGAAGTTCTTGACCATGGTCTAACCCTCTTACAAGATGGCAACTTGTCAATTCATCTCTTCCTTGGAGTTGCACTTCTACAAGTCCACAGAAGCTGGTAATAAGAACTCTGGGGATGGTTATATCATTTTCAAGGTGTTCAGAACAGTCTACCACATGGGTTTTAACCAGCTCAATAAGATATTTGGGTTTAGTAGAGGAAGAACAAGACACATATTGATGAAGTTTGCTGAGAAATAGTATGATAGAGTGTGGGGAGACATATGTGTAGGGAGCTACAAACCTGGTTCAGTGAAGAGCTCTTTAATCTGCCACCCTGCTTTGAGGTATGCACACAAGGTGCTAGCTCACACACTCTGTGAGAGGAAAGAAACTGGAATGGTGATTGATGAAGAGAGCTCCTTGTTGTGCATTGGATTGAGAACACCCTCATCGAGAGTAATGGTGGGAAAAGAATACTTCGAGAGCAAGCAGGAGTTGGAACATGAAGCATTCTGCTCAAGAGATTTCTTCACTACGAGCATTTGATTGGAGCAGCTTCTGATACTTAGCTCTCAAATCCCATGTGGAGGTCTCATCACACCTATCCTGAAAATTGCTTCTATCACATTGAGAGAGTCTCCACCTCCACCTGAGTTCATTGATAGATCCTACCTCTTCAAGATTAAATACTTTGTGGGAATTATAGAGGAGAAGTTGATCTATTGATACAAGAGTTTTTATCTCTTGTGACTTAATTCCTCAAGACCTATGATCATGTCATTGTAACACTTATGGTGTCAATCCAATCCGGGATGTGAAACAATGAGAATATATGAATGAATTCAAGCTAAGTCAAGCAAAAGAAGTTGATTAGAAGTCTAACACCATAAGTGATAAAGCACCAAGTGAAAAAAGCATTAAACTAGATTGCAAGACAAGTAACTAACAAATTCAAATTCAAGAACATAGTAAAACAGAGTAAAAACAGAGCAAATTCGAAAGGAGATAAACATGAGTCTTAGGATGGGATTATTGATCCAACAATGAAATAGCAGTCAATCCTTTATGTGGTTACTCAACCAATAAGGCTAATCCTTCAGCATAGAACTTCTAAACAAGCAAAGCAGTTCAATCCCTTGACAAAGACCCTTTTACTAACAACTTAACCAAGTTTAATTCCAATTAGTGATCAAGCAATCAACAAGCATTAAAAAACAATTCTATCAACCCAAAATACTTTCCTAGATAGACATTCTCATGAGCTAGACAAGTAAAACTCCTAAAATATTGGTTCCGACATTTCATCAAACACTTCTTGGTTCAGAGAAAGCCCTAATTCGAAATCTAAGTGATTTGCAAAGATCAAGCATTCAAAACATCAAATAGGAAATGATCAATCAATATTAAGCACTAAACATCAAGGATCAACCACTAAATCACCATGGATCTAACCCATCCTAAGAACTCTAAGAGAACTACCCATAACACATATATATCATGGCAAAAATCATAGATTAATATCAGAAAGCATAATCAAAAGCAGAGTAGAGATGATCAAAAGATGAAACTGCAAACTCTTAAGAGAACCCAAAACATTGCTTACGAATCCTAAAATTTCTGGAAAATAGCTTAAGAACAAGAGAGATAAAATGTCTAGACTCAGAAAAAGCATAAAAAGGAAGATTAATGATGGATCAGTGATAACGAGATAAGGTTTTGCTTTTATAGTCAAAGGATTAGGCTGGTCAATGGTCAAAACTCAGATGTTGACCAAAGTCAAAACCAGAGAAAATCCAAAAGGAAGGAGGTCTTCACATCCACACCGGGGAGTGCAAGCTGGTGCAGGTGGCCGGTGTGGACTCTTGAATTCTCGGTCTCCTTTACACCGAGGTGTGTAAGTCGGTGTGACACCCCGGTGTACTCTCTTAAACTTTTGGACCGACTCGCTCCAAGTTGTGTAGTTGGTGCTGTTGCCTGGTGCAAAATAAAATAAACATAACTCACGAACCTTTGTAGGTGCTGACTTGTAACCAACTCCAAACGAAATTTAACTCAAGTGACTATAATCATCATGAAGGACTCTGGGGCTGAATCGGAAAGGAAACCTTCCGTTCGGACTGATCTTTAAGGTGATTAAAATGGTTGATCAAAGCTTCGGTAGACAAGTGCATGCTCAAATCGCCATAAATCCGCCAGCATAAGACCGCCAACTCAGATATATATGACTTCCATGAAGACGTCCAGGGCTAAATCAAACCGGAAAGCCTTTGTTCGGCCAGGTCTTCCAGGCATTGGCTGGTGTAGTGGGTATGTGTATCAATCAGCATGCTTTCCTTTGCCTTCTGAAGTGCTCCTTCTTTCTCCAACTCAATTTCCAAACATAATTGAACCTCTATGGCCTCCAAAGTACCTGAAACGCACTCCAAATTCACCAAAACATGTAGTGCATACCTAGAGAATAACTAACTCTGATATGAATGCAAAAGAGACCTAAAGTGTGAGTTGATGCATGAAAGAGACTCAAAAACAAATGATTATGTATGCCTAAATGCTGTAAATATGCAAGCAAACAAGGACAAATAAGGGAATGATGTTTGAAAGTGGAAGCTCAAAACTAAAGATGTCAATGGAAAAAGTGATGTCAATGCCCAAGTTACAAGTTCTAAGATGCAAAAAAATTTGTTTACTTCAAAAGCTTTAGCCACTTAGCTCAAGATTCAAGCAAGTATCTACATGAGAGGTTCTCCTTGTCGGCCTAAATCCTAACACTTTTTGCCAAGGAAGATTCAAAAATTATGCAAAAGGCCTCACAATCACACACAATTGTGTTTAGGTTTGAAGGAGAAGGCTTAGTTCAAGGTGGGATTCGATTGTCCTATAGATATGGATAAGCTATTTGGACTAGCAAGAGTGGTAAAAAAGGAAGAAGATAGTCCAAATATGTATATTGGTATCCATGGAATCACCTTTCAATGCATGAACATGATAATTATAAGTCAAAATTATGGTTCTAGTTACTAGAGTTGGATTCAATTCATAACAAGCTTCAACTTAAGACATGAATGTCATTGCAAGAACTCAAATTATGGTTCAGCCTTAATTTCAAACTCACTACAATGCAATCGAACAACAAGCAACCAAGTCATTGGAATCACTTCAAACATAGACATCTTAACAAGTGTTCATCATCTACTCCCTATGAAAATGATGTGCAAACCTATATGAAATTCAATCTAGACTCAATCCTAAATGCAAATACAACTAAATGCTCTATTTTTTAAAAGCAGATTTTCTGAAAAAATTAATTTTTTGTCTTATTCTATGCAAATAGATGAGATGCATAAACTATAATGCTATGAATGATACAAAAACATGCTAAGATCATTGTCAAGTCTCACACATTCTCCTCCACACTTAAATTACACAGTCTCTTGTGTAATAAAAGTGTAAGAGGAGCCAAGATTCAGCAAGCCAATGGAAAATAAATGAAAGGAAAATAGACAATGATATGGACAATGAAAGAATGTATGTACCTTAGTTACCATAGGAGGATGATGAGGTGTCCATTGGATGGGACTTGTTGCTGGAGAGGGAGGGTGGAAAATGTTTACTCACACTGGGGTGGTGAAGCCGGTGCATTCCTCGAAATCTGCTTGCAAGGTTGCACCGAGGTGTTCGTTCCGGTGTGGGTGCCCGATGTAAAACTCCAAATATCCGGGTTGGTTCCCACCAAGTTCTTCATCCCAGTGTGAATACCCGGTAAGGTTGCACCGAGGTGTTCGTTCCGGTGTGGGTGCCCGATGTAAAACTCCAAATATCCGGGTTGGTTCCCACCAAGTTCTTCCAAGACTTTTCAATAAGCAATCCTGATTCACATAAAACTAACACAGAAAAATTAATAATAAAAGCAAGTATTGATAGAGATAACATGGGAGTACCTTCCAAGTGTGCTTGTTTTACATCACATAACTTAATGTTCCACCCCTTTCTTCTAGTTGGGGAAAGGAGGAGTTTTGGAACTCCTTGCTGATTCTTGTGTGATTTGGAGAGCCTTGACAAATGCAAAAAGGTTGAGTTATCCCCTTGCCCTTGACTTTGTACACCAGTTCATCATCTGTTGAGCTCGCCAGCTTCAAGCTTAACCCTTTAGAGTAAAAATTCAGCTTAAGATCACAAGCTTTGACCTTCCTTGGGATCTCCTTGACTTGTTCCTCTATTTGGTGTGGGAAGATGCTCCATAAACATATCAGATAAGCACTTCCCATCAAAGCTCTCTCCATCATATTCATCAGGGAGAAGCAAGTCATCAACCCTCAAGCTTTCTCTTTTGAGCTCAAGTGAATAAGCATGCTCTTCTTTGCTATACCCATGCTCCAATCCCTTTGCATCAAACTTGAGGATCTTGTCCTTTCCCAACCTTAGCTTAATGAGACCCTTCTGAATATCTATCAATGCTCCAGCTGATGCCAAGAAAAACCTTCCCAAAATGATGGAGTTCTTTGCAGCACTATCAGTGTCATGTATCACAAAATCTGTTGGTACCTTCACTCCTTCAATCATGATGTGCCATCACCGAATATAAGAGAAATATCATTATCCTTGAAGCTTGTGTAGCCAACACTCTTGACTGTAGAGAGAGGCGTCAAGTTTATGATGGCCCCTATATCACACAAACAGCTTGTGAATGTAGAATCTCCCAATGTGTAAGGTAGAGTGAAGAATCCTGGATCTCCCAGCTTCTTGGTAGTGATGATCACTTCAGTGTTTATTGGCACATCTAATGGTGGGTGCACCTTGTCTTTACTAGCTCCCTTCTCTTGATTAGCTAGAAGCTCTCTCTTCAAGTCCAACAAATCTGCAGGTACATGTGCACAAATCCTGTCAAGCTTCTTCCATAGTGGCAAGGAATTGAGCTGTATGCTTGACAAAGATTTGTTGCTTCAACCTTTCTGGAAATGAAAGAGCACGTTTGTAACGCGATGGAGGGATGTAAGATGCTGTCTTCTCTTCTATGATCATTTTTGGCTCCTGCTTTTGCTTATACCCAAAATCTACGGGTTGGTTCCCACTGAGGTGATGATGTCGGTGCACACCCCGGTGTGGATTAGAGACATTCTTCTTCCTTCTTTCTTTGATCTTCCAAGACTTTTCAATAAGCAATCCTGATTCACATAAAACTAACACAGAAAAATTAATAATAAAAGCAAGTATTGACAGAGATTTGTTGCTTCAACCTTTCTGGAAATGAAAGAGCATGTTTGTAACGCGATGGAGGGATGTAAGATGCTGTCTTCTCTTCTATGATCATTTTTGGCTCCTGCTTTTGCTTTCTACCCCCCCCCACCCCCCCCCCCCCCCCCCCCCCCCCCCCCCCCCCCCCCCCCCCCCCCCAAAAGTCTTGGATGATGTCGGTGCACACCCCGGTGTGGATTAGAGACATTCTTCTTCCTTCTTTCTTTG
The DNA here is from genome assembly GCA_911865555.2 of Thlaspi arvense. NCBI lineage: Eukaryota > Viridiplantae > Streptophyta > Magnoliopsida > Brassicales > Brassicaceae > Thlaspi > Thlaspi arvense. The sequence goes on from OU466857.2 coordinate 29,636,256, forward strand.
ATCTTCCAAGACTTTTCAATAAGCAATCCTGATTCACATAAAACTAACATAGAAAAATTAATAATAAAAGCAAGTATTAACAGAGATAACATGGGAGTACCTTCCAAGTGTGCTTGTTTTACATCACATAACTTAATGTTCCACCCCTTTCTTCTAGTTGGGGAAAGGAGGAGTTTTGGAACTCCTTGCTGATTCTTGTGTGATTTGGAGAGCCTTGACAAATGCAAAAAGGTTGAGTTATCCCCTTGCCCTTGACTTTGTACACCAGTTCATCATCTGTTGAGCTCGCCAGCTTCAAGCTTAACCCTTTGGAGTGAAAATTCAGCTTAAGATCACAAGCTTTGACCTTCCTTGGGATCTCCTTGACTTGTTCCTCCATTTGGTGTGGGAAGATGCTCCATAAACATATCAGATAAGCACTTCCCATCAAAGCTCTCTCCATCATATTCATCAGGGAGAAGCAAGTCATCAACCCTCAAGCTTTCTCTTTTGAACTCAAGTGAATAAGCATGCTCTTCTTTGCTATACCCATGCTCCAATCCCTTTGCATCAAACTTGAGGATCTTGTCCTTTCCCAACCTTAGCTTAATGAGAACCTTCTGAACATCTATCAATGCTCCAGCTGATGCCAAGAAAAACCTTCCCAAAATGATGGAGTTCTTTGCAGCACTATCAGTGTCATGTATCACAAAATCTGTTGGTACCTTCACTCTTTCAATCATGATGTGCCATCACCGAATATAAGAGAAATACCATTATCCTTGAAGCTTGTGTAGCCAACACTCTTGACTGTAGAGAGAGGCGTCAAGTTTATGCTGGCCCCTATATCACACAAACAGCTTGTGAATGTAGAATCTCCCAATGTGTAAGGTAGAGTGAAGAATCCTGGATCTCCCAGCTTCTTGGTAGTGATGATCACTTCAGTGTTTATTGGCACAGCTAATGGTGGGTGCACCTTGTCTTTACTAGCTCCCTTCTCTTGATTAGCTAGAAGCTCTCTCTTCAAGTCCAACAAATCTGCAGGTACATGTGCACAAATCCTGTCAAGCTTCTTCCATAGTGGCAAGGAATTGAGCTATATGCTTGACAAAGATTTGTTGCTTCAACCTTTCTGGAAATGAAAGAGCAGGTTTGTAACGCGATGGAGGGATGTAAGATGCTGTCTTCTCTTCTATGATCATTTTTGGCTCCTGCTTTTGCTTCTACCCCCCCCCCCCCCCCCCCCCCCCAGATAGGATTGCGATGTCCTCATTGATAACAGATGGTGGGACAGAGAGGAGAAATATAATCCTCACCATAGACAAGCTGTTCTAGCTCAGCAATAGCAGCATCAATACTTGCTTGACTTGGGACTGCAACACAAGAGATGTCATTGCAGAATTCCTTGGGGTTTGCTCCAGGTTTACCAGGAAGTTGAATTGAAGTCCTAGATGTAGTAGCAATCCTCTTGTTGTTCTCCAAAGTATTGACCCTAGCAGCTAAGTGATCAAACTTGGTGTTGAGCTCCCCACATTTGGCTGTCAAGTCTATTGTGGACATCAACAAACTTCTTAGCTATGTCCATGGTAAGAGTATCTTGGCCCTCAGGTATCTGATGTAGTATTCCTTGATTTCAGGATCCTGGGAGTTGTAGCTAGAGGCTTGTCCTTGTGGTGCAAACCCTGGAGGAGCAAAGGCTGGCTTGGGCTGAAATCTGTTTGGATTCTCTTGATAGTAAGGCTGTGTAGCATATGAAGAACCAATAAGGTTGACCTCCTTGTGGGTGTGTTGTAAGAGTGTATCCATCTTTGCCTTGAATTCCTCAATCTACCTTTTCCTTGCAGCTAATTCAGCAACATGAGCTGCAGGTATGCTGTCTATGTCCTCACAATGGTGGCCATCACTAGTTGCTAGATTCTCACCCAGCTGCCAACCTTTATCAACTTCTGTCCCAAGAATATGTCTATTGCTGGCAGTGTCAAGCAACAGCCTTAGGTGTGATATCACTCCTCTGTAGAGAGTGCATAGGAGAGACTGATCTGAAATGTCTTGTGTGAAAGAGTATATTGCATTTATCAGTCGTGCAGTTCTAGAGGTGGAGAAGAACTTAGCAAGCAAAACAGCTTTGCATTGAGCCCAAGAAGTAACTGATCCTGCAGGCAACTTCATTTCCCAAGTATGAGCTTTATCACCAAGGGAGAAAGGGAATAACTTGAGTTTGAAGGCATCTTCTGAAACCCCCATGCAACTAAGTCAGATTGAAAACTCTATCAAACTCATCCAAGTGAGTCAAAGGATCCTCTGTTGGCAGCCCGTGGAACCTGTTATTCTGCACCATTGCAATGATCCCACTCTTGATTGCAAAGTTGACATCCTGTAGAGTTGGTAGAGTAATGCCACACCTTGGTGTATGTGAGCCTGGTATATCTCCTGCTCCAACTAACCTTGGAGGGACATTGTAGTCCATTGTGGTATTTGAAACATTGCTCAAGTAAAGTAGTCAATTAACAAAATAAAAACAGCTTAGTCTTGCAAACAATCAAAATCTCAATGAGCACAATCCCCAAAGGGCAACGGCACCAAATTGATACAAGAGTTTTTATCTATTGTGACTCAATTTCTCAAGTCCTATGATCATGTCATTGTAGCACTTAAGGTGTCAATCCAATCAGCAATGTGAAACAATGAGAATACATGAAAGCTAAGCCAAGCAAAATAAGTTATTTATAAGTCTAACACCCTAAGTGATCAATCAAATATGGAAAGAAAGCATTAAACTAGATTGCAAGACAAGTAACTACGAAAATTCAAACTCAATAACAGAGTAAATTCGATATGAGATAAAAATGAGTCTTATCATGGGGTTTTTGATCCAACAATTAAATAGCAGTCAATCTTTGATATGCAAACTCAACCAATAAGGCTAATCCTTCAGCATAGAACTTCTAAAAAAGCAGATCAGTTCAATCCCTTAACAAAGATCCCTTTGCTAACAACTTAACCAAAACTAATTCTCATTAGAGATCAAGCAATCAACAAGCATTCAACAACAGTTCTATCAAGCCAAAATACTTCCCTGGATAGTCATTCTCATGAGCTAGACAAGTAAATCTCCTAAAAGATTGGTTCAGGCATTTCATCAAATACTTTTGGTGCAGAGAAAGTCCTAATTCGAAATCTAAGTGTTTTGCAAAGATCAAGCATTAAAAACATCGAATAGGAAAGGATCAATCATTATTAAGCACTAAACATCAATGATCAACCACTATATCACCATGGATCTAACCCATCCTAAGAACCCTAAGAGAACTACTCAGATCACAGAGATAACATAGCAAAAACCATAGATTTAATATCATAAAGCATAATCAAAACTAGAGTAGAGATGATCAAAAGATGAAACTGCAAAGTCCTAATTAAAATCCAAAATATAGCTTACAAATCCTAAAATTTCTGGGAAATAGCTTAAAAACAAGAGAAAGAGAATGTCTAGATTCAGAAAAATCATAAAGATTAATGATGGATCAGTGATAAGGAGATAAGGTTTTGCTTTTATAGGCAAAAGATTAGGCTGGTCAATGGTCAAAATTCAGACGTTGACCATAGTCAAAACTAGAGAAAATCCTAAAGGAAGGAAGTCTTCGCATCCACATCGGGGAGTGCAAGCCGGTGCAGGTGGCCGGTGCAGGTGACCGGTGTGGACTCTTGGATTCTCAGTCTCCTCAACAACGAGGTGTGCAAGACGGTGTGACACCCCGGTGTACTCTTTTGAACTTTTGGCCCGACTCGCTCCAAGGTGTGTAGCCCCGGTGTAGTTGCCAGGTGTGGAATAAACTCGATACAACTCACGAACCAATGATGGGAATGACTTGTAACCAACGCCAAACGAACGCTAACTCCAGTTGCTATAACCTTGAAGGACTACGGGGCTGAATCGGAATGGAAACTATCCGTTCGGACATATCTTTCAGGTGATGAAAATGGTTGATCAAAGCTCCAGCTAGACATGTGGATACTCAAATCGCCATAACTCCTCAACCGCTGATTGTAACAACTTTAAATCACTACCACAAGAACACCAACTCAGATATCTATGACTTCCATGAAGACATCCAGGGCTTAATCAAAACGAAGCGCCTTCGTCTGGCCAGGTCTTCCAGACATTGGCTGGTGTAGTGTGTATGTATATCAAACAGCATGCTTATTATTGCTTTCTTAAGTGCTCCTTCCTGCTCTAACTTAAGTTCCAAACATAATTGGACATCCATGGCCTCCAAAGTACCTAAAACAACTCCAAATGCACCTAAACACGCAGTGCTTACCTAGGGAACAACTAACCGTAATATGAATGCAAAATAGACCTAAAATGTGAGTTGATGCATGAAAGAGACTCAAAAACATATGATTATGTATGATTAAATGTTGTAAATATGCAAGCAATCATCTATCAGTTCAATACTGATTTGAAGACAAAGAAGAGGATATTTTTCCTCAATCCCCACAGCTCCACTTTCAGAGTTTTAAGCTATATTAGATTCATGCCTCAAGAGAGTGTGCTTATGGAAACTTTTGTTGAGCCACCACAAGTTGAAGAAGAAGGTACATAGGCGCATGAGATATGGGAACCAAAGGTATTACTTTACCCCATATGACAAGCCCATCTCAAGTGAGGTGAATAGAGAAGCTCACAATCAACTCAAGCTGCTCCAAAGATGGAACAAATGGCAAGACAAGACAATCAAGAAACTTGTCAAAACAATGAAGGGGATGAAGAAGCAAATCAAGAATTTGAAAAACTCTTCTGGTGGAACTTCAAGGGTTCAAGAGGAGTTTGTTGAGCACAGTGAAGACCCCTCACTAGGCGCTGAAAGGAGTCACTCCTTTAGGGAAGCACCAAGGTCAAGCGAGCATGTAGATCCTCCAAGAGCTTCTTCTCATGAGAGGTGCAACAGGAAGAGGAGTGCAACTCATTCCCCACGATCCCTCTCCAGCAACATGTCCTACTCCATGGACACCGCTTCATCCTCCCCCTCACAGGAATTATGAGGTACACTCCTCTAACCATTGTAAATACCATCTTTTGCTTTGCATATTTATTTTGTTTCACTCTCTCCCACTCTTTTCTCACACATAGGAATGTGTGTCATTTAAGTTTTGGGGGAGAGAGCATCTCATGCTGTGTTTTGTTTTCTTATTATATCATGCATACATTTAGCATTTCATGCATTCACTTAAGACATAGAAAAACCATAAAAATTTGAAAATTTCAATAATTCCAAAAAAATCATGTAGTTGCATTCATTCATTTGCTTAGGATTGAGTCTAGTATGCATTTCATATAGGTTGGATTCATATGCATAGAGAGTAATGATGATTGCTTTGCATAATGTTAAAGTTTGAAATTGTGTTCAATGCCCTAGTTATTAATTGTTTGATGCTTGTGATCCAGTTTGAACTGAAGGTTGAACCATATTTGGAATTCTTTGCATTGTCACTCTTTTCTAGTTGAATCTTGCATGATCTGATTTCAATCCTTATTTATGTGAACCATAATTTTAACTTGATAATTATCAAGAATGTCAGTGTTTTTCATGGATACTCATATACATACTTTGGCTTTCTTTTTCCTTTTTACCACTCTTGCTAGTCCAAGTAGAACTCCTCACCCTTAACCATAACCTTCTTTCAAACCATTGAATTAATTATGAGAGATTGAAAGGCCTTGTTTCCATAGATTAGCTTAGTAAAATGAGTTAAGATTTAGAACTACATTGAGAACACTTCCATGTAGAACTAGCTCTGCATTTTTAGAGCTAGATTAGGCTAGGATTATCATATCAATGGGATGGCTTTTATTTTGGGTTTTCAACAAAAAGCAAAGAAGAAAAGAAAGCAAGGGAGAAGGAGTGCAATGCAAGTTTCCTTCGGAGAGTTGGCTAAGTGAATCAAAGAGGCCTATATACAAAGAAGAAATTGTGCAATTCAAATTTCAAAGGATGAGAAGCACCAGCAAAATAAAGAAGAGCCATACAAACCAAGAAGCCAAACACCAAGAAGATTCAAAGAAGAAGATGCATCCTCAAAAGAAGTTCCAAAAGAGAAAGAAGAACGGTGAATCACAAGAAAGGGTAGAATAGGATATGTTCTTGGGCAGAAAAGTAAGAGTTTATGATCATTTGTGGGACTTTGGGTAGATGGAAGTTTACCTTTCTATGCATAAGTTGTTCTTTACCCTAAGCATTTTAACAAAACTCATTCTATATTCATGAGTGGTCCCTTGCACATTCATGAAGCCATTTTGATTTTTAATGATGTCATCATAGTCTCATAACATTACCCTTATTAAAATGAAAGCACTTAATTTGCATAAGCCTTATTGACATGGTTACACTTAATTGAATGTTAAAAAGATTGATTATTGTGATTGTTTGTGTAGGTTAAGACTTGAGTACTTGTTATTGCTTATGATGAATGTGGTTAGATTTTTAGAGTATAACAAAATCATATACATTAAACTCATTTTTTCCTTTAATATTTTAGGCTATGAACTCCAATCTTCAAACCTCATTCCTTTGTTGTCTTTGTTTACTAGAGGGCAAACAAAAAGAAAATTTGGAGGTGTGATAACTTGCATAATTACATCATTTTAGACTTCATTTAGTACAGTTTTCATACCATTTCATCCATTTTATAGTCCAAAATGTCTCATTTGCATTTATAATAGATTTACGACATCTCCAACCATTCACCATCGGCTTCTTCTTCTTCAGTCTTTTTTCACGACCTAATACATGTTTTATTACCAGCTTCACCTTCTTCAGTTTTGCTCATCTTAAAGTTTTCATAATATGCATTGAAATCACACCAAATTTGGTGTTTTGGTGTTTTACTTCATTTTTCATCTCTGAACACAATACCAAATTTCACACTAAAATAGTATTCTCTATTATTATGTTATTAAATTATTAATATTAATAAATAATAATTATTTTAAAATTTGATTTCAATCACAAATTTAAAATAATATGATTTAAAATTTTACTAATTATTTTTTTATTATTAGTTAGATATAAAATTACAATCCATAAATTAAAAAGATAAAAAATAAATTACATCATATTAATTCTGAGAATTAGTATATTCAAAATATAAATGTTCAATTAAAGCATTCTGAAATTCAATGTGAGCTTTCCGATCCTTATTTTGCTTGTGTCAAGCTAAAAGGTCTTGTTTAAATTTGTGAAATGTTTTTTAAATTTATTTTGTTGCATTTAGTTTTTATATTTGTTTGGTTTTAACTTTGTAATTCTATATTTTTAGTGTTTTTATTCAATTTTAATACATATTTTAAATTTTAATCAATTTGCATTTCAATTAACATATTTTGTAATCTAAATATATAAATAATAGTTTTATATTATTTAGACAAAAAATAAAATTATTCGTGGTATACTTATTTTTTAGTCTTAAATGATATTTAAATACTAACCAATAATCAAATTATATTATTTAATAAACAGAAAAAGAAATTTTTTTATTTAGTGTTATGAACAGTGTCACAACAAATATAGTGTGACACTGTTCATAAAATACTAAAATCAGGATTTTGATGTTGAAGATGTCGTCCGGTTAGAGAGCACAAGACACTAAAAATGTTGTTTCGATGCAGGGTTGGAGATGACCTTAGAATGCATTAGGATTATGAATGCATTTTTTGTTGCATTTGAAGTGTATTTCAAATCTTTATACGGTTAAGGAAGACATGCAAGGAGATGAGGATCAAGCTGAAGCAAGGAGGAGCACTCGAAGGAGGTGAAGAAGTTTTGCGAGTTTGTATCGGACTGCATTTTGAGCACCTGCTCGACACCAAGGCTTATAAGCGTCTGTATCGGACATTACCCTGATACTGAAGAAGAGGTGAATCTGGTGTTCCAATATCGGGCACTTGTGTCGAGGAGGAACCCGATATCAGAACGCAAGAAAGAGTATTGACCTGCCTGTATCGAGCAACAAGCCGATGTCAGCCCCCTTCCCAAGCAGATTTGACTTTGGTCAACGCTCAGATTCAACTTTTGACCAAGTTGACCCAGCTTTGACCCTTAACTATTTAAGACAAAAATTTATCTTATCTTTTAGATTATGGTTTATCTTATCTTTAGCAACAAATTTCTTATCTCTAATCTCTCTATCTCTTGTTCTTGAGCAATTTTCTGGTTTTTGGTATTTTCTAAGCAACGATTTGAGTTTTCAATGTAAGTTTGCATTTTTTTTATTATGGATCTTGTGTCTACTGCTTTTGATTATGTTGTCCTTCATCTCTTGCTTAGATTTTTATAGATCAAACATGATTTGTGAGTAGTCATTTCTGGGTTTAAGGATGTGTTAGATTTACGATGATTCAAGGCTTATAACTTGATATTTATGTGTAGATGATGTTAGATCCTTCACTATTGGGTGTTCTTAATGCTTAAATCTTACTGATCATCTGATTTTAGAAATTAGGGTTTCTTTGCATCAAAAGTGTTTGTTGAAATGTATGCATCAAAAGTGTTTGTTGAAATGCATGAACCAATCCCTCGTTGGATTTGCTTATCCTTGCACATGAGAATGGATGACTAGAGAGTTTATTGGCTTTATAGGATTATTTCTTCATGCTTGATTGTTTCCCGATCATTAATGAATATTAGATCTTTGTTAGGTTGCTTTCAAAGGAATCATTGTCAGGAGAGTGGATTCATTTACATGTTTAGAGTTCAATGCTAAAGGATCATGCATTCATTGATTGTTTGAACATCTTGTTAGAAGCTTAAGATCATCATAGGTTGATTATTACCATCCTAGACCCTCTTGTCAATCATTTGATCATCTCTGTTTTGCTTTGCTTACTCTGTTTCTTAGACTTTTATTAGTGTTTTACTTGAATTCCTTTGCTGTTTATGGTTTGATTATTGCTGTTTGTTTATTGTTGTTTGGGTTTATTATAAACAATTCTTTCTTTGCTTGGATTAGCTTACAAATTATCATGTATTCTCTCTGATTCATCTTCTCCAAATGGATTGGTAACCTTAAGTGCTTCAATGACATGGTTTTAGAATTGAGGATTTGAGTCACAAGTGCGAAAACACTTGTATCACGGTGGTGCGGCCAATTCAAGGCCACGTCTTCGCGTGGCGCAGCCAACATGTTTCCTTGATCCAACCGTCGAATTGACCTTACAAAAACTTTGGTGTTAAAGGTCTATGTCTATCATATCACCAAAATTCAGTTTGATCTCATGGTGGCAAAGTCTGTGTCTGATGCTAAACTTATGTCATATTGTATTTGTTCCGAAAATATTTTTTTTTCTCCATTTTGCATCTAGCACATCTTGTCAGAGTCTATAAAAGGAGTTAAGTTCAATGTACCTTAACCCCTTGGCAAGAAATTTTGATTTATTAGGTGTGGATTCCATGCAAGATCCTTCGATCCTTCGAGTGCACCAGTGATTCTGAACTTTGGTTAATAGATCGGTCCACTCTAAATTTGACTTAGTAAACTCGGCTTCCATGTTCAAAACGATTTGTATCAGCAAAGTTCCTAGTTTTTGACTAAAATAAAAAATTTGACTCTATAAAATGACTTGATAAAAAAAAAAATACATGCAAAGAGTCATGAAACAAAAATAGATTAGTAATATAATAAACACTCCACATACTTATATCAAATTGTTCCCACTTTAAAAAAGGGAGTAGAGGTGAAAAGGATAGTTAAATTCAAAGTACATGCTTGTAAAGACTTACGTGAAAGTGGCGTGTGGATTAGTTAGGTGAGTGGGTGTTCGTGTGCTGAAATTTGAGCTGAGGATTTGATCTTACTATTGATGTCCTTTCTGATAATTGATTGCTTGGAACTTAGGAATTGAAAACTTAGCTTGAAATAAGATTGTTTCTGCTGTTTGAGCTTCCCTTGCTTCAGATGGTGGTGATGGCGTGTGGTGGAGGTGAATGTTTGATGATGTATTTAAGTGTTTAATGGTGATTGACTCGCCTTTATGGTACTTTATCAAGTACTTTATTTGTGCATAACTCACCTTGTATCTTGGACCTAACTCACCTTGTATCTTGCAACTTTAGGAACACCTTGAATGAAAGATAGAAAAAATTTCTAGACTTGTGGTTTTGAAGATTGTATTACCTTAAAAACACTGAGTTTGGATTGATGCTGGCCAATCCAGTGATGTGTTTGGTATCCCGGAAGACAGGTGTTGCTAGCTTGAACTTCAATGCCAAACTAAATTATTACTTACTTTGGTAAAAGTCTTGATGGTGGGTGAGATAAGCTTGTCTTCCAGAACTTTTCTCTTTGCGTTTTCGTAGAATAAGTTGCATCTTCATTCTTCTTGGAGGTTGTGCAACACTTCTTGAGTGTTGAAAATGTTGTAGCATTCTTCTTTCTTGTTCATACAGGTCCACTGAAAATGATGAGAACATGAGCACGGACCAACCCGACCTGCTCAAAGTGCCCATTATGCATGTACTGCCACGTACGAGATCAGGCAACAAGACCATGCGGGATGAGTTTACAAAGCCATGAGCTTGAAGATATCATACATTGAATGGACCGGCTGGCACTTTCACAAGAAACGCCAAGGCCAAACAATGCCACCAACAAGCACTTGGGGGTTACTAGCTCTGGACTTACGCCATGGACCAATCACAACTTGTAAGGACGAGAAGATATTACAAGCATGCGTATAAGAGTATTGTGTTTATTTCATATAGAACGTACATGTATATATACATTGAGTAGTTAGGGTATCCTAATAGACTTAAGTACAGAATATTCATATACATAATTACATCCTTAATCTAAGCAATCATTGATATGATTTGATTCCCTTAATATGCCTCCTCAAGATGGAGGTGGTTTCTGAACTCCAATCTTGCTTATGAATGGTGTATATTTCGCACGAGTTAGTGGTTTCATTAATGCATATGAGAATTGATCCATAGTAGAGACATGAACAACACGTAGGGACCCCAATTGAACCTGGTTGCAGATCAAAATGGTAGGCGAGAGCAATATGCTTCATTCGAGAATGAAACACCGGATTGGCACATAAGTAAGTTTCACCGATGTTATCGCAATAAATAACCGGTGGCACAGGAAGGTTAAGACTAAGTTCTGTGAGTAAGGAGCAGATCCAGTTAAGTTCAGAGGATGTGTTAGCAATTGACCTATACTCTGCTTCTGTGGAGGATCGTGAGATGCCGTTTTATTACTTTGAGGACGACGCAATCGGATTCTGACCAAGGTAGACAATATATGCATTAGTAGAACAAAATCATCAGTATCTCCTGCCCAATCAGCATCCGAATAAGCATGTAGAGAGAGCGAGGTATCTCATTTGAGGAAGATTCCATGATCTGAGGTTCCTGCCCAAGTAACGCAAGACTCGTTTTACCGCTTGCCAATGATCCTGTGTTGGATGGTGCATAAATTGGAAAAGTCTATTAACTGCAAAGGAGATGCCAGGTCTTGTAAAAAGACTTCCCACAACGTGACGATATTCAGTTGGGTCTGCTAGGACCGTGCCGGTATGAAGAGAGAGCTTCGGTGAAGTTACCATTGGAGTATTGACTGGTTTTTCCGTGAGCATATTATTCTTGGCAATCAGATCTAGAATATACTTCCGTTTGCATAAGTGTAATCCATGAGGTTCTCGTTTGGCCTCAATGCCCAGGAAGTAGGAGAAGTTTTCATGATCTTTAACTGAAAATCTCTTTGCCAAACAGTCCAAAGTGCGATAGAGGAGAGTATCATCATTGCCTGTGACGATGATATCATCGACATATATGAGCATGTAGACAACGGAGGTACCTGTCCGAAGGATGAACAAAGATGTATCTGCAACAGAACTGATGAATCCAGCGGAGAGAAAATAGTTTCATAGTTCTGTATACCAGGTGCGGGGGGCTTGTTTTAGTTTATAAATTGCTTTTCTGAGTTTGCAAACATACCCTGGTTTGTCGGTGTCAATGAAGCCCGGCGGTTGTGACATATATACCTCTTCCGTTAATGTGCCTTGGAAGAAGGCATTATTGACATCTAATTGACGAATTGTCCACGAACGAGCAACTGTGATGTCCAGAACAAGGTGTTTGGTGGTGGACTTGATTACAGGACTGAACAATTCCGAGTAGTCGAGACCTTGTTGCTGATTATATCCTTTGGCAACTAGGCGAGCTTTGTAGCGACTGATAAAGATTTTTTGATTGTTTGCTGGATTGAGACGAACATGTGGTTTTGGGGTGGAGTTGGAGGCGAAGGAGAGGAAGAGGATGGTGATGAAAATTGGGTTAGAGAAGGTGATGAAGACGTGGATGAAGAAGTCGATGTGTTTTGAGTGGTTGTTGTGTTTAAGATTTGGGCTTGAGGTGATGGTTACGGTGATGGGCTTGTATTATTTGAGTGGGTTGGTGATGGTAACGGTGATGGGCTTGTGCCATTTGAGTGGGCTGGAGAGGTATTTTGTGGTGGTGTGAGCTGGGCCGTGGGTTACGGCCTATTTTCAGATGGAGCAGTGGGCTCAGAGGAGGGAGAAACAGAAGGAGTTTTATGAGGAGAAGACGATACCTGTGATGAAGAGGAAGTGGTCGGGCCCGTTGTTGTAGCCGGAGATGGTGAGTGCTGGTGAAGGATTAAGTCCAGGGGTCCGATAGAAGATGACGCCGGATGAGATGTAGCCCGTCTTGGTTTCTGAATCGGCAGGTTCGATTGATTTATGTCTGGCGATTCTGTTTCAGCCGATTGTAATGAATCCGAGGAAGGCTTGTGAAACGGAAAGGTTTCTTCATCAAAGACTACATGACATGATGTATAGATTCTGCTTGTCGGAGCATGGAGGCAGTAGTATGCACTTTGGATATTGGAGTAGCCCAAGAATACACAGGGAAGAGAACGCTCCTCAAGCTTATGCCTTGTGTATGGTCGGAGCCAAGGATAACAAGCACAGCTCAATACTCTGATTTTATCGTAGTTCAGAATGACTGCGAATAATTTCTGATAAGGAGATTGAAGTGAGAGGACTGGCGTGGGTAGTCTATTGATGATGTACACGACAACAGCAAAAGCATATGGCCAGTAAGTTTTTGGTACTGAGGCTTTCGACAAAAGTGTCAACCCCGTTTCTACGATGTGCCTGTGTTTCCTTTGGGAGAGACCATTATGCTCAGGGGTATCCGGAGGAGACGTGAAGTGTGAGATGCCATGTTGCGTAAGGTACTCTCTCAGGGCTATATACTCTCCTCCATTATCAAAATAAAGCGTTCCAATTTTTGTTTTGAATCTGTTCTCGACTAGAGGTTTAAAAGCGATAAAGGTTGGTTTGACTTGGGGGTTTTTTTTAAGTAGGTAGAGCCAAGTATATTGGGTGTAACGATCTGGTAGAGGATTGGAGAACTCCCCACATCAGAATAAATTATCTTGAGTGGTTTTGTGGAAGTAATAGTTGAATGAAAAATGGTAATTTGTGACTTTTATTGATAAATCTGAACATGAAAGAAGGTTTTGTGTACGAAGGGAAACAAGAAGAGAGAACTTTTTGGCAATGGTGTTTAAAATTTGAGAAGATGGGTGGCCTAGTCGAGAATGCCATGAAAAGAGAGTGATTTCGGAGGTTGTGCCCGTAAACATAGCCTTTACTTGAGAGGGTTTGACTGGCCATTCATTGAGTTCATTCCTGGCTTGGCCTTAGAGTAATGGGACCCCCGAGCTGAGATCCTTCACCTGAAAGGAGGCCAGGAAAAAATCAACCAAAACACGGTTAGTATTGTATAAGCTATAGACTGAGATCAGATTCTTTCCAATCGCGGGTACACAAAGCACTTTGTTTAAATGCTGGTTTCGAGAGTGAGAAGGAAGAGAGAAGGAACCCATATGTGTAATGAAAAAGTTAGAACCATTAGCAATGAAATCATCATCTCCTCCATGGTATGGCTGATGGAGTGAGAGATTGTTGAGATCGAAGGTGATATGATGGGTTGCTCCACTGTCTAAGAGCCATTTGTTAGCTGCATACGAAAACCCAACAGCGAGATTGGCCCTTGGTTGCCACGGAGTGAATGGTGTGGCGTTAGGTTGAGACATCCCTGACAGAAAAGTTTGCAGATGAGGACAATGCTTTGCACTGTGTCCTTGGACACTGCATATCTGACATTTTCCTAAGTACAGTCGGGAGGAACAGCGAGTGTTGGGTGCCGACCAGTTTGAATGTTGTGTAGAATTCCAGTTGGATTTTTTGGGGGCATTGATGACCGCAGTAGTTGTTGTAGTTGTTCCTCTGTTGCACGGCGTTTGCTGTAACAGGTGTGTGAGGGACAGTGGTTTCAGCCGAGGTGATTAGTTTGGCATCATGGTTGAGAAGTTTCTCATGTAGCTCTAGATAGTGGGTGGAGTGTCTCTTCCCTCTATTTGATTGACGATAGATTTGTATTCGTCAGGGAGACCTTCAAGAATGATCTCGATCTGGTCTTCGTGATCCATAGGCTTCCCTAAGATGGCCAGTTGATTAAGACGAGTTGTAACATCTTGAAGGTAGTCATTAACAGTCTTAGATTCTTTCTTCCAGTTTTTGAGTTGACTCGTTGTTTTATGTGACCCCGGCTCGGTTTTGCATAGATTAAGGCCAACGTTTGCCAGACTTCAAAAGAGGAGGTGGCTCAGGAGACTAACAGCTGAATAGACGGGGAGATTGCGCCGATGAGAGAACTGAATGTCAGTTTATCTTAGCGCTTCCAGAGATTGTAGGCGGGATTTATCAAGATCTGGTCATTCGTCGTTATGGTGGCTGTAGGAACAATCATCGATCTATCTATGTGAACAGATAGATCGTAACCATCGAGCAAGGCATGGATTTGTAGGCTCCACATAAGGTAGTTGGTGGAGGTGAGTTTTTTCACATTTGACATGTTCACTGTGAGAAGTGTTTGGTTATTTGGACTGATAGTATCAGTGACGATGGTGGGTGTAGAAGATGTGTTTTCAGATGACATTGTTTAGAGGTGTTTGGGAGAATAGAAAAATGTGTGTTTATAGATCAAATAGCTCTGATACCATATAAGAGTATTGTGTTTATTTCCTATAGAAGGTACAAGTGTATATAGATTGAGTAGTTAGGGTATCCTTATAGACTTAAGTACAGAATATTCATATACATAATTACATTCTTAATCTAAGCAATCATTGATATGATTTGATTCCCTTAATAATGCATCCAAGCCCAAGTTCCAGCACTACTTTAGGTGAATGGCCCCTCCTCAACTCAAGCCTCGTCCAACTTTATTCCTCATCACCAAAAATTACGTGGCTTAAAGAACCTTCTCGACCAACAAGGCATTATCCTCACTTACCATATCCGAGAGAAAGTTCCTAACCATGGTAAGTGTTTGAATTCTTTTTACAATTATAATGAGATTCCTTTTGGTTTTGGAGGATCTCCTATTAGTCAATTAGCTAGTATCTTTACATTCGATTGTCGCATTTTGTTTTCCTTTTTCTTTTATTTTTTTTTATAAGCCGACGAACATGTTAATAAAGCTCTCATACAGCATTTTACCTTGATATTTAAAAAGAGAGCACTTTCTTCCTTTGCGAATTCATCGATCTTGTGTGGTTCCCCTTGAATCCTAAGTTCATTTAACTTATCAAAGTCCGTTCATAGGGTTTATGACGTCCCCGGTTCCATCGATACCATTCACTAGATTCTCTACTGCATGCTGTGTTGCCTGTTGTGAAATCACCATACCGCCAGTCATGTTTTGCCCGTACAGGTCACTAGAAAGACGTACCTTGTGGTCCTTTCTTCGACCCGACCTGCCAAACTTATTGAATCCATTCCTGATCTTATATCAGAAATTCTTGAAGAAATTAAAAGAGAGATAGATCATTGACTTAATTTGACTTGGATGAAGTCTTGTCTTAACTCACCATTTTGATGCAACAGCAGCTTGCCACGGTTGTGGAAGATTTGTTGCGATCTTGGAAGTCATGTACAAGCCTTAAACAAGAAGTTAACTTGCAGTATTTGACTAGAGGTTGAAGGAGGATCAGTTGAGTGAGAGCTTAAGCTCGCCACGCGAGGGGATCTTCTGGCCTTGCAATGGGTCATCGTGGCCATGGCGCCTGGACGTCAGGTGTAAGCTCAGCTTGCTATGTCATGGTGGCTCGAATTTAACTTCATATAAATGGGTGAGGCGTTCTAATTCATAATTTTTTCATCTTATTATATTTTTTTCTTTCCAGTTATTTCTTGTTCTATTTTTAATCCCATGTTTCTGTTCTAAAATGGGAATGTGATATAAATTTTTATTCTACTTTGAAAATGGGACAAAATAAAATGATACTCCAAGCTCTAAAAAATCTACAAGATATTAACATAAGAGATGAAGTTTTAAAAAATCATATAAAAATATATGATCTCATTAATATCATAAAATAATAATTAGTATATACTTTCTTTATTTAACATAGTAAATTATGTTTGAAAAAGAAAATTATTTCAAATTCTACTATGTTTTAATTTTTCAATAAAAAAATTAACTAGTTTTATATTATATATGACTTTTTGTATTTTATAATTTGTTTTATTGTGGTTGAAATTTATATCAAATTTGTTATTTTATATTATTTCTATTTAAAAATTCTTTTGATGCTATTTTGAGATATTTTTCATAAATTAATAACTTTCTAAATTAATAAAACATCAAAATACCTCTAATATTATTGATTTATAGAGTTTTTACTACCTCTTATAGATAATTTTCTAGAATAAATGCATACCAGTAGCAGATTAACTGGTCAAACAATTACAAGTAGATTAAATACAGATTTATCGTAAACTAAATGAAAATTAATGGTAGACCGACTGTACATTACTAAATTTTTCTTACAATTTTCAATGTTAAAAATCTTATTTTCATAGTAGAATTGGTAAAGAAACTATTTAAATATATAATCCTTTTAATTTAATAACAAAAAAAGGAAGAAACACGCCATATTTGCCATACCGTCGCGTTGGAATTGCTCGAATGAAAATAAAGCAAATTGAAAGACACACGAATACCCAAAGACGAGATGAAGGAAAAATACAACAAAGCTATAAAATAACTTAAACGCTACAAAAGGACGTATCACCCTAGTTAAATAAGTGATAGAGATAGAATACAGATATATACATATATTTAAATACTTTCAACTAATATTTTTTTCCAAATTGATATAAAACTACCTTCATTGTCAATATAGTCAATGCTAAAATATTATATAAACTTATTATCAATTTTCATAAGATTTAGAGTTTTACTTGTGACCGTATAAATTAATTAGGTTAATCGAAAATATTAGTTGGTTAAACGATCAAATTAAAATTAGTTTAAAAAATATTTGGTAAACTGAATATTTTATGATTTAAACTTAAACTTTAAAATTTAGGTTTAAATAAAACGAAAATCAAAAATTAGATTATATTAATTTGTTAATTTTATTAAGGATAATAAAGAATAAATAGTAATCAATTATTATAACTCTCAACCAGAGCCCAATTTGGTTGCCAACTAATAATATGATTAAATATGTAAATAATAGACTGGTGTTAAATCTAATGGAAGCACTTGGAAGTTGCAACATACCTTGTTTCTCTAGATATATATAAAGCACATGTATACACGGCACGAATGAGTGTTTTGTTCGGTTTTATGAGGAGATAAACCCTCTGAATAGATGTGGGTGCTGTTTTGATTGTAACGTCTGTGAATTTTACGAAAAAGTTCAAAAAAACGTCTGTAAAATTTAATCTCGGTGGAAGTACACGTGTTCATATTTGCTGTAGTGCCCCGAAAAGAAGACAAAAAAATCTTTAAAATGGCCACCAAAACTGAAAGCATAAATAGCGTGGGAGAAGCAATGTGAGCTTAATCACATAGAAGGAAAACAAATAAACATACATAACTATTACTCCATGATGATGAAGCACAAAGCCAACATAGCAATGGTGTTTGTACAGATTATATACGCAGGAATGCCACTGCTTTCGAAAGTGGCCATCTCTCAAGGAATCAACCCGTTTGTCTTTGTTTTCTACCGACAAGCCTTCGCGGCTCTTGCCTTGTCCCCTTTCGCATTCTTCCTTGAAAGGTTCTTCTGTTTTCTTACTCCATTCTATTTCTTTTAATAATAAAAAAAAAAACTGTGATATCAGCAACCCTTCAACAAATATGATATAGTTCATGGTGCAAGCAACTCGAAACTATGAAGCCGTATTCTCATTTTCTTAACGCTTTTTTTTTCTTTTTGCAGCTCCAAGTCCTCCCCTCTATCGTCTGTCTTGCTGCTGAAAATATTCATGATCTCCTTATGCGGGTATATATATGTCTTGTGTTACTTCCATAAATTGGAAATTCCTAAGACTAAAAAAGTATATATTTTTATTGTTAAACAAAAATACAGACTGACGCTAAGTCTTAACCTCTACTATGTGGCCATCGTTAACACCACGGCCACCTTCGCGGCAGCCACCACCAATGCCATCCCCTCTATCACCTTCGTCTTGGCTCTCCTATTCAGGTACATAAGACAAAATAATTATTTCCCTCTTCACATATGTTCTGTTTGGATCTGCAATTATTTTTTCATTTTTTTTCTTTTAAATCAGGGGTGAGGGTATACTTTAGTCTAGTTTTATAAATTTTACTAGGTATATAACTAGCGTTACGCGCGAGTCTGTATTAATATTTTAGTTTATTTTTTTAGCTACTATTTTTAAAATTATTTAAAATAATATATATTTATAGAAATTTTCATTTATATAAGAAAATTTAATATTTAATGTGTAATTTATCTTATTTTTATTTATAAATTTAAAAAACTATTAGGTAAAATAATAACATTGATACCTATCGAATTATCCAATTTTGACGTACATATATATTTATTTAGAAAAATATAATTTTGTTTAGATTTTGGTACGATTTTCTGTTTTCCATAGATTTCTATAGTTTTTTTCTCTTGAAAGTTTATGTGTTCAAATATTTAGTTTTTTATTGAAAGTTTTATTGATGTTGTTTACCACTGTATATTTAATCCATGATTCATGTTGATTCACATTTAATTTTGTTAGGAAGCTGTAATGATCATGCAAAACCATTTTTTCCTTATCCATCATGTCTTCCAAGAGTTTTATGTTATATTTTTATTCAGTTTTCATTGTTTTAATAGTTAAATCGAGTTGTTGTAGATTTTTTAACATTGATAATTAATAATGGTTACTTTTTTATACATGTATTGTTAATTGTTAATTTTTTATTGAACTTTTAAAATTTTAAACCATATTAACATTTTCTGATTTAATAAAAATATTGATTTGGATTAATCATATTAAATTTATTTTTTTGTTAGACATAATTTATTAAATTAATTTTTAATATTTTAATTATACTTAATAATTTGTAGTTTGATTTAAAAGCTGATGTGGACCAACTAAATCAATATTTTCTGTCTTAATCATACTTAACATTTTTTTATTTAATGAATATGTTAATGTGGACCAATCAGATCGAGTTTTTTAATCTCATGTGGATGCTCTCAATGCACTATGCCATCAACTTTTATATATTATATGATTTAAAAACTAAAATGTCGTGATCACATCAAATCTGAAAATCACTTTAATGTATTATAGTATTTCTTTTAATATTCTTAAAGCATATATGATAACCCAAATTATTTGACTTTTCATTTATTAATTTCGTATCAAAATTAGAATCTCGTGCTGATTTTGTAAGAATTTCAATTCCATGCTCATTGATACTTTAATATTAATTTTATATGAGTTATATATTTTCCAAAATTCATAATATAATATCATAATATATAATAGTAATTGTATTTTTGCCATTTGAAAAAACAATATCCTGTGATAGTTTTAAATACGTATTTCAACTGTGAGAAATGAAATATATAAATAAATATATAGAGTCAATAATTGACAAATTAAACTATAAATATTTTAAGTAAACTTATTTCTTAATTCTAGTTTGCTCAAATATCTTTAGCAGATAGACAATATAGAACAAAGTTATCTATATTATATATTTCGAACCAATATACGTATCTAGAATTCAGTTGATAATTATCCCACTGACCCTAACCGGAATTCACCCAATTAATTTTAACAAAAAAAAAAAAAGATTAGAGGAGGTGACACTGAAGAAGTCACACGGAGTGGCCAAAGTATTTGGTTCGCTGGTTGGAATGTTGGGCGCTTTAGTGTTCGCTTTTGTGAAAGGGCCAAGTTTAATTAACCATTATAAGAGCAAGATTATCTCAAACGATGCTGTTCCGTCAACTAAAGATTCTGTAAAGGGATCCTTCACTATGCTTGCAGCCAATACCTGTTGGTGTTTGTGGATTGTCTTGCAGGTACGCCACTCAGTTCACTAGTTGCGTACTAATTCTCGCATTCTCTCTTTTTTTTAATCATTGCTGCTTTTGTTAATGTTCCCTCTATGTATAATTGGTTTATCAAACCGCGGGTTACGGTAATATCAACTTATCTTATCTTTTCTTATTCACATCTATTCATTACGGCAAGAATTTTTTAATTTTTGAGTAATAGCATTAAATGACCATAGTTTGCAAAAACAACATATAACCAAATCGTAAATGAGTGATTCATTTATCGGATGTGTTTTCTTAAAATTACTTGAATTTTTGTTTTATTATATGAATAACAAGTATCATGTTATTTTATCGATAGTTTATGTGATATCATACTATTAGTTTAAATCATGCACAAAAACTCACTATTTATTTACGGGTTAACTATCACCACATTAAATTACAAGTTTTGCTCCCAGTGTGGTGGTTTTCTACCCAAGAATCCCTAATGTACATGTATATACATACTTGTGTATACAAGTTCATCTTTTGTTTTATTTGTAAGATAATTTTGAATCGTTTTAGTTACCTAAAAAATTACGATAGTATCAAAATTAATGAATTTTGTAAAACTCCATACAAATTTAGTTTTGATTAACATTTTTTACATTATCCAGATATATATATATATAATTTTTTTTAAAATCAAAGTTAATCATTTTATCTATGTGATAAAAGTCATTTTAATTATTTCTTTTTTTTTGTTCATAGCTTAATGAAGTGAGTTTTCGATATTTACCTAATTGGGCCTCCACCACGGTATGAAAAAAGACTGGTCCACGTTTATGTTGCCGATTCAATTTCAAAGCACAAACATCATTCATCATCAATCAGCTGCCAAAATATTCAACAGCTTTTGAACCCAAAAGTATTCAATAATTTCTGTCACTTGTACGGAGGCAGTGAACCAACGTATATGATTAGTTTCAGACGTAGTAGACGTTATTTAGTTATATTTTGGGTACGTAATTTCACTAACTAGATAAATTTTGAAACTTTTATAAATTGATAAATGATTGATTAGTTAAGGCTATAATTTCAGTGTCCATGTGCACTCCCAGTTCCATTCGAATATTTTACTAAATGAATAAATAAATCCACCTGGATGATCTGGTTGTACCGGCCCTTTGCGATCAGATTACATTCATATTAATCAATTTGCTTTCCGATCTTTGTCCATTTATTACTAGACATCTAAAATATATAATACTTCCATTATTTGATTTTTACTTTAAGAAAGGAGTACATTCTTTAACAATTTTTATTAGAGCAAGGTGATGAAGGAATATCCGGCGAAGTTGCGACTGGTAACACTTCAATGTGTGTTTAGTTGCATACAAACCGCAGTTTGGGCAGTCGCTGTGAACAGAAGTCCATCCGTTTGGAAGATCGAATTTGGCTTACCTCTTTTGTCGATGGCTTATTGTGTATGTCTACCTAATCCCATCTCTAGTCTCTAAATATGAAATCACTCTTTATCTTTTCTTGAAATAATGATAAAATATAATTCAACAGGGGATTATTGTAACTGGATTTACATATTGGTTACAAGTTTGGGCAATAGAAAAGAAGGGACCAGTATTTACTGCACTCTACACTCCTCTGGCTCTCATTATTACCTGCATCGTCTCATCTTTCCTTTTCAAGGAAACACTTTATCTTGGAAGGTTTATTGATTTTCTTAAAAATATGATTTCTTGAAAATTATATTTACGTAAACGAATATGTCTAGAAGTATTTGATGTTGAGAATGTGTGTATGGACTTGGGTATATAATTGGAGCAGTGTTGGTGGAGCATTATTGTTGGTCACTGGACTATACATTGGTCTGTGGGGTAAAACTAAAGAAGAAGAAGTACAAATATATGGTGAAAAGCATTGCCAACAAGAGGTTAAAGAAGAAGTTATCATCGTCCTGGATAGCGTCTCCACCCATCACTAGTCAAAAAACTTTAAGTTTGCTTCACGCAAATTTCAAGTCTTTGTTCCCTTTTATCATTGGTACAATGTCTCAGCTATCACATTAATAATGCCCGCAATGCATGTAAATATAAATGTGATTCTTTTTTATTGGGTGAGCTTGGTTCTTAATCGGTTTTCGAGATTTGTACAACTATTTCACATAAGTCATCAAGGAATTAACTGAGACTGAAAAACCCAACAAACACAAAACTTTTTATATTTTGGAAGGTACGGAGTCAAGTGCTTGCTTCCCTAGAGATTCTAAAACTTAATCATTAGAACAGCTCTATCGCTGGTTTCTTAACTAAGAATTTTATAATTTAATAATAGAAAAAAATAAAATAAAATATGAAAGAAGATGAGAGAAGTCAGAAAAACTTAGACTAAGGCTTAAAAAGTTTTCCTTGTTTGGGTTTAGAATTCTCTTTCCCGTTTATAGTCTTTCACTTTAAAAAGATAGAACTTCGTTTCGGATATTTATTCCGCTTTGTCTTTTTGTTTACAAAAAAAAAATTGACTTTTCATACTATTTTGTTCCAATCCTCTTTGAAAAAGGGTTTTTGCAAGCGGTTTTTCAACAATTCCTCTTCTATAATATTTTCTAGCTTTTGTTTTTGGAGTTTCTTTGTTGAAGTTGATTCGCTTAACAAAGCTTTGATGGCGATGTCTCACAAGAAGATGACACTCCTGCCGATTTTCCTAATCTGCATCAATTTATGTTCGGCTGAAATAATACCCAGAGCTTGATCGGCCGAATTCTCAATCCAGATAGTCAGAAAGTGTCTGACATAGTTTTTGATATGTCTCGTAAGTGGGGGAAAGTAAACAAAATCAGAGGTATTGCTCTATCTAAAGAGCGATTCCAATCCATCTTTCAGTTTGCGCATGACCTTGAAGAAATCTTAGCAAAAGGTGTTCAATCATATAATCAGTGGACCTTTATACTTGAGAGATGGGTGGAACATCCGTCGGCTGATTTTCTACAGTTTATACCGGTTTGGGTTCGGATTAAAAACATACTAGTGTATAATTATACAGCAGCTTCAATTACGTATTTTGGGGAGTTTGTTTGTATTGTGAAAGAAGTTGCGTTCGATCCAACTCAATCCCAAAGCAAAGGATTCGTCAGAGCAAAAGTTCTTCATGATGTTTCTAGACCTCTTCGACGAGCAAAATTGATTAATATGCCTGAAGGGGTATCTGTCAATATTCATTATGATTTTGAACAAATCTAGAAACAGTGTTTTTCATGTCAAAGAATCACTCATTCTCAAGACAAATGCCCAGTTTTCCTAAAAGCTAATCAAATGAATGAGGCAATTCGCAGAGAGTATATGGGAAGACGGAAGCCTCCTTCTGCACCGGTGATTAAAAATTTGGATCCTCTTTATGGGGTTCTTAAATAAGATCAAGTTGGAACTGATCCAAACACTTGTAGACTCAGGACTGACTCTGAAGTTCTTGAAGGCATGAGGTAATATTTGTTGATAGCAACTGAACCTGAGAGATTGATTAGAGAGGCTCGTATCAAAAGATCAATATCAAGTCTTGATAATGATCCCTTGGGATAGAAATCAATTCTCAAACTTGAAGTGGTCAAAGTTGTTTCAAATGATATGAACAAAGGTAAATGCATAGTTTTTAATTTTTCTGCGAAGGATGTATGCAATGCAGAGGCAAGGAAAAGATGTGACAATAAGTTGATGGCATCAACATTTGATTCTGGTGGGGCTATGCATCAAGTTTCTTTTTTGTCAACGCTTTATTCAGAAGGAATGGTGGATAATATGGTCCTTGAATATCATGTTCTTCAATATTGTCCAATGGTATATGGTATTGGCAATTCTCAAGCCAGTCCATCCAGGACAAAAGTGACAAAAGCAAAACAGAGAAGAATACCATATGTTAGTAAGCGAGTTCTAAAGAGTCTTGATGTTGGGATTCAGATGGTTTCTCGTAATAATAATCAGGGTTCTGAAGCTTCTGGTTCAGGAAAAAGGAAAGAAGGTCCAAGTTCCAAAGGAATGTTAAACTCAGGGAAGCGTTTGTCTTCTCAGGTGATCCCGCGTGAGGGATCGCCAATTCTGTCATGAGCTTCTTGAGTTCGAATTGTCAAGGCTTGGGACAGTCTCAGGATTTGACAATTCCTCGTCTTCAGAAAATACGTAAAAAGTATTTTCCAGAGATTTTGTTTTTGATGGAAACCAAAACTTGTAGAAATGTTCATGTGGATATTCAAGCTTGGTTGGGGTATGATCGGCTGTATACAGTAGAGCCTGAAGGTTTGAGTGGTGGTTTAGCTCTTATGTTGAAAAGTTCATTTGCTGTTGATATCAAGTTTGCTGCTAAAAACTTAATAGATTGTGAAGTGTGTTTCGATTCCATGAGGTTTTCTATCTCTTGTATATATGATGACCTTACTGCTCAGTTTCGGTCTCATGTTTGGAAAAAAATTTCTCGAATTGATGTAAATAGGAAATCTTGTTGGTGTATGTTTGGTCACTTTAATGATCTTTTGCATACTGAAGAGAAAGTTGGAGGGCCTTTAAGAAGAGATGCTGATTGTAAATCTTTTTCAGATATGATAAATGTTAGTAGAATGACAGAATTGAGAAGTGCTGGTAATGCTTTCACTTGGGGAGGATGACATTTTAATCAGTGGATTCAATGCAAGCTTGATGGGTGTTTTGGATATAAAGCTTGGTTTCAATTGTTCTAGCGTCAAATGAAAGTTTTTGGAAAAAAAAAGATCAGATCATCGCCCTGTTTTGATCAGTTGGATGGCATCTCAAGAATCTTACCGTGGACAATTCAAATTTGACAAGAGATTCCTTAATATTCTAGGGATCAGGGATGTTATTGTCATGCATGGTCGAATAATAATACCATATATCATGATTCTGTTTCTGATAAGTTGCGAATTGATAGAAAAAGTATAAGCAAACAGAAAAGGGAGGTTAACATGAATTCTCAGGATCGCATTTCTCAACTACATAATGCTCTTGAAGTGAAACAATCGTCTAGCCATCCTTGCTTTTAATAGGTGTTTTCTCTGAAAAAAAAAATCATTATAGCTTATAAGGATGAAGAGTCCTTTTGGAGTCAGAAATGCAGAGACAAATGGTTACGTGAAGGAGATTCAAACACGAAATTTTATCATGCTTCTGTTTCAGCCACTCGATCAAGAAAGATGATTGAAAGTCTTCACGATGTAAATGGTTTTATTCAATCTTCTGAAGCATCAAAAGGGGAAGTGGCAATCAAATATTTTCAGGATTTATTTACTTCCACTGGTGCAGGAAATTTCCATCATCTTTTCTAAGGATTTACTTCCAGAATATCTCAAGCAATAAATAAAAAGTTGATTAGTGTCATCACTAAAGAAGAAGTAAGAGTTGCTGTTTTTGCTATCAATCCTTCAAATGCGCCTGGACCTGATGGCATGTCAGGGATGTTTTATCAAAAAATTTGGTCAATTGTTGGTGATCAGGTTATAAATGAGGTTCAACAGTTCTTTCTCTCTAGTTCATTCCCTCATGAGTGGAACTACACTCATTTGTGTTTATTGCCAAAGAAGAATGTCAGATCTGAGACCAATCAGTCTTTGCTTGGTATTATACACAATTATCTCAAAGATTTTAGTTCATCGGTTACAACCAATTCTGACGGACTTGATTTCTCCAAATCAATCAGCTTTTGTGGCTGAGCGTCTTATTTCTGATAAAATTTTGGTAGCACACGAAGTTGTCCATGCCCTACAAACCCATCCGGCAATTTCTAAAGAGTTTTTAGCGGTGAAATCAGATATGTCCAAAGCTTACGACAGAGTTGAGTGGGGCTATCTTCAAGGTCTATTGTCTGCTATTGGGTTTCATCATAAATGGATTGGTTGGATTATGGTTTGTGTTTTAACAGTTACTTTCTCAAATTTAATCAACGATAAGCCCTTCGGTTTGATTACTCCTAGAAGAGGTCTGAGACAAGGAGATCCTCTATCTCCTTTCTTATTTGTAATGTGCACAGAGGGGCTAACACATTTATTAAATAAAGCTGAGCAGAATGGTGTGATTTCAGGGATCTATTTCTCCAATACAGGACCTTCTATTCACCATCTTCTTTTTGCTGATGACAGCCTTTTCATGTGTAAAGCTTCTGTAAATCAGTGTGAAGCCTTTCCAAGCATTCTCAACGTTTATGGAGACGCAACTGGACAGAGAATTAACTTAGACAAATCTTCAATTACTTTTGGATCAAAGGTTCATAAAACAACACAAGGCGTAATTCAAGCTAGGTTGGGGATTTTCAATGAAGGTGGTGCTGGTATGTGTCTTGATCTTCCTGAATGTTTTAGTGGTTCCAAAATAGAGATGTGTTGGTATATCAATGATCGGTTGAAATCAAGAATGTTTGGCTGGTTTGCTAGATCATTGTCTCTCGGGGGAAAAGAAGTATTTTTGCAAACAGTAGCTTTGGCGATGCCTATATTTGCAATGTCTTGTTACAAACTTCCTAAAACAACCTGTTCAACCTTAACATCTGCAATGTCCCAGTTCTGGTGGAATTCTATGGAGAATATCAAGAAGATTCATTGGATAAGTTGGGAAAAGATGTGTTTATCTAAAGATCTTGGTTGTTTGGGTTTTCGAGATATTGCATGTTTCAACCAGGCCTTATTAGCAAAATAATCTTGGAGAATATTACAAAATTCTTCCTGCTTGTTCGCCAGAGTTTTCAAAAGGAGGTATTTTGATAAAGGGTCTGTTCTTGAAGCTAATTTAGGGCTCAGACCTTCTTATGCTTGGAGGTCTATCTTAAATGGACGTGATTTACTCCTACAAGGGTTGAGAAAGGAGGTTGGTAATGGGAAATCCATTCAAATCTGGTCGGATCCGCGTATTTATGATGGTAGTATGAGACAACCTATGATGAGGAGTCCTAATGTTGACCTCAATCTACGGGTTAGTGACATTTTGGATCAGAGTTCAAGAAGCTGGAACAGAAGAATGTTAGAGGATTTTCTTTCCAGCTGATGTTGAGTTGAATGTTAAGAAAAAACCAGCGGTGAGCGAGGAAGACACTTGGTCTTCGCTTCACAATAGAAATGGCGATTACTCTGTTAGATCTGGTTATTTGCTTGCTTTCAAACAGAGTAAGAAAGATTTAATTGCTCAAGCTTCGATGATGCCTTCAATTAATGGTTTGAAGGAATCATTTGGGTGTATCCGAACAGCCCCAAAAATAAGAAATTTTCTATGGAAAATTTTAAGTGAAGCTTTGCCTGTGGTGGATAAATTGTTATCCCGTGGTATCAAAGTGGATCTAAGATGCCAGTTGTGTGGTTTAGAAGGTGGAAATGCGAATCACATTCTCTTTGGCTGCTTTATAGTGAGACAAGTGTGGGCTTTATCAGATTTTCCCTGTCCTAAAGAAGGAATTGATCAAGGTTCAATTTTTACAAATATGAATCAAGTGTTGCAGGCAAGTAAAATTGTGTCAATCCCTTTGGAAGTTAGGAGATCTTTCCCCTAGATTTTATGGATCTTATGGAAGAACAGGAACAATTTTTTATTCAAAGGAATTTTGTTTTCTCCATTGATTCCATACAGAAAATCAGAGCGGATTCAGAGCGTTGGTTCACAACTCAATTGGTAGATTTGGAACGTGCATTAGTAGCTCAAACATACGAGATTAAAACTACTATTGTATGGAAGCCACCAAAGGCGGGTTGGCTCAAATGTAATATTGGTCATTCATGGTAAAAAAAAAAGCGGTTGGCTGGAGTGGTATGGGTGCTTAGAAATGAAAATGGTAAGGTTTTACTTCATAGTAAAAGAGCTTTTACACATATTGGTAGTTTCCTTGATGCCAAGTTTAAAAGCATTATCTGGGCAATGGAAAGTATGGCTAGTCATCATGTAGAAAAAGGTAATATTTGCCTCTGAAGCATCTGATTTGCTACATGCTTTGAAACGACCAAATGCATGGTCATCTTTTAAGTCGTATGTGTCCAATTTTTTGTTTGCTTTACGTTTGTTTCCTGAGTGAAAAGTGGAAATTGAAAAACTAACAAATAATAGAGGTTTTTTTTTCTTATAGCTCGGAGTGTCACGATCCAAGATCTATATCACTCGTATGTTGCTGTTAACAGCTCTTCTTGACTGTTCAAATTTTTTGACAATGAAAAATCTTCGACTTTTTAATGTTGTTGTCTGATTTTTGATAAATGATGTTATCCTCTATTTTGAAGCTGTGTTTTGGGTGTTTAGTAGGTTTTTAAACCTTTGTAATATATTGTTACATGTATTCTCTTCTTATAATATACATATAAAAAAAAAATAAAAGAAATTGAAATACATTTTTTTAAAAGATTTTGAGATACATTTTTTTTTTAATAATATATATATTTAATTGATTAATTTTTTTATATTTAAATTTAAATTATATCATTAAACTATATAATACAATATTGATCATATATTTTAGTTAAGATATTTAAGGATGGAGGTGCTTTTACAACAATTACTTAATTGGCATTACACAATTAAATTGTTACACTGTTCCCAACAAATTCCTACCTCATCTCTGTTATCATGCTCAGCTATACAAATATGCTTGCTTAAAGCTTCAACGTTGTAGATCTCACGACTTGCAGCTATGAGTGTTACTTAAACACTATCAACCCTCTAGTGCATAAATCACTTTCTTAAAACAATAACCCTATAAGCTTTGCTTAATAGCCTAACCCTATAATCTTCAAACAATTTTTACAAATGCATAAACGTATCCTTCATGTTTATCCTTTCCCATTCTTGCTGCAACATATACTTGAATATCTGAAAAAATATCCAGCTTGGCAGGCCTTTGACACATTATTGTCCGTGCCCTTACCAAGTTCTCTTCCTCTTGCTCCAGCGTTGATGGATCTTCTGATTGACCATATTTTAGTTCACATATTTTGCTTCCCCAATCTCTCTTTTAGCTCCACTCGATGATCAGGCACTCTATTTTATAATCGCATGTAATTGATAGTGACACACAAGAACATCGTAAGAAGTAGCATTCAAACTAAAGCATCGACAAGATAAAAATAAGAGACGTATCTGAAAATTTTTAAATAAGAGACGTCTCTTGCTTTTTTCATACCTTTTTATTATTTTTATTTATTTTTAATGTTAAGAAACCTTTTCCAGATATGCAGCTGGAGATGTTCTAAGTTTCTGGCAATAGTTATTTATCTTGCTTAAAACTTTAGTTTCATAGTGATGAATTCAAAATCAAGAGAAACGAACATCAGAACTAGATTCGGGACAAAAGGCCTAGACAAAAGATCTCGGACTAAAATAATTTATTTTTAATTTTTTAATCTAGCTTCGTAGTGAACCTCCGGTGATGATGGTCAGGTGGTCCGATTTTTTGTGTGTGTCATGATGATTCTTCAAAGATGTGAGAGACTCCTTGTATAGAAAATGAAATAGATGTGCTTGTCATCATTTGCCACTAATCAAAGCCCTGTTTTGCCATGTGGTAGCACCCCAAAATGATTGATGGCAACTGCTCATCATCAAGCTTATTGGCTGTCCAGCTTTCCGTGCGTTTCTTTGACCAATCCAACAAACCAGCATATTGTATCGCAACGACTCACCAAAAACACTGTTTGACTCTAATGATAAACTTATGTACTAAATTTACTTTTTAATTATTTTAACTCATTTAAAACTTAACTTAGCCAAGATACACTTTAAGAACTTTCATAAACAAACTCAACTTCCCTGATTATATAAATGAGTTCGAACTTCGTTGGAAATATACTAGTGATTCAAACAGAATTTAATCAAGCAACCTTCCTTTTCTTTGACTATGATACTTCTCATAAGTTCTCCTTATCATTTCCAAGTATGAAAACATTTGTTGACCACTTTAGAATAGCTTTAACCATTTGCCCGCACTAGCCGCTCCGGCCGCATTCTGGTCCTTATAAGCACATATTTTCTAAACTTTGATTCCGTGAGATAACTGCAATCCATCGATTAGGGCTTCACACTCGGCTTTGTTAATGAACGCATGGAAATGTCTGTCAAGTGTTCGTAGTTTGCGCCGCTTGGATGTTAGTCAGATCTGTACTTTATATCCTTGGTTTGATGACGAGCCATCGATGTGTAGTATCCAAAAGGAATCTGGTGTTGACTTTTTTGTTCATTCAGCTGGTAGTTCAATCAAGAAGTTCACCAAGACTTGGGATTTGATATATTCGCTAAGCTCTACCGCCTACTTTGCTAATTTCCGATATTGGTTCGGACTGTGTCGGATTGCTTATAAAAGGAGAGTTTATTGGCTACGATACAATGCGACTGGAAATATAGTGTTAGCTTTACGAGCAGAGATTACTATGGCGAGTACAAAAATTTCCATCTCCTTGGATATTGAGTTTCCGCGTTATCCAAATTCTGACTAACGTAAGAGATTGACCTCTGCTCGCCTTGCTTTTACGAGCAGGGATTAACCCAAAAGAATGGGTAGAATATTTACGCAACATTAGTTAATCATTCTTCATCTTATATTAATTTCTTATCTCAAGAATCTTGTTATAATCTTTGAGTCTTATTATTTTTATTCTGCTTGTTTATTTTTATTCAAGATTTCATCTCATTTTTAGTAGCGAGAGGACAATTTCTCTAAAGTTAATAAAATCCTCTCTTCTCTAATTTCATAAATAGAAAAGTAGATGCAAAAACTCTTTATCAATTTAGCGTCGTTACTATTAGGATCTTGTTATAGACATTAGAATTCTGACTTTTAGTAAGACTAAGCTTTGATTTTTTTTTTTTTTTTTAGTTAGTTACTAATCCTTTGTTTGTTTAGAAACTTTCCGGTAAGTACATTTACTTTGCATCAAAGTTATCTTCATCAAAGGTTGTTTACATCAGAAAGTTTAGAATGGATGGTGGTAATGGAACACCACCAAGGAAAACAAGGCATATTGGTCATGGAGATGCACCTACTACTCATATTGTCTGACACGGGATCGTTTCTCCCTCAGTGGATCACCAACATTTCAAAATCAAGAGCCGCTTGATTTCAATAATGCAAGAAAACAAATATCACGAGCTTGACATGGAGGACCTCTTGGATCGTCTTGATCATTTGGACCGACGATGCAGCATGATCAAGATAAAAGGTGTATCTGAAGATAGCTTCAAGCTGAGGTTGTTCCTATTCTCTTTTGGGGACAAAGCTCAAAATTGGGAGAAGAATCAAGCCAACAGAACTCTCACCTCATGAGATCATGCAAGAGGGGATTTTTTGGTTATGTTTTTCTCCACCACATTCAAGAACCATCAAGCTAAGAAATGAAATCTCCAACTTCTCACAAAGGAGCAATGAGTGATTCAATAAGGCATGGAAGAGATTTAAAAGCTTCACAAAGCAATGCTCTCACCATGGCTTCACAGACGAATCTCTCAGGAGTACACTCTATAGAGGCATCACATCAAAGTTCACGCTTATTTTAGATACAGCTAGTAATGGACACTTCCTTGGGAAATGTATTAAAGAAGGAAGGCAGCTTGTAGAGAACCTTGCAACAAGTGATGGAAACTATCGTGACGACTTTGAGATAGATTAAGAAAGCATGGCTAATAAGTTTGGGGAAATCAAGAAAGACAATCAGACTCTCCAAGACATGTTGCTTAGACTACCAATGATGCCACATCAACAAGTCAACCAAGTTTGGTAGTAGTTCAACAACAAGTTGGGGAGACAAACCGAATCGGGGAAGTCAACCTTGTCCAGAGCCAAGCTTTGAAGGTGGATGAAATAAATCATTCAATTAGTATTACCAAAGAAAATCAAGTGGTTATGCTCAAATCCCACAACCTCATAGTGCACAAGAGTACCACCCTCAAGGTTATCCTCCACCTCACCCTTACTTCCCACACGGATACTACCCACCTCACAATCTTCAAGCCATGCCTCAACCTCAAGATTTCGACATAAAGGGCCTCCTACAACAATTTTGGAAGGTCAAAACACCAATAAGGTGGCAGTGGATGTTTCAATACACGCTATGACTTCAAAGATTTAATGTTTGGATTGTGAGACACTAAGTATCAAGAGGGATATGGCTTACTCGCCTACACCAACAGAAGAATCCATTGACTACTCCGCTACTCCACCCTGAGATTCCTTAAATGCCATCACCTTGAGAAGTGACAAAGCACTTTCACCCAAAGAATCCCAGCTCATCTCAATGTGGACATTAAGGACCAAGTTGGAGAGGCTGATTTGGACTAATCTGAGGAAGAAGTTATTGAAGAAAGTGTAGAGGATCAGGACTTTAGAAAGATGAACAGGACAAGTCTAGAGGACAAGCCAAAAGTGGCACATAAAGAAAAGATTAAGGAAACTCGATATGTGCCTCCTCCTCCTTACAAGCCTCCAATTCCATTTCCAGAAAAATTCAAGAAGGAACTAGTAGCAAAGTATAAAGCTCTATTTGTTGAGTAGCTAAAGAAGATAGAGCTCACAATGCCTCTACTAGACACATTATTGCTTGGGCCTCCTAATCGAAATTTCATGAATGATGCGGCTTTGGAGAGAACCAAAGAGTTACAAGACATGGTGGCTCTCACACATGAAGTTAGTGCAATCATTCAAAGAAATTGATCCTTAACAAGCTTGGAGATCCAGGGAGGTTCAAACTTCCATGTTCTATAAGACCTCTCTCCTTTGACAAGTGTCTATGCGATTTAGGATCAAGTGTGAGTTTAATGCCCCTACCCATTGGGATTACAAGGTACAAAGAGAACAATATATCTCTAATTTTGGCTGATAGATCAGTGAGACTTCCAAAAGGTTTGCTTAAAGACTTGACAATCAGATTTGAGGATGTTGAGGTACAAACTGACTTTGTTGTCATGGAAATGGATGCAAAGCCAATGGAAGGCTATTCTTGACCACGGTTGGAGCTGGTATTGATGTGAGAAGAGGAAAGATTGAACTCAACTTGGGGAGGGGAGACATACTAAAGTTTAACAACAAGAAAGTAATGAAGAAACCCACCATAGAAGGGAAGATCTTTTGGGTAGACACATTAGATGAGCCTGGTGATAAACTTCTTGAGGAGTTAACAGTGAAAGATCCTGTCCAAGTAGTTTTGGCAAAGGAGTATGAGAAGGGATATCTCCATGATGATAGTCTACATTATGCTGAATTGCTGGATTCACATAAGGAGTGTGAAGAAGAAGAAGCATTCATAGAAAGGCAGAGGATGTTCTTGGTACAAGAAGTTAGTTCCTTGATTGTGTTGAAAGAAGCTGAGAATGAAGCAAACACTAATGAGCAAGGTTTGGAAGGAGATTTGAATGAGCTCAAGGCACCAATTCTACTTACCATGGGATTGTTAATGAAAACTTAGATGAAAATGAGTTAGTTTCCCTTTTGAAAGAATTAAGAAAGTTTTGGAGAGCCATAGGATATTCATTAGAAGATATAAAAGGCCTCTCCCCTGCTCTTTTGCACTCATAGGATCCACTTAAAGGATGGTTCAATGACCTCTATAGAACTTCAAAGGTGGTTAAATACCAACCTTAAAGATGTTGTAAAGAAAGAGATTCTCAAAATCCTAGATGTTGGTGTCATCTACCCTATCTCCGATTGTAGATGGGTTTTACCGATTTATGTGGTACCTAAAATGAGAGGTGTAACTGTTATTAGAAATGAAAAGGATGAATCAATGCCAATTAGAACCACTACTGGCCACATGATGTGTATTGATTATAGAAAGTTAATATCGGCCTCTAGAAAAGATCTCTTCCCTTTTCCCTTTATAGACCAAATGTTAGAGAGACTAGCCAATCATCCTTTCTATTGCTTTCTTGATGGTAATAAAGGCTTTTTACAGATCCCCATACATCCCAATGATCAAGAGAAAATGACATTCACATGTCCTTATAGCACTTTTCCTTAAAAAAGAATGCCATTTTGGATTGTGCAATGCTCCATCTATCTTTCAAAGATGCATGATGTCGATTTTATCAAATCTTATTGAGGAAATGGTGGAGGTGTTTATTGATGACTTCTCTGTATATGGCTTTTATTTTGGTGTCTGCTTGTCAAATCTTTGCCACGTACTGAGGCAATGTGAAGAGACAAACCTTGGGCTCAATTGGGAGATATGCCACTTCACAGTGAGAAAAGGTATAGTCCTTGGACACAAAATTTCTGAGAAGTGTATTGAGGTTGATAAGGCTAAGATAGAAGTCAAGATGCACTTGGAATCGCCGAGTAATGTTAGAGGAATAAGGAGCGTCTTGGGTCATGCTGGTGTTTATAGAAGATTTATCAAGGACTTCTCCAAGATAGCAAGACCTCTCACAGAATTTCTTTGCAAGATGGCTTAGGTTCTGTTTGATGAAGAATGTCTCCGACCCTTCTTGATGATCATGCATGCTCTTGTGAGTGCTCCCATTGTGCAAGCACCAAATTGGAGCCTCCCCTTTTAGATCATGTGGGATGCAAGCAACTTTGCAGTTGGGACAGTCTTGGATCAAAGAGTGGACAAGAAGCTCTATGTGATCTACTATGCAAGCAAGACTTTAGATGACACTTGATATATCATAGTTTTTATGGTTTTTAACGATAGTATAAGTTCTTTTTATTGAGTCTTTTTGGTCTTTTAGAGTCCTAGTAAAGTCTTTTCAGGTGAGCATTGCAAGAATCAACCACGAAGTTAGCAACTCGGAGGCATCAACTGGCTTTGGTGACGATCGTCACCACTCAAAGGTGACGCTTGTCACCCGTATCTGAAGAGGAGTCGCAACTGGTTTTAGAAGATGGAGAGGAAATTACAACTTTGCCGTGGAAGTTTCACTAATTACAAAAGTGTTCCAGCTCGTGTTTTAGATCGTATATATTAGGTTTTCAGTCATTGTTAGTTTTTATCTTAGATTTTAGAATTCAGAGAGCTTGAGAGAGAGATTTATTCAGAGCTTATGGGGAGACAGATCATGTACTCTTTCAGAGAAGATTTCTAACCCCTTTAACTTTTACTCTATTCTTTTAATGCAGTTTTATTCACTTATATCCTGTGTTTTCATGATCATGTTGATATACTCATTATTTACACCATTGTTTTATAGTCTTTAAACATTCATTTTTGCTTGTTTTTGTCCCATTTGCATTCAATTAGGACTTAGTATAGATTTAGGGGGTGCATTGCATGTTTTATACATTTGAGGAGTTTGGCAGGTATGTTTGGAGAGTTTTGAGACTATAAGAAGCATGGGAGATGATGGCGGGTGCAGCACATGACATCAAAAGAGCCAAGAAGAAGGTGCACCTTGTTGAAATGGCCAGAAACTTTACCTGACAAAACCGGATCGGAAAAAGCATCTCCAACCCCATTCAGCTTCAATGGTAATCATCAATGTTGTAGCCCCATGAGTTAGCTTGCGTCCGGAGTTGGTTTCAGGTCATTCCCATCGGTGGTTAAAAAGTTACAGAAGTTTTCGTGAAGCCGGCCAGTTCTATTGGTCAAGCTATCGGTCAAGCTATCGGTCAAGGAGTGACCGATAGCAATGCATATGGGGGCCTATCGGTCAAGCTATCGGTCAAGGAATGACCGATAGGAATGCATCGGATGTATTCCGGTCACCCTATCGGTCACCTTCAAGACCGATAGCAGCCTATCGGCCAAGGAGTGACCGATGGGAATCCCCCGAAGGACCATATCGACTGAAGATCAGCTCAGATGAGGTGTTTGCATTCCGATTTGGCTTCGGCGTTCTTCATAAACTTTGTAGCCGCTTTAGTTAGATTTCGTTTGGTATTAGGTTCGAGTCATTCCCATCAGTAGTTGAAGAGTTACGGCGAATAAAGTGAACACATGTCCATTTAGAGATTAGATGTCTAGCATGCTAATTGGTTTTATGGAACTTGATTTTAATTCTTGCTTATCATAGATACACCACCAAAAGTGGGTTTGAAATGTGATTTAGCAAAGGGATTAGTGCCAAGAGATTGGATTAGTCTTCATTAGTGTTCCTTACCTATTGTTGAGTGTTTAGAATTTCTTGTTTTGATTACCCTAGACATGAACATGAATCACCCTATCACCATTGCCTTGATCTTGAACCATAATCTTTGAAGTTTAGTTTTACTCTGTTTTTGCTCTGTTTCTTATTGCTTTTATTGCTCTTTGGCTGCTTTTTTTTGCTTCTTTGCTTGATCACTTAGGTTGTTAGAATCAAAACCCTTTCTATATTAGCTTAGCTTAGGATAGTTCTCTATATCTCAACTGTCATTAACTTCCCAAGTGGATTGAAACCTCAAGTACTACAATGACATGTGTGTTTGAGGATTGATCAAATGATCAAAAACCTTAACATCAATTGGCACCGTTGCCTCTTGGGATTGTATTTAATGCATTTGAGAATGAGTTCTTGCTTAGACTAAGCATTTATTTCAATACTGATTTTTATTTTCTTTTGTTTCTCTTATAGGTACAATGTATCACCCTCTAGCTTACTACCAAGGCTCTCAAAGTGGCTTCAACCATGGGTCCCTTTATGAAGCTTATGGTGCTGCTTATCACAGCAGTTATGGAGACCAGCACCAGCTTTCTGATCCCTTCCCTCCATACCACGCCCAAGGTAGTCCACTTCCACCTCATGAGTTGAGTGTCACTGAAAAGATGCAGCAAGTCATATAATTACAGCAACAACAGTTATCACTCCTTGGAAAGAGTAAGCCCCTACACCAAGATTATTGTCATTTGTTACATGACAAGGACATCAACTTCAACAAAGAGGCTGAAGCATCCATTGAAGAGACTGAAAAAATGCTTTATGGGGCTCAAGAAGTATTCTCCACCTTAAGCTCTACTAAGAAAACCAATGTGGACATTGACACTAAGTTTGGGGGAAGTGATCTTCATTTGAGTTCAGCTACTATGGATGAGACTGTTATAGAGGAGTTCTTGTCATTGTTCAATGAGGACATTAGCTGAGGTTGTAGAAGCTGAAGTGGAGGTGAAACAAGGAGCTGAATTGGTTGAGCATGACAGGCTTGTTGGAGTATACTATTCTCTAAAGGAGCTTGCAAATCAGTCACCTCCCCAAAAGAGACAAGCTGAACCCAAGAAGAAGAAGCAAGAGCCTTTACTCAAAGATGAAGGATCACACATTGAGGATGAGCTTCAGTACCAACCTCCTATACCTTATCCTGGTAGATTTCTTACAAATGCTCAAAAGGCTATGCTCTTAAGGTACAGAAAAGAGATGGATGAGGCTGGTGTTCCCTTGCCTTCACTAGAAACTCTGATGCAAATGAAGGATCAAGCTAGGTTCATCAAAGACCTTCTTCGGAACATAGAAAAGGTGGAGCCAATTTTGAACTCTTTAGTTGGCAAGGAGAAGAAGAAAGAAGAGCCAACAACCCTCTATAAGCTTGGTAATCCAGGAAAGTTTCTAATCTCTTGTGAGCTTGGTGAATTGGTTGTGGAAGAGGCCATGTGTGACACAGGTTCAAGTATCAATGTGATGTCTCTTGACTTGGCAAATGAACTAGGAGTCACCAAGCTGAGACCATATGATTCCACAATCACTTTTGTGGACTCATCTTCAAGCTAAGCTGTTGGTCTCATTGAAGACTTTTCTGTGAGGATTGGAGCATGCAAGATACCAACTGATTTTCTTGTCATGGAAATGGCTCACACTCATAAGCCTTCTCTACTACTTGGCACTCCATCTCTGAACACAACAGGCGCTGATATTGACTTCACCAAAGAGAGAGTCACCCTCAAGAAGGTGAATGGTAGAGTTAGCTATGCAATGAAGCCTCCACCTTCAAGATTTTGTGGAAGCATCACTAATGTTGAGAAAGGAGCTGCTAAGAAGCCACTTGACGCCAAGAAAGAGCTAAGGGGATTCAAGGTTGAAGTGTTAAAAGAAGATGAAGATCCTCTTGATCACAATGAATATGATGGTGAAGCCTTTGATGGTGCTTGTCTTCTTGACTTGTTTGATGGAATCAAGGTGAAGCTCTATGGTGGACCAAGGAAGCCAAGAAAGAGAGTCAGGAAATCTAAGGAGAAGCTCTACTGTGGAGCCAATACATTGTTCAAGAAGAAAGGAGAAGGAACTTCAGTTCCACTCCATCCTCCTTCATGATGTTAAGGAGCAAGAACAGTCAAGCTTAGTGACTCTAAACAAGCACTCTTGGAAGGTATTCCCATGTTATCCCTGTACATAGTTTTGCCTTTTAAGTTTGTGTTTGTGTTTTCCTTTGTGCCGCAAAGGTGCTCCTACCAAACCAGCATCTCACATCCTTCTCCAATCCAAACAGCATGGGATTTCTCATTCCCCAACACTTGCTTTATCAAGAAGGTGCTTCATCCTCTCACATTCACCAAGGCGCCAACATTCCTCTTCTCCAAGGTGACTATCCTCTTGTTGTTTATGAAGAAGGACAAATTGAAGAAGGATTTCAGGAAGAGGGAGAACCAGATTCTCCAAGCTACAACAGTGGGGAGTACCACTTACAGCCTCATGATTTGTCACAACAAGGAGGTCCCTTGAAAAAGGTTCATGAAAAACTCAACCTCTTGCAAAGATGGAATACATGGCAAGATAAAACCATCAAGAAGTTGGTGAAAAGAATGAAGAGCATGAATGCTCAGATCAAGGACCTTAAGAGGATGTCAAGTGGAGCCTCTAGTTCTGCTCCTCAAGAAGAGCAAGAAGATGAAAGCCAGGGGATGGCTAGATCACCTAGTAGAAGGCGCTCTTTTGCTGGTTATGAGGAGATAGGAGCTTGCGTACAACCTAAAGTTTCTTGTCAAGAAGCGCCAAGGATGAGAAGAAGACCAAGGAGGGAGAGGCCTCTCAGGAGCCACAACATTGACATCATGGAGGATCTTTCAGGTGCCTCCTACAGCTCCAAACACACCTTCTAAGGTACCAAAAACTCCTCCCTTGTATATACCATTTTAAGCTTTGCATAATTTCTTTAATTTTTGCATCTCTCTCTCAATTTATTACACAACGGGACTGTGTAATTTAAGTGTGGGAGAGGGCTTTGTGTATTTAACATTGTCTTCTCTTTTCTTAGTTTTTATTTGCATAAGAGTCTCATGCATTCATCTAAGTGCATTTAAAAACCAAAAAAATCGAAAAGAATATTTTTTTTTGCATGTTTCGAAACAAAAAAAAAATTATATAGTTGCATTCATTTGCTTAAGATTGAGTCTTGTTTTTTTCATATAGGATTGCATTGCATTTGAATAGGGCACAATGATGACAATTCCTTGTGAAATGCTAAGTGTTTAGGAATTATTTCAATGTCTAAGTTGTTAAGTATTTGATTCATCATAAAAAGTTAGAAACTAAGGCTGAACCATGTATTGAATGCTAAATTTGGTCTTATAGTCTCATGTTGAAATCATTTGCTTATTGAAAATCATCTTTATTTATTAGAACTATAAATTTGACATGATAATTATCATGTTTTTGCAATGAAAAGTGGTTTCATGGATTACCTATATACATATTTGGACTTTCTTTCTTCCTTTTTACCACTCTTGCTAGTCCAAATAGCTGATCATCACCATTAAGGGACAGTTAACACACCTTAACCTTACCCTCCTTTCAAGCCCAAACACTATCTTTTAAGTGTGAGACCTATTTATGAATGATCTATGCATAAAGTGTTAGGTTGGCACTACAAGGATTGGTTGCTATGTAGAATTAGCTCTTCACTTTGAGTTAGACATAGGTTTGGATGGTAGTTATAGGTCTGGGCGGATTTGAGTTTTATGTTGATCTAAAAGAAGAGGGTGAGAGAAGAAAGAAAGGGAAGGGAAAAGAGAATAAGAAAGAGGAGGCAAGCAAAACCTCAGCATGTGTGGAACTAAATAAGCTCACTTGGACATTGATTTCACTTCTTTACCTTAGCATTTTTGGATTGGAGTGCCCACTTTCAAACCTCACTCCCTTTTTTTCTTAGTTTGTTTGCTTGAGGACAAGCAAAAAGCAAGTGTGGAGGTGTTGATATCTCCATTATTTATACCATCTTAGCATGCATTCATCACTAGTTTTGGTCCTTTAACATGCATATTTTGCTTCTTTTTGTCCCATTTGCAAACATTTAGGAGTTCGTGTAGTTTTAGGTGTTGCATTGCATTTTGCTTGCATTTGGCTTTTTATTCAGGTACTAGTAGGTGTTTGGAGACCAAGTGATGCAATGGGTGTGAGCTAGGAGTGGAGCAAGGAGAAGGACAAGGTTGAATGGACCAATATCGAGCAGTATATCGAATCGATATGGCCTATATCGGACTATGTATCGATCACTTGATGTTGATACAGAAGGAGCAAGACTTACAGAGGAGTATATCGACTAGGAAGACGATACACCAAGATGGGTTTGTACCGGGCAGTGTATCGGGCATCAAAGCCGATACACCAGAGTCAGGACAATATCGAAGAGCATATCGACTTGGTTTTGCTCCATATGCCTTAGAAAAAGGGCGATTGTATTGATGTCTACACCGAGAAGGGTCAAACCGATACACCCCTAAAGCCTGACGTATCGATCACCATATCGACCAATACCATGTCGATACACCCTCCAGAAGATGCCGATATGGTCAGCCAAGTCAGCTTAAAAATCGGTTTTCCTTTGGTTTACTAGGGATTCTAAACCTCCCTATTAATACTTTAAGTCTTAAAATGTTTAGGAAACTCTGATATTGTTATTTTCTCTGCTGTTCTTAGCTAAAAACCTTTCCATTTTGAGTTTATCTTTGTAAGACTCTTGTTTGATTTAGAAAATTATCTTGTATTCTTATATGTGCAAATTTCGTTCGTGTTTTGCAAATAAAGAAATTTTCTAAAGATCGATTAAAGTGCAATTTTTTTCCGCAGATCCTATTAAGTGCAATTTTTTGTGAATCTGTGATTCTGTGAATTATGTTTATCTAAGATTTTTCCCGAAAATAATGTTTCGTGCATAACCCGTGCGAATAATGATGTTATTCTGTACGAAACTGTAATGCTAAATCGTTCTGTGCATATCTCGTGTAGAGTTGTTTTATGTATAATTTGCATGTAAACAATATTTGCATAATGTTTAAAATCCATTATGTGCATTATTAGTACAGTTTTTGTTTTGTTTGTGTACATTAGTTGTACATATATTTGCATTAATTGTAGATTAGTACATAAAAGTATATTAAAAGCACAAAAGCATTTTGTGCAATTTAAAATGAAAACCGTTATGTGCATTATTAGTAAGTAAACGATTTATATGATTTAAAAAAATAAAGAAAAAAAAAACTTAAAGCTTCTATAATCAGATTTTCCATCTTCTATTTTCATAGCAGAAGGTAAATTGATAAACCTTTTCTTTATGTTTTTATTAGTGTGATCATCAATTTTCATGGCAGGAAGTAAATTGATAAACCTTCTTTTTATGTTTATATTATTGTGATCATTTAGATGTTTGAAGATTTTAAGTTCATGTTAAATTATATTTTTTACATGTGTAAGAAATAATTATTTCTTCTATAATGTGGTTATTATGTACAAATCTTTATGGGTAAAATTACTGTGGTGAAATCTAAACCCGGATTTGCACATTATATAAAACCAATTTTCTGTATGAATTATGTACAAATCATTTTTCGAAAAAATTCAAACAAATTCTGTACGGAATATATGTAGAACTTGTGTC
This sequence comes from Thlaspi arvense, assembly GCA_911865555.2. NCBI lineage: Eukaryota > Viridiplantae > Streptophyta > Magnoliopsida > Brassicales > Brassicaceae > Thlaspi > Thlaspi arvense. Next base: position 29,678,394 of record OU466857.2, read on the forward strand.
TGGCTTAGGACAATCCTACACTTGATGCTTCCGGCTTCCACAACGGTAACAAGCCCCAGCTGAACACGTACAAACGCCCACATGTACTTTCCCGCATGATCCACACACGCTGTGGTTCCCACTAGACTTGGCTGGAACATTCCTTCCAAACCTACGGTTCCGTCCTTTAGACGATTGACCACTCTTGGCCATGGCAACAACAGTACTCGCCATTGACAAAGCTTCTTCTGCTTGTCCAGATTCCAACATTGCCGCTTTCTCCACAAGCTCAATGACCGTCGCATAGTCACGCACCAGACAACCGTTCCTCAGCTCAACCCTTAGCCCACTCATGAACCTTCGGATCAGCTTATCCTTAGTATCGTAGTCACTTCCCATGTACTTACGTAACTGGTTGAACTCGGTCTCATATTGCTGAACCGTCTGGGTCCCTTGGCGCTGATACAGATATTCAGCCTCCAGCTGATTATAAGCTTCCTGCAGGAAGTACTTACTCTGAAATATCGCAGAGAACGTCTCATACGAACAGTTTGGATTCACCAAATGCCTGGTGACTCCTTTCCACCAAAGGTGTGCAGTACCCTCCAAGTAATGCACAGCTATGTCCTTCTAGTAACCCTCAGGACGACGGATAGACTCGAAGTTCCGCTCCAGTCTCATCCTCCACTCATCAGCCTCAATAGGCGCAGAACCTCCAACAAAGAACTTGGTTCCTAGCCTTCCCATATAATCCAGAACCTTGAGGTAAGACGGAATCACCACACCCGGATCCGCATCCCCAACTCCATCGGCAACTGCCAGTTCCACCACTTGTGTTACCACTACCGGTGCAGGCGCAACCACTGGTAAACTCTCCAACACTTGTGCCAATGATAGCTTGCTATTTTAGATCATTTTAGGCTGCATTTCATGCATCTTATCCTCTGTTTTTGCATTATAGTTTAGCATTTTAGTATCATTTGCACTTAGAATCAACATGACATGCATTTAGCTTAGGATTGTATACATTTGCATACATATGCATGTTTGTGGTGGTTTTCAGGTGTTTTTGGAGTTTCTTGGAGCTGGGGAGGATATGGAAGCAGCTCATGATCAAAGAAGATGTCAGAAATGGAGTTCTTGCAAAGTCTGGTCCATATCGAGCAAGCATATCGAGCAAAACACTTGTGGAGTATGCTCGATGCAAGCATCAGGACAAGAGGAAGAGGATCAGCACAAGGATTTTAAGCCGTTGGTCTGCATCGAGGACCAGCATCGAGGAAGGAAGTTGATACGCGCTGCACGGACCATATCGAGGTCGCATATCGAGCAGAACATCGACCATACGACCTCGATGCAACTCATCCGGGTTGACCACTTGACTTTTGTTAACCTTATCCTATCTTTTTAGGTTTTTTATGTTCCTTTTGGTTCCCTACTATAAAAGGGAAACCACAAAACATTATCTTTATCAGGTTCTATCTTATCAAAGTTTAGCTTTCTATCAAAAACCTTCTCTAAACATTAAAGGACAATTTGCCTTAAGGATTTTATCTTTAATAAAGTTTGCATTTTATGGTTTAATCTTCTCTTAATCTTTGTTCTTGCATCTTGGTAGATTATATTTATCATCTTTGCATTTTAGCCTTATCTAGCTATGTTTAACTCCAAATCAATAGGATTAAAGATGATTAGTGAGTAGTCCTCTTTAGATTTAAGGTTTCAAGTAGGGAAAGTGGTGATTTAGATATGATTAAAGGGTGATTAGACTTGTTTAATGGTTCACTATTATCTCCTTTTCTTGCAAAATGATTAATGTTGATAAAGTTTGCTCCTTTTGATTGAATATGGTTTGATAGATGCATATGGTTCGCTTGATGTCTTGATATCTCTTTTCTAAGCATGGTTCGCTTATTTGGCTTGATAGTCTAGTTTAGTTTATGTTTCCTTTGTTCAGTGACACCAAAGTGATAGTTCACTACAGCTAGATGATTCGCTTAGGGCTAGATAATGCTGGTTTTAAGATTCTTGCTTGATTGTTAGATAGTATGCTTTGAAAGATCTTGCCTTTGCTTCATTCTTATTCATTGCTTAGCTTTGTTAGGATGTTGCAAGTTTGTACTTAATTCCTTAATCTTGATTGGTGTATGGCTGCCTAGGTCCTTACTGGTTCACAAGATTGATAAGTTGATCTGAATTCTTGCTTAGGTGAGAGAGTAGTTGCTTGACTGGTGCATCTCTTATGCTAGAATGGTTCTGATCTTTATGCTCATGGTTGAAGGATACGCCATCACAAGTGGGTCTGACACTTCGATCTTGTTGAATATGAATTGCTTATTGACGCCAAGTGGTTCCCTTTAGATACTTTGTCTACAAGCATAACATTGAGAATTGCTTGCTTTGTTAATGCTTGTTGAATGCCTTAGTAGAAATCTCCTTGTCACTCTTGAAAACTACTATCCTATAATTGCTTAGAACCTTGAGTCTTGCTTTTAATTAATTATATTGCTTAGTTCTTGCTTTAGTAGTCATTCTTGCTTAGTTCTTGTTTTTCATTGCTTTAAGTTCATTGCTTAGTTTTGTTTACTTGCATTCAGTTTATGCTTTCTTTCCATTGCATCATTAGGTTGTTAGACTTGTCCTTGTTCAATCAAATCCCCAAATCTTGCTTAGCTTACAACATTGTTTGCATCTCATCTTCCACAATTTGGATTGATACTTGATCCCTATTCTACAACTGATAAGAAGCTAAGGATATTTGAGTTTAGAGACCCAAAAAACTCTTTCTTCAGCCAACAGCCCCAGAACAGCCTCCAACCCAACCGGTTGTGCTCCCGCAGCATTCACTACACACGTTTCACACATTGGCCGCAGCCACATTCGCAGCAGCAGCCGCCACATTCACAGCATTCCCTTGCTGGTCCACGACCACATTTCCAGTTCCAAAACTCTCAGTGACCTCAGCACCATTCACTTGTGCTCTCACAGTTCTCTTTCTCGGAGCCATCTGCCAAACAGAAAAACAGGTTAGCCCGAAGCTAACCCTAGAAAAGAGTTTCACACTCTAGAGAACAACAAACTGCGAGACCTGACAGTGAAAAGGTGGATAGACTCTAACCCCAACTATGCTAATGAACTGTCTTATAATTGACCATGCTCTGATACGAACTTGTGAGGACCCGACCGTCTATCACTAGACCGGCTCGAACCTCATGGAGTCTTCTCTCGGCCAAAATACAAAAACACGCATATTTTTAATACTTTTTTTTAACTTTAAAACAAGTTCGCTTCATCAAAAGACATCAATTCTCATTGCATAATTATTCCAGAAACACTTAACAGAATTCAGATTCAATAACATAAACTAAACTTATCAGATTCAGTTTTATTCAGAACGCTAACACCAAAGCCATAAAACAGAAAGCTCAGAACATGAATCCAAAAACCTAGTCCTTATCCACCCCTTTCCTTCACTGCCTTCCAGTCCGCCTTCAGAGCTACTCGTCATGGACCATATCTTTACATGCACACTCAAAAAGAGAGGCATAAGTATTTGATAAATACTTAGTGAATACGGTCATCCCGTAACACCTTAGCCAGTACCAGAAAACGCATCATACTATCAGTTATACAATTCACATTATCACTTAACAAGCAAGCATAGAAAACAGTATGGTCCTATGATCATCTCAACTACTTGTGAAGCCTCACAAGGCATCGGTTCCACTCCAAGCAAGAATCACACATCCCCTTGAGCTAGTAACTCAATCCGGACATTCACACAGCTAGTTAGACACCATGTATTGACCACGGTTCACACTTAACCATTCACAATCACATACACATTGACCTTGCTAAGCAGAAACCACTAACTTACACAAGCAATCAATGAAAATCAGATAACCTAGCAATCAAACGATTCTAGATACAGACCACAGTCACACACTCACCTTAGACACTCAGATAAATTTTTCAGTCGAATGAATCTTGGTGATTTCTCGATCAGAAACATAGATAGTCGGATACACTTACGATTTCTCGGTTATCGCTCAGACTGGTCTGGCAAAATCTCAACACCCCTCGTCTATTTCTCAACCCGTGCACTTTTACTCGGGCAAGACCTTGTATTCCCTCGGAAACAGTACAAAACAGAGCTATTAGTCCGACGATACCTGACAGCAACTCGACACTAATCAGAATATCCAAACACTTACCAGATTCTCTCAGACGAATCGAAGCGCTCTCGGATATCCCTTGATCCGCTCAGAACTCCACAGATAAACTTGGTTATTCCCTTGGAAAACCCTCAATTCAGAATGAATGGTCAGATCAGATCCACAGAAACTCGGACAGAACACTCGATCTCTCGGTGATAGTCAAAATCGCCGGCGAATCTTTAATATCTCTCAGCTAACTCTCGGGATAATCAGAAACTATGGAATTTCTCTCAACTAATCTCTCTCTCACGCGTTATTTCTCTCAAATAATGCGGCTCTCTCGAGAAAAGTCTTAAAATCCCTTTTATATGCTCGCAAAACCTAGTTAACCCGATTATAGCCGACGTCTCCCGGTTCCAGTCAGGTTTATCCTAGTCTGATACAAGCACGAGTGGGGAACGGGCTAGCATGGACTCCGGTACGAGTGTGGTACGTTCAGTGTAGGAAGGTAGGTGAAGGTGGACGTGGGGATTGCTTTTGTAGCGGAGATACTCAGGGAACAAAGGCTATGGATTGGTGAAGCGGATGATTGATGCGGTCCTACAGCCGGTACGAATGACTGAATGGATCGGGTGGTCGGGCGGGACGAGGAGTGACCGTATGGTCGAGATACTCAGACGATAGGTCGATGGTCGAGCGGTACCAATGATCAGGACGATGGATCAAAGTGTACCACAAAGGCTATGATAATTCTTTTGATACAACACGTTAACTCTCTTAGAATTTGGAGGTATTGGTCGCACAAAATCAAGAGTAAAAGCATAAGAATATGCTCTTAAAGAAATTTGGTATTTTATTGATAATCAAAAATGAAAATGATACAAGCTGCATATAAAACCTTATAAACTAGTTCTTTAGTCAAAAAGCAATAAAAGAAATAAAATAAAATACATAAATGCATAAGAAAATTATATTGAATACTAATGAAAATTAACGACTAACTTAGCTGCAAAAGAGATTGAAAATTATTAGTCAAAATGTAATGAAAATAAACACAAACACTTACCTTGTTTGTTGGCTCGGTTTTAAAGTCTGAATGATCGCCCTCTTGATAACTCTTTGACCGTGGTTATGAGTTTTATGGGTCTTGGGCCTTGCTTGAAACAACAAAGAGATTATAGCCGTTTGGTTTAGAAAATAAAGGCCATGCTTCTTGAATCTTTTTAACTCTGAATGGGCTTTTGCTAGCTTGAACATCATCTTGAAGTTCTTGATCATCAGCTTGTTAGGCGTCTAACATGATAGCTTGATTATACTTGTGTTGTAACACTCTTGCTCTTTCTCTTGTAATGGCTCCGGTTGGTACTTCAATCACTTGTGGTTCGGTTAAGTCAGGTTCTTCTTGGATATCTTCATCATTCCCTCCCTCTTGAATAGGTTTTGTCCTCAAAACAGGATCATCTCCAAGCAATGGAGCTAAATCAGAAACGTTAAAGGTAAAAGATACATTAAACTCACCTGGAAGTTCAAGGCGGTAAGCGTTGTCATTGATCTTCTCTAGGATCTTGAATGGACCGTCTCCTCTTGGTTTTAGCTTTCAATTCCGTTAGTTTGGAAACCGTTCCTGCCTCATGTGTAGCCAAACCCATTCTCCTGGTGTAAATACAACTTCTTTTCGTCCCTTGTTAGCGTGCTTTGTCTACTGCTCGGTTCTCTTTTTCAAGTTTTCTTTAGCTTTCTGATGTAACTTCTTGATAAACGCTGCTTTCTCTTCTCCTACTAGACTTACTGCTTCGGCTGGTTGTAATGGAGTTATGTCTAGAGGCGTGGTAGGGTTGAATCCATAGACTATCTCAAAAGCCAATTCTTCATGTTTCTCCCAATAGGTGCTCTTAACAAAGCTGACAAGGTCCGGTTGACTACCTCAGTTTGTCCATCCGTTTGAGGGTGGCAAGTTGTAGAGAATAAGAGCTTTGTCCCTAGCTTCTTCCACAAGGTTCTCCAGAAATGGCTGAGAGACTTACTATCTCTATCTTATACGATTGTCCTCGGTACCCCATGTAATCTTACTATCTCCTTAAAGAACAAGTCAGCCGTTTGAGAAGCGTCATTCACCTTGGCACATGGTATGAAGTGCGCCTTTTTTTAAAAGCGGTCTACGACCACGAATATGGAATCCTTGCTGCGAATCTTCGGTAATCCAAGTACGAAATCCATGGAGATGTCCACCCAAGGAGCTGTGGGGATGGGTAAAGGTAAGTATAACCCGTGAGGATGTACTTTGGACTTTGCTTTCTTGCACGTCACACAACTTGCACAATGGGCTTCCACGGTTTTCTTGAGGTGAGGCCAGTAGAAGTGCTCTCTGACGATGGCTAAGGTCTTGTCTAGGCCAAAGTGGCCCATAAGTCCACCACTGTGAGCTTCTCTCACGATCAAATCTCTAAGGGAGCAATGAGGAATGCACAGCCTCTTCTCTCGGAATAGAAAACCTTCGTAGATGTTGAATTTGCCTTGCCCTCCATGGTTGCAACCGTTGTAGCTTTCTTTTTAATCAACATCTTCATGGTATAGCTCCTTGATGTATTCAAACCCCATCACTTTAGCCTCCATGGTTGAGATCAGAGCATGTCTTCTAGATAGAGCGTCAGCCACTATGTTCTCTTTTCCCTTCTTATACCTGATAATGTAGGGAAACGTCTCTATGTACTCCGTCCAACGAGCATTTCTCTTCTTCAAATGAGTTTGTTCTCTGAGGTGTTTCAGTGTTTCATGATCCGTATGCACTACAAACTCCCTTGACATTAGATAATGTTACCATGTTTCCAGCGCCCTTACTAGAACGTATAGCTCTCGGTCATATGTGGGATAATTTAGCGTGGCACCTCCTAGCTTCTCGCTGAAAAAGGCTACTGGCTTGCCTCCTTGAGTTAGTACTGCTCCAATGCCCACTCCAGATGCATCACACTCCACCTCAAATGTCTTCTCGAAATCTGGTAAATTTAAGACGGGTGCATTGGTGAGTTTCTCCTTAAGGTCTTCAAAAGCTTTCTGTTGAGCTTCTCCCAATACAAACTCTATGTTCTTCTTGACTACAGCGGTGAGAGGGGCGACTATGCTGCTGAAATCTTTCACAAACCGTTGGTAGAAGCTGGTACGACACATGGGCTTAGGCTTTCCCTCACGTAACCTTTGTCAAGGAACTCCTTGACTTGTTTTTCCAACTCCTTAGATTCTTCAGGACTCATTCTATAGGCTGGTTTATTGGGTAACGCTGCTCCTGGTATGAAGTCAATTTGATGCTCAATGCCTCTTAAAGGGGGTAATCCTTCAGGCATATCCTCAGGAAAAACATCTTAAAACTTGTCTAACACGGCATTTACTTCAGCTGGTAGCCCCTCTAAGCTATAACCTGGGCTCAAAGCTTCCTTAAAGATCATAATTAGCATTGTGTGTTTTGATGCATAAGCCTTTCTAACATGACTAGATTGAACAAGAAAATTTGGTTTAGCAACAATTTCTTTCTCCTTAACCATTTTCATTTGCAAATCATGAACTTGAGATTGCGTGAGAGATGCTAAACTAACTTTTCTTTTATCATGCATGAAAGTATACATATTAGTTCTACCATCATGTTTAGTTTCTCTATCAAATTGCCATATTCTACCTAACAATAAATGACCAATTTGCATAGGAACTACATCACATGTTACTTGATCTTGATATCTACCAACACTGAACGGTATAACAACTTGATCACTAACTTTAAGCTCTACCTTATCATCGAGCCACCTTAGCCTATAGGGCCGTGGGTGTTTAGTTCTCTCAAGGCCAATCTTATCAACCATATGAGCACTTGCTACATTGGTGCAAGACCCACCATTAATAATAAGATTACATACCTTGCCTTTAATGGTGCAACGGGTATGAAATATGTTTTCCCTTTGAATGATCTCGGTAGGCTCTACCATGGTGCTCAGTACACGTCTCATGACTAGAAGTTCTCCAGAGTCAGGATACACAATGTCACCAAACTCGTCATTCTGCTCCATATCAGCCTAGTCGTGGGATTCATTGTCGCCGGTTTCGATTAAGAGCATGACTCTTTGGTGGGGGCATTCTCTCGCCATATGCCCTCTTCCTCTACATTTAAAACATGTTATATCTCTAGAACGTTGAGGGTTATTAGGCTTACTTGCTTTGGTACGGTTGTCTTTGGAGGGTTCTGAGACTTTTCCCTTGTACCGCGAATCTATCTCAATGCCTTTGCCTTTGTCCATCGGTTTGTTGATGTTTGAATTCCAAGAGCTTTGAGGTTTGATTCTGTTGCTGCTGGTCTTACGTTTGATGTGTTGCTCGACTTGTATTGATAGGTGAAAGAGATCTTTGATGTCACTGTAGACTTGTCTCTCCACTTTACGGCTGATTCTCTCTTGTAAGCCATCTAGAAACTGAGCCAACAGTGCTTCTTCATCGTCGTGCAACTCCAAACGGTTCCTTAGTCGCTCAAACTCCTCATAATATTCCTCCACTGACCTAGTTCCCTATTTAAGAGAACGAAGCTTGCGTTGTAAGTCTCTATGGAAATGAGGGAGGATGTACCTTTGGCGCATAAGATCTTTCATGTCCACCCATGAGCCAATGGACCGTTGGCGGTTTCTCCTTCTATCCACTCTGTTCTATCCCACCATATGAGAGCGTTGTCCGTGAGTTGTGCTACAGCTAAGGCTATTCTCTTGGGGCCGGGATGATTGTAGTAGTCAAAGATATAGTCCATTCTCTTTTCCTATTCGAGATAAGCCTCGGGGTCAACTTTGCGTTGTCCGTGAGTTGTGCTACAGCCAAGGCTATTCTCTTGGGGCCGGGATGATTTTAGTAGTCAAAGATATGGTCCATTCTCTTTTCCCATTCGAGATAAGCCTCGGGGTTAACTTTACCGACAAAGTTTTACGCGATTAGTTTGATATTCCCTTTGTTTTGTCTCGGGTGAGGGTCGTATGGCTCGTCTTCTTCATACTCCTCTCTTTGTACTCGTCTTCTCCGTACACGGTTTGTTCTTGGTGGTAGATCCTCTTCATCATCTTGAGAGTCATCATCACGTTGTTGATCTCCATTCGCGGGCTTATTGATGTGAATGCCGTTGTGCCTTTGAGGGTTGCCATGAAGGTTGGTATTGCCAAGTCCTCCAACGTTTCTCACGGGTCATAAGGGGGCGCGAGGGATCTGCTCTACACGAGTGAGGCGTTCTCCCACTTCTTGCCTAAAGGCTTGAAACTCTTCCCTCATCATGGCCATCATTTAACTGACCGGATCATTGGCGTTGCTGGCTTCTTCTCCCATGTCGTTTTGGTGTTAAGTACCTTAAACCAAAGAATAAGATTGATTAAAGCCTTAAGTCAAATAACACGGTCCAAAAGTTTTATAATATGGTAAAAATGATTTAAATAAACCAAGTATGGAATGGAAGATGCGGTTCTATGATTATGGAAACTACTATGAATGCTATTGAAAACTGATTTTTTTTTTTTGACTTTTCGTGATTGAAAAGTAATAAAATTTAACACAAATGATTGATGATGAACAACTAAATGATGATGATCAGATGATGGTTTTCTTTTTATATTCTTTTGTAAAAATAAGAAACTAGATGAAAATATGAAAACAAGATATGAATCAAGATGAATGCTAATAGAAAAGACTGATCTAATTTTTTTTTATACGGTTTTTATGAAAACAAATGCAACAGATATAATAGATAAAATTACAAGTTGGATAGATACAACCCGGTGCTGAAAGAACTTCAGCTCTGATACCAAAATGATACAAGCACGAGTGTGGAACGGGCTAGTATGGACTCCAGTACGAGCGTGGTACGTTCAATGTAGAAAGATAGGTGAAGGTGGACGTGGGGGTTGCCTTTGTAGCCGAGATACTCGGGGAACAAAGGCTATGGATTGGTGGATCGGATGATTGATGCGGTCCTACAGCCGGTACGAATGACTGAATGGATCGGGTGGTCGGGCGGGACAAAGAGTGACTGTATGGTACTTGGACGATAGGTCGATGGTCGAGCGGTACGAATGATCAGGACGATGGATCGAAGTGTACCATAAAACCTATGATAATTCCTTTGATACAACACATTAATTCTCTTAGAATTTGGAGGTACTGGTCTCACAAAATCAAGAGTAAAAGCACAAGAATATGCTCTTGATGAAATTCGGTATTTTATTGATAATCAAAAGTGAAAATGTTACAAGCTGCATATGGAACCTTATAAACTGATTCTTCAACCAAAAAGCAATAAAATAAATAAAATAAAATTCATAAATGCATAAGAAAATTACATTGAAGACTAATGAAAATTAACGACTAACTTAGTTGGAAAGGAGATTGAAAATCATTAGTCAAAATGTAATGAAAATAAACACAAACACTTACCTTGTTTGTTGGCTCGGTTTTAAAGTCTGAATGATCGCCCTCTTGATAACTCTTTGACCGTGGTGATGAGTTTTATGGGTCTTGGGCCTTGCTTGGAACAACAAAGAGATTATAGCCGTTTGGTTTAGAAAATAAAGGCCATGCTTCTTGAATCTCTTTAACTTTGAATGGGCATTTGCTTGCTTGAACATCATCTTGAAGTTCTTGATCATCAGCTTGTTGGGCGGCTAACATGATAGCCTGATTATACTTGTGTTGTAACACTCTTGCTCTTTCTCTTGTAATGGCTCCGGTTGGTACTTCAATCACTTGTGGTTCGGTTAAGTCAGGTTCTTCTTGGATATCTTCATCACAGTCAGCTTTGATTTCTCTCGGATATCGCCTAACCGCTCGACCATCCACGCGAGAAATTACTTTTTATCTGACCAAACACACGGCCCACCGGCCCAGCCCATTTTTACTCGGCTATTTTCCTTTTCTCTTAGACTTAGTCCACTTTCCCCCGGACATAACCATTTTTCTCTCGGATATGGTCCATCTTGTCCAGCCAGCCTGGCCATCCTTCGACTATTTCCCAGTTATCCCTCGACTATAGTCTGAACCTCCCACACATACGAATTTTTCACTTGACTGAACTCACGTTCCTTCGAACAACCTCCTGTCTAGCTCGATCATTCCAAATTTTCTTGGATACGGATTCTACAGAGACTGTCTAAAGTAAATGAACTGTTTCTCATAACTGCACTGGATTTAAAAGTATTTTAACCCTTTTCACGCTGTGTTTGATTGAGCCAAGTTTTTTTTTTTTTTTTTATAAAAAAGACTTTCAATCGAGCCAAGTTATCATTTAACATATTGATAAGCATCACGATATTTAGATAGAATATTTAATTTAAAGCAGCTCAAATCTATCCTCTCGAATATATAATTTATAGTGATATATATATATATATATATATATTTGATTTGAGTGTCCAAATTTTTTTTAGAAAAAAATCCCTTTTTCATTTCTATCGAAAATCGATTAATCTATTTTAAATAATTTTAAATTTATAAAATTTCATTTAATATTCGGCTTAAGCAGTATTTATTTTCTTAATAAAAACTTGAAAGATGAAGTTTATATATGATAAAAAAATATATAATCATCATCATCATCATATAATATATAAAAGTTGATGGCATAGTGCATTGAGGCCGTCCACATGAGATTAAAAAACTAGATCTGATTGGTTCACATCAGCATATTCATTAAATAAAAAAATATTAAGTATGATTATGATGAAAAAACTTGATTTAATTGGTCCACATCAGCTTTTAAATCAAACCAAAAATTATTAAGTATAATTAAAATATTAAAAGTTAATTTAACAAATTATGTCCAACAAGAAAAATAAATTCAATCTGATTGATCCAAATCAACATATTTATTAAATCAGAAAATTTTAATATGGTTTAAAAATTTTGAAAGTTAAATAAAAAATTAACAATTAACAATACATGTATAAAAAAAATAACCATTATCAATTATCAATTTAAAAAAATCTACAATAATTCGATTTAATAATTAAAACAATGAAAACTGAATAAAAATATAACATAAAACTCTTGGAAGACATGATAGAGAAGGAAAAAAATAGTTTTGCATGATCATTACAGCTTCCTAACAAAATTAAATGCGGATCAATATGAATCATGTATTATATATACAGTAGTACACAATATAAATAAGACTTTCAATAAAAAGTTAAATATTTGAACACATAAACCTTCAAGAAAAAAAGAACTATAGAAATTCTATGCAAAACAGAAAATAATACCAAAATCTTAGCAAAATTATATTTCTCTAAATTAAATGTATATGTACGTCAAAGTTAGATAATTCGATAGGTGTCATTGTTATTATTTTACGTAATAGTTTTTAAAAATTTAAAAATAAAAATAGGATAAATTACACATTATATATTAAATTATCTTATATAAATAAAACTTTCTATAAATATATATAATTTTTAATAATTTTAAAGGTAGTAGCTAAAAAAATAAACTAAAGTATTAATACAGACTCGCGCATAGCGCGAATTATATACCTAGTATAATATATAAAAATTGATGGCATAGTGCATTGAGGGCGTCCACATGGGATTAAAAAACTCGATCTGATTGGTCCACATCAACATATTCATTAAATAAAAAATGTTAAGTATGATTAGGACAAAAAAACTTGATTTAATTGGTCCATATCAGCTTTTAAAACATTAAAAGTTAATTTAACAAATTATGCTATACAAAAAAATAAATTTAGTCTAATTGATCCATATCAAAATATTTATTAATCAAAAAATATTAATATGGTTTAAAATTTTTAAAGTTAAATAAATAAATTAACAATTAACAATACATGTATAAAAAAAGCAACCATTATCAATTATCAATTTTAAAAAATCTACAACAACTCGATTTAACAATTAAAACAATGAAAACTGAATAAAAATATAACATAAAACTCTTGGAAGACATAATAGAGAAGGAAAAAATGGTTTTGCATTATCATTACAGCTTTCTAACAAAGTTAAATGCAAATCAACATGATTCATGAATTATATATACATTGGTACACAACATTAATAAGACTTTCAATAAAAAAACTAAATATTTGAACACATAAACCTTCAAGAATAAAAAGAACTATAGAAATTCTATGGAAAACAGAAAATAATATCAATATCTTAGCAAGATTATATTTCTCTAAATCAAATGTATATGTACGTCAGATTTGGATAATTCGATAGGTGTCATTGTTATTATTTTACCTAATAGTTTTTAAAAATTTATAAATAAAAATAGGATAAATTACATATTATATATTAGATTCCTCTTATATAAATGAAAATTCTATAAATGTATTATATTTTTACTAATTTTAAAGATAGTAGCTAAAAAAATAAACCAAAATATTAATAAAATCTTGCGCCTAGCGTGAGCTATATACCTAGTATTATTAAATGAGAAGCAAGTTGGGTTGTGGTTGAGAGTTATGGTGGTTGATTATTTTTTACCCCTTATATGAAAATACTTTATTTACTCTTAATGAAATTAACAAATTAATATAATTTAGTTTTTTATTAATTTTCATTTTCTTTAAATATAGATTTCTAAATTCGAGTTTATATCATAAGAATATTCAGTATACTAAGAAAAGGTAATTAGAATAAATCATAAAAAATATCATATTATAAATTGGAGCTTTTTCATTACTCTCACTAAATATTACATATAACTAACTTTAATAAAAAGCTATAACTAAATTATTAAACCAATTTTAATCCAATCTGATAGAAGTAAACAAAAATAGTCTTAGGTAATAATTACCAGCATAGCCTAATTCGAACATTGCTAATAGTTTTAGGTGAACCCTAATTATTATTTTTGGCCAACCCTAACATATTTAATAAAAGCCCTAATCCCCTCCCATAATGTGTATATATTTCTTGCTAGGTTACTTTATAACTTCTCGCCATTAGTTCTATTTTTTTTTCTGTGACTCTTTCAATATTTTGTGCTACTTATGTAGATTTTTATGTTTTTGTCTTCATGTCTACATGATTCAGGTTTGGAGGTTAGGTTGTGATTTATATGAATGATTGTTTTTAAAAAAAATATTTTTACTTTTATGACTGTGTTGTAATGTTGTTTAAGCGTTTTTATCGTCATGTGTATGTTTGATTATTTTCCCCCCTTCTCTCTTTTTGTTGTAGATCGTTCTGTAACATTGTACGTTGAGTAAGATGTGTTTTTGTTTAGTTTATCATGTTCTGTAATTTGATGCTTGTGTTGTTTTAACTTAGTTTATGTTAGTTCTGGTGTATTACTCTTATTTGCCTTTTTATTTTGTGTCTCTTTAATCGAATGATCCATATTATCTTCATCATCAACAAGATATGTTTTACCTAACATATTTAGTTTATTTTATTTTGTTAATTATGTTTCTGGAGTCGATTTTGTTGTTATTTTAATCAATTTTTTATTGTGTTCGAATCTTTGTATCCGTAAGTTTCTAAATTTTATGGTGTAGGGTTGTTCAAGGATACTCTCATAGAACAATCTGGTTATATATAATTTCTCTGCTTTTTTGACTTTTTTTTGGTTTAGATAACTCTTAATAGATTTCTAATTATACTTACGGGAATAATATTTTTCAAGCTCTTGAAACTTCTTTCCACCATTAAGAAACGACTCGACAGATATGTTGTCTCGTTGGATTCTCAGCTTATACTTTTAGATTTGTTTTATAAAGTTAAATATTCGACATATTTTTTTTTATTTTTGACTTTGGTGTTTATTATAAAGTAGGAATGAAGTTCAAAAATGAGACTCGGTTCGATACTTTAAATGTTGAAGCTCATGTTCATATACAATAGATTTACTGACTTTGGTTTTTGGCTAATGTTTCTCGTGAATTCGTTAAGGATTGTCTTTTTTGTTGACTATATTCAACTTATAATCTTTTGTAATTTTTTTTATCATTGCATCTTTATTTATAATTGCAGTGTCTCTAATGCAAATTGAGAATAATAAAGACAAGAAAACTGTTATTGCATCTATACTTATATTGCAGTGCCTCTTATTCAAATTGAAAATTATGAAGACAAGAAAATAGAAGCTAACAATTTGGAAAGATTAGTGGAATTATCAACTAGGAAGATGAATAAAAAATAGTTTAGAGCATAACTAATCTAACGTTTATAGTCACAAAGTACTAACACTTTATATAGTATGCTATTCTTTAAAGATGACTTTACCATTAGGACCACTAGATTTTGGAAAAATGATTTTACTCCTAGCTCTTGAAAGAAAACTTAGGTAAATGTTTAAAGTTTAATTATCTACTATGTTTATATCTATTACATATTACATGCATTTTAATTATATATAATAATTGTTTTTATTTTGTTATTCATATGTATTTTGAAATTAATATTTTTTTAGATTATCTTTCTTTTGATAAAATTATCTTTTGATTTTAATAGATATGCTAGAGAATTTTAAAGATCTTATCTTTATCTGATTGTATCTACATATTTATAGTACCAACAAATAAAATTATTTCTGAACTCAGTGGAACGTTTAATTTTGATACGAGATGGCGTGGTGCATGAAACTGTTTTATAGGTTTATGTATATTTTTTGTTTTGTATACTTTTTACTTTTTTAGAGTGACAATATTATCGTAAAAATATAGGAAAAGTATGTTAATAAGTAAAAAGATACATAAAAGAAAAAAAATTTATTTAAATGATGAGAGAAACAACTTCTATATTCATTCATACAACAAGAAAAAGACAATTAATTTTTTTTTTTTAAATTACAATATGTTACATTATATATTAGTTTTTCTTCTTTTATTCACTCAAATACTGTTAGTAACTATCATATTGCTGTTTATAATTTTAACTTTTAATATGTATTAGTGTCTCCACAAAATCCGGTCAAAAATGAAGACTGTACAATTGCCTTCTTAAAAAATAGCAAACTTTATAATTATAACTTTATATTTATCTATCTTTAAACAAATTAATATTATCAATTTTAGAAATCGAATTGAACAAAAATTAATTAACAAATACATAATCAACTAGATTTTAAAAGACGGTGAAGATAAATAATAGTATAGTATAGTTGATTCATCCCGACTTGAATTTATACATACCTTGAAACTTGGGCCTCGTGGATAAGATACTTCTTGTGTTTGACGAAAATTTATTTTTCTATTTCATTTGTGTCGGTCACATCGATATGTGAATGACAGAAATATTTTCTAAAAAATCTTTAAATAAGAACGAAGAGCTAACTACATACACATATAGGCAGAGCATTCACTATATTCTTACTAATTGTCACTCTAAAAGCCACAATAGAAAGAAAAAAATGGCTCGTATAATCCATTTCCTCTGCGTAGTGCATTTCACCTTCGCAAACACATCACACTCGGTACACGAGAAGCCTCAAGCTTTTTTACAACCTATTCGTAAAGACAAGGCCACAAATCTCTACTACTCTCCTTTATCGATCGGTGTCAACATGCTCAACGGGACATACTATAAATCCTACAACATCAATCTTGCCATTGACCTCGGCGGCTCTGCGCCGTTGTTGCTAACCTGTGCCGCGGCAGCCAAATCCCGTTCTTACCACCCAATCAAATGTGGCTCTTCTAGATGCAAACAAGCCAAACCGATTCTTTCTCCTGTCCCACCAATACTTCAAAGAAGCCACATCTCAAAAAGCGGCGGACGTAAAAAAATTATTTATATTTAGTTTAAAAAAAAATTATAATAAAAAATTATAATTATAAAATTTTTATTAAAAAATAATATCTTATAATAAATTTTGAATTTTAAGTTTTTTAAAAATATACTGATAACAAAATTATTTTCACCGATTTTTAGATATTTTTACATATAAAAATATATACTTTTTTAAAAAAGTGTATAAATAATAATAAAATAGCTTTTATATAAAATTAGACTATAAACTATTTGATAAACATTTAATAAAATTTAATATTTTTAGTTATTTGTTTTTAAGTATATAATAGTAAAAAAATATATAAAAAAACTAGTTTATTAAAATTTTAAAAAAGAAAAATAATAATATGTATATTAAAAATATAAAAATAAAATGTTATAAAATGTTATAAAATATAATAAAATATAATAAAAAAAAATAGAAAAAGTTAGAAAAAGATATGAGAATGGTTTACATGAAAATTAAATAAATAAAGAAAATATGAAAAATACAATATAATTTTTTCTGAAAAATTTCAAATATTATTATCCAAAACCAACTAATCTAACATATAAGGTATAGTAGTTGCTCATTAGAAAATTTATGCAATTAGTGTGGAGCACGTACTCCACCTCATCACCATGTAGATCCGCCCCTGGTCAAAAATCATTTTCCACTTCTTTCACTGAGCATCCCATCAAGATTCGTCTCCTCCGAGACACTGTCTCTTTGGTTTACACGGACAACGGCTTCACCGTGATAGGTGGCGAAATCGATTTGCAGATGACTATAGCTTGCACCGACGTTAATGTTGACCCTTTGTTCAAATCCTTTCCATCGATTGTTGTTGGGACATTGGGTCTCCCTAAGACCTTTATGGCCCTTCCTTCGCAGGCCGTTTCTTTTTACAAACTACCCTCAAAGGTGGCTCTTTGTTTGCCTTCACCAAACTCCGGAGACCCTTCTGGATCTGGGGCTCTTTTCATTGGTGGTAGTACTTATTTCATGGCGCTTTATCTTGAAGATGTCTCTAAGATTTTTGCCTCCACGCCTCTGCTCCCTAGTGATCCATCTCGTGGTGAGTACTTCATCGGTGTGAAGTCCATCCAAATTAGTGAAAAGACGATTCCTTTCATTAAGAAAAGCACCAAGATCTGCAACTTGACTCCTTACACGGTCTTGCACAGCACCATTTACAAGGCTCTGGACTTAGCCTTTGCCGGAAAAGCCAAGATGGCTAATGCTCCAGCAGTGAAGCCTTTTGGATCGTGTTTCAGCTCCAAAGGACTTGGAAAGTTGATGATGGGAAGTCGTGTTCCGGTGATCAATTTAGTGCTGAATGGTGGGGCTAAGTGGAGAATTTATAGGTCAAATTCGCTTATAAAAGTGAGCAAAAATGTGGTTTGTTTAGGTTTTGTGGATGGATGTATGGATATGAAGAGGGCGATGGTGATTGGAGGTTTTCAGATGGAAGATAATTTAGTCGAGTTTGATCTCAAGGCTTCAAAATTCTCTTTCTCGGCCTCTCTTTTGCTTATTAACTCTTCTTGCTCACAGTCAAGGCACTTCTGATTCGAGTCTAGTGTACCTTTTTCTGGTTTGTAATGTTTTAAGATCTGGAAGATATTTACTATTAACCTAATCCATGTTTATGGTTGTGACCTCATTAGATTAGAAGTTGAGAACAAAAATAGCAGATGCAAAATGAACTGAAATAGAGTGCAATTTTTTTGGGTTGCACCTTCATTACTTACTTGGGAAGATATTCAAAATAAAAAAAGAAAAAAAAATATTCTAAAAATTACTTGGACGGGGTCAACTCGCGATCAAGAACACGAATGACCTAAGCTTGTGACCTCCATTGCGTTTAGGAAGGGTGTTTATAAAAAAAGGCAATATATTTTTGTAAAATGTCAAAATAAATTTTGTACCATAAATGTTAATTTTCAGATTAATGTGTGAGAGAAGAGAACCTTTTTCTGATTTATATGTTACTAGGTGTTTTCCCGCACCTTGTGCGGGTTCAATTAAAATTTTCAAAAGTAATAACATCAGTTTATTTATAAATAAAAAACATATTTTATAATTATTCTAAAGCAAAATTAATATATTTGAAAAATACAATTTTTATGAGTATATTATTTTTTGTGACAAAGCAAAATATATTATTTATATTTTATTTTCTAATATATTTTATATTATCCGATAAAAATTTATATGTATGTTTTGTTGTTTTACTGTATTTATAAAACATGATAAGTAATTCTCTTCTTGTGGTGTAATTGGCACATTATGATTAACGAAATTCAAAGTTTGCATAAAAAAAATATAGCAATCTGAAATGACCAAAACCAAATGATCTTTGTTTCATATTAACTTAACATTAATTAATATATATATATATATATATATATATAGAGTTTTAAAAATGTTTAAAGGATTTAGGGTTTTACTTGTGACCGTATAAATCAATTAGGTTATTAAAAATATTAGTAGGTTAAACAATCAAATTAAAATTAGTTATAGTAAATAATTAAGATTATTTTTGTGATTTATGCTAGTTACATTTTTTTAGCATACTGAATATTTTTATGATATAATTTCGAATTTGGAAATCTAGATTTAAAAACAAAACAAAAATCAATTAAAAAAAAATAGATTATATATATTTGTTAATTTCAATAAGATCTTTTTATATAAGGGAAAAAATGTAATCAACCATCATAACTCTAAACCACAGCCCAACTTGCTTCTCAATTAATAATATGATGTGTGTCAGTTATTATGTAACGTGTACTTACAAGTAAACATAACTCGTTAAGTAAATATAACACGTTGAATATTAATACTGTATTTTTAAATATAAACTAGATTTTAGACCTGTTGATAGTTTACTATATTTGAGTATTTTACACTGCATTTCATGCATCTTTTCCCTTGTTTTTGCATTATAGTTTAGTATTTTAGTCTCATTTGCACTTACAATCAACATTGCATGTACTTAGTCTAGGATTGCACGCATATGCATATATTTGCATGTTTGTGATGTTTTCAGGTGTTTATGGAGATTTTTACAACTTGGAGAGGAGATGGAAACAGCTCCCTTTCAAAGGAGATGCCAAAGGAGGAGTTTTGTAAACTATGTGTCCATATCGAGGTCCAGCATCGAGCAGAACACCCATGAAACTTGCCCGATGCGGAGCGTGGGACGATGAAGAAGAATTTGATCAAGGAACTCCGAGACTGCACCGGAGTAGTGCACCGTGCTAAGTATGCCATACAAGCCGATACGAAGAAACATGGCATATCGAGGTCCAGCATCAAGCTGAACACCCGACCACCCGCCCGATACGACCCAAGACTTGTTGTATGCCGAAGTAACCAGTGAGCAACCGAACTGCGACGTGAGCTATTCTACATCGAGCATACATCGAGCAGAACACCCATCCATGCACCCGATGCGTCAACGCCAAGAGTTGACCAAGCCTTGCTCTACTTTTTGTCAAACCTTATCTTTTTGGCTTATTTAAGCTAAACCTTATCTTTTCTAGCACTCACCTTATTCTTTATCTTATTTTCGACCTGAGGGGAAACCCAAAAGGGGGATTTGATGAGATTTTGATCAAAATCACTCTTTTAATAAAGTTTTGCACTTCCTTTGTTATTTTCCTTCTAGTTTATGTTTAATCACGTTTGATCTGTCCTTTATGCTGGTTTCTGTTGATTTCATGATGTGTTGTGAGTAGTTTCATATGGTTTGAGGTTAGAACAGATTTGGGGATGATTGATTGATAACTTACGGAGTTTTGGTTTGATTCATGCTTAGATCACTTAGCTTAGTTGTTCTTAGTGCTTAGTAACTCTTTTAGGGTGAAACTGATCTTAGGTGTATGCCGCATCAAAAGTGTTTGTTTAAATTCCTGAAAGAACTTTGCTAGGAACAAACTCCTAGATGATTATATTGCATTTAGGTTGTTTGTTTTGTCTTTAAGAATCTTGTGTTTTCATGCTGGTTTTGCACAAATACGTCATCACAAGTGGGTCTGACATGTGCTTAACTTAGACATCTCTGTTCTGTTTGCAGATTGATTAATTTAGTGGCTTGATCATGTTCTTTGCTTGTTATTGGTCTTGACTACCCTATGTTTGATACTAAGTAATCCCCATGTCATCATTGCTCTAGCCTTGAACCTGCGCCTGATTGATCTTTGCATTTGATCATTTTGTGTTCTGTTTTTCCTCTGTTTTGATTTGCATTGTTCTTGCTTTATTCCTTACCTTGCATTTCAAGTTATTGCATTTAGCTTCCATTTTGGTTTTTGCATTTCTATTGCTTTGCTTACTTTAGTCCTCCTGCATCTATTTCATTTCCTTGTTAGTTTCTGTTGCATTTAGATTCTTTGCATTGCACTACTTGCTTTACTCTTAATAGGATTGGATCTCACTTGTGCGCTTCATCTTTAATTGCTTATGTTGTTAGAATCATCCTTCTTCATCATACATGGTTAAGCTTTGTTAGTGCCTTGCATGTCTTCATCATACATCTGATTAGAGAGGGATTGAGTTAAGACTTGCAAAAGTCCTTCTTCAATTTTGTGCTGTTGCCATTCTAGGATTGCTTAGATAATTGAGTTTAGGTTCTTGCTTAGACTTAACAACTTTTTAGTGTACTAATCACTTTAACTTTCTTGCTCTGTTTTCTCAGGTACCATGGCTAATCCAAACCACTTTGGACCTGCTCATCAGGCTCAATTCAGAGAGGATGAAGCTCCAGCTCAGCGGTTACATAGGCCAGTGCCTCAGATTGCTAGAAGAGCACAACACATTGGTTCTCATGATGCTCCTTACCTTCATACTAGACGGAGAGGTATACTTCCTCCACCATCTCAAGAGCATTACTTTGAGATCAAAAGTAGTGTGATTGCAATGGTACAAGCCAACCGCTTCAATGGCACATCTATGGAGGATCCGCTTGATCACTTGGACAGCTTTGAGAGTATTTGTAGTTTACAAAAGATCAGTGGTGTCACAGAAGATGGTTTTAAACTGAGGTTATTTCCCTTCTCTCTTGGTGATCGTGCACATTTGTGGGAAAGATCTTTGCCTTATGGATCAATTTGTTCTTGGGATGATTGCAAAAGAGTGTTTCTTGCAAAGTTTTACTCTTATACCAGGACAGCTACACTAAGGCATAA
Source organism: Thlaspi arvense (assembly GCA_911865555.2). Taxonomy (NCBI): domain Eukaryota; kingdom Viridiplantae; phylum Streptophyta; class Magnoliopsida; order Brassicales; family Brassicaceae; genus Thlaspi; species Thlaspi arvense. The sequence continues at coordinate 29,700,454 of OU466857.2, forward strand.
CATATCAGGTTTCAAGCAATTGCTAGACGAGCCATTATGTACAACATGGGAAAGATTTCAAGGCTACACCTTGCGGTACCCTCATCATGGTTTCTCAACAGAGTCACTGCTCAGCACATTTTATAGAGGAGTGTCACTAAGGTTCAAAATGCTATTAGACACATCCAGTAACAGCCACTTCTTGGGTACAAGTGTTGAAAATGGTTTGCAGCTGATTGAAAACCGTGCAATGAGCAATGGCAACTACGCAGATGAGTATGAGGATACCTACAAGAGGAGTAATGACGCTTCTTTTCTCCAAACACAGAAGGATGTGATCGCAATCAGTTCTAAGCTAGATTTGTTGCTTGAGAAATCTCTGCATCCATCACCAAAGGTTAAAGAGAAGAAGTCAACAATTGGTCATGCTTACAACTTAGAAGCGGAAGCATACTATATGCAGCAACGACAAGATGTGCAGCATAAGCCTTACAAGGATACAAGATACAAGCTATGACAGCTACAATCCTCCAGTCCTCAAGTGCAAGGGAGAGTGTTCCATTATACAACCAGCTTGGTCTTCGCATTCAACAACACCACAGCTTTACATCTTCACATGAAGCACTTCAGAAAAGTATGTGTGCAACTGAGTATGAGCCCCAACATAAAATAGCAGCATCACCAGTTCAGGATATCCCTAGTACTTCACCTGCAACACCATCTACACCTGATATAGCCACAGCTAGACTGCTTAAGCAGTTAGTTACTTTCCGCTCACACACAGAGTACAATGGAGATGCAGGCCGCTCATCAAAGGGAGGTGCTTGCTAATAAAAAGAACACAATGGAGATGCTTGCTACCCAAAAGAGCCTACTGCAGGAGTTTGAGAAAGTTCATGATGAGCTTGTTATGCCTAAAGCCAACAAGGTCTCCTCTCCTACAGCTCCACAACAACCGCCACCAGCTGTGCAAGCAATAACTACTAGGAGTGGCAAACAGATACAAGGTACTGTAGCCCCAATACCTCTCCATGAGGACATTGAGAAGCAAAGTGGGGGGGGGGGGGGGGGGGGGGGTGCCTCTTGAGACTCATGAAGAAGAAACCGAAGCTGAAGCAGAGATGGAAAGGAGAGCTGAGGTAGAGCGTGTGAGAAAAGGAAAACAAGTGGTTGCTGAAGCACAAAGAGAAGCCATACAGCCTACAAGGAAGAAACCTGACTTCTCATTCCTCCTCCTTACAAACCACCACTCCCCTTTCCAGGAAGGATCAAGAAACAGTTAGTGGAGAAGTACAAGCAACATTTTGAGAAGCAGATGGAAACTGTGGAGATAACTATGCCTATGCTTGATGCATTCTTGTTGGTGCTTCAATATCAGAAGTTTTTGAAGGATGCAGTTACAAATAAGCAGAATGAGATGCAAGGAATGGTTGTTCTTACTCATGAGGTCAGTGCCATCATACAACAGCTTCCTCCACCAAAGAAGCTAGGAGATCCTGGAAGTTTCACTTTACCATGCTCCATTGGACCTCTCAGATTCAACAACTGCTTGTGTGATCTCGGAGCAAGTGTAAGTCTGATGCCTCTTACTACCGCCAAGCGCCTAGGATTTACAAGTTTTAGACGAAGCAGAATAACTCTTGTGCTTGCTGACAGCTCTGTTAGACATCCCATTGGACTGCTTGAGAACCTTCCTGTCCGAGTTGGGAGTACTGAAGTCCCTACTGACTTTGTTGTTTTTGAGCTTGATGCTGATCCAAAAGATCCTTTGATACTTGGGAGACCCTTCCTTGCCACCACTGGATATGATCCTTAAGTATGACATAAACGAAGTCATGAAGAAACCTAAGATAGAAGGGCAGATCTTCAGCGTGGATATCATGGAAGACTTGAGAACTGAATTAATGGAAGAGCTGAGCACAACATTAACCAAAGCACCATGAGAATATAGGTATTTAGGTAAGGAAACAGCAGAATATAAGCAGCTGCTGAGGGAAGCTAAACTGGACACTCACCATGAGCCCTTTATCAAGCTAAGGAGGGAAGTTGTGAGTTCAGTGAGTCAAGAAGCCAGTGGAGCTAAGGACAGCAAACCAGGAGCAAATCCTAGAGATGAAGATTGGAGAGAGCTAAAGGCACTCAAGCTAGACCTTAAACCACTTCCCAAGGGGCTAAAGTATGTCTTTCTTGGACCTAATGAAACCTATCCTGTAATGATCAATGAACACCTCAGTGATGATGAAACATGCACTCTTGTTAAAGAGTTGAAAAATTTTAGGAGAGCCATTGGGTATTCACTTGATGATATAAAAGGCATGTATCCTAATCAGTGACAAAAGATTAGGAGAGCCATTTGGGACAAAAGATCTCAGAGAAAGGGATAGAGGTGGACAAGGCTAAGATAGAAGTAATGTTGCATCTTGCTCCACCAACATCAGTGAAAGGGATCATAAGTTTCTTGGGACATGCAGGTTTCTATAGAAGGTTCATCAAGGATTTCTCCAAAATAGCAAGACCTCTTACTAGGCTGTTGTGCAAGGAGACAGAGTTTGTCTTTGATGACTGCATGCAAGCTTTTCTAACCATCAAAGAAGTGCTTGTGAGTGCTCCCATTGTTCAGGCACCTGACTGGAGTTTGCCATTTGAGATAATGTGCGATGCTAGTGATTATGCACTTGGAGCTGTGCTTGGTCAGAGAGTGGATAAGAAGTTACATGTTATATACTATGCAATTCACACTCTAGATGATTGATATCTCATACATTTGCATCATTTAGGCTTGCATTTAGTGCATGTTTTGGTTCTCTATTGCATGTTTTCCTTATCTTTAATCCCATTTTCTTCTCCTTTTATACTTAGGTTGTATTTAGGATGTAGTTTGCATTTTCTTTGCATCAAAGATGTTTTTAGGTGCTTATGGAGCTGAAAGGAGCGAGTAAGTGTGGGAGTGTATCAGGAAGCTAGCCAAGCCAAGAGGAAGCAAAAGGAGCCACGGGCAGCAATCTCTGGAAACCCATCAGTAAAGACTTTGAAACCCATCGAGTGTACCACCGGTCACTTTCCTCAGGACCATCGGTCAGGATATGACCGATAGGATCCAGTCCGAACATGCTTCTATTTACTATTTTTGCCATTATGTTAGGGCATTTGTCTTTTAGTATAAATACCATGTTCTAAGAATTTTTAGACTAAGTCTCTTTCAGTTTACTGTTCTTAGTTGATTTTCTGTTTTTGTAAGACAAGTTCTATCTTTGCTTAATCTAAGTTTGTATTTGCCTTTATTCCTGCTTTAATCTGTTTCTTAATCATGATTAACATCTCTTCTCTTTGTGATTTGATGTTAAACATGTTGCTTAGTGAGTACTTTGATTAGAGTTCTTAGTTGTGGTAGATTAAGGGGATTTCGAAGCTTATCTAAGGTTTGTTAGTGCTTAATAACATTGATTCCTCTATATTAATCTGTTCTTAATCTATATTTGTCTTGATCTCATGAATCTAGATTTAGGCTTCATTTGAAGCCCACAAAGTGTTTGATGAAATGCTGATCTTGGTTAATAGAGGATTTACTGGCCTTAGCTCAAGAGATTGACTGTTTGAGGAGTATTTTGACATGAATAGATTTGGTTTATCATGCTTGTTGAATGTTCTATCACTAATGAGAATTAGTTTTGGTTACGATGTTTAGCAAAGTGTTATTCGTCAAGGCATTGAGCTTAGATTGCTTGTTTGTGAACTCTATGTCTAGGAATCAGCATTGATAGCTTGTTTGCTTGATCAGTGATGTTAGTAACAATCTTAGTTAGCTTTTGAATTCCCCAAAATCAATAACCACATCTAGGAACTTGTCTTCTCTTTATTTGAATTTTGAATTTAGTTAAGTGCTCTGTTTTGCTTTATATTATCATTGCTAAATGTTCTCTATTGAGTGCTGATTGGTGTTTGATCATCTTAGGTTGTTAGCTTGGTTGCTTTGCAAAAATAACCTTTCTGTTTCACTTGACTTAGAGCTTTCTACTTGCAACTTTTCTGTTATTCAACTCAAATACTACAACTGATTAGTACAATGGGTGATTGACATAAGAGCCAAAACTCTTGTATCAATTTGGCGCCGTTGCCATTGGGGTTTTCTGTTTGAATCATTAGAGTTTGTAGAATCTTTAAGATCAAGTTTCTTTTGTTTTTGGTTACTAATCTTCCTTGACTCTCATCGCTGTTTTTTCAGGTTTATGAACTTAAGATCCAGAGGTTCTAGCAACTTAGTGAACTTCATAAACAACATCAATCTGTTGGACAGAGGTTAAAGAGCAAGAAGACAGCAACACTTGGAGAGACTAAGGATGAATAATCAGGAACCACATGCTGTGGATGATATGATGTTCCAAGGTCCTCAAGGAGCAGCTGGTGCTCAAGGTCTTCAGGGTCAGCAAGGTGTTTAGGGCTTGCAAGGTGAGCAAGGACCTAGAGGAGCAGATCAAGCTCCAAGAGCAGTCAGACCAATATGAGCTGGTGACGCCCCAAATGCTTATATAACAGAACTGGGATCATTCCTACAGCAGTGCAGAATAATAACTTTGAGATCAAGTCTGGATTAATCTCAATGGTTCAGGGCAGTAAGTTCCATGGTTTACCACTTGAAGAACCTTTGGATCACTTGGATAACTTTGACAGACTTTGCTCTCTTACAAAGATAAATGGGGTGAGTGAAGATGGCTTCAAGCTGAGGTTGTTTCCTTTCTCTCTTGGAGACAAAGCAAACCAATGGGAGAAAAACTTGCCACAGGGAAGCAACACTAGTTGGTATGAGTGCACGAGAGCATTCTTAGCAAAGTTCTTCTCTACTTCAAGAACTGCTAGGATCAGAAATGAGATCTCAGGGTTTGGACAGAGGAACAATGAAAGCTTTGGTGAAGCTTGGCAAAGATTCAAAGGCTACACACTGCAGTGCCCACACCATGGCTTCTCACAAGCCTCTCTGCTCTCAACTCTCTACAGAGGCGCCCTCCCAAAGATCAGAATGCTTTTGGACACTGCATCTAATGGTAACTTCTTTTCTAAAGATGTTGATGAGGGATTAGAGCTTGTTGAGAATTTAGCCCAGTCTGATGGGAATTACAATGAGGAGTTTGATAGAGCTACAAGGAGTGCTAAAGATGAACTGGTGTCTAGCAAGAAAGAGATCAAAGCTCTGCGTGAAAAGATTGATCTATTGCTAATGGAAAGGAAGGAAGTTCACTTTGTTTGGTGACATGGTTCAGCTAAATGATCAAGAGACTTGCCAAGTTGAGGAGATGAACTATCTTGGTAACCAAGGATGCTACAATGGGTATGACAACTACAGACCAAACCCCAACCTATCATACAGAAGCAACAATATTGCAAATCCTCAAGACCAAGTGTACCCACCTCAACAACAACAGCAAGCTGCTCCTAGACCTTTTGTTTCCTACAACAACAATCAAGGTTTTCAACAGAGGAACAACAACTTCCAGCCAAGAGCGCCCTACAACCCTCCATGATTCAATGCTCTAGCTCCAGCTCAAGCTTCCTCAAGCTCCCAAGATCCTGAACTCAAGTGCATGATGCAGCAAGTGCTTCAGAATCAGGTCAACACCCCCTTGGATATGAACAAGAAGTTTGCTGAAATTCTTAATAAAATTGATTCAGTCCATGTGGAGTTGACAAAAAAAATCGATAGCTTAGCAACAAGGGTAAAGACTCTAGAGAACAACAAAGGAGTGGCAACAGCACCACGTCCTCAATGCACTCTTCCTGGCAAATGTGAGAACAATCCAAAGAAGTACTGCCAAGCTCTTGAGTCTGCAGTTGCCTTTACTCCTTTTGAAGAAGAAGCTATTATTGAAGACTTCCTTTCCTTAATCAATGAGAACATTGACATTCAGAGTGGGGGAGAGGAGCTTATTGAAGCTTATGCCACTAAGGAGAACTCTCGTGAGGAAGGAGCCAACAAGGAAGAAGAGAAGTGGACGCCACTTGAAGTTGCTGATACTAAAATGGAAGACCTTGTTGAGGTCTCTTATGCTAAGAAGGAAACTCAAGTTGTTGTTCTCCCTATCTACCAGCCTGATATCCCATTTCCTGGAAAATTCAAGGAGCTGCTGGTCAAGAAATATGAAACTATCTATGCTACTCAGATGAAGATGAGAAGGTTGAATACTGAAGGGGAGCTTGAGAAACTGAGAGCCAAGGCTAAAGCTTCAGAAGTCAAGGAGCTGGACATCAAGAAGCTTGGAGATCCAGGTTGCTTCACACTCCTTGTGAGCTTAGAGGCAAGACCTTCAAGAGCTGTTTGTGTGATCTAGGAGCAAGCATCAATCTGTTACCAGCTTATATTGCTAAGGAGCTAGGCTACACTAAGTTCCAACCAAGTAATGTCTCTCTTACCATTGCTGATGGGACTGTGAAGATGCCGTTGGGAGCTCTCAAGGATGTGCCTATGCATATAGAGGGAGTGACTATTCCAACTAACTTCTTGGTGCTGGATGTTGAAAGACATATTAAGAATGCCATCATACTTGGAAGGCCATTTCTTGCATCAGCTGGCGTCATATTTGATGCTAGAGAATGCACAATTGAGTTGAGGCTTACCAAGGACAAAGTCTTGAGGTTTGACAGCAAGGGCAACAAGCTGGGGCATGATCATGCTTTCTCTATGGAGCTGAAAAAGGTGAAGGGCATTGACAAGAACTGGCCAGAGTTTGAAGGCTACCAAGGAGAGAGTTTTGATGGTTGCTATTTGTCAAAGTTGTTTGAAGACACCACTGAAAAGGAGGTCCTTGAAGTGGTTGGTTATAAGAATTTGCATGAAATCAAGTTGGTTACTAAAGGAGGAGAGGTGGTTTTGCAACCATGTGGCTCAAGGATGGGTGAGGTTTGCATCAAGATTCAGTAGGAGGGGAAGACTATGCCTTTTGCTAAGATCAAGCTGAATAGAGTCACCACCAGAGTCAAAGGAAGCAGGACAACACCAAGGAATTCCAAAAATCCTTCTTCTCACCTCCACTAGTGAGGTAATCAAAGTCAAGCTAAGTGACTCTAAACAAGCACACTTGGGAGGTAGTCTCATGGTATCCTTTGTAAAAATTATGCTTTTTAGTTCATTTTTATGCATTTTAGTGTCTCTAGAAGCAAGAGTTCGGTTTGGGGCTTAAGAAAATGTTTGGGGAAACAAAAAAGTGCAAGGCATGGTTTCCATCGGCCAAGGCCATCGGTCAGGAAGTGACCGATATGACCCTATCGATCATGCCATCGGTCAGAAACGGACCGATGGAAACCAAGCAGATGCACCATCAGTCACTTTCCTCAGGACCATCGGTCTGAAAGTGACCGGTGGGATTGCAGCGGATAGGCCATCGGTCTTGCCATCAGTCTCAACGTGACCGATAGCCCCCTATCGGTCACCACCATCGGTCTCAAGTGACCGATGGTCCGGCGAGGTAAGTTCTAAAATTTTCAAAAAAATTTTTCCTCTCTTGGCATGGAGCCAAGGGAGTTTAAATTTGAATTTTTTTTGGCTCCTCCCTGCAATCCTACTCCACTTCTGAGCACTTTTGTTTTTGTCCCCTACTTGTTTGATTCCCTTGGTTCCCCATCAAGTTCTATAAAAGCCACTTTGCTCCTCTTCTCTCTTCACACCTCATTTCCTCTCTTCTCTCACTTGTACCACGAAATTTATAGCTATTTCTCTCTTTCATTTATCTCTCCTAAATGCTCAGAAGTCCTTAAAGGTTTGCTTTCTTAACTGTTCATCTCTTGCTCTTATGCCTTGTGCTTGCATAAAACCTTTGAATATTTTGCATTAAGAGCTAGTTTTGTTTAGTTTATGGTGCTTGTTTTGATTTTTGCATGGTGGAATCTGTTAGCTAAGCAAGTAGAATGTTTAGGACTAGGTTCATATGCATAATAGATAACTTGTTGAGGATTCTAGCATGTTTTTTACTTTTAGCTTCTGAATTCTCTCAATTCTTTAGAGGTTTAATCTTGTTTAAATACTAGTTTGACCTCTTGTAGATTTGGGAATTTGTTTTTTAGAGCTTGTAGTCATTGTTTCTCAAACTTTAGTTCATATTCTCATTGGACTTTCAAGCTTTGTTCTTGTAGGTACCATGTGGAGAACTAAGAGTGCTGCTGGAAGCAAAGCTCAAGCACCATCATGATGGGAAGCGCCAACTTCACCACACACTAAGAGAGACAAGGGCAAAGGTACTGCTGATGGGCAGTCATCTAAGGCTGCTGGAAGGAGGCCAGTTGAAAGAAAGGCTGCCAAATCCAAAGGAAAGGAGAATGTTGTAGAAGAAGTCCCATACAAGGAGCCAAGTGCAAGAGAGCTCATGGAGCACTTCAACAAATGCACCTTCAAAGCTACAAGATATCCTTGTGCTTCCACAATGAAGGCGTTTAGTTACTATAGAGATTGCAAGAGGATCTTTGAAAACATGGGTCTTGGCGCCTGATAGGGCTCAGGTTTTACCCAAATAAAACTGCTGCAAGTGCACAAAAAAAGCAGTTGTAGTACAAGGGGTATCGAATCCCAATGGAGTATGTAAACTACACTATCGATTGTAGATTCGGATTAAGCTAAGCAGTATGTGATGTATGTAAATGCGAATGACAAATTAAATGTAAGCAAATGAAGTTTGGTTGTTGATCTAAGTTTCAGAAGACTAAAAACGCTAAGTCAGGACAGTTCGCAGGTTGAATCCGAGAATGTAGAATGCATGAAATGAGGAATGATTAAGAACCGTTTTGAACATGAATAGAAAATATATAACTAATCAATTCTCATTGCAGAAGTTAACTATGTCTAAATCACATAGTTTCAAATCTCTTTGCAAACCCTAACAATCTAAACATGCAGTAATGATCAGGTTCAGTTGTTCACAAAACTTCTAAGCCAAATCTCTTTGCACTGAGTTGTTTTGCTCATCAAATACTAGTTCAGGTTATCAATAATGCTCTCACATATATTTAACAACCTATGATTTTCGGATTTCTAAATGATGTGTCTAAGAAATTCGATTTTAAAGCAAGCAGAGATGAAAAACCAAAAGATATTCCTAACAGGTAGCAATTCTACAAACTCTTCATCAACCTTTGAAACGCCCTAACTTAACTAACAAATTACTCAGACATGATCATGGAATCACAAAACATAACTGAATAAAATTGCATTAAGAGAATAGAATAAAAACAAAGGGGGTTCGAAATCTTCTCCAAAAAGAGTACAAGATCTGTCTCCCCAAAAGCTCTCAATAAAATCCTCTATAAAGCTCTCTGAATTCTCCAAAAACTAAGATAAAAACCAACAATGGCGGAAAAACCTAATAAATAGAGGCTAAACACGATTTGGGGCCTTCTTGCAAATACTAGAACTTCTGGGCCAATTCTGCAAATAATCTTCATACTTTTAATAAACCAGCCACGCTCCTTCCTTCATGGGTGACGAGCGTCACCATAGGTGGTGACGAGCGTCACCCAAATGCATACTTTTCTTCTCGAGCTGAACACTTCGTGACTTCAACTTGTAATGCTCCAAAAAGCTTCAATATCCCCAATTATGCTCCAGACATGCTATAACCTGCAAAGTATCTACTAGGACTCTAAAAAAACCAAAAAGACTCAATAAAAAGGACTTATATCATGGTTAAAAACCATAAGACCATGATATATCAGCGTCTTTACGGAGAATCCACTTCCCTCCTACAAGCAGCTCACCTACCAGTTCCTCTCCACTTTCAAGGTGGTGAGCTATGAAGAGAGTGAACATTTCAGTGGAGATGGTTGGATTTCTTTCAAGCTTGGCAAGGAAAGGTTCACAACAACCTTCTTTGAGCTCTCTCAAGGCCTTGGTATGATCGCTTATGCTGACAAGAGGGACTACTTCATGATCAGTCAAAAGCAGCTCAAGATGCTATGGGAAGTCATTGGGGCTGACAAATACAGCTGTAGTCATAAGGAATCAGCATTTAAAGCATTCTGCTGTGAGATATGCTCACAAGGCTCTTGCAAACACATTCTTTGCAAGAAAGGAGGCAAACAATCTCACAGCAAAAGAAAGGGACTTCATGTACCATGCAATGCAGCCAATAGTGGGCTCCAGAAAGAAGGGAATACCTATAGGGTTGCCAACCAAGTACCCTTGCTATGTGACTCTGCTTATGGAGCAGCTCTACTCCTACAGAGGCTGGATCATGAACAAGGGCAAAAGGGAGAGGAATCCCCAGCTGCATGTTGGAGGGATTGTTACAGCCATCATGATGGCAAGTGGTGTGAACCTTGAGGAGCATATAATGAAGATGCTTTGCAACTAATGTTGATAGATCTGGATTATCTCAAGAAGAGTCATTACCTTGAGAAGAGCATCCAAGGGATGCATGTTTACAAATTCCTCAAAGGATTCAGAGAACCAGCAAGAGGCATCCTCCCAAATCCGCCGCTCACATCCATCATCATGGGGAATAATGTCAGATTCTGCCCAGATGAAAGTCAGCTTTACCATGACGCCCATATAGCTAAAGAGAGACAAGAAGACAGTGAGGAAGATGAGCAAGAAGAGAGTGAAGAAAACGCTGATGAGGAGGTACAAGAAGATGCTGCTGCTGGCGCTGAAAGCCAAGAAGATCCCAAGAAGAAGAGCTAGATGAGAATGAGTTGTTGGACTACACAAAGAGGTTCCACTTCAAGCCTCATGAAGTCCCAAGCCAAAGGAGCTCTCTGAAGTTTGCTCATGACCATATCAACAAACTTCAGAAATGGTGTAAATAGCAAGACAAGACCATTAAGAACTTAGTCAAGATGGTCAAGGGGAAGCTCAAGAAGGATAAAGCTACATCAAGAGGAGCTTCCCATCAAAGCCATGGTCATGAGTACACCTCTCACTATGAAGAGAAAATGCCACAAGTTGAACCTACTGAAAAAGAGGAAGCTATTTGGAACCCCCAAGGACGGCACTCTTTCCATGTGCAGCCAACAGATCAATGGGCAGCTCAGGAACCTTCAAGAGCCTCATCTTATGAACCAAGGTCCCAAACACCATCAGGATGAGAGGCGCCAGCTTACACTTCTTCTGAGGTCCACACAACATGGCAACAAGGGGATACCCAAGGCAACTCATCTCAAGCTGAAGCTCAATGGCCAGGTTGGGTTCTTCCACCTCAAGAAGCAGGAACATCTTCACAAGGCAATGAGAGGAGGAACAAGAGGAGAGCTAGTCAGTCTCCACAGCCCGAAACATCTGGATACTCCCACCACTCCTCCTACAACACTTAAGGTACCACATCCTTCCTTTTTATATACCACTGCATTTTCTTTTGATTTATAATATATTTTGTTGCTTCTCTTTCTCATTCCTTTTATTACACAAGAGACTGTGTAATCTAAGTGTGGGGAAAAGATTTGGGGTTTGACCTTGTTTATTCTTTTCTTAGTTTTTCATTTTCTTACATCTTGAGTCACATGCATATCATGCATTCATCTAAGGCATAGAAAAACACAAAAATCAAAAAAATTTGAAAAAATTTATATATTTTTGCAAACCAAAAAGAAAACATATAGTTGCATTTCATTTTCTTAGGATTGAGTCTAGTGTTTATATATAGATTACATTGCATTTGCATAGGGCATAATGATGAATCTTCCTTATAAAATGCTTAATCTTTAGAGATGATTTCAGATTCTCATGCAACAAATTTCAGGTAATTGAATGTTTTATTCAATGCATAAGTCGTGGTATCATGTAATACAATTAAAACATGAAGTTGCTTTCTACATCTGAATGAAACAAGTGGAATAAGTGAAAATATACTGCTTAACATTCTTAAACAAGTAATATCTAAGGAATAGATATGATTAGAATTGTATTTCAGATTGTAGTTGTAGGTAGTGTTTCTCAGATGTCTTCTTAAAGTTAATATCCCTGAAATGTTTTTTTTATTGTAGTCTATGATAGTGCACCTTTGATATGATTTCGTACATTGATTTTGATTTAACACATTATTTTTGCGTTGATGCAGTAAGATATATGTGGAAAACTCTAGAACTGTTCGAGATTGTGAGAATGCATTGAAACTTATGGCAACTTCACAGATTGATCGATGCTTTCAAACATTTGCCGAGAAACTGAATTATACTTTAAGTGACATTTGTTTTTAAATCCCCATTTATTAGTTTTATAGTTTCATAAGTATCCTTCATATTATGGTCTGAGATAAATTTGTATTTGAAACCCCATTTATTAGTTTGATTAATAATATTACAGTTTCACATTAATGTCTCCATTATGCTTAGCAGATGAACCAAATCTAATGATGGTTAAGTCTTAAAGTAAATGAGATTTGGTTTACAATCAAATGAAAACTGATCCTAAACTCAGCTAAACTGACGTTAAGTTTTGACGATAAAGTATACGTCGCTTTATTAAATAATCTTAAGAAATTTTACATCACACGTTATTACGACGATTTAAGAAGTGACGCTAGTTTGTTTGAGTTGGTTTATTAGTGTCGCAAAAATGAATATAACCGACGTAAATTGCTGCTTTTTCTTGTAGTGAATTACTACAAATGCACAAGCTGATTTTGGATATTAAAGATATTAATTATATATATGGTAGCTGTTGGAAATGAAATGTGGAACAGCATTTGTGGTAGTTCCAAGGATTTTTGATAAAATGTTTGTTTGGTTATCTAAACTTGTGGAATACCTTCTTGTAAAATTATTATTTTACAAGAAAAAGTATGAGATATATTGCTTGTTTGGTAGTAGACTTGCTTAGTTCTCTAAGGTCACTGTTGTAATAGCCATTCATCAACACTTGGTTGAAATAGCACATACCTAGACTGACTCCTCCTTTCCAAAAAGATCATCCTTGGTCCTTATTAGAGCTTGAAAACTCAACTAATTTCTATTGTGTAATTTTCCCAAACCCTAAGGATCGAAGCAAATGCGCATAAGAATTTATGGATGATACAAGAGTTTTTGAGTCTCTTTCTCAATCCTCCTGTTTGTATTAATCAATTGTAGTATAACATATAGTTTTTATCAATCCAAAAGAGTTATGAATAGATGCCAATAGAATTGTGAGCAGAAAATTTTAAGTCAGGTGTTATCAAAAAAGTTTGTTGTTTACACAACCAAAACTATCAACCTAAGTGATCAAGCACTAAACAGAACTCAAACGAGAACAACTTAGCAATGATCAGAAGCAAAACAGAGTAATAAAACAGAACACTTAAAGCAAAATTAGAAATTCAAATAAGAGAAAGCAAGTTCCTAGATGTGGTTATTGACTTTGGGGAATTCAAATGCAAGACTTAGGCTGTTTCAAACATCATTGACCATGTAAACAAGCAATCAATGCTAATTCCTAAACATAGAGTTCACAATCAAGCAAGTTAAGTCCAATCTGTTGACAAATAACCTTTTGCTGATCATCCTAAGAAGAACTAACTCTCATTAGTGCTAGAACAATCAACAAGCATGAAAAAACCAACTCTATTCAAGTCAAAATACTCCTCAAACAGTTAATCTCTTGAGCCAAGACCAGTAAATCCTCTATTAAACAAAATCAGCATTTCATCAAACACTTGGTGGGCACAAGATGAAGCCTAAATCTAGATTCATCTGATCAAGACAAATCTAGCTTAAGAACCGATTAATAGAGAGGAATCAACCTAATTAAGTACTAACAAACTCTAATCAAACCTCTAAATTCCCCTAATCTACCACATCTAAGAACCCTAAAAGGTCTACTCACTCATCATCATAGAAAACACCAAATCACAAGAGTAAATGATGTAAACATGATTAATAGGGAGATTAGAGAAGAAATTAAAAGGCAAATACAAAAGTTTGATTAAAATGATAGACTTGTTCTTACAAATACTGGAAAAATTCTTAAAACCAAGCAAGAACAAGACTTGATGCTAAAAACATTAGATCAAGCCTATCTATAGTAAATTACAAAAGCCCAAAAATAATGGCAAAGTTGTAAATAAAAGAAAGTTCGGACTGGTCGGCATCGGTCACAAGTGACCGATGGGGATGACCGATGCTCCACTCGCTTGCTTTCCATCGGTCAGCTGATGACCGATACAGATGACCGATATGCTTCTTCGGACACTCGGCTGGATCCCATCGATCAGTCTTGACCGGTGCTCTTGACTGATGGGGCTGTCCTGTAGCATCCGTATCCGAGAAAATCTGGAATGATCGAGCCGGACAGGAGGTTGTCCGAAGGAACGTGAGTTCAGTCAAGGGAAAAATCCGTATGAATGGGAGGTTATGACTATAGTCAAGTGATGACTGGGAAATAGTAGATGGATGGCCGGGCTGGCAGAGCAGGATGAACCATATCCGAGGGAAAAATGGTTCAGACCATGAGAAGTGGACTATGTCCGAGAGAAAAGGATTTTTTAGCCAAGTAAAAATGGACTGGGCCAGTGGGCCTTGAGTTTGGTCAGATAAAAACTAATTTCTCGCGTGGATGGTCGAGCGGTTTAGGCGATATCCGAGAGAAATCAAAGCTGACCGGGATAAACCTGATTGGAACCGGGAGACGCCGGCTATAACCAGGTTAACTAGGTTTTGCAAGCATATAAAAGGGATTTTAAGACTTTTTCTCGGGAGAGCCGTATTATTTGAGAGAAATAATGCGTGAGAGAGAGATTAGTCAAGAGAAATCCCATAGTTTCTGATTATCCAGAGGTTGGTCGAGAGAGATCGAAGGTTCGCCGGCGATTCCGACTATCATCGAGAGATCAAGTGTTCTGTCCGAGCTTCTGTGGATCTGATCCGATCATTCATTCTGATTTGAGGGTTTTCCGAGGGAATAACCGAGTTCATCCGTGGAGTTCTGAGTGGATCGTGAGATATCCGAGAGCACTTCGATTCGTCCGAGAGAATCAAGTAAGTGTTTGGATATTCTGTTTAGTCTGAGTTTCCGTAGGGTAACGTCGGACTAATAGCTCTGAATTGTACTGTTTCTGAGGGAATAGTCAAGGTTGTCAGTGAGTTTCTGACTGGTTGGAGAGATAGCCGACGGGTGGTGATACGGTCGTAGCGATAGCCGAGAAATCACAAGTGTGTCCAACTATCTCTGTTTCTGATCGAAAAATCACCGATATTCATTCGACTAAAACGTTTGTCTCAGTGTCTAAAGTGAGTGCATGATTGTGGTCTGTATCTAGAATCGTTTGATTGCTAGGTTATCTGTTTTTTATTGATTGCTTGTATAAGTTAGTGGTTTTTGCTTAGCAAGGTCAATGTTTCTGTGATTGTGAATGGTTAAGTGTGAACCGTAGTCAATACATGATGTCTAACTAGCTGTGTGAATGTTCGGATCGAGTTACTAGCTCAAGGGGATGTGTGATTCTCGCTTGGAGTAGAACCAATGCTTTGTGAGGCTTTACAAGTAGTTGAGATGATCATAGGACCATACTGTTTTTCTGTGCTTGGTTGCTAAGTGATAATGTGAATTGTATAACTGATAGTATGATGCATTTTCTGGTACTAACTAAGGTGTTACGGGATGGCCGTATTCACTATGTATTTATCAAATACTTATGCCTCTCTTTTTGACTGTGCATGTAAAGATAAAGTCCATGGCGAGTAGCTCTGAAGGCGGACTGGAAGGCAGTGAATGAAAGGGGTGGATTAGGACTGGGTTTTTGGATTCATGTTATGAGTTTGAGTTTCTGTTTAAGTACTTGTGTTAGTGCACTCTGAGTTAAACCGTACCTGATAAGTTTAGTTTATATTATTGAATCGGAATTCTGTTAAGTGTTTCTGGAATACTTATGCAATAGAATTTGATGTTTTTTGATGAATCGAACTTGTTTTAAAGTTAAAAAAAGTTTTAAAAATATGCGTGCTTTTGTATTCTGGCCGAGAGAAGACTCGCTGAGGTTCGGGCCGATCTAGTGATTGACGGTCGGGTCCTCACAAGTTGGTATAAGAGCATGGTCTATTCTATGACAGTTCATTTGCATAGTTGGGATTAGAGTCTATCCACCTTTTCACTGCCAGGTGTTTCAGTCTGTTGTTCTATAGAGTGTAAAATTCTTGTCTGGGGTTAGCTTTGGGCTAACCAATTTTTCTGTTTCGCAGATGGCTCCGAGAAAGAGAGCTGCAAGAGCAAGAGTGAATGGTGCTGAGAACACTGAGAGTTCTGAAACTGAGAATTTGGTCGGAGACCAGCAAGTGAATGCGGCTGCAAATGCTGCGAATGTGGCGGCTGCTGCTGCTAATATGGCTACGGCCAATGCTGGAAACGTGGCAGAGAATGCTGTGGGAGCATAACCGGTTGGGTCGGAGGGTGTTCTGGGGCTGTTGGCTCAAGTGTTGGAGCATTTACTAGTGCTTGCGCCTGCACCGGTAGTGGCACCGGCAGTTGCACCACAAGTGGTGGAACCGACATTTCTCGATGGAGTTGGGGAAGCGGATCAGGGTGGGGAGACTAGGAACCAAGTTCTTTGCTGGAGGTTCTGCGCCTATTTTGGATGATGAGTGGAGGATGAGACTGGAGCAGAACTTCGAGTCTGTCCGCTGTCCTGAGGGTTACAAGAAGGACATAGCTGTGCATTACTTGAAGGGTACTGCGCACATCTGGTGGAAGGGAATCACCGGGCGTTTGGTGAATCCGAGCTGTTCGTATGAGACGTTCTCTGCGATGTTTCAGAGTAAGTACTTCCCATAGGAAGCTTACAATCAGTTGGAGGCTGAGTTTCTGTATCGGCGCCAAGGGACCAAGACGGTTCGGCAGTATGAGACCGAGTTCAACCATTTACGTAAAGTACATGGGGTGTGACTACGACACTGAGGATAAGCTGATCCGAAGGTCCATGAGTGGGCTAAGGGTTGAGCTGAGGAACAGTTGTCTGGTGCGTGACTATGCGATGGTCACTAAGCTTGTGAAGAAAGCGGCACTGTTGGAATCTGGAAAAATAGAGGAAGCTTTGTCATAGGCGAGTACTATGGTTGCCATGGCCAAGAGTGGTCAATTGTCTGGAGGACAGAACCGCAGGTTTGGGAGGAATGTTCCAGCTAAGTCTAGTGGGAACCGTAGCGTGTGTGGATCATGTAGGAAGGTGCATGTAGCCGTTTGTAGGCATTCAGCTGGGGCTTATCACCATTGTGGAATCCGGGAGCATCAAGTGTGGGATTGCCCTTAGCTAGATACAAGAATTGTGAGAGTGTCAGATGGAGACAGCGTTTCTGTTGTGTGTTACGGTTGTGGAGAACCGGGACACTACAAGCGTGATTGTCCGAGGTCAGAAGCAGCTGGGTAAGCGGCTTCTCAGGCTAGCGTGCAGGAGATGCACTGGCATCGGCGGCCAAGCATCAGGCCATCATGTCGAGAGTGTACGCAGCTACCGCAGACGGGAGTGGAGACCCGAGCGCGTCTCGACCGATCACTGGTGAGTTTTAGTACTTACAGTTTTCTGAGTTCTATCTGTTGTCTGTTGTCTGTTGTTTGTGTATGCGTGTTCTGTTAAGTGTCTTAGCATTCTAGAGGTTGAATGTGTAGGGACCTTATTAATGGGTGAGGTAGAGACCCATGTTCTTTTTGACTCCGGAGCGAGTCATTGTTTTGTGAATCCAGAGATGATTGGAAAGGGAGAATTCCAGAAGGAACCCGGAGAGGATTTCAGTTTAGTGAAAGCAGCTGGAGGCCAAGTGATGTTCTCACTAGGGATGGTTAAAAACATTTCCGTCTGGATTGACAAAGTTAGTATGCCAGCAGATTTGGAAATCTGCAATGTTAAGTCTTATGATGTCATCCTCGGGATGGATTGGCTTAGTAAGCACAAGGCGCATCTGGATTGCCACCGTGGAAGGGTGAGGATCGAAAGAGATGGCGAGGTTCTGGTGTATCAAGGGATAAGACCGACTTCCGCTAGCTTGGTTGTGTCTGCAGTACAAGCGGAGCGACTGATAGAGAAAGGGTGTGAAGCATATCTGGGGACAATATCTATAGATGAGGTTAGAACGGATGTGGAGTTAAGAAAGATTCCAGTTGTACAAGAGTTTGAGGACGTTTTCCAATCTTTGACTGGAACGCCACCGGCTCGTTCAGGTCCGTTCACGATTGAACTTGAACCGGGGACGGCTCCGATATCTAAGGCACCGTATCGAATGGCACCTGCCGAGATGGCTGAACTGAAGAAGCAATTGGTTGAACTTTTGGACAAAGGTTTTGTAAGGCCAAGCAGTTCACCATGGGGCGCACCTGTTTTGTTTGTAAAGAAAAAGGATAAGAGCTTCAGGCTTCGCATCGACTACCGAGGGTTAAACCGTGTAACTGTGAAGAACAAGTATCCACTTCCAATGAGAGACGAGTTGTTAGACCAGCTCAGGGGTGCTACTTGGTTCTCAAAGATCAATTTGGCTTCTGGGTACCATCAAATACCAATAGACGAACCGGACGTTCGGAAGACTGCCTTTAGGACAAGGTATGGTCATTACGAGTTTGCGGTCATGCCGTTTGGTTTGACGAATGCGCCAGCTGCATTCATGAAGTTAATGAATGGCGTGTTCAGGGAGTACTTGGATGAGTTTGTGATCATTTTCATAGATGATATCTTGGTGTATTCAAAGAGTCCGGAACAGCATGAGAAGTATTTGCGGATTGTTCTGAAGAAGTTGCGGGAACAGAAGTTGTTTGCTAAGTTGAGTAAATGTGGCTTCTGGCAACGACATATTGGGTTCTTGGGTCACATTGTATCGGATAAGGGAGTGTCCGTGGATCCTGAAAAGATCAAGGTTAGTGCAGATTGGCCGAGACCTGAGAATGCGTCGAAAATAAGAAGTTTTCTAGGAATGGCTGGATACTACAGGCGTTCTGTGAAAGGCTATGCAAGTATGGCTCAGTAAATGACACGTCTAACTAGTAAGGATGTTGAGTTCGTTTGGACAGCTGAGTATGAGCAGTGTTTCTTGAAGCTGAAAGGAATGCTTACAAGTGCACTAGTGTTGGCTTTGTCTGAGCCAGATGAACCGTATGTGGTGTACACGAACGCTTTTGGGAAAGGACTAGGTTGTGTCCTAATGCAGCATGAGAATGTGATTGCATATGCGTCAAGACAACTAAGGAAGCATGAGGCGAACTACCCTACGCATGACTTGGAGATGGCGGCTGTAGTATTTGCTTTAAAGATATGGTGATCTTACTTGTATGGTGGGATAGTTCAGGTGTTAACCGATCATAAGAGTTTGAAGTACATCTTCACTCAACCTGAGATGAATTTGAGGCAACAGAGATGGATGGAGTTAGTCGTTGACTACGACTTAGAGATAGCTTATCATTTGGGAAAGGCTAGTCTCGTTGCTGATGCATTAAGCCGGAGGAGGGCTAGTGTATCTTCTGCAAAGGATGTGGAAGGAGTTGTGAATCTCCTAAGGATGTTACGGTTGAACGTTTTGTTTGAGGAACTGGAACCGTTGGTTTGGGAGCTGCGGATCAAGCTGACTTGTTAACAAGAATTAGTTTGGCTCAAGGGGAGGATGAGAATCTGAATAAGGTGTCACATAGTGACAAGACTGAGTATCAAACTTCCAACAATGGGACAATTGTTGTGAATGGCATAGTGTGTGTTCTGAACGTGAAAGAGTTAAGGGAGGAAATTCTAAGGGAAGCACATCAGTCAAGGATTTCTGTGCATCCGGGAATGACTAAGATGTACCAGGATCTGAAAAGGTACTATCATTGGGTCGAGATGAAACAGGACGTAGCCAAGTGGGTGGCTTCCGCTAGCTTGGTTGTGTCTGGAGTACAAGCGGAGCGACTGATAGAGAAAGGGTGTGAAGCATATCTGGGGACAATATCTATAGATGAGGTTAGACCGGATGTGGAGTTAAGAAAGATTCCAGTTGTACAAGAGTTTGAGGACGTTTTCCAAGCCTTGACTGGAACGCCACCGGCTCGTTCAGGTCCGTTCACGATTGAACTTGAACCGTGGACGGCTCCGATATCTAAGGCACCGTATCGAATGGCACCTGCCGAGATGGCTGAACTGAAGAAGCAATTGGCTGAACTTTTGGACAAAGGTTTTGTAAGGCCAAGCAGTTCACCATAGGGCGCACCTGTTTTGTTTGTAAAGAAGAAGGATAAGAGTTTCAGGCTTCGCATCGACTACCGAGGGTTTAACCGTGTAACTGTGAAGAACAAGTATCCACTTCCAATCATAGACGAGTTGTTAGACCAGCTCAGGGGTGCTACTTGGTTCTCAAAGATCAATTTGGCTTCTGGGTACCATCAAATACCAATAGACGAACCGGACGTTCGGAAGATTACCTTTAGGACAAGGTATGGTCATTACGAGTTTGTGGTCATGCCGTTTGGTTTGACGAATGCGCCAGCTGCATTCATGAAGTTAATGAATGGCGTGTTCAGGGAGTACTTGGATGAGTTTGTGATCATTTTCATAGATGATATCTTGGTGTATTCAAAGAGTCCGGAACAGCATGAGAAGCATTTGCGGATTGTTCTGAAGAAGTTGCGGGAACAGAAGTTGTTTGCTAAGTTGAGTAAGTGTGGCTTCTGGCAACGACATATTGGGTTCTTGGGTTACATTGTATCAGATAAGGGAGTGTCCGTGGATCTTGAAAAGATCAAGGTTAGTGCAGATTGGACGAGACCTGAGAATGCGTCGAAAATAAGAAGTTTTCTAGGAATGGCTAGATACTACAGGCGTTCTGTGAAAGGCTATGCAAGTATGGCTCAGTAAATGCACGTCTAACTAGTAAGGATGTTGAGTTCGTTTGGACAGCTGAGTATGAACAGTGTTTCTTGAAGCTGAAAGGAATGCTTACAAGTGCACTAGTGTTGGCTTTGTCTGAGCCAGATGAACCGTATGTGGTGTACACAGACGCTTTTGGGAAAGGACTAGGTTGTGTCCTAATGCAGCATGAGAATGTGATTACATATGCGTCAAGACAACTAATGAAGCATGAGGCGAACTACCCTACGCATGACTTGGAGATGGCGGCTGTAGTATTTGCTTTAAAGATATGGTGATCTTACTTGTATGGTGGGATAGTTCAGGTGTTAACCGATCATAAGAGTTTGAAGTACATCTTCACTCAACCTGAGATTAATTTGAGGCAATAGAGATGGATGGAGTTAGTCGCTGACTACGACTTAGAGATAGCTTATCATTTGGGAAAAGCTAGTCTCGTTGCTGATGCATTAAGCCGGAGGAGGGCTAGTGTATCTTCTGCAAAGGATGTGGAAGGAGTTGTGAATCTCCTAAGGATGTTAAGGTTGAACGTTTTGTTTGAGGAACTGGAACTGTTGGTTTGGGAGCTGCGGATCAAGCTGGCTTGTTAACAAGGATTAGTTTGGCTCAGGGGGAGGATGAGAATCTGAATAAGGTGTCACATAGTGACAAGACTGAGTATCAAACTTCCAACAATGGGACAATTGTTGTGAATGGCATAGTGTGTGTTCCGAACGTGAAAGAGTTAAGGGAGGAAATTCTAAGGGAAGCACATCAGTCAAGGATTTCTGTGCATCCGGGAATGACTAAGATGTACCAGGATCTGAAAAGGTACTATCATTGGGTCGAGATGAAGCAGGACGTAGCCAAGTGGGTGGCTTCCGCTAGCTTGGTTGTGTCTGGAGTACAAGCGGAGCGACTGATAGAGAAAGGGTGTGAAGCATATCTGGGGACAATATCTATAGATGAGGTTAGACCGGATGTGGAGTTAAGAAAGATTCCAGTTGTACAAGAGTTTGAGGACGTTTTCCAAGCCTTGACTGGAACGCCACCGGCTCGTTCAGGTCCGTTCACGATTGAACTTGAACCGGGGACGGCTCCGATATCTAAGGCACCGTATCGAATGGCACCTGCCGAGATGGCTGAACTGAAGAAGCAATTGGCTGAACTTTTGGACAAAGGTTTTGTAAGGCCAAGCAGTTCACCATAGGGCGCACCTGTTTTGTTTGTAAAGAAGAAGGATAAGAGTTTCAGGCTTCGCATCGACTACCGAGGGTTTAACCGTATAACTGTGAAGAACAAGTATCCACTTCCAATCATAGACGAGTTGTTAGACCAGCTCAGGGGTGCTACTTGGTTCTCAAAGATCAATTTGGCTTCTGGGTACCATCAAATACCAATAGACGAACCGGACGTTCGGAAGACTACCTTTAGGACAAGGTATGGTCATTACGAGTTTGTGGTCATGCCGTTTGGTTTGACGAATGCGCCAGCTGCATTCATGAAGTTAATGAATGGCGTGTTAAGGGAGTACTTGGATGAGTTTGTGATCATTTTCATAGATGATATCTTGGTGTATTCAAAGAGTCCGGAACAGCATGAGAAGCATTTGCGGATTGTTCTGAAGAAGTTGCGGGAACAGAAGTTGTTTGCTAAGTTGAGTAAGTGTGGCTTCTGGCAACGACATATTGGGTTCTTGGGTTACATTGTATCAGATAAGGGAGTGTCCGTGGATCTTGAAAAGATCAAGGTTAGTGCAGATTGGACGAGACCTGAGAATGCGTCGAAAATAAGAAGTTTTCTAGGAATGGCTAGATACTACAGGCGTTCTGTGAAAGGCTATGCAAGTATGGCTCAGTAAATGCACGTCTAACTAGTAAGGATGTTGAGTTCGTTTGGACAGCTGAGTATGAACAGTGTTTCTTGAAGCTGAAAGGAATGCTTACAAGTGCACTAGTGTTGGCTTTGTCTGAGCCAGATGAACCGTATGTGGTGTACACAGACGCTTTTGGGAAAAGACTAGGTTGTGTCCTAATGCAGCATGAGAATGTGATTGCATATGCGTCAAGACAACTAATGAAGCATGAGGCGAACTACCCTACGCATGACTTGGAGATGGCGGCTGTAGTATTTGCTTTAAAGATATGGTGATCTTACTTGTATGGTGGGATAGTTCAGGTGTTAACCGATCATAAGAGTTTGAAGTACATCTTCACTCAACCTGAGATTAATTTGAGGCAATAGAGATGGATGGAGTTAGTCGCTGACTACGACTTAGAGATAGCTTATCATTTGGGAAAAGCTAGTCTCGTTGCTGATGCATTAAGCCGGAGGAGGGCTAGTGTATCTTCTGCAAAGGATGTGGAAGGAGTTGTGAATCTCCTAAGGATGTTAAGGTTGAACGTTTTGTTTGAGGAACTGGAACTGTTGGTTTGGGAGCTGCGGATCAAGCTGGCTTGTTAACAAGGATTAGTTTGGCTCAGGGGGAGGATGAGAATCTGAATAAGGTGTCACATAGTGACAAGACTGAGTATCAAACTTCCAACAATGGGACAATTGTTGTGAATGGCATAGTGTGTGTTCCGAACGTGAAAGAGTTAAGGGAGGAAATTCTAAGGGAAGCACATCAGTCAAGGATTTCTGTGCATCCGGGAATGACTAAGATGTACCAGGATCTGAAAAGGTACTATCATTGGGTCGAGATGAAGCAGGACGTAGCCAAGTGGGTGGCTTCCGCTAGCTTGGTTGTGTCTGGAGTACAAGCGGAGCGACTGATAGAGAAAGGGTGTGAAGCATATCTGGGGACAATATCTATAGATGAGGTTAGACCGGATGTGGAGTTAAGAAAGATTCCAGTTGTACAAGAGTTTGAGGACGTTTTCCAAGCCTTGACTGGAACGCCACCGGCTCGTTCAGGTCCGTTCACGATTGAACTTGAACCGGGGACGGCTCCGATATCTAAGGCACCGTATCGAATGGCACCTGCCGAGATGGCTGAACTGAAGAAGCAATTGACTGAACTTTTGGACAAAGGTTTTGTAAGGCCAAGCAGTTCACCATAGGGCGCACCTGTTTTGTTTGTAAAGAAGAAGGATAAGAGTTTCAGGCTTCGCATCGACTACCGAGGGTTTAACCGTGTAACTGTGAAGAACAAGTATCCACTTCCAATCATAGACGAGTTGTTAGACCAGCTCAGGGGTGCTACTTGGTTCTCAAAGATCAATTTGGCTTCTGGGTACCATCAAATACCAATAGACGAACCGGACGTTCGGAAGACTACCTTTAGGACAAGGTATGGTCATTACGAGTTTGTGGTCATGCCGTTTGGTTTGACGAATGCGCCAGCTGCATTCATGAAGTTAATGAATGGCGTGTTCAGGGAGTACTTGGATGAGTTTGTGATCATTTTCATAGATGATATCTTGGTGTATTCAAAGAGTCCGGAACAGCATGAGAAGCATTTGCGGATTGTTCTGAAGAAGTTGCGGGAACAGAAGTTGTTTGCTAAGTTGAGTAAGTGTGGCTTCTAGCAACGACATATTGGGTTCTTGGGTTACATTGTATCAGATAAGGGAGTGTCCGTGGATCTTGAAAAGATCAAGGTTAGTGCAGATTGGCCGAGACCTGAGAATGCGTCGAAATGCCTCCTAGACAATAAAATATGTTGACATGCGGAGGAACGTATTTGTGAAATAACTTCGATGAGAAGAAAAAAGAGGTCAAGGAAGTTGGTGACCTGATGACAGGGGAGCCCTCGGATGATGCCCGCCGGCTCAGATTCTACTAATAGCGGGGTGCTATGGCTCGAATCCGTAGTCAATCCTATTTTCGGAATGAATCAAATCTCCCCAAGTAGGATTCGAACCTACGAAATAAGAAGTTTTCTAGGAATGGCTGGATACTACAGGCGTTCTGTGAAAGGCTATGCAAGTATGGCTCAGTAAATGACACGTCTAACTAGTAAGGATGTTGAGTTCGTTTGGACAGCTGAGTATGAACAGTGTTTCTTGAAGCTGAAAGGAATGCTTACAAGTGCACTAGTGTTGGCTTTGTCTGAGCCAGATAAACCGTATGTGGTGTACACGGATGCTTTTGGGAAAGGACTAGGTTGTGTCCTAATGCAGCATGCGAATGTGATTGCATATGCGTCAAGACAACTAAGGAAGCATAAGGCGAACTACCCTACGCATGACTTGGAGATGGCGGCTGTAGTATTTGCTTTAAAGATATGGTGATCTTACTTGTATGGTGGGATAGTTCAGGTGTTAACCGATCATAAGAGTTTGAAGTACATCTTCACTCAACCTGAGATGAATTTGAGGCAACAGAGATGGATGGAGTTAGTCGCTGACTACGACTTAGAGATAGCTTATCATTTGGGAAAGGCTAGTCTCGTTGCTGATGCATTAAGCCGGAGGAGGGCTAGTGTATCTTCTGCAAAGGATGTGGAAGGAGTTGTGAATCTCCTAAGGATGTTAAGGTTGAACGTTTTGTTTGAGGAACTGGAACCGTTGGTTTGGGAGCTGCGGATCAAGCTGACTTGTTAACAAGGATTAGTTTGGCTCAAGGGGAGGATGAGAATCTGAATAAGGTGTCACATAGTGACAAGACTGAGTATCAAACTTCCAACAATGGGACAATTGTTGTGAATGGCATAGTGTGTGTTCCGAACGTGAAAGAGTTAAGGGAGGAAATTCTAAGGGAAGCACATCAGTCAAGGATTTCTGTGCATCCGAGAATGACCAAGATGTACCAGGATCTGAAAAGGTACTATCATTGGGTCGAGATGAAGCAGGACGTAGCCAAGTGGGTGGCTTGCTGTCCGACATGCAAGTTGGTTAAGGCTGGGAATCAGGTTCCGAGTGGTTTGTTGCAAACATTCCCAATGCCGGAATGGAAATGGGATATGATCACAATGGATTTTGGGATGGGTTTACCGAGGTCTCTGAAGAAGCATGATGCAATTTGGGTCATTGTTGATAGGCTGACCAAGGCTGCTCACTTCTTGCCTATGAGAAAAACAGATGGAGTGGCTAGACTGGTGGAGTTGTATGTCGATGAGATCGTTAAGCTTCATGGAGTGCCTGCGAGCATTGTGTCCGATCGTTACCCGAAGTTTACTTCACGATTCTGGAAAGAGATTCAGAAAGAGTTTGGGATGAATGTGCATATGAGTACTGCATATCATCCGCAAACGGATGGTCAGTCTGAAAGGACCATCTGGACGTTAGAGGACATGCTGAGAGCATGTGTACTGGACTGGGGTGGTAACTTATCTACCGTTTGCTGAGTTCGCGTATAACAACAGTTACCATAGGAGCATTGAGATGTCTCCTTATGAGGCATTGTACGGAAGGCCGTGTAGAACACCGCTATGTTGGACCCAAGTGGGGGGAGCGAAGTGAGTTAGGACCTGCTATAGTCAAAGAGACTACAGAAAAGATCAGGTTTCTGAAAGTTAAGCTGAAAGAGGCTCAAGACCGACAAAATAGTTATGCTGATAAGCGCCGTAAGGACTTAGAGTTCAGTGTGGGCGATCTGGTTTATCTGAAGGCTATGACTTATAAAGGGAAAAGCCGAGCAACGTTTGATGCTAAGTTGAGTCCGAGGTACATGGGACCGTACCGGATTCTGGAAAAGATTAGAGCTGTGGCGTATAAGTTGGACTTACTGCCAGAAATGAGTGCTTAAAACAATGTGTTTCACGTGTCGGTGCTGAGAAAGCACATAACCAAACGTGAAACTTTGATATTTGAACCACTTTGGGAATTGCAAGAGGATTTGACCGTAGAAGGTAGACCGATCCGAGTGGTTGACCGGAAAGAAAAGCTTAGGCGTGGTAAGAAGGTCAAGATGATCCAAGTTGTCTGGGACTGTAATGGGGATGAGCAAACTACTTGGGAAGTAGAGTCTAAGATGAGTACAAGGTTCCCAAAATGTTTTGAAAAACTTCAGGAAGAAGAACCAGATTCGAGGGCGAATCCAAACCAAGTGGGGGAGAGTTGTAGCATCTGTATGTGAGAAAATCTGGAATGATTGAGTCGGACACGAGGTTGTCCGAAGGAACGTGAGTCCAGTTAAGGGAAAAATCCGTATGAATGGGAGGTTCTGACTATAGTCGAGTTATGACTGGTAAATAGTCGACGGATGGCCGGGCTGGCCGAGCAAGATGGACCATATCTGAGGAAAAAATAGTTCAGACCACGAGAAGTGGACTATGTCTGAGAGAAAAGGATTTTTTAGGCGAGTAAAAATGGACCGGGCCGGTGGGCCGTGAGTTTGGTCGGATTAAAACTTATTTCTCGCGTGGATGGTCTAGCGGTTTAGGCGACATTCGAGAGAAATCAAAGCTGACCATGATAAACCTGACTGAAACCGGGAGACGCCGGCTATAACCAGGTTAACTAGGTTTTGCGAGCATATAAAAGGGATTTTAAGACTTTTTCGCGGGAGAGCCGCATTATTTGAGAGAAATAACGCGTGAGAGAGATATTAGTTGAGAGAAATCTCATAGTTTCTGATTATCCCGAGAGTTAGCCGAGAGAGATCGAAGTTTCGCCGGCGATTCTGACTATCACCGAGAGATCGAGTTTTCTGTCTGAGTTTCTGTGGATATGATCCGACCATTCATTCTTATTTGAAGGTTTTCCGAGGGAATAACCGAGTTCATCTGTGGAGTTCTGAGTGGATCATGAGATATTTAAGAGCACTTCGATTCGTCCGAGAGAATCAGGTAAGTGTTCGGATATTCTGTTTATTGCTGAGTTTCCGTAGGGTAACGTCGGACTAATAGCTCTGAATTGTACTGTTTCTGAGGGAATAGTCAAGGTTATCCGTGAGTTTCTGACTGGTTGGAGAGATAGCCGACGGGTGGGGATACGGTCGTAGCGATAGTCGAGAAATCTCAAGTGTGTCCGATTATATCTGTTTCTGATAGAGAAATCACCGAGATTCATTCGATTGAAACGTTTGTCTCAGTGTCTAAAGTGACTGCGTGACTGTGCTCTGTATCTAGAATCGTTAGCTAGGTTATCTGTTTTTCATTGATTGCTTGTGTAAGTTAGTGGTTTCTTCTTAGCAAGGTCAATGTTTCTGTGATTGTGAATGGTTAAGTGTGAACCGTGGTCAATACATGATGTCTAACTAGCTGTGTGAATGTCCGGATCGAGTTACAAGCTCAAGAGGATGTGTGATTCTCGCTTGGAGTAGAAACGATGCTTTGTGAGGCTTTCAAGTAGTTGATATGATCATAGGACCGTACTGTTTTTCTGTGCTTGCTTGCTAAGTGATAATGTGAATTGTATAACTGATAGTATGAAGCGTTTTCTGGAACTGGCTAAGGTGTTACGGGATGACCGTATTCACTAAGTATTTATCAATGACTTATGCCTCTCTTTTTGAGTGTGCAGGTAAAGATAAAGTCCATGGCGAGTAGCTCTGAAGGCGGACTGGAAGGCAGTGAAGGAAAGGGGTGGATTAGGAATGGGTTATGGGATTCATGTTATGAGTTTGAGTTTCTGTCTAAGTACTTGTGTTAGTGCTTTTTGAGTTAAACCGAATCTGATAAGTTTAGTTTATGTTATTTAATCCGAATTCTGTTAAGTGTTTCTGCAATAATTCTGCAATGAGAATATATGTCTTTTGATGAATCGAACTTGTTTTAAAGTTAAAGAAAAGTTTTTAAAATATGCGTGTTTTTGTATTCGGGCCAAGAGAAGACTCGGTGAGGTTCGGGCCGGTCTATTGATAGACGGTCGGGTCCTCACATGTCATGTCTCTTTTCATCGGCCACAAGTGACCAATGCAGATGACCGATGGGATTCACCCGCTTCTTTGCTGCTTTGCTTCGGTCACTCCTTGACCGATGTGCTTCATGCCATGATCGATAGAACACCAATAATCGCCTCCTTTAGCTCCTTTTGCTCTTTCTCAGCTTGGCTAACTCCTTGAACCATTCCCACACTTCCTTCTTGCTCTGAACAGCTTCCTAAGTACCTAAAAACGTCCTTAATGCATAGAGAATAGAAAATACAACCTGAATGGTCTAAAAGGAAAGGAAAATGGGACTAAAAAGAAGGAAAACTTGCAAAAGGAGACCAAAACATGAACTAAATGCAAGCTTATATGATGCCAATATATGAGATATCAACACCCCCACACTTGCCTTTTGCTTGTCCTCAAGCAAATAAACTAAGACAAATGGAGGATGAGGTTTAAAGGTGGGCACTCAAATCCAAAAATTCTAAGGTAAAGAAATGAAGTCAATGTCTAAGTGCCCAAGTGTATGATGCAAAACACAATCAGTTATAATTTAAAGAACTTAGCCATGCTCATCATATTTCGAAATGATCTCAAATCTCAATCTAGAAAAATGCCAAATCAATCAACTCTTTAGCATTCATTAAGTTTGTAACCATGAATCATGTTTGTGCAAATCAAGTGAAGACATTTGGTTTTAATGGTAAGGTTATGAGATTAAAATGATCTCATTCAAGCAAAGGATTGATAAACATAAGTGATCACTCAATGAAAATGATTCTATCTTAGGCAAAATGCTAAAGGTAAAAAAGCACACTTATGCATGCAAATCAAAGCTCTTTTCTACCCTTTTACCCAAAGATGAATCCTAAGAACTTATAAACCCCAATGTGAACCCCTAAATCTACCCTTTTCTAAATTCTAACCCATCTCCTTCTTCATGGCTAGGGAAACTTCTTCTTTTTGCTTGTGTGGTTACTTCTTTTTGTTGGTACTTGCTCCTTTCTTGTTGATTAGGCGCCATTTTTAACCTTTGGTGGATCGCCTTGGGTCTGATTTCTTCTGTTGATTGACCTTTCAAAGCCTTACTGATTTTTGGCGCCTCCTTCTCTTAGACACTTAGAGCTTTTTTTTTTCCTTTTACTTAACCACAATTTAAACTTATTCCCCCATACTACCATTCCATACTTTTCCTTCTTCTTTTAAAGCATAAACATGAAGCTCAAACCACTTAACAGTACCCTTTTATCCCAAATTCCTAACCTAGATTCAATCTCAAAACGCAAGCTGATATCTACAAGAGAGCTTTTCATTGATAGCCTTAATCCTATCAATTTTTGCCAAGATAGAATTCAAAAATGATATGCAAAGGCCTCACAACTCTCAAAATAGTGTTTAATCTCAAAAGGATGTTTGGTTAAGGGTGTAGATTAACTGTCCCATAAGTATGAGTATCTGCTACTTGGATCAACAAGTGTGGTAAAAAGAAAGAAGATGATCCAAATATGTGTATGGTAGCCATGAAATCACTTTTCAATGGACAAACATGATAATTAAAAATTCAGATTAAGGTTCAAATAGATAGAGTTGATTTTCAATGAACAAATGGTTTCAGTATGATATAAGAGAATCAAATCTAGCAATCCAAACATGGTTCAACCTTAACTTCTAACATTCTCATGATGCATCGAACAATTAACCACTCAGACATTTAAATCAAACCTAAACACTTAGCATTTTACAAGGAGAATTCATCATCATGCCATATGCAAATGCAATACAGCCTATATGCAAACACTAGAATCGATCTTAAGCAACTGAAATGCAACTATATGCTCTTTTTGATTTGAAAAAACATGCAAAATGTTTACAATTTTTTGGTTTTTTTTTGTGTTTTTCTATGCCTTAGATGAATGCATGAGATGCATATGACTCAAAGATGAAAGAAATGAAAAACTAAGTAAAGAACAAACAAAGTCAAACCCCAAATCCCTCCCCCACACTGAAATTACACAGTCTCTTGTGTAATAAAAGGAGTGAGAGAGAGAAGCAACAACAAAATAAAAACAGAAACTAAAAAAATGCAATGGTATATACAATAGAAAGGATGTGGTACCTTAGTTGTGGTAAGAGGAGTGGTGGGATGAGTAAGAGAGTTCCTCAGTCTCTCCTAGATCTTGGAATGATCCTGATGTTGCTGGTTGTGGAGACTGACTCGCCCTCCTCTTGTTTCTCCTCGGCTTGCCTGTGAAGAAGTTACTGGTTCTTGTGGTGGAGGAACCCAACTTGGCCAATGAGCTTGTACTTGAGTTGGATTACCTTGAGAGTCCCACTCTTGCCATGTTGTATAAACCTCAGAAGGATTGCAAACTGGCGCCTCCCATGCTGATGGTGGTTGGGACTTAGGCTCATAGGATGAAGCTCTAGAAGGTTCCCAAGCTGCCTATTGATCAGTTTGTTACACTTGGAAGGAATGTCTCCCTTGGGGCATCCAGATTTCTTCCTCATCTT
Organism: Thlaspi arvense; assembly: GCA_911865555.2. Lineage (NCBI taxonomy): Eukaryota > Viridiplantae > Streptophyta > Magnoliopsida > Brassicales > Brassicaceae > Thlaspi > Thlaspi arvense. Next base: position 29,731,434 of record OU466857.2, read on the forward strand.
CATCAGGTTATTCTTGCTGCACTTGCTCTTCATAGTGTGGACTATACTCATGGCCATGGCTCTGTTGGGAAGCTCCTCTTGATGTAGACTTATCTTTCTTGAACTTTCCTTTGACCAGATTCACTAGCTTCTTTATGGTTTTATCCTGCCATTTACACCACCATTGGAGTTTGTTGATGTGGTCATGGGCATACTTCAGAGAGCTTCCTTGGCTTGGAACCTCATGAGGTTTGAAGTGAAACCTCTTGGAGTTGTATTCCAGCAACTCATCCTCATCTTGCTCTTCCTCTTGGGAATCCTCTTGACTTTCAGCGCCAACATCAGCTTCTTCTTGCACTTCCTCTTCACTGCTCTCTTCAGCTTCTTATTCACTTCCTTTTTCACTATTCTCTTCTCTTTCTCCAGTGATAGGGCCACCATGATACATCACTCTCTCTTCTAGACAAAAGTCTATATTGCTCTTCATGGTGATGGATGTATGCTGCTCATTTGGAAGGAGAAACCTTGATGGCTCTTTGGATGGCTTGAGGAACTGATAGATGTGCTTCCCTTGGATGATCCTCTCTAGGTAGTGACTCCTTTTGAGATACACCTCATTGTAGATGATATCCAGCTCCCTTGATGTTTTATTGGTTGTCTCCTTTCTTGCAAATACGGCGTTTGCAAGCGCCTTGTGAGCATATCTCACAGGTGGATGCTTCAGATGCTGGTTCCTGCTGACTCCTGGAGTATATTTGCCAAACCCAATCACTTCCCATAGCATGGCATGCTGTCGCTTACTGATTTCGAACTGATCTTTCTGGGATACATACCAAGGCCTTCAGATATATCTCTAAAGGTTGCTGTGAATTTCTGCTTGCCAAGTCTGAAGGATATTGATATACTCATTATTTACACCATATTAGCATACATTTTGCATTGTTTTATAGTCTTGAAACATTCATTTTTGCTTGTTTTTGTCCTATTTGCATTCAATTATGACTTAGTGTAGATTTAGGGTGTGCATTGCATGTTTTGTGCATTTGGGGAGTTTGGCAGGTATGTTTAGAGAGTTTAGAGACTACAAGGAGCATGGGAGATGATGGTGGGTGCAGCACAAGACATCAAAAGAGCCAAGAAGAAGGTGCACCTTGTTGAAGCGGCCATAAACTTTACCTGACAGAACCGGCTCGGAAAAAGTATATCCAACCCGATTCAGCTTCAACAGTCTTGATCAATGTTGTAGCTCCAGGAGTTAGCTTGCGTCTGGAGATGGTTTAGATCATTACCATCAGCGGTTAGAAAGTTACAGAAGTTTTCGTGAAACCGCTCAACCCCTATCGATCAAGCAGAAGACCATCGATCAACTCATGATCGATAGGAGCCTATCGGTCAGGCCATCGGTCAAGGAGTGACCGATGGGAATGCAACGGATGTATATTGGTCACCCTATCGATCACCTTCAAGACCGATAGCATCATATCGATCAGACCATCGATCACTTTTGACCGATGGGAACCAGTCTGAACTTCCACTTATTTACAATTTTACCATTTTTGCTTAGACTCCTGTAAATACTTCAAATCCCTAGTTTTTGGGAACATCTCTTATCCAACAATTCTTTCCTCTTTTATTTTTGCTTTTGATCTTGTAATTTGAATCCTTGCTTGATTTTAATAAGAGTTTGCATTTATCTTCTTGTTTAATCTCTCTAATCATGATCAATCACCATTCTCTCTTTGGATTGATGGTTTGGATGATGATTAGTGTGTAGTCTTTTTAGAAAATTTAGATGGGTTAGGTTTAGAGAACTTTAGGCTTAATCTATGATGTCTTAGTATTAATTCTTTAATTTCCTTTCTTAAATGTTGTGTTTAATGCCTAATTAGCCTTAGGTAAGTGGATTAGGATCTTAGGCTCATTTTATGCCCACCAAGTGTTTGATGAACTGCCTGAATTGCATTGTAAGAGAATTGCTTGTCCTAGTTCAAGAGACTGACTGTCTAAGGAGTGATTTGGCAATATTGGATTGATAGATTTGTCTTAATGCTTGCTGTTTATCATTTCACTAATGAGAATTACTTCTTGACTTGGTAATTAGCAAAGAGATTAGTGCTAAAAGATTGGATTAGTCTTATAAATGAATTCTATGCATAAGAAATAGCATTGTGTGAGTTTGTAAGCATTATAGGTTGAGTTAAGAGTTACCTAACACCAATTATCGCATCTCAAGTCCTATTTTCTCTCTGTTTTTAGTTGAATTCGAAATTACTCTGTTTTTACCTTTGTTCTAGTTGATTTGCTTGCTGTTCACTCTTTGTTTGGTGTTTGTTTCACTTCTGTTTGATCCTTTAGGTTGTTAGACATTCTAAATTATCTATATCTGCTTGAATTAAGAGCTCTGTTGTATTCCTGCTATTTCAATCTTTGACTTTTGGATTGATAAAATCCTTACTACAATGATTACTACAAAAGGTGATTGACCAAGAGAGTCAAAACTCTTATATCAATTTGGCGCCGTTGTCATTAGGGAAATGCTTTGTTCAGTAGGATTTGTAGAGATCTTGAGATCAAGCTCTGTTAATTTTGATTTTGGTTACTGATTTCTCTTTTGGTCTAGATTTTCTTTTGTAGGTACCACAACACTTGCTCTTAAGTGGCTACAACTACAACTGAGGTTCAAGGTCAAATATTTTGGGTTTGCAGAATCAAATATCAGCTGTTGAAGCATGCAAGCACATCGGTATGTTGCTGGTTTTGGTTTGCAAGGTGCACAACATCCACAAGGTCTTCAAGGGATCTAAGGCTTACAAGGACAGCAAGGTCCACATGGTTTACAAGGAGCTTGGGTTCAAAGACAATTGAGACCTATTGGTGCTGCTGATATGCCTTCAAGTTATGCTTCAAGATACGGTATTCTTCCACCTATGGAGACTCATCACTATGAGATAAAAAGCAGCATGATTTACTATGGTTCAAGAGAAGAAGTTCTTTGGACTGCTAAACCAAGATCCTCTTCAGCACTTGGATCACTTTGAGAGGATATGTGCTTTGACAAGACTTCGTGGAGTTTTAGATGATGGTTTGAAGCTCAGATTATTCCCATTCTCTCTTGGTGATAGAGCTCAAATTTGGGAAAAGTCTCTAGCACATGGCAGCATCACCACTTTGGAGCAATGCAAATGTGCTTTCTTAACCAAGTTCTTCTCTCCCTCAAGAACTGCACACTTCAGGAATGAGATCACAAACTTCAAACAGTGTTCTAATGAGAGCTTTGGAGATACTTGGTAAAAGTTTAGAGGTTTCATTCACCAATGCCCTCACCATGGCTTCACTAAAGAAATGCTGCTATCCACACTCTATAGATGTGTTCTCCCAACCATAAGAATCCTTCTAGATACAGCAAACAATGGCTATTTTCTTAGCAAAGATGATGATTAAGGATGGCTTCTAGTGGAGAATATGGCGCTCAGTAATTGGGACTATGTGGATGATAAGGAGCACCATTCCAAAGCAGCTGAAGAGAAGATAGACACTGCACTACATGTGATGAAAGTCCTGCAAGAAAAGGTAGATATGTTGTTCAGTGGAGCCATCAAACCTCTTGAAAATGTTGATCAACAAAGCCACCTCAAAGTGCATCAAGTCAAATCTGTTCAGATACAAGAGAAGCCAGCCCTGATACATGGCTATGATGTTTGTCAATAACAGTCCAATGAAGACCCTTACATTCAACAACATCATGGTTCTTCCTCTCAAGCAGTTGGCGCCACCAACTCTCAGTCCTCTGAAACTTCAGACCTTAAGGGGATGTTCCTTCAAATGAATGAACTTCAAACTGCAGAACTTGAGAAACTCATGGCTGTCAAAATTCAGAAGAGTATGACTGACATTCAGAGAGGTATGGCTGTTGAAATACACAAAGGCATTGACTCCAACCTGCAATCCCAACTAGGCTCTTTGAATATGAAGATCATCAAACTAGAGAGCATGGCTCAACCATCTACCTCTTCACTTGCACAAGAGTGTGTCAAAGCTGTCACCTTAAGAAGTGGGAAGCAACTCCCTCCAAGAGTGGCGCCTTCTACACTCAATGGGGACACTGAGGAACAAGAAGAGGGGGTGGTGGTCAAAGATGCTGAACAAGCTAAAGAGGATGAAGTGATTGAAGCTGAGAAAGGTTCAAGGAACAGTGGAGCCATCAAACCAAGAGAAGCACCTAAGGAGTTAGTCAAGGAGGCAAGATACATTCCTCCACCATATCCGCCTACACTACCATTTCCTGGAAGGTTTAACAAGCAACTCATTGCCAAGTACAAAGGCCTCTTTGATGAGCAAATGAAGAAGATTCAGCTCACCATGCCACTAGTTGATGCCTTTGTATTGGTTCCACCTTACCAGAAGTTTTTGAAAGATTTTGTTGCTGAAATAATAAAGGACTTACAAGGGATAATGGTACTAACACATGAGTGCAGCGCCATTATTCAATAGAAGAGAGTGGCTCCCAACAAGCTAGGTGATCCAAGAAGTTTTACCTTACCCTGCTCTATAGGTCCACATCTCTTTGAAAAATGTTTGTGTGATCTAGTAGCTAGTGTCAGCTTGATGCCTTACTCTGTAGCACATCACCTAGGCTTCACCAAGTTCAAGGATTGTAGAATCTCTTTGGTGTTGGCTGATAGATCAGTGAGGCTCCCCAAAGGCATGCTTGAAGATGTACCACTTAGGATTGGGAGTGTAGAGATACCTACTTATTTTGTGATTTTAGATAAGGATGAGGAACCTAGGGACCCTCTCATCCTTGGGATATGATAAACGTTTTCTTAGCTCGTGTTATGCAGCAGAGAGGTTATCAAAACTCTAATGCACGCAATGTTGTAGTAAGGCAAGCAGGAGAGTGTCAATCCACTTCTAGGAGATAGAGAATGCACAGAGAATGCAAGGTCCTAAGCAAATCTAAGCAAAAATGAGACAGTTTATGGGAAAATATCAAAGAACTAGATGCAGCAACTTAAACAGAGTGAAACCTATTTTAAAAATACTAGGAAGGAAGCAACTACCACGAGAAACAAACAGATTAATTAAAGGAAAGAGCTTCGAATTGTTAAAATTCGACAAGTGGATCGACCACAAGATCGACCACTAGATCGAGCAGTAACGATCGATCTCGTCTAAAACGGTAAGAACAACAAATCTAATGACCAGGATGCTATCAGATAACAAGCGAAAGATGAAATGAGACTTAAAGATTCTAAAAGAAAGGGCCTAGGGTTGAGATTCATGTAAAGGGTTTCAAAGGATCGATCTTGGGTTTGAAACTTTAGATCGACTCACTTGGTGAGGATCTCTAAGCCTTGAAAACAAAACAAGATCTATCCGTGGCTTTCGGTATAGATCACTCTTTCATCCTCTCCTCCAAACCCATGGCTTTTGGTGGAAAGAGAGGTCGAAAGGCAAGGAAAACAGATTTCAAGTAATGGCTTAACTAGTCCCCCAAACTTCCATGGCTTTTGGGAAGGGGTAACTAGTCTCTAAGGTGTGATCTTCCGAGGCTCCTGGATCCTGTCAAGGTAAGGAACCTCTCGGATCATGAAGCTCTTGGCGTGAGAGTCTTCAAGCATTAAGCTTTCAACACCTTAGAAGAGATAGCCTTTAAAACGTTTAGAAAACAAACCAAGATCGAACCTTTTCTACCCCTTAATCCTCTCAACCCCGAACCCAAAGTAAACTACTCGCTACACATAGAGTAAATCAAGCAAAGCAGAAGAAATGAGACGATAAACATGAAAGAAAAACTGGATTAAACGATAAAGATTCGAATACAAAAGCTTCAAAGAAAAATTGGTTCAACAATGGTGTTCTTCGTAAAAACGAGAGAGAAAAAACATGAAAGAAAGGATAAGGATCTAAAAGTTATTGAAAAAGCATCTCGCCGCCTTGCCTAAAATGCCCAAACAAGCCAATGGTCCCCCCTTTGCTAACAGCAAAAAACGGTTGAAAGGACAGAAATCGACCACTGGATCGAGTGGTTCTCTCGATCACATCCGGGCATCGTGTCTTCGGCTCGATCCGGGTCTCGATCTTCATCGGCGAATCGAGTGTTGCATCCGATCTCGGTATCGATCTTCAGGTGGATCGAGTGGTGTACTCGATATGGCTCTCGCTATGCATGGCGTCATTTACGTCCGTACCGATTGATCGATTGCTTCACTCGATCTCTGTCTCGATCATTCTCCTTGGATCGCCTAGTTGGCTCGATCTTCTGGTCGATCAACTCCTATATCGACCGGCCATGCTCGATCTGCTCCTTGATCACTGGTCCTTAGCATATTTCCGAGCTCCCACGAACTGCTGCATCAGCCTCCACACGCCCACGAACCTCCATGACTCCAAAGCAGCCAGAAACAACCTGAATGTGATGCAAAATGCAAGGAAAATGCATATGCTGATGCAAGAATGCTCTAGGACCCTAAGTGATGCAATCTAACCTAAAACATGATACAAATGCATGAAAAACTAACTAATGAGTATGCAAAATGTATGCAATATGCAATAACATCAACTCCCCCAAACTTACTTCTTGCTTGCCCTCAAGCAACAAAAAACAAGTAAGGAAGAGAGGTTTTTAGGAAAATCAAAGGGGTTTTAAACTTTTCGCAAAGGTGCCTTTCGAATGGATCATCTCAATGTCCTAGTTAACAATTCTAAAATGCTATGCCTACACTCATACTCCAAAGAACTTAGCCATACTCATCACACAAAGAAATTCAAATCATGACTCTCTTATTCTTAACAATCAAAGAAACTCATCCTTTAACATTCATTAACATTCGAACCATGAATCAAACTTATGCACTTTAAAGCAAAACACATTTGGCTAAGGGTTATGGTTATGAGCATAGAATGATCTCATTTGAAAAGGGTTTATAATCATAACAAGGGTTTCTCTCAAAAATGGTTTGAACTTATGGATAATGCTAAAGGTAAAGACAATTTATGCATACATGATTAGATTCTCATCTACCCATGTAAACTATCAAATGATCCTATACCCCTCTCATTTAAGAAATTTAATCCTCACTCACCACTTAAGAGTCTATCCTTTTTCTCACACTTAGCAATCCCCAATTCAAAATAAAGACATTTTTAAACTTTTTAGGCTAGTGAAAAGGTTTTGAAAAATAATTTTGCTCTTAGAAATTTCTTATTAGTAGCTCTCTTATTATTATTATTTTTTTTTCTTTTTATTTTTCTTTATTTGGCACTTAGGCTCTTTTTATTTCTTTTTCTTTTCTTTTCTTTTTTTTTTTTTATTTTTACTTATTATGAGAGAGCTACTTTCTGAAATTAGAGCATACTTAGTTTTTTAAAAGCAAACCTTTCACTTAAAACCTCATTTCTTTCCTTAAAACACAAACTCTTTGAAACCGAAACAAATAGACAAGAAAGCAACCCCAATGACCCCCCAAACTTATCATAAGCCAACACTTAGCTTCAAAATGCAAAGCTAGCAACAATATGAAAACCAAATCATGTCGCCTAAACCTAACACTTTATGCCAAGTTCAAACCGAAAGTAAGGCCTCACAAAGATGTCACACAAGAACATTTGGCTTCAAAGGAGGGTAAGGTTCAAGGAGAGAGTTCTACTTAGGCTCACAAAGAGTGGTAAAAAGGAAGAAGAGAGCCTAAATATTTTAAAACCATGTGTTCATTTTCAAATGCATAAGAATGATAATTAGAGTTTCAAATTAAGGTTTTCACTTAATAGGATGAGTTTCAAATCATGAGAGTTCAATTCAAGCCACGAAAATTCTAACTAGTGATCCAAGCATGGTTAGAACTTACTTTCAAAGCATAAACAAAGCATTAGAGAACTACCAACTAGGGCATTGAAATGATTCATAAGTAAAAACACCTTTTTAAGAAATTCTAACCCGTTATGCAAAATGCAAACAACCTAGGTGATATGAGAAACTCTAGACTCAATCCTAACATGTTTTAAAAAAGATGAATGCAACTACATGAATCTTTGAAAATTTTTTTTTAAAAATTTTACCAATTTTTCATGACCTAAGACTCAAGGATGCAAAAAGGAAAATAAGATCAAAGAACACAAGATTAAATCACACAAGTACTCCCCCAAACTTGCTTAACACCGTCCCGGTGGCAAACTCATCCGAAGGAGCATCAAAACACAATGCAAGAAACAAATATGAGCGGTTATATACAATGGAAGAAGGTTGTTTACCTCTGGTCTAGGCTCGGCTGGAACTTGAGGATGTTCCAGAGGAGCTAGAGATCGTTGCTTTGCCTTTGTCAGCTGGTTCTTAGAGAGAATGGCTCGCCGGCTGAATGTTGTCTCCTTGGGTCTCGCGGATCACAACTCCTCCGGTTGAGAGCCTTCTCTTCTCGGGTTGTTGCATCTCTTGGCTTGCAGCTGGCTTAGGCTGGCCTCCTTGAAGTGCTTTAACTTTCTTCCCAAGCTTCTTCAGCATCTTCCCTTGCCACTTGTTAATCTTCCTTTGCATCTCTACCACCGATGCTAGGAACTTCTCGGTTTTTGTCCTCGGTTCAATGTCCAGCTTGGGAAGTGTGTAAGCCACGGGGATGGAGAGTGTGTAAGCTTGACGGCCAACTTTGAAGTAGAGGCGGCCTTGGGAAGGGACGGGTGCACTAGGATTCTCTTACCGGAACTCCAAGGTGGCAAGGAAGTCTATTGTCACTTCAGGAATGGTTGGGCAATCCATCCGTGACAAACACCTCAAGCCAATGTTCTTGAGGAGTTGATCGAAGTCCCCAAGAATCCCGAGCCTAGACAAAAGCTCTTGATCAGCAAACTTTGTGGGTTCAAACCGGAGCCTCTCCAGCCTCTTCTTATCCCTCTTCTCATCTTTACTCCACCAGACCCTCTCTTGAGCTACCACTTCTTGTCCTTCTCCTTCTTGTGCTTGCTCCTCTCTTGTTCTCTTTGGTGCCATGGTTCCTGAAACAAATTCTAAAGATAATGATAAGCAAGCGGCGATTTGATGAGAATGAGAGAAGAGAGGGAGAGATAATAACTACCTTAGAATTTTGGGGAATAAATAAAAATCATAGCTAAATAAAAGGAAATCAAATCTTTAGATACTGAAAAATTTGGAATTATTCCATTTACTTAGCTAGTTTTAAAAATTCAAAACCAATCCTATATTCTAAAACAAGATCTTGCGGATTTAAAGGAGATTTTCTTAAAATAAAATCATTAAATTTGAAAATACCTTTGCAAGAAGTTTAGAATATCTTTGCTAGCCTTTGAAAACTTAAAACTCTCACTCTCTTTGTTTAAAAATCTCGAGCAAACAGGAATGAGAGGGTGAGAGGTAGGTTGAAATATTTAAAGACTTTAGCAAAACCAAAACAATGGGTGGTCAAAGTGGTTTCTGACAAAGTCTTGGTCAAGGCACATCTTTCATGGTCAAAGATGCTTGCCTTGACCAAGTTTTGAATTTAAAAATTGGAGGGAAAGGAGTAAAGGAGGGAAAGAAAATTGTTACCTCAGCATGAGATCGAGTCCATTTGGTCGATCTAGGACTCGATCTCATGCCCAAAATGGCTTAGATCGAGAGGGTTACTCGATTTGAGACTCGATTCATAGTGAATCGAGTCCTGGATCGATTGGCTCTCTCGATCATTGAGATGTTGGCTCCTCGGCTAAGTCCTAATGATCGAGCTATGTCCTCGATTTAGGGGTCGATTTGGCATAAATAGAGTGATGGATCGAGTCGAGTGATCGATCAGTTTTCAACAGATTTTCCCGAGAGAAATTAGATCGGTCGATCCGATTTGGATCGATCGATCCTTTTTCGTCAAGGTCGATCTTGTCACTCATTCTCGTCTAGATCGACTGGCTCCTCTCGATTCACTGACTCTATCTAGCAAAGATCGAGCCAGAATCAGTCTATCTAGCACTCGATCTCTAGCCTTATTCTAACCCCTATTGACTCTTTAAGACCTCAAAGTCAAGGTTTAGACTCCTTATACCTGTTCCTACACACTTACAAAATAAAAGCATAAAACTGAAAGGGAAATAACGCAGAAATATGTACAAGATAAACATGGGAATGCCTCCCAAGTGCGCTTTCTTTAACGTCTTTAGCTAGACCTTACTTGGTCTTAGCGGACGGTGGGTCTTGGAGAAGCACCGAGGTACTCTCTTTGTCAAAGCTGTCTGCCAAGTAGGGCTTGACTCTGTGTCCGTTGACGGTGAAGGCACTGCCACTTTTTCCCATCAGAGTAACAGCTCCATACGGTAAGACCTCTTGAATCACGAACGGTCCGCTCCACCTTGATTTCAGCTTGCCCGGGAAGAGCTTGAGCCTCGAGTTGTACAGCAACACCAGTCCTCCTTCCTTAAGCTCCTTGGCAACAACCTTCTTATCATGAGCCTCCTTAGTCCGCTCCTTGTATATCCGGGAGCTTTCGTAATCATTCAGCCTCAACTCGTCCAGTTCGTGTAGTTGAATAAGGCGCCTCTCCTGAGCCGTCTTGAGATCAAAGTTCAGCCTCTTCACAGCCCACAATGCACGGTGTTCCAGCTAAACCGGGAGGTGACAGCCCTTGCCATAGAGTAAGGTGAAAGGAGTTGTACCAATCGACGTCTTGAAGGCGGTACGGTAGGCCCAAAGAGCATCATCCAGCTTCACTGACCAGTCTTTCCTTGTTGCTCCGACAGTCTTCTCCAGAATAGCTTTAATTTCCCTGTTGGAGACCTCCACTTGACCGCTTGTTTGAGGATGATACGGTGTAGCCACCTTATGCTTAACCCCATACTTTCTCAAGAGGCTCTCAAAGACCTTGTTTATAAAGTGGCTTCCTCCATCACTTATAACAACCTTGGGTACCCCAAACCTTGGGGAGATGATACTCTTGAACAGCTTGATCACAACCTTAGAGTCATTTGTAGGGGTAGCAACAGCCTCAACCCATTTAGAGACATAATCCACAGCTACTAAGATGTATTTGTTGCCGAATGAAGAGGGAAAAGGCCCCAAGAAGTCAATCCCCCACGCATCAAACACGTCAACCTCGAAGATAGGAACTTGAGGCATTTCGTTCCTCTTGGTTATATTGCCTGCTCGCTGACATGCCTCACAGCTCTTCACAAACTCGTGTGCATCTTTAAAAATGGAGGGCCACCAGAAACCGGCTTGCAACACTTTCGTGGCTGTCTTGAATGAGGCGAAGTGTCCTCCGTAGGAAGAGCCATGGCAATGATAGAGGATGTCCCTGGCTTCTTCTTTTGTAACACATCTCCGGTACAAGCTGTCTACTCCTCTTTTGTATAGGTAAGGCTCGTCCCAAAAGTAGTCACTAGCCTCCCTCATAAACCGCTTCTTGTGGTAGCTGTTGAGATGTGTTGGCTCCTCACCACACGCTAGGTAGTTCACCACGTCAGCATACCACGGTAGATCTTCCTCTTTAAAACTCAACACTTCCTCAAACCTCCCTTCTAGCTTCCCACAAACAGCAGTAGTAATCGCCATAAGCTGCTCTTCTGGAAGGGAGTCATCTAAAGGGAGAGACTCGTTGATCCTTAGCCTTGAGAGGTGGTAAGAGACTCCATTTTCTATCCATTTCTTGTCTTTAATCTCCATGTCAAACTCCTGGAGTAACAGAATCCATCTTAAGAGCCGAGGCTTAGTGTCTTTCTTCGAGTAGATGTATCGTAGGGCAGCGTGATCCGTGTATACAATAGCCTTGGTACCAACGAGATATGATCTGAACTTCTCAAAGGCGAAGACTACTGCAAGCAGCTCCTTCTCCGTAGTGGTGTATCGTGATTGCGTGTCATCCAAGGTCCTTGAAGCGTAGTAGATCACATGTAGCTTCTTGTCTTTCTTCTGACCAAGGACGGCTCCTACGGCGTAGTGACTAGCATCACACATGATCTCAAAGGGAAGAGACCAGTCTGGTGCTTGGCCTAAAATGCCCAAACAAGCTAATGGTCCCCCCTTCGCTAACAGCCAAAAATGGTTGAAAGGACAGAAATCGACCACTGGATCGAGTGGTTCTCTCGATCACATCCGGGCATCGTGTCTTCGGCTCGATCCGGGTCTCGATATTCATCGGCGAATCGAGTGTTGCATCCGATCTCGGTATCGATCTTCGGGTGGATCGAGTGGTGTACTCGATCTGGCTCTCGCTCTGCATGGCGTCATTCACGTCCGTACCGATTGATCGATTGCTTCACTCGATCTCCGTCTCGATCATTCTCCTTGGATCGCCTAGTTGGCTCGATCTTCTGGTCGATCAACTCCTAGATCGACCGGCCATGCTCGATCTGCTCCTCGATTACTGGTCCTTAGCATATTTCCGAGCTCCCACGAACTGCTGCATCAGCCTCCACACGCCCACGAACCTCCATGACTCCAAAGCAGCCAGAAACAACCTGAATGTGATGCAAAATGCAAGGAAAATGCATATGCTGATGCAAGAATGCTCTAGGACCCTAAGTGATGCAATCTAACCTAAAACATGATACAAATGCATGAAAAACTAACTAATGAGTATGCAAAATGTATGCAATATGCAATAACATCAGGATACATTTCCTAGCCACAACATGAGCTGTCATTGATGTTAAGTAAGGGAAGATTGAGCTACAATTGGGCAAGGACATGTCTCTGAAATTTGACATCAAGCAGATTATGCAGCAACCTACAATTGAAGGTTAAGTGTTTTAGATTGAGATATTAGAGAGGCTGCATGATGAGCTTCAAGAGGAGTTGTGTTGTGAAGATAAACTCCAAGTGGCTTTGACAAAGGAGCATGGAGAAGATGGTTACTTGGATAAGGAATGCTTGGGTTATAAGCTGAGGCTAGACTATCACAAGGTCTTAGAAGAAGAGGAGCCATTTGAGAAGCTGGAATACACAAGAAAAGAGGTGTTCTCAGTTCAAGAATCTGGTTCCCCAAGCAATGAAGCTGACGCCAAGGAGCAGAGCAGCTTGGAAGAGGACTGGAGTGAGCCCAAAGCACCCAAGGTGGATCTCAAACCTCTTCCTAAAGGGCTAAGGTATGTCTTCTTGGGCTCTAACTCTACTTATCCTGTAATTGTCAATGATAACCTCAATGATGATGAGATCCTTGCTCTTGTAAAGGTGTTAAAGAGGTTTAGGAGAGCCATTGGATATCCACTAGATGATATCCAAGGCATTTCTCCTAACCTCTACGCTCATAGGATCCATCTAGAGGATGAGAGAAGAACATCTGTTGAACCTCAAAGGAGACTGAATCCTAATCTGAAAGAAGTAGTTAAAAAGGTAATCTTGAAGTTGCTTGAAGCAGGATTGTTCTATCCTATCTCAGACAGCACATGAGTCTCACCAGTCCATGTGGTGCCTAAGAAAGGAGGGATCACAGTTATAAAAAAGGAAAATGATGAGCTAATACCAACTAGAACAATTAATGGTCATAGGATGTGCATAGATTACATAAAACTTAATTCTGCTTCTAGGAAAGATCACTTCTCTTTGCCATTCATAGAGCAAATGCTAGAGAGATTAACAAACCATAAATATTACTGCTTCTTAGATGGTTATAGTGGATTCTTTCAGATCCCTATCCATCCTAATGATCAAGAGAAAACTACTTTTACTTGACCATATGGAACATTTTCTTATAGGAGAATGCATTTTGGTTTATGCAATGCTCCTGCAACTTTTCAGAGGTGTATGACCTCCATATTTTCTGACTTGCTTGAAGAGATGGTGGAGGTATTCATGGATGCATTTAGTTTCTATGGATCCTCCTTTGGTGTCTGCTTGTCCAATCTTTCTCAGGTTTTACAGAGATGTAAAGACACTAAGCTGGTTCTGAATTGGGAGAAATGCCATTTCATGATTCAAGAAGGCATTGTGTTGGGTCACAAGATTTCAGAAAAGGGGATAGAAGTAGACACGGCAAAGATAGATGTGATGGTGCACTTGGAGCCTCCAAACGCAGTCAAAGGAATCAAAAGCTTCTTGGGGCACACTGGTTTCTACAGATGGTTCATCAAGGACTTCTCAAAGATAGCAAGACCCTTGACAAGGCTTCTATGTAAGGAGACATAGTTTGTGTTTGATGAAGAGTGCTTGCAAGCCTTCCTCGCCCTCAAGAAAGCTCTGGTATCAGCGCCAATTGTTCAAGTTCCAAATTGGTATTTCCCATTCGAAATCATGTGTGATGCTAGTGATTATGCTGTTAGAGCAGTCTAGGGACAAAGAGTAGACAAGAAACTTCATGTAATCTACTATGCAAGCAAAAACAATGCATGCGGCTCAAACAAGGTATGCAACAACTGAGAAGGAGCTCTTAGCACTTGTTTTAGCATTTGAGAAGTTCAGAAGCTACTTAGAGGGGTCTAAGGTGATAGTCTACACTGATCATGCTGCACTAAGGCACATTTATGCCAAGAAAGACACCAAGCCAAGACTGCTTAGATGGATCCTCCTCTTGCAAGAGTTTGACATGGAGATTGTGGATAAGAGAGGCATTGAGAATGGTGTTGCTGATCACCTTTCAAGACTGAGGAAAGATGACTTTGTCCTAATCAATGATACTCTACCAGAGGAGCAGCTGCATGCTTTAGGATTGAAGGCAGCTAAAGTGCAAAGCTTAGAAGAGAACAAACTGCCTTGGTATGCTGACTTTGTGAACTACTTGGTTATTCGGCCGATAACACTGAACCTCAATTCACATCAGAAGAAGAAGTTCTTAAGAGATGTCTCTCATTATTTTGGGATGAGCCCTATCTCTACAAGAGAAACAATGATGGATTGTTCAGAAGATGCATAGCTCAGGAAGAGGTTCAAGGAATTCTACGTCATTGCCATGGTTCAGCCTATGAAGGTCACTTTGCAACCTTCAAGACAGCCTCAAAAGTGCTACAAGCTGGTTTTTGGTGGCCTAGTTTGTTCAAGGACGCCCAAGCTCACATCTTCTCATGTGATGCATGCTAAAGGAAGTGAAACATCTCCAAAAGAGATGAGATGCCTCTAAAACTCCATTCTTGAAGTGGATCTGTTTGATGTGTGGGGGATTGACTTTATGTGACCTTTCCCTTCCTCCTATGGGAACAAGTACATCCTTGTAGCTGTTGATTATGTGTCAAAGTGGGTGGAAGCCATTGCCAGTCCAACAAATGATGCTAGGGTCGTGCTGAAGCTCTTCAAGACAATAATCTTCCCAATGTTTGGTGTTCCAAGGTGTGTGATCAGTGATGGTAGGAGTCACTTCGTTAACAAGGTCTTTGAGAGTTTGCTGAAGAAGAATGGTGTTAAGCACAAGGTTGCCACTCCTTACCATCCTCAAACAAGGTTGCCATCTCAATGCTGTCGAACTGTGGTTGCGTTCGACCTTCTACACCTCCTCGCGATGAGGATGAGGATTAGTTCCTCCATCTATCTTGGTTACTTTTCCCTTTTCCTTTCTTATTTTCATTTTATTTGAGTCAATTTTTGATGTTTTTGCTTTGAGTCAGTTTGTCAGCTTTGAGTTATGCTTTGAAACTTGTTTGAACTGATGAGATTATGCATTAGTTTTGTTGCTTTTAATTGTGTGCTCGAGTGTTTCTTACAGTCTTGACTTGGGAGTAGTTCAGCTAACAATCTAACATGCAACATTATACATGTTTGGGTCAGTCACATTCTGTCTTCAGACAGGGTGTCGATCGACACCAACCATAGGGTGTCGATCGACACCATGCACAATCGAAGGTACTACTTTCTCACCCATGTACTAACCGTTCCATTGCTTATTTTTGCCAACTCCAGGCTTGATAACACTGGGGAGAGTGTTGTTTAAGTCTGGGGGAGGTCGTTGCTGACATTGTGTATATTGTGTTTGATTTTTAGAGTCTCCAAACAAGGAACAACAGTAATAAACACACTCAAGAACTTGTCTCCTCACAAGGAACACAAGTATTGAGTAGCACTATATCGCAGACTGTAAAAAAAAAAGAGAGTTAAAAAATCAAAAATATCAGATAGAAAAGATCAGGGGAAGAGAAAATAGAATAGCTGTGTTGAGATTGCTTGGTTCAGTTGTGTAGGAAGGGAGAAGATTCTATAAGTGATTGAGATGATAAAACCTTGATGAGACACACTTAGATAAAAATAAGGAGATAACAGCAGAGATTTCGGATTTCTTGAAGGGATTTGGATTGGATTTGAGAGATTTGCTAAGCTTGTTATGATTAGACTGAAATTTGATCTTGTGTTGACTCTGTGGTATGTGCATTCGAAAGGGTTAACTAATGTGATGTTCCTGATGTTTAGCTGACTGTTTCTTGTTTTCAAACCTCGACCCTGTTCTTTGTCTGATGTTTGCTTGAGGCAAGCAAAAGCTAAGTCTGGGAGAGTTGATATATCATGGTTTTTACTGGTTTTTTACCATGATATAAGTCTTGTTTATAGAGCCTTTTTGGTATTTCGAGTCCTATAGAGTCTTTGCAGGTCTAGGTACGTTTGGAGCATTCGTGTTTTCGAGTTGTAAAACAGTTTTAATAAATAATCCTTTCAGTCAGTAGTCTGCGATCTATGTCAACCTGTGAATTTCCCATTGCCTAGCGCCTTGTCTCAATTGATTTTAAGAACTCATAATCCGCTCCTGATCTCGTTACTTTCATATGCTATTTAGTTTTATTTGTTATTGACTGCTTAGCTTCATTTGAATCTAAAGTCTGTTGAGTAATAGTCTTAAGTCCTTGTGGATTCGATCTCTAAGTAGTAAAGTGATCTCTTAATTTGAGGGAGTAGCTCTAAGGGTTAATTTGAGCATATCACCCTCCTTCAAGCTTCTATTACACAAGGGACTGTGTAATTCAAGTGTGGGGGAGGGCATTGCATTTGACATTGTGTTTTGTCTTCTTATTTTTCCTTTTGCATACTTGAGTCCCATACATACATGCATTCATCTAGATACACTAAAAATCCATAATTATTCAATTTTTTTGGAACCAAAAATATCATTTTGTTGCATTTACATAACTAAGATTGAGTCTAGATGCATTTCATATAAGTTTGCATAACTTTTTATAGGGAGTAGATGATAAACACTTGTCAAGATTTTGATGTTTGAGTTGTTTTCAATGCTTTGGCTGTCTGTTGTTTGATTGCATTGTAGTGAGTTTGAAGTTAAGGCTGCACCATATCTTGATATCTTACATTGATATTCTTGTCTTATGCTCAAGCTTGCTTTGATTTGATTTCAACTCTATTTTATTAGAACCATAATCCTGACTTTGAATTATCCTGTTTATGCATTGAGAGTGATTACATGGCTACCCATATACATACTTGGATTATCTTCTTCCCTTCTTACCACTCTTGTTAATCCAAGAAGCTGATCCTCATCATTATGGGACAGTTAACCACACCAGAAAACAATCCTTCTTTCTGAACCTAAACACTATTGTGAGAGTTGTGAGGCCTTGCATTACATCATTTTTGACTTTATCTTGTCAAAAAGTGTTAGGAATAAGGCTGGCAAGGAGAAGCTTTCTTGTAGACACCAGCTTGTATTTTGAGCTTGGTATTAGGTTAGGAGTTTAGGAAAGAGTAGTGTAGGTGGTTTGAGCTTTAAATGTTTACATCTTTTGAGAAGAAGAAGAAGTATGGGGTTGGTAGTATGGGGGAACAGTCTATTGTGGTTATGTTAATTAGGAAGAAAGCTCTAAGTGTTAAAGAAGAAAGGTGCCAACAACAACAGAGCTTACAAAAGGTCATCCAAAAGGAGAAATCAGACCAAGCAATCTACCAAAGGCGATGAAATTAGCGCCAATCATACAACGAAGAAGAGCAATTTCCAAAAAGAAGTCAACCACACAAGAAAAAGAAGAAGGAGTTTCCCTAAATACGAAGAAGGAAGAGATCAAGTGCTTTGGAAAAGGGTAGATTTAGGAGTTTCACTTGGGATTTTTGATGAGGACATCCCAACTGAACCAGACCTTGATGTTACTGCATATTGCATGTATTTTGCATACATATTAGTTAGCTTTTCATGCATTTACATCACGCTTTAGACTAGATTGCATCACTTAGGGTCCTAGAGCATTCTCGCACCAGCATACGCATGTTCCTTGCATTTTGCATCATATTCAGGTTGTTTCTGGCTACTTTGGAGTCGTGGAGGTTTGTGGACGTGCTGAAGCTGTGGTGGTGGTTCTTGGAAGGTCGAATGTTTGCTAAGGCCAGAGATCGGGGAGCAGATCGAGCATGGCAGGTCGATCTAGATGAGATCGAGCAGAAGATCGAGACACCCAGGCGATCCAAGGGAAATGATCGAGACGAAAATCGAGTGGAGCAATCGATCAGATGGTACGGACGTAAATGACGCCATGCATAGCGAGAGCCGGATCGAGTCCACCACTCGATCCAACAGAAGATCGATACCAAGATCGGATGCAACACTCGATCCGCCGAAGATGATCGAGACCCAGATCGAGTTGAAGACACGATGTCCGAAAGTGATCGAGAGAGCCGCTCGATCCCGAAGTCGATCTCTGTCGTTTCAACCGCTTTTGGCCGCTAGCGGGGGGGGGGGGGGGGGGGGGACCATCAAGCTGTTTTCGCCATTTTGGGAAGGCGGCGATGTCTTTTTCCAGACACACTTTTTCATTCTTATCTTTTTATGCTTTTCTCTCTGGTTTGGAGATCCTCCGCCATTGTTAGACTTTGAACTTTGTTCTTGAATATTTTCGAATCGTTTAAGTTTTAAGGAATTGTTTTCATGTTCATCGCTTCATCTTTCATGTTTTTTTCGGTTATTTTCATGGGTAGCGAGTAGTTTCATTTGGGTCTCGAGGTTGAGAGGATTCACAGGGTCTAAGGGGTTTTCAAGTTGGTAGTTTTCTTGTTCCTAATGTTTTTCTCTTCTAGGATGTTGAATCCCTAAGGCTTAAAGACTCTCACGCCAAGATCTTTATGATCAGAGAGGTCTCTTACCTGGACAGGATCCAGAGATCTCTGAAAATCACATCCTAGAGACTAGTTACCCTTTCCCAAAAGCCATGGAAGTTTAGGGGACTAGTTAGGCCGTGTGTTTGAAATCTGAGTTCATTGCCCTTCAACCTCTCTTTCCACCAGAAGCCATGGGTTTGGAGGAGAGGATGAAGGAGTGATCCATACCGAAAGCCACAAATGGATCTTGTTTTCGTTTTCAAGGCTTAGGGAATCTCACAAATTGAGTCGATTTAAAGTTTTCAACCCCAACTTGGACCCTTGAAACCCCGGACCATGAATCTCAACCCTAGACCCTTCTTTCCTAGCATTCTTACATCTTCGTTAGTCATTCGCTTGATATTCACCGCATCCTGGTCATTAGTTTCATCGCACTTGCATTTTTAGACGAGATCGATCATTGTTGCTCGATCTAGTGGTCGATCCCGTGGTCGATCCACTAGTCGATTATTAGTAATTCATAGCTTTGCATTTTAATTATTCTGCTTGTTCCTCGTGGTAGTTTAATCATTCCTGGTATTTTTAAAATAGTTTTGCATTTCATTTGGTTGCTGCATATAGTTTTTAGGATTTTTACAAGATCGCATGTTATTCGCTTAGCTTTACACTACTCTTGCATTCTCTTTGATCTTCCTAGCTCCTAGAAATGGATTGACTCTCACTTGCCTACTGTACTACAACCTAAGTGTTGCATTTGAGTTTGATAGCCTCATTTGCATCCTCACCTTTGCAAATAAGCCTTTACCTTGTTTTAATTACTAATCTCTCTACTCTCAAACGTGTGTCTCTCAAGTACATGAATCTTCGTTCAAGGGGAGACAACAATCTACTTCAACCCTCGGACAACATTAATCAGCTTGGTCATTCACGGCAACGAAGAGTACGAGAACAAGCCAGAGCCTTTGAGGAGATTGTTCAGCACGGTTTGGTTGACTTTGAAGCTATGGCTGAACACGAGCATCCAAAGGGACCTCCTCCAGCTCACGGGGCAGTGGGAAGGGGCAATGGAAACCCCCAACACGCGGCTAGACCCCCAAGGATCATAGGAGCCGGAGATGCTCCCAATACTCATCACAATAGGTTTGGGATCACTGCTCCTCCTGTCCAAAACAATAACTTCAAGATTAAGCCAGGTTTCATCTCCATGGTGCAAAACAACAAGTTCCACGGCTTAGCAATGGAAGATCCCTTGGAGCACCTTGACAATTTTGAGCAAGTATGTGGGATGATCAAGATAAACGGCATATCAGAAGATGCTTTCAAGCTGCGTCTCTTTCCCTTTTCACTCGGAGACAAAGCTAGGAATTGGGAGAAGACCCTTCCACAAGGCACCATCACCTCATGGGCCGAGTGTAAGAAAGCTTTCCTCTCCAAATTCTTCTCTAGCACCAGAACGGCAAGGTTAAGAAGCAAAATCAGCGGCTTCACTCAGCGGAACAATGAGTCATTCAATGAGGCAATGGAACGTTTTAAAGATTACACGATCCAATGTCCTCATCACGGTTTCAGTGAGGAGACCCTACTCAGCACCATCTACCGCGGAGCCTCACCAAAGATCAGGTTGTTGCTTGACACAACTAGTAGAGGGAACTTCCTTGGTCAGGAGGTAGAAGAGGGCATGGAGCTGATTGAGAACTTGGCATTGAGTGATGGCAACTATGCTGAGGATTATGACCGTGCACCGAGAGGATCTGAGCTAGAGTCTCACAAAAATGAGCTGAAATCCTTGCATGAGAAGATTGATAAGCTGGTGTTCGCCAACCAGAAGCATGTTCAGTTTGTTGGTGAAGCAAACCGAGGTACTCTCCTTGTCAAAGCTGTCTGCCAAGTAGGGCTTGACTCTGTGTCCGTTGACGGGGAAGGCACTGCCACTTTTCTCCATCAGAGTAACAGCTCCATACGGCAAGACCTCTTGAATAACGAACGGTCCGCTCCACCTTGATTTCAGCTTGCCCGGGAAGAGCTTGAGCCTCGAGTTGTACAGCAACACCAGTCCTCCTTCCTTAAGCTCCTTGACAACCAACTTCTTATCATGAGCCTCCTTAGTCTGCTCCTTGTATATCCGGGAGCTCTCGTAAGCATTCAGCCTCAACTCGTCCAGTTCGTGTAGTTGAATAAGGCGCCTCTCCTGAGCCGTCTTGAGATCAAAGTTCAGCCTCTTCACAGCCCACAATGCACGGTGTTCCAGCTCAACCGGGAGGTGACAGCCCTTGCCATAGAGTAAGGTGAAAGGAGTTGTACCAATCAGCGTCTTGAAGGCGGTACGGTAGGCCCAAAGAGCGTCATCCAGCTTCACTGACCAGTCTTTCCTTGTTGCTCCGACAGTCTTCTCCAGAATAGCTTTAATTTGCCTGTTGGAGACCTCCACTTGACCGCTTGTTTGAGGATGATACGGTGTAGCCACCTTATGCTTAACCCCATACTTTCTCAAGAGGCTCTCAAAGACCTTGTTTATAAAGTGGCTTCCTCCATCACTTATAATAACCTTGGGTACCCCAAACCTTGGGAAGATGATACTCTTGAACAGCTTGATCACAACCTTAGAGTCATTTGTAGGGGAAGCAACAGCCTCAACCCATTTAGAGACATAATCCACAGCTACTAAGATGTATTTGTTGCCGTATGAAGAGGGAAAAGGCCCCATGAAGTCAATCCCCCACGCATCGAACACGTCAACCTCGAAGATAGGAACTTGAGGCATTTCGTTCCTCTTGGTTATATCCCCTGCTCGCTGACATGCCTCACAGCTCTTCACAAACTCGTGTGCATCTTTAAAAATGGAGGGCCACCAGAAACCGGCTTGCAACACTTTCGTAGCTGTCTTGAATGAGGCGAAGTGTTTTCAGCCGAGTGGTGGCTTCCAAGGTCAAGGGCAGAACAACTTCCAAGGGCAACATCAAGGTAACAAGGTTTATACGCCAAACTACCCTTCGGGCTTTGCACCTCAGCAGCAACAGCCGATGCAACAAAAAGTTGATCCGGTTCAGGCCATGTTTCAGCAGCTGATCCAAGGGCAAGCCTCTACAAACCAGAAGTTTGCCGAGATGAACACTCGTTTAGACTCGTCTCTCACTGACTTCTCCACTCAGATCACCACCTTAAACAACAAGATCAAGCAGCTAGAGAAGGGGAAAGCAAGTACAAGTGGTCAGAATAGCCTACCGGGCAAGTGTGAGCAGAATCCTAAGGAATATGCCAATGCCATCACATTAAGAAGCGGCAAAGAGCTAGCACCTACGTTTACTCCTAAGAACAACGAGGACGTTATAATTCAAGAGGGGGAGGGTAAGCTTTCCGCTGATGATGAGATCAACTTTGACAATGTCTGGATTCAAGGGCCAAGAAGAGGAGACAAAGCGGTTGTTGAGAAGAAAGCGGAGCAAACTACTAAGGAGAAGGATGCTTATGTACCTCCACCGTATGTACCTAAGCTGCCTTTTCCTGGCCGTTTCAAGAAGCAACTCATAGAGAAGCATAGAGTCTTGTTTGAGAAGCATCTTAAGGACGTAGAGATCAAGGTACCTCTCGTGGACTGCCTTGCAATGATGCCTAAATGCGCCAAATTCTTCAAAGACACTCTTGTAAAGAAGAATAAGGAAAGTAAGGAGGTGCTTGTTCTAAGTGAGGAGTGTAGTGCTGTGATACATAAGGAAATAGTCCCTAAGAAATTGGGAGACCCTGGAAGCTTCACTATACCCAGCTCCTTTGGAGTTCAAGAGATGCCTTTGTGATCTTGGAG
The DNA here is from genome assembly GCA_911865555.2 of Thlaspi arvense. Lineage (NCBI taxonomy): Eukaryota > Viridiplantae > Streptophyta > Magnoliopsida > Brassicales > Brassicaceae > Thlaspi > Thlaspi arvense. Next base: position 29,754,134 of record OU466857.2, read on the forward strand.
CTAGCATAAATCTGATGCCTCATTCCGTGGCGAAGAAGCTTGGCTTTACCCGTTTCAAAGACTGTAGAATCTCGTTGGTACTGGCTGATAGGAGTGTGAGGCTACCAGTGGGGCGGCTTGAAGATCTATCGGTGCGAATCAGCGGTGTGAACGTGCCTACGGACTTTGTCGTGTTAGAAATGGATGAAGAGCCTAAGGACCCGCTCATCCTTGGAAGGCCATTCCTTGCAACCGCCGGGGCTATCATTGACGTCAAGAACGGGAAGATTGCCTTGCACTTGGAAAGGATATAAGGCTGGACTTCGATATCAATGAGGTTCAGAAGAAGCCGACTATAGAAGGGCAAGCTTTCTGCATTTATACATTGGATGCCTTAGCGGATGAGTTGCTGGAAGAGCTGGCTCAGGAAGATCATTTGAAACTGGCACTGACTAAGGAGCCAGGAGAGTTTGGCTATGTGGATCAGAGGGCCCAGGAGTACGTCAACATGCTAGATTCTAGAAAGGTTGCTAAGAAGGATGAAAGCTGCTGCCTAGAAATCGACTCTGAAATCGATGCTATCACTCGATCCAGATGTCAGATCGACACGGCTATCGAGAACACAACTCGATCCGGTGCAACAATCGACAGTCAGATCGAGAAGGGTGATCGATCCGGGAAAACAATCGAGTCAAAGATCGAGAAAGACCTTCCGATCAGTTTGGGGTCTAATCCGGAGATCGACTCAGCGTCTCGATCCCTTACTCGATCCACATTAAATTGAGTAAGTGAATTGAGCGAAACCACTCGATCTAGACGACATCGAGAGCAAGATCGACTGGACGACTCGATTTCAGAAGGGATAACAGTTGAAGGAAGCAGTCTTAAGGGCCATGCCTCGGGTTCTAAGGAGGGCTCCATGGAGGAAAACAACAACAACAGCCACGAGGATGACTGGAGCGAGCTGTTAGCCCCAAAGGTGGACCTTAAGGAGCTCCCAAAAGGGCTAAGGTATGCTTTCTTAGGGCCTAATAACACCTATCCCGTGATTGTGAATGAAAACATAAGTGATGATGAGTTGCACTCGCTCCTGACTGAGCTGAGGAAGTATAGGAAGGACATTGGGTACTCTCTTAGTGACATCAAGGGCCTTTCACCAATGCTTTGCACTCACATGATTCACTTGGAGAATGAGAACGTCTCTTCTATAGAACATCAAAGGCGTTTGAATCCTAATTTGAAAGAGGTTGTTAAGAAAGAGATCCTTAAGCTTTTAGAGGCTGACGTGATCTATCCCATAAGTGACAGCACGTGGGTTTCTCCTGTACATGTGGTGCCTAAGAAGGGAGGGATCACGGTCATAAGGAACGCTAAAGATGAGCTTATTCCTACTAGGACCATCACTGGTCATAGCATATGTATTGATTATAGGAAACTTAATCTTGCAACTAGGAAGGATCATTTCCCTTTACCCTTTATTGATCAAATGCTTGAGAGATTTGCTAATCACCCTTACTACTGTTTCCTCGATGGGTATAGCGGTTTCTTTCAGATACCAATTCACCCAAATGATCAGGAGAAGACGACCTTCACATGTTCCTATGGTACCTTCGCTTATTGAAGGATGTCATTTGGATTGTGTAACGCACCGGCTACGTTTCAGCGGTGTATGATGTCGATCTTCTCCGATCTAATAGAAGAGATGGTAGATGTGTTTATGGATGACTTCTCTGTCTATGGTGCGTCCTTTTCTGCATGTTTGTTGAATCTTTGCAGGGTACTAAAGCGTTGTGAAGAGACAAACTTGGTGCTAAACTGGGAGAAGTGCCACTTTATGGTTAAGGAAGGGATCGTGCTTGGTCATAAGATATCAGAGAAGGGCATTGAGGTTGATCAGGCTAAAGTGGAAGTCATGATGGGTCTTTAGGCGCCGGTTAACGTTAAAGGAGTCAGAAGTTTCTTGGGACACGCCGAGTTCTATAGGCGCTTCATCAAGTACTTCTCCAAGATTGCACGCCCTCTTACACGGTTGCTGTGCAAAGAAGCTGAGTTTGTGTTTGATGAGGAGTGTTTGCGAGCTTTCGTGACCATCAAGATAGCCCTTACATCAGCCCCTATAGTTCAAGCACCAGACTGGACACTACCCTTAGAGATCATGTGCGATGCTAGTGACTACGCCGTAGGAGCCGTTCTTGGTCAGAGGAAAGACAAGAAGCTGCACGTAATTTACTATCCTTCAAGAACCTTGGATGACACGCAAACGAGGTACACTACTACAGAGAAGGAGTTGCTTGCAGTAGTGTTCGCCTTTGAGAAGTTCCGGTCGTATCTTGTGGGTTCCAAGGCTATTGTCTACACAGATCACGCGGCTTTGCGATACATCTATTCAAAGAAGGACACTAAGCCTCGGCTTTTGAGGTGGATCCTCTTGCTTCAGGAGTTTGATATGGAAATTAAACATAAGAGGGGGATAGAAAACGGAGTTGTTGACCATCTCTCACGGCTAAGGATCAACGAGTCTCTGCCCTTAGATGATTCTCTCCCCGAAGAGCAACTCATGGCGATCACCACGGCTGTTTGTGGAAGGCTAGAAGGGCAGTTTGAGGAGGTGTTGAGCTTTAAGGAGGAGGATCTCCCCTGGTACGCTGATGTTGTGAACTACTTAGCATGCGGAGAGGAGCTAACACATCTCAACAGCTATCACAAGAAGCGGTTCATGAGAGAAGCGAGTGACTACTTTTGGGACGAGCCCTACTTATACAAGAGAGGGGTGGACAGTCTGTACCGGAGGTGTGTCACGAAGGAAGAAGCTAGAGACATCCTCTTTCACTGTCATAGCTCTTCCTACGGAGGACACTTCGCTTCATTCAAGACTGCCACGAAAGTGTTGCAAGCTGGTTTCTGGGGGCCGTCCATCTAAAAAGATGCACACCAGTTTGTGAAGAGCTGTGAGGCGTGTCCACGAGCAGGGAATATCACTAAGAGGAACGAGATGCCTCAGGTTCCTATCTTCGAGGTTGACGTGTTTGATGCGTGGGGCATAGACTTCATGGGGCCATTTCCTTCTTCATACGGCAACAAGTATATCTTAGTAGCAGTTGATTATGTCTCCAAATAGAAAAGGCTAGAGATCGAGTGCTAGATCGACCAATCCTGACTCGATCTTTGCTAGATCGAGTTAGTGAATCGAGAGGAGCCAGTCGATCTAGACGAGAACGAGTGATAAGATCGATCTAGTTGAAAATGGATCGATCGATCCTAAATGGATCGACCGATCTAATTTTTCTTGGGAAATCCTTAAAAGACATATGGATCACTCGACTCGATCCATCACTCGATCTAAGCCAAATCGACCCCCAAATCGAGGACGTAGCTCGATCACGAGGACTTAGCCGTGGAGCCAAAATCTCAACGATCGAGAGAGCCAATCGATCCGGGACTCGATTCATCATGAATAGAGTCACAAATCGAGTAATCCTCTCGATCTAAGCCATTATGGGCATGAGATCAAGTCCTAAATCGACCAAACGGACTCGATCTCATGCCGAGGTAACATTTTCTTTCCCTCCTTTATTCTTTTTCCTCCAGTTTTTAAATTCAAAACTTGGTCAAGGCAAGCATCTTTGACCATAAAAGATGTGCCTTGACCAAGAATTGTGTCAGAAACCACCTCCTTTTACCCATAGTTTTGTTTCTTGTTGGCCTTTAAATATTTTCGACAACTTCACACTCTCTCATTCTTGTTTTCTCGAAATTTTAAACAAAGAGAGTGAGAGTTATTTGTTTTCTAAAGGCTAACAAGCTTCTTAACAATCTCTGCAAATGGTATTTTCGGATATTTGATAAAAATCTTAAGAAAAATTCTCTTTTATTTCGGCTTTGATTGTTTTAGATGCTAGGGCAGTTTTGAATTTTTAAATTTAGCAAAATAATAGGAAAAATCCTGGATTTTCTAGTATCTCTAGATTCGATTCTCCTTTATTTTGCTATAATTTTTATTAATTCCCCAAAATTCTAGGGTTTTAGTTATAAGCTTTCCTCTTCGCCTCTCTTCTTCTCTCATCCGATCGCCGTTTTGCTTATCAAATTGCTTGAGAAATTTGTTTCAGGCACAATGGCTCCCAAGAGAACGAGAGAAGAGACAGCACAAGAGGGAGAAGGACAGGAGGTGGCTCTTAAAGAGAGGGTCAGATGGGGTAAGGATGAGAAGAGGGACAAGAAACGGCTTGAAAGGCTTTGGTTTGAGCCTACTAAGTTTGCGGACCGGGAGCTACTGTTCAAGCTAGGGATCCTTGGAGATTTTGACCAACTCCTCAAGAACATTGGCTTAAGATGTCTGTCACGAATGGATTGCCCAACCATTCCAGAAGTGACAATAGACTTTCTTGCCATGTTGGAGTTTCGTTACGAGAACCCTAGCGCCCCCGTTCCTTCACAAGGCCGTCTCTCTTTCAAGATTGAACGTCAAGCCTTCAGCCTCTCAATCCCCGAGCTGTGTCAAGCATACAGTCTCAACGCAGCTGCCACCAAGATCGAGTTCCCCTCCTTCAAGCGAGCAAACGATTTTTGGGACCTGATCAGCAAGGAAGACTACATGGCCAACACCGCCAAAATCAAGAGAGTGAGAAGCCCGGTGCTGAGGTACACCTTGAAGCTGATCGCCAACACATTCAGCGAAAGGTCAGTTGCTCCCACGGTCACGAAGACCGAGATTTGCTTCTTGTTCCAAGGCGTGAAGCATTTGTTGTGTGATCCGGCTGAGAATGAAGAACCTATGGAGGAAGAACTTGGCGACGAGGTGAACTATGGATGCGTGCTTGCTGCCTCCTTGGTGAAGTACAAGGCTTATGCATTGCGGTGCAAGGCAACCTCTTCTTTCATTGGCGGCTTGCTCACTCTTCTATTCATACAAGCCGGCGTACCTATACACGATTTCGCACCCGTCCTGGCTAGAGCTTTCATGGATGAGGTCTACATGAGGAATACCGACAGCTTGGGATGCACGCCAGCAAAAGGGTTCTACGCTTATCTTTTCATCCTGGTGTTAAAAAGAATCTTGTTTATGTGTTTTCAGTTTAAAAAGAATGGTGTTTGGGGTTTGAAAATAAAGGACTCATGGTTTTAAGTGGTGGTGTTGTTCTGTTTTTAAATAAAAGCTCAGTTTTAAAAGAAAAGGAGGCAGCTCTCAAAAAAAAAAAAAAAAAAATTAAAAAAAAAAATCAGAAAGAAAAGAGCCAAAAGGCCAAAGTTTAAAAAGAAAAAATAATAAATAATAATAAGAGAAGAGAGCTACCAAGATTTAAAGATAGAGCTTTATGTTTGTGTTTGGCCACCACTAGCCTAATAAGAGTAAAGTTGTCTCCTGTTTTCGTGGGTTGTGCTTGGCTTCTTGCCTTGTCGTTTGGGTAGTTTCTAGAGGGTGAGTGAGCTCGAAAAAAGAAAGAAATTGAGAAGGGTTTAGGATCATTGTTAGTGTATATGTGTAGATGAGAGTCTAGTCATGTATGTATCAATTGTCTTTACCTTTAGCATTATGCAAAAGTTCAATCCTTTTTGAGATAACCCGTTGTTTGAATTACCCGCTTGAATGAGATCATCTTTGTCTCATAACCTTGTCCTTAGCCAAATGTATTCTGTTCTAAGTGCATAAGTGTGATTCACGGTTTGATCATTAATTGAATGTTAAAGGTTAGGATTCTTAGATTGTTTGGAATATGAGAGTCATGATCTGAATTTCTTTGTGTGATGAGTATAGCTAAGTTCTTTGGAGTATGAGTGTGCGCATTGCATTTTAGAACTAGTAACTAGGACATTGAGATTGATTCATTTGAAAGGCACCTTTGCAAGAAGCTTAAACCCCCGTCTTTTCTAAAACCTTTCTTCTTTTCTTATTTTCTGTTGCTTGAGGGCAAGCAATAAGTAAGTTTGGGGGAGTTGATGTTACTGCATATTGCATGTATTTTGCATACATATTAGTTAGCTTTTCATGCATTTACATCACGCTTTAGACTAGATTGCATCACTTAGGGTCCTAGAGCATTCTCGCACCAGCATACGCATGTTCCTTGCATTTTGCATCACATTCAGGTTGTTTCTGACTACTTTGGAGTCGTGGAGGTTCGTGGAGGTGCTGAAGCTGTTGTGGCGGTTCGTGGAAGGTCGGATGTTTGTTAAGGACCAGAGATCGGGGAGCAGATCGAGCATGGCAGGTGGATCTAGATGAGATCGACCAGAAGATCGAGACACCCAGGCGATCCAAGGGAAATGATCGAGACAAAGATCGAGTGGAGCAATCGATCAGATGGTACGGAAGTAAATGATGCCATGCAGAGCGAGAGCCGGATCGAGTCCACCACTCGATCCAACAGAAGATCGATACCAAGATCGGATGCAACACTCGATCCGCCGAAGATGATCGAGACCCAGATCGAGTTGAAGACACGATGTCCAAAAGTGATCGAGAGAGCCGCTCGATCCCGAAGTCGATCTCTGTCCTTTCAACCGCTTTTGGCCGCTAGCGAGGGGAGGGGGGGGGGCATCGAGCTGTTTTCGACATTTTGGGAAGGCGGCGATGTCTTTTTCCAGACACACTTTTTCATTCTTATCTTTTTATGTTTTTCTCTCTGGTTTGGACATCCTCCGCCATTGTTAGACTTTGAGCTTTGTTCTTGAATATTTTCGAATCCTTTAAGTTTTAAGGAATCATTTTCATGTTCATCGCTTCATCTTTCATGTTTATTTTGGTTATTCTCATGTGTAGCGAGTAGTTTCATTTGGGTCTCGGGGTTGAGAGGATTCACGGGGTCTAAGGGGTTTTCAAGTTGGTAGTTTTCTTGTTCCTAATGGCTTTCTCTTCTAGGATGTTGAGTCCCTAAGGCTTAAAGACTCTCACGCCAAGATCTTTATGATCAGAGAGGTCTCTTACCTTGACAGGATCCAGAGATCTCTGAAAATCACATCCTAGAGACTAGTTACCGTTTCCCAAAAGCCATGGAAGTTTAGGGGACTAGTTAGGCCGTGTGCTTGAAATCTGAGTTCATTGCCCTTCAACCTCTCTTTCCACCAGAAGCCATGGGTTTGGAGGAGAGGATAAAGGAGTGATCTATACCGAAAGCCACGGATGGATCTTGTTTTCGTTTTCAAGGCTTAGAGAATCTCACAAAGTGAGTCGATTTAAAGTTTTCAACCCCAACTTGGACCCTTGAAACCCCAGACCATGAATCTCAACCCTAGACCCTTCTTTCCTAGCATTCTTACATCTTCGTTAGTCATTTGCTTGATATTCGCTGCATCCTGGTCGTTAGTTTCATCGCACTTGCATTTTTAGACGAGATCGATCATTGTTGCTCGATCTAGTGGTCGATCCCGTGGTCGATCCACTAGTCGATTTTTAGTAATTCATAGCTTTGCATTTTAATTATTCCGCTTGTTCCTCGTGGTAGTTTAATCATTCCTGGTATTTTTAAAATAGTTTTGCATTTCATTTGGTTGCTGCATATAGTTTTGAGGATTTTTACAAGATCGCCTGTTATTCTCTTAGCTTTACACTGCTCTTGCATTCTCTTTGATTTTCCTAGCTCCTAGAAATGGATTGACTCTCACTTGCATACTGTACTACAACCTAAGTGTTGCATTTGAGTTTGATAGCCTCATTGCATCCTTACCCTTGCAAAGAAAGTAGTTATCAGACCTCACTAAACCGCAGCTACAAGACTCCCAAGAACTAGAGATACCCATTCCAAACAAAGGCGCCATGACCAGACAAAGGGCTCGCTCACTTCAAAACAAGTATAACCAAGCTATACTACAAGAAATGGCCCAAGCGGATCAAGAAAGCAACATAAACACATGGACCGGCTCCTTTGAATATCTTCAAGAACAAAGACAAGACCCAACAGACACAATTCAAGGAAGCTGACCTTTGTTACCCAATGAAGCCCACAACATGTTGTTTACCGTTCACATCCAAGGAGAAAAGTCGTAAAAAGGAATCAAGAATCAAGATTTAAAATCATCAAACGGCTAGTCAAGGTAAGTATCTAAATTATTTCAATCATTTTTATGGTATGACTAATCCCAAATTTTGGTCCTCTTTATTAGCTCTTTGATTTAATTTATGTTATTTTATTTAATACATTTATGTATTTTCGGTCTTTCACTTTTGTATTTTTTTCTTGCATTTATTTTAATTTCCTAAAGCTGAAGAACCATTATATAAGGTTCTCCTGCAGCATTGTAATTTGCTACCTTTTGATTTTCTAATAAATTAACAAAATTTCTTCACAAAGATCATATCTTGTGTTCTTTCTCTTTTAAACCTTGTCGAGATCATTGCCTCCAAGTTTATAGAGAAGTTTTCTGTGTTGTATCAAAATCCAATCAATAGCTTTGTGGTGCACTTCGATCCCCCAATTTTTATTTTAAAACCATCCGACCATTGGTCCAATAGTCTGAGCTCCTCGACCGTTCGACCAAAATTTCATCGTTCCATCGTACCGCCCATCGTCACGCGTACCATCCGTCTATCAAACTAGAAGGAAGAAGTGTGTCTGTACAAGTCCATACACAAACACCTAGGAAACCGTGTACATCAAGAGTGATCAACAAACGACCTTGGAACACAAGCTAAAGGAGAAGTGATGTACAAGCTAAGGGGAGCCGAGAATATGCTTGCATTGTTGACTCTTCTCTAACGGTCACCTAGATAAGAAGATAAGGTCACATGTGTGAGTTAAGGAGTAACCGTTGGGAGCTGTCACTCTCACTCCCTTGAGATGAACTCCTTTGTTTATTGTTTCTGTCCTTGTTGCTTTGATATTGGTGTAACCGAGACTTCTATAAGTAGGCATTCAGCCTCATGTGTAATAATCAACTTAAGGAAATATAATCATCCTTATTTCATTCTCTCTCTCTTTCTTTCATGTTCTTCATCTATTCATCATTTCTCTAAGTCATTATTCCGCAATTCTAACATGGTATCAGAGTGTGGTGTAGATCTTCGGATTACACACTCTTAAATCTCTTTTCTCTTCTCCCATCTTCTATACTTTTCGCCTTAATACTCCAGAAATTCTTGAATTCATAAACTCTTTACCCAATGGTCCATAGCCATCCCTCTCTCTTTTAACCACTTAATTCACTCTTAAACTCCCTAAAATCAGTTTAAACATCTCTAAAACTACCTTTCTCTCATTCGCTCACTCACTGTTTTCTCTCATAAACCATTCTCTAATCCTTTACCCATCAGTCTATGCCTTTGCCCATTGGTCCATAAAGTCAAAACATGGCCATGGAGAACTACAAGCCTTTGGCTTTACCGGTTACCCTTAAAGGGGTTAACTACTTTCTGTGGTCAAGAACCACAAGAACCGCCTTGTGTGGAAGAGGTCTTTGGAGTCATGTGTCAAGCTATGCTCCTCTAGCAGCACCACCAGCCGCCGGAGCCGCCATTGTCCCAGCCGAAGAGACCCAATGGTACAAGGAAGATCAGACCGTCCTTGCTCTCCTACAAAGCTCCCTTAGCAATGAAATCTTGGAGGCTTACTCATACTGTGAAACCGCCAAAGAGCTATGGGAGACTTTAAAGCAAGTATTCAGCAACATCTCCAATCTAAGCGTGTTTTTGAAGTCAAGAAGGCTGTCAATGAACTAAGGCAAGAAGATATGGAGTTCACCAAACATTTTGGAAAATTCAGAGCGCTATGGGCAGAGCTAGAGATGCTAAGGCCTAGCACAGTTGACCCTCAAGTCCTGAATGAAAGAAGAGAGCAAGATAAAGTCTTCGGCTTGCTCATGACCCTCAGCCCGACTTACAATGATCTAATCAAGCATCTTCTCAGAGCAGAACGGTTGCCAACTCTGGAAGAAGTCTGCTCTCAAATCCAAAAGGAGCAAGGATCTCTTGGCTTATTTGGAGGAAAAGGGGAACTTGTTTCAGCTAACAAGGGCGCTTACCATTTTGATGAGAAGAGAAGCCCATTCTGTGATCATTGCAAGAAGAAGTGGCACATTAAAGAAAAGTGTTGGATCCTTCACCCACACCTCAAACCAAGCAAGTGGAAAGAAGGAAAGGCTAGCTATGCAGCTAAGAATGCTACACAGAAGGGCGAAACATCTAAGACAAACTCTGGAGGGGAAGGGGCAGCCAACTCATCTCAATTTGTGACAAAAACAGACTTAGATGCCTTGATCAAAGCGCTTAAAGAATCTGGTAACACTCTTGGTACCTCCTTTCATGTAATGAAGCATTATGGTAATTCATATAGCTTTTCATACACGCTTAGGATTAAACCATTGATTGTAGATTCAGGAGCCTCTCATCACATGATTAGTGATTTAAACCTGATTAGTAATGTAAAACCAACAGTAGGAAATGTTGAAATTGCTAATGGAGAAAAGGTGCCTATTAAAGGCATAGGAGAATTGAAACTCTTTGATAGATCATCTAAAGCGTTTTATATGCCTACCTTCACATCTAATCTTTTATCTGTTAAGAAAACTACAACTGATTTAGATTGCATTGCTATTTTTGGACCTAATGATGTGTGCTTTCAGGATATTAAAACCAGAAAAATGCTTGGAAAAGGGACTACTAAAAATGATCTATATGTCCTTGACGACACTATGTTTCTTTCTCCTACTAATAATGTTGTAGCTTCTGCTAATAATGCGATTTGGCATGCTAGACTATGACATCCTCATGCTCGTGCATTGAGTCTTTTATTGCCTAAAGTTGTTTTTAAGAATGATGAATGTGAGGCTTGTATCTTAGGAAAACATTGTAGAACTGTTTTTCCCAAATCATCTACTATATATGAAAAATGTTTTGATCAAGTGCATTCAGATGTATGGACATCACCATGTGAATCTAGAGATCAAAACAAATATTTTGTTACTTTTATAGATGAAATGTCTAAGTATACTTGGGTAACTCTCCTCCCATCAAAGGATAGAGTCTTTGAGGCATTTAAAAATTTTCAAAACCATATAACTAACCATTTTAATGCCAAGATTAAGATTTTTAGATCAGATAATGGGGGCGAGTACACAAGCAATGTTTTCCGAGAACATCTTACCTCACAAGGCATCATTCATCAAACTAGCTGTCCTTACACACCTCAACAGAATGGTGTAGCTGAGAGGAAGAACAGACATCTAATGGAGGTGGCAAGATCCATGATGTTTCAGCACAATGTACCAAAACGGTTTTGGGGGGATGCGGTTCTTACAGCTTGTTATCTCATCAACCGGATTCCCACTAAAGTTCTGAATGATTCATCACCCTATGAGGTACTCAACTCAAAAACCCTCTCTTGATCACTTAAGGGTATTTGGGTGTGTTTGCTTTGCTTTCATTATTGGAGATCATAGAACAAAGCTGAAAGCTAAGAGTATGAGGTGCATGTTCATTGGCTACTCTACTACTCAAAAGGGGTACAAATGCTACAATCATGATACACGCCGGGTCATAGTCTCTCAAGATGTCAAGTTCTCGGAATCAGAAAGCTTCTACTCTAAACAACCATGGGAAGACTTACAAGGACTCTCCACTTCTACCTCTGATAGAGCGGCTAACCTAAGACTCCTCTTAGATCACCTTGGCGTGACTACTCCGGATTCTTCTATTGGAGCTCCTGCCGTTGATCCTGAGGGGGGGAATGGTGAACAAACCACTGAGCAAGCAGACTTGGAGACCCAAGCAAACGGTCAGCATCAAGCAGAAGCACCTCTGGAAAGCTCTACTCCAGCTTAATCTCCACCGCAGCAGCCTAGATCCTCTCCTCATGTTGTACCGTTAAGAAGGAGCCAACGCTTAGAGCGCTTACAACAACAAGCAGAACAAGCTCCATCTCCAGCAGCCCTAAGGAGAAGCACAAGGGAAAGGCAGGATCCATCAAATTGGGTTAACACAAGGGTGTACTATAATGGCAATGCAGTAGCCCATCCTACTCAAGTAACCTGCTCTTTTGCGCGGTTTCCAAAGGAGCATCAAGCCTTCCTAGTAGCATTGGAGCAAGGTCATGTACCTAAGACCTATGAAGAAGCAATAGAGCATGAGGTATGGCGTGAAGCAATCAGTGAAGAAAGAGGTGCTATGGAGAGAAATCACACTTGGGATGAAGCTACATTACCCAAAGGAAAGAAAGCGGTTAGCTCAAGATGGGTCTTCACTATCAAGTACAAAAGCAATGGTGAGATAGAGAGGTATAAGGCTCGGCTAGTTGCAAGAGGCTTCACTCAGACCTATGGAGAAGACTATGGGGACACGTTTGAACCAGTGGCTAAACTCCACACGGTTAGAGTAGTCATCTCTCTCGCCGTGAATCTAGAATGGGATCTTTGGCAAATGGATGTGAAGAATGCATTCTTGCAAGAAGAGCATGAAGAGGAAGTCTATATGACACCTTCACCAGGTGTGGAAGAAGACATCTCTAGTGGGAAAGTGTTAAGACTGAGAAAGGCTATATATGGTCTTAAGCAATCACCAAGAGCATGGTACCACCGGTTGAGTAGAGTTCTATTCGATAAGGGATTCAGCAGATCAGAAGCGGATCATACCTTATTCACTCTCACCAGCCAAGAAGGTATAGTAGTCATTCTCATTTATGTAGATGATATAATCATCTCTGGGAATGACAAGGTAAACATTCTTGCCACTAAAGACTATTTAAAGAATGTTTTTGATATTAAAGATCTAGGTGAACTAAAATACTTCTTAGGTATTGAAGTTTGTAGATCTAAAGAAGGCTTGTTTCTCTCACAAAGAAAATATATGCTTGATATGTTGAGTGAAACAGGAGATCTTGGAGATAAAGTAGCTAAAACTCCTCTTGCAGAAAGCTACAAAGTGGACGGAAAGGGGGAGCTAGAAGATGAACCCTTTGAAGATATCACATAATATCGCAGGATGGTTGGTAAGCTAATCTATCTTACCATAACTAGACCTGACTTGTGTTTTGCTGTGAATCAGGTTAGCCAACACATGAATGCCCCAAAGCTGTATCACTGGAGCATGGTCAAGCGCATTCTCAGCTATGTCCAAGGAACAATCGGTCATGGCATTTGGATGGGTTTCAACGGAAGCTCAGAGATTGTGGGTGATGTCATTGTATATTGCATACATTTTGCATACCCATTAGTTAGTTTTTCATGCATTTGTATCATGTTTTAGGATAGATTGCATCACTTAGAGTCCTAGAGCATTCTTGCATCAGCATATGCATTTTCCTTGCATTTTGCATCACATTCAGGTTGTTTCTGGCTGCTTTGGAGTCGTGGAGGTTCGTGGACGTGTTGAAGCTGATGTAGCAGTTCGTGGGAGCTCGGAAATATGCTAAGGACCAGAGATCGAGTAGCAGATCGAGCATGGCCGGTCGACCTAGGAGTTGATCGACCAGAAGATCGAACCAACTAGGCGATCTAAGGAAAATGATCGAGACGGAGATCGAGTGAAGCAATCGATCAATCGGTACGGACGTAAATGACGCCATGCAGAGCGAGAGTCAGATCGAGTACACCACTCGATCCAGCCGAAGATCGATACCGAGATCGGATGCAACACTCAATTCGCCGATGATGATCGAGACCCGGATCGAGCCGAAGACACGATGCCCGGATATGATCGAGAGAACCACTCGATCTTGGAGTCGATCTATGTTCTTTCAACCGTTTTTGGCTGCTAGCGAAGGGGGGACCATTTGCTTATTTGGGCATTTTAGGCAAGGCGGCGACACCCTTTTTCGATAACTTTTAGATCTTATTTTTTTCCTGAAGTTTTCTCTCTCGTTTTTTGAAGAAGAACACCATTGTTGAAACTCTTGTTTTTCTTTTAAGCTTTTGTATTCGAATCATTATCGTTTAATCCAGTTTTTCTTTCATGTTTATCGTCTCGTTTCTTATGCTTTGCTTGATTTACTTAATGTGTAGTGAGTAGTTCCTTTGGGTTCGGGGTTGAGAAGATTAAGGGGTTAAAAGGGTTCCGATATTGGGTTTTTCTAAATGTTTTTAAAGGCTATCTCTTCTAAGGTGTTGAAAGCTTAATGCTTGAAGACTCTCATGCCAAGAGCTTCATGATCCGAGAGGTTCCTTACCTTGACAGGATCCAGGAGCCTCAGAAGATCACACCTTAGAGACTAGTTACCCCTTCCCAAAAGCCATGGAAGTTTGGGGGATTAGTTAAGCCATTTACTTGAAATCTGTTTTCCTTGCCTTTCGACCTCTCTTTCCACCAAAAGCCATGGGTTTGGAGGAGAGGATGAAAGAGTGATCTATACTGAAAGCCACGGATAGATCTTGTTTTGTTTTCAAGGCTTAGAGATCCTCACCAAGTGAGTAGATCTAATGTTTTAAAACCAAGGTCGAACCTTTGAAACCCCTAACCATGAATCTCAACCCTAGGCCCTTTCTTTTAGCATCTTTACCTCTATTCTCCTCATTCGCTTGTTATCTGATAGCATCCTGATCATTAACTTTACTGTTCTTACGATTTTATACGAGATCGATTGTTATCGCTCGATCTAGTGGTCGATCCACTAGTCAATTTTTAATAATTCGAGGCTTTCTCCTTTAATTAATCTGTTTGTTTTTCGTGGTAGTTTCTTGCTTTCTAGTATTTATAAAATAGGTTTCATTCTGTTTAAGTTGCTGCATCTAGTTTTTAGATATTTTACCATAAACTGTCTCATTTTGCTTTGATTTGCTTTAGACCTTGCATTCTCTGTGCATTCTCTATCTCCTAGAAGTGGATTGACTCTCTCTTGCTTGCTATACTACAGCATTGCTTGCATTAGAGTTTGATAACCTCTCTGCATCATAAAACCTGCTTGAGAAAATGCTTTATCAAATGGCGCCGTTGCCATTCTAGGACTGTTTAGAGAACATAGAGATTTGGGTCTTAGCAAAGACTAAGTCTTTACCTTTTTCAAGTTATTAATACTTCTACTCTCACACGTGTGTTTTCAGGTACATGAATCTTCGTTCAAGGGGAGACAACAATCTTCTACAACCCTTAGACAACATTCATCAACTTGGTCACTCACGGCAAAGGAGAGTCAGAGAGCAAACAAGAGCCTTTGAGGAGATTGTTCAGCATGGTTTGGTTGACTTTGAAGCTATGGCTGAACACGAGCATCCAGAAGGACCTCCTCCAGCAGGACGGGGCAATGGAAACCCCCAACACGCGGCTAGAACACCGAGGATCATAGGAGCCGGAGATGCTCCCAATACCCACCACAATAGGTTTGGGATCACTCCTCCTCCTGTACAAAACAATACCTTCGAGATCAAGCCAGGTTTCAACTCCATGGTGCAAAACAACAAGTTCCACGGTCTAGCAATGGAAGACCCCTTGGAGCACCTAGACAACTTCGAGCAAGTATGTGGGATGATCAAGATCAATGGCAAATCCGAAGATGCTTTCAAGCTGCGTCTCTTCCCCTTTTCACTCGGAGACAAAGCTAGACATTGGGAGAAGACCCTCCCACAAGGCACCATCACGTCATGGGCTGAGTGTAAGAAGGCATTTCTCTCAAAGTTCTTCTCAAGCACAAGGACAGCTCGGTTGAAAAGCAAAATCAGTGGTTTCACTCAAAGGAACAATGAGACATTCAACAAGGCAATGGAGCGTTTCAAAGACTACACGATCCAATGTCCTCATCATGGGTTCAGCGAAGAGACTCTACTCAGTACCATATACCGTGGAGCTTCACCAAAGATCAGATTGTTGCTTGATACATGATAAACGGTTTCTTAGCTCGTGTTATGCAGCAGGGAGGTTATCAAAACTCTAATGCACGCAATGTTGTAGTAAGGCAAGCAGGAGAGTGTCAATCCACTTCTAGGAGGCAGAGAATGCACAAAGAATGCAAGGTCCTAAGCAAATCTAAGCAAAATGAGACAGTTTATGAGAAATTAACTAAAAACTAGATGCAGCAACCTAAACAGAGCGAAACCTATTTTAAAAATACTAGAAACGAAGCAACTACCACGAGAAACGAACAGATTAATTAAAGGAAAGAGCTTTGAATTGTTAAAATTCGACTAGTGGATCGACCACGAGATCGACCACTAGATCGAGGAGTAACGATCGATCTCGTCTAAAAACTGTAAGAACAACAAATCTAATGACCAGGATGCTATCAGATAACAAGCGAAAGATGAAAATAGACTTAGAGATTCTAAAAGAAAGGGCCTAGGGTTGAGATTCATGTAAAGGGTTTCAAAGGATTGATCTTGGGTTTGAAACTTTAGATCGACTCACTTGGTGAGGATCTCTAAGCCTTGAAAACAAAACAAGATCTATCTGTGGCTTTCGGTATAGATCACTCTTTCATCCTCTCCTCCAAACCCATGGCTTTTGGTGGAAAGAGAGGTCAAAAGGCAAGGAAAACAGATTTCAAGTAATGGCTTAACTAGTCCCCCAAACTTCCATGGATTTTGGGAAGGGGTAACTAGTCTCTAAGGTGTGATCTTCCGAGGCTCCTGGATCCTGTCAAGGTAAGGAACCTCTCGGATCATGAAGCTCTTGGCGTGAGAGTCTTCAAGCATTAAGCTTTCAACACCTTAGAAGAGATAGCCTTTAAAACGTTTAGAAAACAAACCAAGATCGAACCTTTTCTACCCCTTAATCCTCTCAACCCCGAACCCAAAGGAACTACTCACTACACATAGAGTAAATCAAGCAAGGCATAAGAAACGAGACGATAAACATGAAAGAAAAACTGGATTAAACGATAAAGATTCGAATACAAAAGCTTCAAAGAAAAACTGGTTCAACAATGGTGTTCTTCGTAAACCGAGAGAGAAAACATGAAAGAAAGGATAAGGATTTAAAAGTTATCGAAAAAGCATCTCGCCGCATTGCCTAAAATGCCCAAACAAGCCAATGGTCCCCACTTCGCTAACAGCCAAAAACGGTTGAAAGGACAGATATCGACCACTGGATCGAGTGGTTCTCTCGATCATATTCGGACATCGTGTCTTCGGCTCGATCTGGGTCTCGATCTTCATCGGCGAATCGAGTGTTGCATCCGATCTCGGTATCGATCTTCGGGTGGATCAAGTGGTGTACTCGATCTGGCTCTCGCTCTGCATGGCGTCATTTACGTCCGTACCGATTGATCGATTGCTTCACTCGATCTCCGTCTCGATCATTCTCCTTGGATCGCCTAGTTGGCTCGATCTTCTGGTCGATCAACTCCTAGATCGACCGGCCATGCTCGATCTGCTCCTCGATCACTGGTCCTTAGCATATTTCCGAGCTCCCACGAACTGCTACATCAGCCTCCACACGCCCACGAACCTCCATGACTCCAAAGCAGCCAGAAACAACCTGAATGTGATGCAAAATACAAGGAAAATGCATATGCTGATGCAAGAATGCTCTAGGACCCTAAGTGATGCAATCTAACCTAAAACATGATACAAATGCATGAAAAACTAACTAATGAGTATGCAAAATGTATGCAATATGCAATAACATCAACTCCCCCAAACTTACTTCTTGCTTGCCCTCAAGCAACAAAAAAAAAACAAGTAAGGAAGAGAGGTTTTAGGAAAATCAAAGGGGTTTTAAACTTTTTGCAAAAGTGCCTTTCGAATGGATCATCTCAATGTCCTAGTTAACAATTCTAAAATGCTATGCCTACACTCATACTCCAAAGAACTTAGCCATACTCATCACACAAAGAAATTCAAATCATGACTCTCCTATTCCTAACAATCAAAGAAACTCATCCTTTAACATTCATTAACATTCGAACCATGAATCAAAGTTATGCACTTTAAAGCAAAACACATTTGGCTAAGGGTTATGGTTATGAGCATAGAATGATCTCATTTGAAAAGGGTTTATAATTAGATAAGGGTTTCTCTCAAAAATGGTTTGAACTTTTGTATAATGCTAAAGGTAAAGACAATTTATGCATACATGATTAGATTCTCATCTACCCATGTAAACTATCAAATGATCCTATACCCCTCTCATTTAAGAAGTTTAATCCTCACTCACCACTTAAGAGTCTATCCTTTCTTCTCACACTTAGCAATCTCCATTTCAAAACAAAGACATTTTTAAACCTTTTAAGCTAGTGAAAAAGTTTTGAAAAATACTTTTGCTCTCAGAAATTTCTTATTAGTAGCTCTCTTATTATTATTTTTTTTTCTTTTCATTCTTTTTC
Organism: Thlaspi arvense; assembly: GCA_911865555.2. Taxonomy (NCBI): domain Eukaryota; kingdom Viridiplantae; phylum Streptophyta; class Magnoliopsida; order Brassicales; family Brassicaceae; genus Thlaspi; species Thlaspi arvense. The sequence goes on from OU466857.2 coordinate 29,772,289, forward strand.
TTTATTTGGCACTTAGGCTCTTTTTATTTCTTTTTCTTTTCTTTTTCTCTTTTTATTTTATTTTTATTTATTATGAGAGAGCTACCTTCTGAAATTAGAGCATACTTAGTTTTAAAAGCAAACTTTTCACTTAAAACCTCATTTCTTTCCTTAAAACACAAACTCTTTGAAACCGAAACAAATAGACAAGAAAGCAACCCCAATGATCCCCCAAACTTATCCTAAGCCAACACCTAGCTTCAAAATGCAAAGCTAGCAATCAATATGAAAACCAAATCATGTCGCCTAAACCTAACACTTTAAGCCAAGTTCAAACCAAAAGTAAGGCCTCACAAAGATGTCACACAAGAACATTTGGCTTCAAAGGAGGGTAAGGTTCAAGGAGGGAGTTCTACTTAGGCTCACAAAGAGTGGTAAAAAGGAAGAAGAGAGCCTAAATATTTTAAAACCATGTGTTCATTTTCAAATGCATAAGAATGATAATTAGAGTTTCAAATTAAGGTTTTCACTTAGTAGGATGAGTTTCAAATCATGAGAGTTCAATTCAAGCCACGAAAATCCTAACTAGTGATCCAAGCATGGTTAGAACTTACTTTCAAAGCATAAACAAAGCATTAGAGAACTACCAACTAGGGCATTGAAATGATTCATAAGTAAAAACACCTTTTTAAGAAATTCTAACCCCTTATGCAAAATGCAAACAACCTAGGTGATATGAGAAACTCTAGACTCAATCCTAACATGTTTTTAAAAAGATGAATGCAACTACATGAATCTTTGAAAAAGTTTTTAAAAATTTTACCAATTTTTCATGACCTAAGACTCAAGGATGCAAAAAGGAAAATAAGATCAAAGAACACAAGATTAAATCACACAAGTACTCCCCCAAACTTACTTGACACCATCCCGGTGGCAAACTCATCCGAAGGAGCATCAAAACACAATGCAAGAAACAAATATGAGCGGTTATATACAATGGAAGAAGGTTGTTACCTCTGGTCTACGCTCGGCTGGAACTTGAGGATGTTCCAGAGGAGCTAGAGATCGTTGCTTTGCCTTTGTCAGCTGGTTCTTGGAGAGAATGGCGCGCCGGCTGAATGTTGTCTCCTTGGGTCTCGCGGATCACAACTCCTCCGGTTGAGAGCCTTCTCATCTCGGGTTGTTGCATCTCTTGGCTTGCAGCTGGCTTAGGCTGGCCTCCCTGAAGTGCTTTAACTTTCTTCCCAAGCTTCTTCAGCATCTTCCCTTGCCACTTGATAATCTTCCTTTGCATCTCTACCACCGATGCTAGGAACTTCTCGGTTTTTGTCCTTGGCTCAAAATCTAGTTTGGGAAGTGTGTAAGCCTCGGACATCTCGTCTTCCATGCCTGGAGACTCTGACCTTTGACGTGGGGCAATGGCTGATGCAGGCGGTCCTCCTAAAGGGGCAAAGCATTCTTCCTCCATGGGTAAGAACTCGATGTTCCCAACACCAAGCAGCTCGTTTCATCTTTGTTGGGGAGGATGCACACTCTCTTCTTGTCTTCGTCATCTATGAAGCGGTAGGCATAGAACCCTTCTACTGGCGTGCGTCCCAAGCTATCAGTATTCCTCATGTATGCTTCATCCATGAAAGCTCTGTTTTGAACGTGAGCAAAGTCATGGATGGTCACACCGGCTTGCACGAACAAAGGAGTAAGGAAACCGCCAATGTAGGAGGAGGTTGCCTTGCACCGTAAGGCATAAGCCTTGTACTTCACCAGGGAAGCCGCGAGCACACAGCCGTAGTTCACCTCATCGCCGAGTTCATCTTCTATGGGCTCTTCATTCGCATCCGGATCAGACACCAAGTGCTTCACACCTTGGAACAGGAAGCACAGCTCTGTCTTCGTGACAATAGGAGCAACAGACCTTCCACTGAATTTATTGGCAATCAGCTTCAGAGTATACCTCAGCACCGGACTTCTAACTTGCTTGATCTTGGCGGTGTTGGCTTTGTAGTCTTCATTGCTGATCAGGTCCCAAAACTCGTCGGCTTTCTTGAAGGCTGGGAACTCGACCTTGTATGCATCAGCGTTGAGACCGTAGGCTTGGCATAGCTCAGGGATGGAGAGTGTGTAAGCTTGACGGCCAACTTTGAAGTAGAGGCGGCCTTGTGAAGGGACGGGTGCACTAGGATTCTTATACTGGAACTCCAAGGTGGCAAGGAAGTCTATTGTCACTTCAGGAATGGTTGGGCAATCCATCCGTGACAAACACCTCAAGCCAATGTTCTTGAGGAGTTGATCGAAGTCCCCAAGAATCCCGAGCTTAGACAAAAGCTCTCGATCAGCAAACTTTGTGGGTTCAAACCGGAGCCTCTCCAGCCTCTTCTTATCCCTCTTCTCATATTTACTCCACCGGACCCTCTCTTGAGCTACCACTTCTTGTCCTTCTCCTTCTTGTGCTTGCTCCTCTCTTGTTCTCTTTGGTGCCATGGTTCCTGAAACAAATTCTAAAGATAATGATAAGCAAGCGGCGATTTGATGAGAATGAGAGAAGAGAAGGAGAGAATTTATAATAACTACCCTAGAATTTTGGGGAATAAATAAAAATCATAGCTAAATAAAAGGAAATTAAATCTTTAGATACTGAAAAATCTGGAATTATTCAATTTACTTAGCTAGTTTTAAAAATTCAAAACCAATCCTATATTCTAAAACAAGATCTTGCGGATTTAAAGGAGATTTTCTTAAAATAAAATCATTAAATTAGAAAATACATTTGCAAGAAGTTTAGAATCTCTTTGCTAACCTTTGAAAACTTAAAACTCTCACTCTCTTTGTTTAAAAATCTCGAGCAAACAGGAATGAGAGGGTGAGAGGTAGGTTGAAATATTTAAAAACTTTAGCAAAACCAAAACAATGGGTGGTCAAAGTGGTTTCTGACAAAGTCTTGGTCAAGGCACATCTTTCATGGACAAAGATGCTTGCCTTGACCAAATTTTGAATTTAAAAATTGGAGGGAAAGGAGTAAAGGAGGGAAAGAAAATTGTTACCTCGGCATGAGATCGAGTCCATTTGGTCGATCTAGGACTCGATCTCATGCCCAAAATGGCTTAGATCGAGAGGGTTACTCGATTTGAGACTCGATTCATAGTGAATCGAGTCCTGGATCGATTGGCTCTCTCGATCATTGAGATTTTGGCTCCTCGGCTAAGTCCTAATGATCGAGCTGTGTCCTCGATTTAGGGGTCGATTTGGCATAGATCGAGTGAGATCGAGTCGAGTGATCGATCAGTTTTTAACCGATTTTCCCGAGAGAAATTAGATCGGTCGATCCGATTCGGATCGATCGATCCTTTTTCGTCAAGGTCGATCTTGTCACTCGTTCTCGTCTAGATCGACTGGCTCCTCTCGATTCACTGAATCGATCTAGCAAAGATCGAGCCAGAATCAGTCGATCTAGCACTCGATCTCTAGCCTTATTCTAACCCATATTGCCTCTTTAAGACCTCAAAGTCAAGGTTTAGACTCCTTATACCTGTTCCTACACACTTACAAAATAAAAGCATAAAACTGAAAGGGAAATAAAGCAGAAGTATGTATAAGATAAACATGGGAATGCCTCCCAAGTGCGCTTTCTTTAACGTCTTTAGCTAGACCTTACTTGGTCTAAGCGGATGGTGGGTCTTGGAGAAGCACCGAGGTACTCTCCTTGTCAAAGCTGTCTGCCAAGTAGGGCTTGACTCTGTGTCCGTTGAAGGTGAAGGCACTGCCACTTTTTCCCATCAGAGTAACAGCTCCATACGGCAAGACCTCTTGAATCACGAACGGTCCCTGGCTTCTTCCTTTGTAACACATCTCCGGTACAAGCTGTCTACTCCTCTTTTGTATAGGTAAGGCTCGTCCCAAAAGTAGTCACTAGCCTCCCTCATAAACCGCTTCTTGTGATAGCTGTTGAGATGTGTTGGCTCCTCACCACACGCTAGGTAGTTCACCACGTCAGCATACCACGGTAGATCCTCCTCTTTAAAACTCAACACTTCCTCAAACCTCCCTTCTAGCTTCCCACAAACAGCAGTAGTAATCCCCATAAGCTGCTCTTCTGGAAGGGAGTCATCTAAAGGGAGAGACTCGTTGATCCTTAGCCTTGAGAGGTGGTCAGCGACTCCATTTTCTATCCCTTTCTTGTCTTTAATCTCCATGTCAAACTCCTGGAGTAACAGAATCCATCGTAAGAGCCGAGGCTTAGTGTCTTTCTTCGAGTAGATGTATCGTAGGGCAGCGTGATCCGTGTATACAATAGCCTTGGAACCAACGAGATATGATCTGAACTTCTCAAAGGCGAAGACTACTGCAAGCAGCTCCTTCTCCGTAGTGGTGTATCGTGATTGCGTGTCATCCAAGGTCCTTGAAGCGTAGTAGATCACATGTAGCTTCTTGTCTTTCTTCTGACCAAGGACGGCTCCTACGGCGTAGTCACTAGCATCACACATGATCTCAAAGGGAAGAGACCAGTCTGGTGCTTGGACTATAGGGGCTGATGTAAGGGCTTCCTTGATGGTCACGAAAGCCTTCAAACACTCCTCATCGAATACAAACTCAGCTTCCTTGCACAACAGCCGTGTAAGAGGGCGTGCAATCTTGGAGAAATCTTTGATGAAGCGCCTATAGAACCATGCGTGCCCCAAGAAGCTTCTGATCCCTTTAACATTAACCGGCGGCTCAAGACCCATCATGACCTCCACCTTAGCCTGATCAACCTCAATACCCTTCTCTGATATCTTGTGACCGAGCACTATCCCTTCCTTAACCATGAAGTGGCATTTCTCCCAGTTCAGCACCAGGTTTGTCTCTTCACAACGTTTAAGTACCCTGCAAAGATTCAACAAACAAGCAGGAAAGGACGCACCATACACAGAGAAATCATCCATGAACACCTCTACCATCTCCTCTATAAGATCAGAGAAGATAGACATCATACACCGCTGAAAGGTAGCCGGTGCGTTACACAATCCAAACGGCATCCTTCGATATGCAAAGGTACCGTAAGGACATGTGAAAGTCGTCTTCTCCTGATCGTTTGGATGAATAGGAATTTGAAAGAAACCACTATAACCATCGAGAAAACAGTAGTAAGGGTGATTTGTAAGTCTCTCAAGCATTTGATCAATAAAAGGCAAGGGGAAATGGTCTTTTCTAGTCGCAAGGTTAAGTTTTCTATAGTCAATACACATTCACTGACCAGTAATGGTCCTAGTAGGGATAAGTTCATCCTTTTCATTCCTTATGACCGTGATCCCTCCCTTCTTAGGCACCACGTGTACAGGGGAAACCCACGTGCTGTCACTTATGGGATAGATCACGTCAGCCTCTAAAAGCTTAAGGATTTCCTTCTTAACAACCTCTTTCAAGTTAGGATTCAAACGCCTTTGATGTTCTACAGAAGTGGCATTCTCATTATCCAAGTGAATCCTATGAGTACAAAGCATTGGTGAAAGGCCCTTGATGTCACTTAAAGAGTACCCAATGGCCTTCCTATACTTTAGATACTGAAAAATCTGGAATTATTCCATTTACTTAGCTAGTTTTAAAAATTCAAAACCAATCCTATATTCTAAAACAAGATCTTGCGGATTTAAAGGAAATTTTCTTAAAATAAAATCATTAAATTTGAAAATACCTTTGCAAGAAGTTTAGAATATCTTTGCTAGCCTTTGAAAACTTAAAACTCTCACTCTCTTTGTTTAAAAATCTCGAGCAAACAGGAATGAGAGGGTGAGAGGTAGGTTGAAATATTTAAAGACTTTAGCAAAACCAAAACAATGGGTGGTCAAAGTGGTTTCTGACAAAGTCTTGGTCAAGGCACATCTTTCATGGCCAAAGATGCTTGCCTTGACCAAGTTTTGAATTTAAAAATTGGAGGAAAAGGAGTAAAGGAGGGAAAGAAAATTGTTACCTCGGCATGAGATCGAGTCCATTTGGTCGATCTAGGACTCGATCTCATGCCCAAAATGGCTTAGATCGAGAGGGTTATTCGATTTGAGACTCGATTCATAGTGAATCGAGTCCTGGATCGATTGGCTCTCTCGATCATTGAGATGTTGGCTCCTCGGCTAAGTCCTAATGATCGAGCTGTGTCCTCGATTTAGGGGTCGATTTGGCATAGATCGAGTGATGGATCGAGTCGAGTGATCGATCAGTTTTCAACAGATTTTCCCGAGAGAAATTAGATCGGTCGATCCGATTCGGATCGATCGATCCTTTTTCGTCAAAGTCGATCTTGTCACTCGTTCTCGTCTAGATCGACTGGCTCTTCTCGATTCACTGACTCGATCTAGCAAAGATCGAGCCAGAATCAGTCGATCTAGCACTCGATCTCTAGCCTTATTCTAACCCCTATTGCCTCTTTAAGACCTCAAAGTCAAGGTTTAGACTCCTTATACCTGTTCCTACACACTTACAAAATAAAAGCATAAAACTGAAAGGGAAATAAAGCAGAAGTATGTACAAGATAAACATGGGAATGCCTCCCAAGTGCGCTTTCTTTAACGTCTTTAGCTAGACCTTACTTGGTCTAAGCGGATGGTGGGTCTTGGAGAAGCACCGAGGTACTCTCCTTGTCAAAGCTGTCTGCCAAGTAGGGCTTGACTCTGTGTCCGTTGACGGTGAAGGCACTGCCACTTTTTCCCATCAGAGTAACAGCTCCATACGACAAGACCTCTTGAATCACGAACGGTCCGCTCCACCTTGATTTAAACTTGCCCGGGAAGAGCTTGAGCCTCGAGTTGTACAGCAACACCAGTCCTCCTTCCTTAAGCTCCTTGGCAACCAACTTCTTATCATGAGCCTCCTTAGTCCGCTCCTTGTATATCCGGGAGCTCTCGTAAGCATTCAGCCTCAACTCGTCCAGTTCATGTAGTTGAATAAGGCGCCTCTCCTGAGCCGTCTTGAGATCAAAGTTCAGCCTATTCACAGCCCACAATGCACGGTGTTCCAGCTCAACCGGGAGGTGACAGCCCTTGCCATAGAGTAAGGTGAGAGGAGTTGTACCAATCAGCGTCTTGAAGGCGGTACGGTAGGCCCAAAGAGCGTCATCCAGCTTCACTGACCAGTCTTTCCTTGTTGCTCCGACAGTCTTCTCCAGAATAGCTTTAATTTTCCTGTTGGAGACCTCCACTTGACCGCTTGTTTGAGGATGATACAGTGTAGCCACCTTATGCTTAACCCCATACTTTCTCAAGAGGCTCTCAAAGACCTTGTTTATAAAGTGGCTTCCTCCATCACTTATAACAACCTTGGGTACCCCAAACCTTGGGAAGATGATACTCTTGAACAGCTTGATCACAACCTTAGAGTCATTTGTAGGGGAAGCAACAGCCTCAACCCATTTAGAGACATAATCCACAGCTACTAAGATGTATTTGTTGCCGTATGAAGAAGGAAAAGGCCCCATGAAGTCAATCCCCCACGCATCGAACACGTCAACCTCGAAGATAGGAACTTGAGGCATTTCGTTCCTCTTGGTTATATTCCCTGCTCGCTGACATGCCTCACAGCTCTTCACAAACTCGTGTGCATCTTTAAAAATGGAGGGCCACCAGAAACCGGCTTGCAACACTTTCGTGGCTGTCGTGAATGAGGCGAAATTTTTTCAGCCGAGTGGTGGCTTCCAAGGTCAAGGGCAGAACAACTTCCAAGGGCAACATCAAGGTAACAAGGTTTATACGCCAAACTACCCTTCGGGCTTTGCACCTCAGCAGCAACAGCCGATGCAACAAAAAGTTGATCCGGTTCAGGCCATGTTTCAGCAGCTGATCCAAGGGCAAGCCTCTACAAACCAGAAGTTTGCCGAGATGAACACTCGTTTAGACTCGTCTCTCACTGACTTCTCCACTCAGATCACCACCTTAAACAACAAGATCAAGCAGCTAGAGAAGGGGAAAGCAAGTACAAGTGGTCAGAATAGCCTACCGGGCTAGTATGAGCAGAATCCTATGGAATATGCCAATGCCATCACGTTAAGAAGCGGCAAAGAGCTAGCACCTACGTTTACTCCTAAGAACAACGAGGACGTTGTAATTCAAGAGGGGGAGGGTAAGCTTTCCGCTGATGATGAGATCAACTTTGACAATGTCTGGTTTCAAGGGCCAAGAAGAGGAGACAAAGCGGTTGTTGAGAAGAAAGCGGAGCAAACTACTAAGGAGAAGGATGCTTATGTACCTCCACCGTATGTACCTAAGCTGCCTTTTCCTGGCCGTTTAAAGAAACAACTCATAGAGAAGCATAGAGTCTTGTTTGAGAAGCATCTTAAGGACGTAGAGATCAAGGTACCTCTCGTGGACTGCCTTGCAATGATGCCTAAATGCACCAAATTCTTCAAAGACACTCTTGTGAAGAAGAATAAGGAAAGTAAGGAGGTGCTTGTTCTAAGTGAGGAGTGTAGTGCTGTGATACATAAGGAAATAGTCCCTAAGAAGTTGGGAGACCCTGGAAGCTTCACTATACCCAGCGCTTTAGGTCCTTTGGAGTTCAAGAGTTGCCTTTGTGATCTTGGAGCTAGCATAAATCTGATGCCTCATTCTGTGGCGAAGATGCTTGGCTTTACCCGTTTCAAAGACTGTAGAATCTCGTTGGTACTGGCTGATAGGAGTGTGAGGCTACCAGTCGGGCGGCTTGAAGATCTATCAGTGCGAATCAGCGGTGTGAACGTGCCTACGGACTTTGTCGTGTTGGAGATGGATGAAGAGCCTAAGGACCCGCTCATCCTTGGAAGGCCATTCCTTGCAACCGCCGGGGCTATCATTGACGTCAAGAACGGGAAGATTGCCTTGCACTTGGGAAAGGATATAAGGCTGAACTTCGATATCAATGAGGTTCTGAAGAAGCCGACTATAGAAGGGCAAGCTTTCTACATTTACACATTGGATGCCTTAGCAGATGAGTTACTGGAAGAGCTGTCTCAGGAAGATCATTTGAAGTTGGCACTGACTAAGGAGCCAGGAGAGTTTGGCTATGTGGATCAGAGGGCCCAGGAGTACGTCAACTTGCTGGATTCTAGGAAGGTTGCTAAGAATTATGAAAGCTGCTGCCTAGAAATCGACTCTGAAATCGATGTTATCACTCGATCCATATGTCAGATCGACAAGGCAATCGAGAACACAACTCGATCCGGTGCAACAATCGACAGTCAGATCGAGAGGGGTGATCGATCCGGGAAAACAATCGAGTCAAAGATCGAGAAAGACCTTCCGATCAGTTTGGGGTCTAATCCGGAGATCGACTCAGCGTCTCGATCCCTTACTCGATCCACATTAAATCCAGTAAGTGAATCGAGCGAAACCACTCGATCTAGACGACATCGAGAGCAAGATCGACTGGACGACTCGATTTCAGAAGGGATAACGGTTGAAGGAAGCAGTCTTAAGGGCCATGACTCGGGTTCTAAGGAGGGCTCCAAGGAGGAAAACAATAACAACAGCCACGAGGATGACTGGAGCGAGCTGTTAGCCCCAAAGGTGGACCTTAAGGAGCTCCCAAAAGGGCTAAGGTATGCTTTCTTAGGGCCTAATAACACCTATCCCATGATTGTGAATGAAAACATAAGTGATGATGAGTTGCACTCGCTCCTGACTGAGCTGAGAAAGTATAGGAAGGCCATTGGGTACTCTCTTAGTGACATCAAGGGCCTTTCACCAATGCTTTGCACTCACAGGATTCACTTGGAGAATGAGAACGCCTCTTCTATAGAACATCAAAGGCGTTTGAATCCTAATTTGAAAGAGGTTGTTAAGAAAGAGATCCTTAAGCTTTTAGAGGCTGACGTGATCTATCCCATAAGTGACAGCACGTGGGTTTCTCCAGTACACGTGGTGCCTAAGAAGGGAGGGATCACGGTAATAAGGAACGATAAAGATGAGCTTATTCCTACTAGGACCATCACTGGTCATAGCATGTGTATTGATTATAGGAAACTTAATCTTGCAACTAGGAAGGATCATTTCCCTTTACCCTTTATTGATCAAATGCTTGAGAGATTTGCTAATCACCCTTACTACTGTTTCCTCGATGGGTATAACGGTTTCTTTCAGATACCAATTCACCCAAATGATCAGGAGAAGACGACCTTCACATGTCCCTATGGTACCTTCGCTTATCGAAGGATGCCATTTGGATTGTGTAACGCACCGGCTACGTTTCAGCGGTGATTGATGTCGATCTTCTCCGATCTAATAGAAGAGATGGTAGATGTGTTTATGGATGACTTCTCTATCTATGGTGCGTCCTTTTCTGCATGTTTGTTGAATCTTTGCAGGGTACTAAAGCGTTGTGAAGAGACAAACTTGGTGCTAAACTGGGAGAAGTGCCACTTTATGGTTAAGGAAGGGATCGTGCTTGGTCATAAGATATCAGAGAAGGGCATTGAGGTTGATCAGGCTAAAGTGGAAGTCATGATGGGTCTTTAGGTGCCGGTTAACGTTAAGGGAGTCAGAAGTTTCTTGGGACACGCCGGGTTCTATAGGCGCTTCATCAAGTACTTCTCCAAGATTGCACGCCCTCTTACACGGTTGTTGTGCAAAGAAGCTGAGTTTGTGTTTGATGAGGAGTGTTTGCGAACTTTCGTGACCATCAAGATAGCCCTTACATCAGCCCCTATAGTTCAAGCACCTGACTGGACACTACCCTTAGAGATCATGTGCGATGCTAGTGACTACGCCGTAGGAGCCGTTCTTGGTCAGAGGAAAGACAAGAAGCTGCACGTAATTTACTATGCTTCAAGAACCTTGGATGACACGCAAACGAGGTACACTACTACAGAGAAAGAGTTGCTTGCAGTAGTGTTTGCCTTTGAGAAGTTCCGGTCGTATCTTGTGGGTTCCAAGGCTATTGTCTACACAGATCACGCGGCTTTGCGATACATCTATTCAAAGAAGGACACTAAGCCTCGGCTTTTGAGGTGGATCCTCTTGCTTCAGGAGTTTGATATGGAAATTAAACATAAGAGGGGGATAGAAAACGGAGTTGCTGACCATCTCTCACGGCTAAGGATCAACGAGTCTCTGCCCTTAGATGATTCTCTCCCCGAAGAGCAACTCATGGTGATCACCACGACTCTTTGTGGAAGGCTAGAAGGGCAGTTTGAGGAGGTGTTGAGCTTCAAGGAGGAGGATCTCCCCTGGTACGCTGATGTTGTGAACTACTTAGCATGCGGAGAGGAGCCAACACATCTCAACAGCTATCACAAGAAGCGGTTCATGAGAGAAGCAAGTGACTACTTTTGGGACGAGCCCTACTTATACAAGAGAGGGGTGGACAGTCTGTACCGGAGGTGTGTCACGAAGGAAGAAGCTAGAGACATCCTCTTTCACTGTCATAGCTCTTCCTACGGAGGACACTTCGCTTCATTCAAGACTGCCACGAAAGTGTTGCAAGCTGGTTTCTGGTGGCCGTCCATCTAAAAAGATGCACACCAGTTTGTGAAGAGCTGTGAGGCGTGTCCACGAGAAGGGAATATCACTAAGAGGAACGAGATGCCTCAGGTTCCTATCTTCGAGGTTGACGTGTTTGACGCGTGGGGCATAGACTTCATGGGGCCATTTCCTTCTTCATACGGCAACAAGTACATCTTAGTAGCAGTTGATTATGTCTCCAAAATAGGTTGAGGCTGTTGCTTCCCCTACAAACGATTCTAAGGTGGTGATCAAGCTGTTTAAAAGCATCATTTTCCCGAGGTTTGGGGTACCAAAGGTGGTTATAAGCGATGGAGGAAGCCACTTCATAAACAACATCTTTGAGAGCCTTTTGAGAAAGTACAGCGTTAAGCATAAAATGGCTACACCGTATCATCCTCAAACGAGCGGTCAAGTGGAAGTCTCCAACCGGCAAATCAAGGCTATACTGGAGAAGACGGTCGGAGCAACAAGGAAAGACTGGGCAGTAAAGCTGGACGACGCTCTTTGGGCCTACCGTACCGCCTTTAAAACACCGATTGGTACGACCCCTTTCACTCTGCTCTATGGCAAAGGATGTTACCTCCCAGTTGAGCTGGAACACCGTGCATTGTGGGCTGTAAAGAGGCTGAACTTTGACCTCAAGACTGCTCAAGAGAGGCGCCTCATCCAGCTACATGAACTGGACGAACTAAGGTTGAACGCTTATGAGAGCTCTCGGATATACGAGCGGACTAAGGAAGCTCAGGACAAAACATTGGTTGCCAAGGAGCTCAAGGAAGGAGGTTTGGTGCTGCTGTACAATTCAAGGCTCAAACTCTTCCCGGAAAAGCTGAAGTCAAGGTGGAGCGGGCCGTTTGTGATCCAAGAAGTGCTGCCTTATGGAGCTGTTACATTGATGGGCAAGAGTGACAGTGCATTCACCGTGAACGGACACAGGGTCAAGCCTTACTTGGTGGACAGCTATGACAAGGGGAGTACCTCGGTGCTTCTCCAAGACCCACCATCTGCCTAAACCAAGTAAAGTCTAGCTAAAGACGTTAAAGAAAGCGCACTTGGGAGGCATTCCCATGTCTATCTTGTACATATTTCTGCTTTATTTCTCTTTCAGTTTTATGTTTTTATTTTGCAAGTGTGTAGGAACAGGTATGAGGAGTCTAAACCTCGATCTTGAAGTCCAAAAGAGCGGTAGGGGTTAAGAAAAGGCTAGAGATCGAGTGCTAAATCGACTAATCCTGACTCGATCTTTGCTACATCGAGTTAGTGAATCGAGAGGAGCCAGTCGATCTAGACGAGAACGAGTGATAAGATAGATCTAGTTGAAAACGGATCGATCGATCCTAAATGGATTGACCGATCTAATTTTTCTCGGGAAATCCTTAAAAGACAGATCGATCACTCGACTCGATCCATCACTCGATCTAAGCCAAATCGACCCCCAAATCGAGGACGTAGCTCGATCACGAGGACTTAGCCGTGGAGCCAAAATCTCAATGATCGAGAGAGCCAATCGATCCGGGACTCGATTCATCATGAATCGAGTCACAAATCGAGTAACCCTCTCGATCTAAGCCATTATGGGCATGAGATCGAGTCCTAGATCGACCAAACGGACTCGGTAACATTTTCTTTCCCTCCTTTATTCTTTTCCCTCCAATTTTTAAATTCAAAACTGGGTCAAGGCAAGCATCTTTGACCATAAAAGATGTGCCTTGACCAAGAATTGTGTCAGAAACCACCTCCTTTTACCCATAGTTTTGTTTCTTGTTGGCCTTTAAATGTTTTCGACAACTTCACACTCTTTCATTCTTGTTTTCTCGAAATTTTAAACAAAGAGAGTGAGAGTTATTTGTTTTCTAAAGGCTAACAAGCTTTTTAACAATCTCTGCAAAAGGTATTTTCGGATATTTGATAAAAATCTTAAGAAAAATTCCCTTTTATTTCGGCTTTGATTGTTTTAGATGCTAGGGCAGTTTTGAATTTTTAAATTTAGCAAAATAATAGGAAAAATCCTGGATTTTCTAGTATCTCTAGATTCGATTCTCCTTTATTTTGCTATAATTTTTATTAATTCCCCAAAATTCTAGGGTTTTAGTTATAAGCTTTCCTCTTCGCCTCTCTTCTTCTCTCATCCGATCGCCGTTTTGCTTATCAAATTGCTTGAGAAATTTGTTTCAGGCACAATGGCTCCCAAGAGAACGAGAGAAGAGACAGCACAAGAGGGAGAAGGACATGAGGTGGCTGTTAAAGAGAGGGTCAGATGGGGTAAGGATGAGAAGAGGGACAAGAAACGGCTTGAAAGGCTTCGGTTTGAGCCTACTATGTTTGCAGACCGGGAGCTACTGTTTAAGCTAGGTATCCTTGGAGATTTTGACCAGCTCCTCAAGAACATTGGCTTAAGATGTCTGTCACAAATGGATTGCCCAACCATTCCAGAAGTGACAATAGACTTTCTTGCCACGTTGGAGTTTCGTTACGAGAACCCTAGCGCCCCCGTTCCTTCACAAGGCCGTCTCTCTTTCAAGATTGAACGTCAAGCCTTCAGCCTCTCAATCCCCGAGCTGTGTCAAGCATACGGTCTCAACGCAGCCGCCACCAAGATCGAGTTCCCCTCCTTCAAGCGAGCAAACGATTTTTGGGACTTGATCAGCAAGGAAGACTACATGGCCAACACCGCCAAAATCAAGAGAGTGAGAAGCCCGGTGCTGAGGTACACCTTGAAGCTGATCGCCAACACATTCAGCGGAAGGTCAGTTGCTCCCACGGTCACGAAGACCGAGCTTTGCTTCTTAATCCAAGGCGTGAAGCATTTGTTGTGTGATCCGGCTGAGAATGAAGAACCTATGGAGGAAGAACTTGGCGACGAGGTGAACTATGGATGCGTGCTTGCTGCCTCCTTGGTGAAGTACAAGGCTTATGCCTTGCGGTGCATTTCAACCTCTTCTTTCATTGGCGGCTTCCTCGCTCCTCTATTCATACAAGCCGGCGTACCTATACACGATTTCGCACCCGTCCTGGCTAGAGCTTTCATGGATGAGGTCTACATGAGGAATACCGACAGCTTGGGATGCACGCCAGCAAAAGGGTTCTACGCTTATCTTTTCATCGACGACGAAAACGAGAAGAGAATGTGCATCCTACCAAACAAGGACGAGACCGAGCTGCTTAGCGTTGGGAACATCGAGTTCTTACCAACAGAAGTGGAGTGCTTTGCTCCTCAAGGAGGGACGCCTGCCCCAGCGATTGCTCCTCGTCAAAGGTCTGAGTCCCCAGCCATGGAAGATGAGATGCCCAAGGCTTACGCCCTTCCCAAGATAGACTTTGAGCCGAGAACCAAAACGGAGAAGTTCCTAGCATCTGTTGTGGAAATGCAAAGGAAAATCAACAAATGTCAAGGTAAAATGCTCAAGAAACTTGCCAAGAAGGTCAAACCGCTTCAAGGAGGCTCGCCTAAGAAAGATGCAAGTGAAGAAGTTCAACAACCCGAGAAGAGGAGGCTTTCAACCGGTGGAGTTGTCATCCGTGAGACTCAAGGCAGCAACATTCAACCTGCGCGTCTCTCTCTGCAAGAGCCAGGCTCCAAAGGCAAAGCTGTGGAATCTAGCTCCTCTGGAACGTCCTCAAGTTCCAGCCGAGACTAGACCCAAGGTAACAACCTTCTTCCATTGTACATACCGCTCATGTTTGCTTGTTTTTGCTTTGTGTTTTGATGCTCCTTTGAATTTGTTTGCCACCAGGATGGTGTCAAGCAAGTTTGGGGGAGTATATGTGTGGTTTAACTTGTGTTTTTGGATCTTATTTTCCCTTTAGCATCCTTGAGTCTTCATTACATGAAAAATTGGTAAAATTTTTAAAATTTTTTCAAAGATTCATGTAGTTGCATTCATCTCATTGAGCATTTTAGGATTGAGTCTAGAATCTTAAAGCATCTAGGTTGTTAATATTCGCATAAGGGGTTAGAGATTTTCTTAAAAAGGTGTTTTAAACTCATGAATTGTTTCAATGCCCTAGTTAGTAGTTCTCTAATGCTTTGCTCATACTTTGAAAGTAAGTTCTTACCATGCTTGGATCGCTTGCTATGATTTTCGTGACTTAAGTTGAACAGACATGAATTGAATCCTTTCCTACTAAGTGAGAACCTTAATCTGAATTTGAATTATCACTCTTGTGCATTTGAAATGAAATACATAGATCACATATACATATTCAGGCTTTCTTACCCCTTTTTACCACTCTTTGTAAGTCTGAATAGAACTCCACACCATGAACCTTGCCTTCCTTTCAAGCCAAATATTTCTTGTGTGATGTGAGGCCTTATTTTTGGATTAAACTTGGTATAAAGTGTTAGGTTTAGGCGACATGGTTAGGCTTTCATATTGATGCTAGCTTTGCATTTTGAAGCTAGTTTTAGGTTTGTTTTGGGGTAGGGATTTGCTGGTGTTAAAAAGAATCTTGTTTATGTGTTTTCAGTTTAAAAAGAATGGTGTTTGGAGTTTGAAAATAAAGGACTCATGGTTTTAAGTGGTGGTGTTGTTCTGTTTTTAAATAAAAGCTCAGTTTTAAAAGAAAAGGAGGTAGCTCTCAAAAAAAAAAAAAAAAAAAAATTAAAATAAATCAGAAAGAAAAAAGCCAAAAGGCCAAAGTTTAAAAAGAAAAAAAATAATAAATAATAATAAGAGAAGAGAGCTACCAAGATTTAAAGAAAGAGCTTCATGTTTGTGTTTGGCCACCACTAGCCTAATAAAAGTAAAGTTGTCTCCTGTTTTCGTGGGTTGTGCTTGGCTTCTTGCCTTGTCGTTTGGGTAGTTTCTAGAGGGTGAGTGAGCTCGAAAAAAGAAAGAAATTGAGAGGGGTTTAGGATCATTGTTAGTGTATATGTGTAGATGAGAGTTAAGTCATGTATGCATCAATTGTCTTTACCTTTAGCATTATGCAAAAGTTCAATCCTTTTTGAGATAACCCATTGTTTGAATTACCCGCTTGAATGAGATCATCTTTGTCTCATAACCTTGTCCGTAGCCAAATGTATTCTGTTCTAAGTGCATAAGTGTGATTCACGGTTTGATCATTAATTGAATGTTAAAGGTTAGGATTCTTGGATTGTTTGGAATATGAGAGTCATGATCTGAATTTCTCTGTGTGATGAGTATAGCTAAGTTCTTTGGAGTATGAGTGTGCGCATTGCATTTTAGAACTAGTAACTAGGACATTGAGATTGATTCATTTGAAAGGCACCTTTGCAAGAAGCTTAAACCCCCGTCTTTTCTAAAACCTTTCTTCTTTTCTTATTTTCTATTGCTTGAGGGCAAGCAAGAAGTAAGTTTGGGGGAGTTGATGTTACTGCATATTGCATGTATTTTGCATACATATTAGTTAGCTTTTCATGCATTTACATCACGCTTTAGACTAGATTGCATCACTTAGGGTCCTAGAGCATTCTCGCACCAGCATACGCATGTTCCTTGCATTTTGCATCACATTCAGGTTGTTTCTGGCTACTTTGGAGTCGTGGAGGTTCGTGGACGTGCTGAAGCTGTTGTGGCGGTTCGTGGAAGGTCGGATGTTTGTTATGGACCAGAGATCGGGGAGCAGATCGAGCATGGCAGGTCGATCTAGATGAGATTGACCAGAAGATCGAGACACCCAGGCGATCCAAGGGAAATGATCGAGACGAAGATCGAGTGGAGCAATCGATCAGATGGTACGGACGTAAATGACGCCAAGCAGAGCGAGAGCCGGATCGAGTCCACCACTCGATCCAACAGAAGATCGATACCAAGATCGGATGCAACACTCGATCCACCGAAGATGATCGAGACCCAGATCGAGTTGAAGACACGATGTCCGAAAGTGATCGAGAGAGCCGCTCGATCCCGAAGTCGATCTTTGTCCTTTCAACCGCTTTTGGCCGCTAGCGAGGGGGGGGGGGGGGGGGCATCCAGCTGTTTTCGACATTTTTGGAAGGCGGCGATGTCTTTTTCCAGACACACTTTTTCATTCTTATCTTTTTATGCTTTTCTCTCTGGTTTGGACATCCTCCGCCATTGTTAGACTTTGAGCTTTGTTCTTGAATATTTTCGAATCATTTAAGTTTTAAGGAATCGTTTTCATGTTCATCGCTTCATCTTTCATGTTTATTTCGGTTATTCTCATATGTAGCGAGTAGTTTCATTTGGGTCTCGGGGTTGAGAGGATTCACGGGGTCTAAGGGGTTTTCAAGTTGGTAGTTTTCTTGTTCCTAATGGCTTTCTCTTCTAGGATGTTGAGTCCCTAAGGCTTAAAGACTCTCACGCCAAGATCTTTATGATCAGAGAGGTCTCTTACCTTGACAGGATCCAGAGATCTCTGAAAATCACATCCTAGAGACTAGTTACCGTTTCCCAAAAGCCATGGAAGTTTAGGGGACTAGTTAGGCCATGTGTTTGAAATCTGAGTTCATTGCCCTTCAACCTCTCTTTCCACCAGAAGCCATGGGTTTGGAGGAGAGGATGAAGGAGTGATCCATACCGAAAGCCACGGATGGATCTTGTTTTCATTTTCAAGGCTTAGAGAATCTCACAAAGTGAGTCGATTTAAAGTTTTCTACCCCAACTTGGACCCTTGAAACCCCAGACCATGAATCTCAACCCTAGACCCTTCTTTCCTAGCATTCTTACATCTTCGTTAGTCATTTGCTTGATATTCGCCGCATCCTGGTCGTTAGTTTCATCGCACTTGCATTTTTAGACGAGATCGATCATTGTTGCTCGATCTAGTGGTCGATCCCGTGGTCGATCAACTAGTCGATTTTTAGTAATTCATAGCTTTGCATTTTAATTATTCCGCTTGTTCCTCGTAGTAGTTTAATCATTCCTGGTATTTTTAAAATAGTTTTGAATTTCATTTGGTTGCTGCATATAGTTTTGAGGATTTTTACAAGATCGCCTGTTATTCGCTTAGCTTTACACTGCTCTTGCATTCTCTTTGATTTTCCTAGCTCCTAGAAATGGATTGACTCTCACTTGCATACTGTACTACAACCTAAGTGTTGCATTTGAGTTTGATAGCCTCATTGCATCCTTACCCTTGTAAAGAAAGTAGTTATCAGACCTCACTGAACCGCAGCTACAAGACTCCCAAGAACTAGAGATACCCATTCCAAACAAAGGCGCCATGACCAGACAAAGGGCTCGCTCACTTCAAAACAAGTATAACCAAGCTATACTACAAGAAATGGCCCAAGCGGATCAAGAAAGCAACATAAACACATGGACCGGCTCCTTTGAATATCTTCAAGACCAAAGACAAGACCCAACAGACACAATTCAAGGAAGCTGACCTTTGTTACCCAATGAAGCCCACAACATGTTGTTTACCGTTCACATCCAAGGAGAAAAGTCGTAAAAAGGAATCAAGAATCAACATTTAAAATCATCAAACGGCTAGTCAAGGTAAGTATCTAAATTATTTCAATCATTTTTATGGTATGACTAATCCCAAATTTTGCTCCTCTTTATTAGCTCTTTGATTTAATTTATGTTATTTTATTTAATACATTTATGTATTTTCGGTCTTTCACTTTTGTATTTTTTTTTTGCATTTATTTTAATTTCTTAAAGCTGAAGAACCATTATATAAGGTTCCCCTGCAGCATTGTAATTTGCTACCTTTTGATTTTCTAATAAAATAACGAAATTTCTTCACATAAGATCATATCTTGTGTTCTTTCTCTTTTAAACCTTGTCGAGATCATTGCCTCCAAGTTTATAGAGAAGTTTTCTGTGTTGTATCAAAATCCAATCCATAGCTTTGTGGTGCACTTCGATCCCCCAGTTTTTATTTTAAAACCATCCGACCATCGGTCCAATAGTCTGAGCTCCTCGACCGTTCGACCAAAATTTCATCGTTCCATTGTACCGCCCATCGTCACGCGTACCATCCGTCTATCAAACTAGAAGGAAGAAGTGTGTACGTACAAGTCTGTACACAAACACCTAGGAAACCATGTACATCAAGAGTCAAAACATGGCCATGGAGAACAACAAGCCTTTGGCTTTACCGGTTACCCTTAAAGGGGTTAGAGATGCTAAGGCCTAGCACAGTTGACCCCCAAGTCCTGAATGAAAGAAGAGAGCAAGATGAAGTCTTCGGCTTGCTCATGACCCTCAGCCTGACTTACAATGATTTAATCAAGCATCTTCTCAGAGCAGAACAGTTGCCAACTCTGGAAGAAGTCTGCTCTCAAATCCAAAAGGAACAAGGATCTCTTGGCCTATTTGGAGGAAAAGGGGAACTTGTTTCAGCTAACAAGGGCGCTTACCATTTTGATGAGAAGAGAAGCCCATTCTGTGATCATTGCAAGAAGAAGTGGCACATTAAAGAAAAATGTTGGATCCTTCACCCACACCTCAAACCAAGCAAGTGGAAAGAAGGAAAGGCTAGCTATGCAGCTGAGAATGCTACACACAAGGGCAAACATCTAAGACAAACTCTGGAGGGGAAGGGGCAGCCAACTCATCTCAATTTGTGACAAAAACAGACTTAGATGCCTTGATCAAAGCGCTTAAAGAATCTGGTAACACTCTTGGTACCTCCTTTCATGTAATGAAGCATTATGGTAATTCATATAGCTCTTCATATACGCTTAGGATTAAACCATTGATTATAGATTCAGGAGCCTCTCATCACTTGATTAGTAATTTAAACCTGATTAGTAATGTAAAACCAACAGTAGGAAATGTTGAAATTGCTAATGGGGAAAAGGTGCCTATTAAAGGCATAGGAGAATTGAAACTCTTTGATAGATCATCTAAAGCGTTTTATATGCCTACCTTCACATCTAATCTTTTATCTGTTAAGAAAGCTACAACTGATTTAGATTGCATTGCTATTTTTGGACCTAATGATGTGTGCTTTCAGGATATTAAAACCAGAAAAATGCTTGGAAAAGGGACTACTAAAAATGATCTATATGTCCTTGAAGACACTATGTTTCTTTCTCCTACTAATAATGTTGTAGCTTCTGCTAATAATGCGATTTGGCATGCTAGACTATGACATCCTCATGCTCGTGCATTGAGTCTTTTATTGCCTAAAGTTGTTTTTAAGAATGATGAATGTGAGGCTTGTATCTTAGGAAAACATTGTAGAACTGTTTTTCCCAAATCATCTACTATCTATGAAAAATGTTTTGATCAAGTGCATTCAGATGTATGGACATCACCATGTG
The DNA here is from genome assembly GCA_911865555.2 of Thlaspi arvense. Lineage (NCBI taxonomy): Eukaryota > Viridiplantae > Streptophyta > Magnoliopsida > Brassicales > Brassicaceae > Thlaspi > Thlaspi arvense. The sequence goes on from OU466857.2 coordinate 29,792,908, forward strand.
AACCTAGAGATCAAAACAAATATTTTGTTACTTTTATAGATGAAAAGTCTAAGTATACTTGGGTAACTCTCCTCCCATCAAAGGATAGAGTCTTTGAGGCATTTAAAAAATTTCAAAACCATATAACTAACCATTTTAATGCCAAGATTAAGATTTTTAGATCAGATAATGGGGGCGAGTACACAAGCAATGTTTTCCGAGAACATCTTACCTCACAAGGCATCATTCATCAAACTAGCTGTCCTTACACACCTCAACAGAATGGTGTAGCTGAGAGGAAGAACAGACATCTAATGGAAGTGGCAAGATCCATGATGTTTCAGCACAATGTACCAAAACGGTTTTAGGGGGATGCGGTTCTTACAGCTTGTTATCTCATCAACCGGACTCCCACTAAAGTTCTGAATGATTCATCACCCTACGAGGTACTCAACTCAACTAAACCCTCTCTTGATCACTTAAGGGTATTTGGGTGTGTTTGCTTTGCTTTCATTCCAGGAGATCATAGAACAAAGCTGGAAGCTAAGAGTATTAGGTGCATGTTCATTGGCTACTCTACTACTCAAAAGGGGTACAAATGCTACAATCATGATACACGCCGGGTCATAGTCTCTCAAGATGTCAAGTTCTTGGAATCAGAAAGCTTATACTCTAAACAACCGTGGGAAGACTTACAAGGACTCTCCACTTCTACCTCTGATAGAGCGGCTAACCTAAGACTCCTCTTAGATCACCTTGGCGTGACTACTCCGGATTCTTCTACTAGAGCTCCTGCCGTTGATCCTGAGGGGGGGAATGGTGAACAAACCACTGAGCAAGCAGACTTGGAGACCCAAGCAAACGGTCAGGATCAAGCAGAAGGGAAAGGCAGGATCCATCAAATTGGGTTAACACAAGGGTGTACTATAATGGCAATGCAGTAGCCCATCCTACTCAAGTAACCTGCTCTTTTGCGCGGTTTCCAAAGGAGCATCAAGCCTTCCTAGTAGCATTGGAGCAAGGTCATGTACCTAAGACCTATGAAGAAGCAATAGATCATGAGGTATGGCGTGAAGCAATCAGTGAAGAAAGAGGTGCTATGGAGAGAAATCACACTTGGGATGAAGCTACATTACCCAAAGGAAGAAAACGGTTAGCTCAAGATGGGTCTTCACTATCAAGTACAAAAGCAATGGTGAGATAGAGAGGTATAAGGCTCGGCTAGTTGCAAGAGGCTTCACTCAGACCTATGGAGAAGACTATGGGGACACGTTTGCACCAGTGGCTAAACTCCACACGATTAGAGTAGTCATCTCTCTCGCCGTGAATCTAGAATGGGATCTTTGGCAAATGGATGTGAAGAATGCATTCTTGCAAGGAGAGCTTGAGGAGGAAGTCTATATGACACCACCACCAGGTGTGGAAGAAGACATCATCAGTGGGAAAGTGTTAAGACTGAGAAAGGCTATATATGGTCTTAAGCAATCACCAAGAGCATGGTACCACCGGTTGAGTAGAGTTCTATTCGATAAGGGATTCAGCAGATCAGAAGCGGATCATACCTTATTCACTCTCACCAGCCAAGAAGGTATAGTAGTCATTCTCATTTATGTAGATGATATAATCATCTCTGGGAATGACAAGTTAAACATTCTTGCCACTAAAGACTATTTAAAGAATGTTTTTGATATTAAAGATCTAGGTGAACTAAAATACTTCTTAGGTATTGAAGTTTGTAGATCTAAAGAAGGCTTGTTTCTCTCACAAAGAAAATATATGCTTGATATGTTGAGTGAAACAGGAGATCTTGGAGATAAAGTAGCTAAAACTCCTCTTGAAGATAGCTACAAAGTGGACCGAAAGGGGGAGCTAGAAGATGAACCCTTTGAAGATATCACACAATATCGCAGGATGGTTGGTAAGCTAATCTATCTTACCATAACTAGACCTGACTTGTGTTTTGCTGTGAATCAGGTTAGCCAACACATAAAAACCCCAAAGCTGTATCACTGGAGCATGGTCAAGCGCATTCTCAGCTATGTCCAAGGAACAATCGGTCATGGCATTTGGATGGGTTGCAACGGAAGCTCAGAGATTGTGGGTGATGTCATTGCATATTGCATACATTTTGCATACCCATTAATTAGCTTTTCATGCATTTGTATCATGTTTTAGGATAGATTGCATCACTTAGAGTCCTAGAGCATTCTTGCATCAGCATATGCATTTTCCTTGCATTTTGCATCACATTCAGGTTGTTTCTGGCTGCTTTGGAGTCGTGGAGGTTCGTGGACGTGTTGAAGCTGATGGAGCAGTTCGTGGGAGCTCGGAAATATGCTAAGGACCAGAGATCAAGTAGCAGATCGAGCATGGCCGGTCGACCTAGGAGTTGATCGACCAGAAGATCAAGCCAACTAGGCGATCCAAGGAAAATGATCGAGACGGAGATCGAGTGAAGCAATCGATCAATCGGTACGGACGTAAATGACGCCATGCAGAGCGAGAGTCAGATCGAGTACACCACTCGATCCAGCCGAAGATCGATACCGAGATCGGATGCAACACTCGATTTGCCGATGATGATCGAGACCCGGATCGAGCCGAAGACACGATGCCCGGATATGATCGAGAGAACCACTAGATCTTGGAGTCGTTCTCTGTCCTTTCAACCATTTTTGGCTGCTAGCGAAGGGGGGACCATTTGCTTGTTTGGGCATTTTAGGCAAGGCGGCGACACCCTTTTTCGATAACTTTTAGATCTTATTTTTTTCCTGAAGTTTTCTCTCTCGTTTTTTGAAGAAGAACACCATTGTTGAAACTCCTGTTTTTCTTTTAAGCTTTTGTATTCAAATCATTATCGTTTAATCCAGTTTTTCTTTCATGTTTATCGTCTCGTTTCTTATGCTTTGCTTGATTTACTTAATGTGTAGTGAGTAGTTCCTTTGGGTTCGGGGTTGAGAAGATTAAGGGGTTAAAAGGGTTCTGATCTTGGGTTTTTCTAAATGTTTTTAAAGGCTATCTCTTCTAAGGTGTTGAAATCTTAATGCTTGAAGACTCTCACGCCAAGAGCTTCATGATCCGAGAGGTTCTTTACCTTGACAAGATCCAGGAGCCTCAGAAGATCACACCTTAGAGACTAGTTACCCCTTCCTATAAGCCATGGAAGTTTGGGGGATTAGTTAAGCCATTTACTTGAAATCTGTTTTCCTTGCCTTTCGACCTCTCTTTCCACCAAAAGCCATGGGTTTGGAGGAGAGGATGAAAGAGTGATCTATACCGAAAGCCACGGATAGATCTTGTTTTGTTTTCAAGGCTTAGAGATCCTCACCAAGTGAGTAGATCTAAAGTTTTAAAACCAAGGTCGAACCTTTGAAACCCCTAACCATGAATCTCAACCCTATGCCCTTTCTTTTAGCATCTTTACCTCTATTCTCCTCATTCGCTTGTTATCTGATAGCATCCTGGTCATTAGCTTTACTGTTCTTACGATTTTAGACGAGATCGATTGTTATTGCTCGATCTAGTGGTCGATCTCGTGGTCGATCCACGAGTCAATTTTTAATAATTCGAAGCTTTCTCCTTTAATTAATCTGTTTGTTTCTCATTGTACTTTCTTGCTTTCTAGTATTTATAAAATAGGTTTCATTCTGTTTAAGTTGATGCATATTGTTTTTAGATATTTTACCATAAACTGTCTCATTTTGCTTAGATTTGCTTTAGACCTTGCATTCTCTGTGCATTCTCTATCTCCTAGAAGTGGATTGACTCTCTCTTGCTCGCTATACTACAGCATTGCTTGCATTAGAGTTTGATAACCTCTCTGCATCATAAAACCTGCTTGAGAAAATGCTTTATCAAATGGCGCCATTGCCATTCTAGGACTGTTTAGAGAACATAGAGATTTGGGTCTTAGCAAAGACTAAGTCTTTACCTTTTTCAAGTTACTAATACTTCTACTCTCACACGTGTGTTTTCAGGTACATGAATCTTCGTTCAAGGGGAGACAACAATCTTCTACAACCCTTAGACAACATTCATCAACTTGGTCACTCACGGCAAAGGAGAGTCAGAGAGCAAACAAGAGCATTTGAGGAGATTGTTCAGCACGGGTTGGTTGACTTTGAAGCTATGGCTGAACACGAGCATCCAGAAGGACCTCCTCTAGCAGGACGGGGCAATGGAAACCCCCAACACGCGGCTAGACCACCGAGGATCATAGGAGCCGGAGATGCTCCCAATACCCACCACAATATCTTTGGGATCACTCCTCCTCCTGTACAAAACAATACCTTCGAGATCAAGCCAGGTTTCATCTCCATGGTGCAAAACAACAAGTTCCACGGTCTAGCAATGGAAGACCCCTTGGAGCACCTAGACAACTTCGAGCAAGTATGTGGGATGATCAAGATCAATGGCATATCCGAAGATGCTTTCAAGCTGCGTCTCTTCCCCTTTTCACTCGGAGACAAAGCTAGACATTGGGAGAAGACCCTCCCACAAGGCACCATCACGTCATGGGCTGAGTGTAAGAAGGCATTTCTCTCAAAGTTCTTCTCATGCACAAGGACAGCTCAGTTGAGAAGCGAAATCAGTGGTTTCACTCAAAGGAACAATGAGACATTCAACGAGGCAATGGAGCGTTTCAAAGACTACACGATCCAACGTCCTCATCACGGGTTCAGCGAAGAGACTCTACTCAGTACCATATACCGTGGAGCTTCACCAAAGATCAGATTGTTGCTTGATACATGATAAACGGTTTCTTAGCTCATGTAGCAGAGAGGTTATTAAAACTCTAATGCATGCAATGTTGTAGTAAGCCAAGCAGGAGAGTGTCAATCCACTTCTAGGAGGCAGAGAATGCACAAAGAATGCAAGGTCCTAAGCTTATCCTAAGCCAACACCTAGCAAAATGCAAAGCTAGCAATCAATATGAAAACCAAATCATGTCGCCTAAACCTAACACTTTATGCCAAGTTCAAACCGAAAGTAAGGCCTCACAAAGATGTCACACAAGAACATTTGGCTTCAAAGGAGGGTAAGGTTCAAGGAGGGAGTTCTACTTAGGCTCACAAAGAGTGGTAAAAAGGAAGAAGAGAGCCTAAATATTTTAAAACCATGTGTTCATTTTCAAATGCATAAGAATGATAATTAGAGTTTCAAATTAAGGTTTTCACTTAGTAGGATGAGTTTCAAATCATGAGAGTTCAATTCAAGCCACGAAAATCCTAACTAGTGATCCAAGCATGGTTAGAACTTACTTTCAAAGCATAAACAAAGCATTAGAGAACTACCAACTAGGGCATTGAAATGATTCATAAGTAAAAACACCTTTTTAAGAAATTCTAACCCCTTATGCAAAATGCAAACAACCTAGGTGATATGAGAAACTCTAGACTCAATCCTAACATGTTTTTAAAAAGATGAATGCAACTACATGAATCTTTGAAAAAGTTTTTAAAAATTTTACCAATTTTTCATGACCTAAGACTCAAGGATGCAAAAAGGAAAATAAGATCAAAGAACACAAGATTAAATCACACAAGTACTCCCCCAAACTTACTTGACACCGTCCCGGTGGCAAACTCATCCGAAGGAGCATCAAAACACAATGCAAGAAACAAATATGAGCGGTTATATACAATGGAAGAAGGTTGTTATCTCTGGTCTAGGCTCGGCTGGAACTTGAGGATGTTCCAGAGGAGCTAGAGATCGTTGCTTTGCCTTTGTCAGCTGGTTCTTGGAGAGAATGGCACGCCGGCTGAATGTTGTCTCCTTGGGTCTCGCAGATCACAACTCCTCCGGTTGAGAGCCTTCTCTTCTCGGGTTGCTGCATCTCTTGGCTTGCAGCTTGCTTAGGCTGGCCTCCCTGAAGTGCTTTAACTTTCTTCCCAAGCTTCTTCAGCATCTTCCCTTGCCACTTGTTAATCTTCCTTTCCATCTCTACCACCGATGCTAGGAACTTCTCGGTTTTTGTCCGCGGCTCGAAGTCTAGTTTAGGAAGTGTGTAAGCCTCGGGCATCTCGTCTTCCGTGCCTGGAGACTCTGACCTTTGACGTGGGGCAATGGATGAAGCAGGCGGTCCTCCTAAAGGGGCAAAGCATTCTTCCTCCGTGGGTAAGAACTCGATGTTCCCAACACCAAGCAGCTCGGTTTCATCTTTGTTGGGGAGGATGCACACTCTCTTCTTGTCTTCGTCATCTATGAAGAGGTAGGCATAGAACCCTTCTGCTGACGTGCGTCCCAAGCTATCAGTATTCCTCATGTATGCTTCATCCATGAAAGCTCTGTTTTGAACGTGAGCAAAGTCATGGATGGTCACACCGGCTTGCACGAACAAAGGAGTAAGGAAACCGCCAATGAAGGAGGAGGTTGCCTTGCACCGTAAGGCATAAGCCTTGTACTTCACCAGGGAAGCCGTGAGCACACAGCCGTAGTTCACCTCATCGCCGAGTTCATCCTCTATGGGCTTTTCATTCGCATCCGGATCAGACACCAAGTGCTTCACACCTTGGAACAGGAAGCACAGCTCTGTCTTCGTGACAGTAGGAGCAACAGACCTTCCACTGAATGTATTGGCAATCAGCTTCAGAGTATACCTCAGCACCGGACTCCTAACTCGCTTGATCTTGGCGGTGTTGGCTTTGTAGTCTTCATTGCTGATCAGGTCCCAAAACTCGTCGGCTTTCTTGAAGGCTGGGAACTCGACCTTGTATGCATCAGCGTTGAGACCGTAGGCTTGGCATAGCTCAGGGATGGAGAGTGTGTAAGCTTGACGGCCAACTTTGAAGTAAAGGCGGCCTTGGGAAGGGACGGGTGCACTAGGATTCTCATACCGGAACTCCAAGGTGGCAAGGAAGTCTATTGTCACTTCAGGAATGGTTGGGCAATCCATCCGTGACAAACACCTCAAGCCAATGTTCTTGAGGAGTTGGTCGAAGTCCCCAAGAATCCCGAGCCTAGAGAAAAGCTCTCGATCAGCAAACTTTGTGGGTTCAAACCGGAGCCTCTGCAGTCTCTTCTTATCCCTCTTCTCATCTTTACTCCACCGGACCCTCTCTTGAGCTACCACTTCTTGTCCTTCTCCTTCTTGTGCTTGCTCCTCTCTTGTTCGCTTTGGTGCCATGGTTCCTGAAACAAAATCTAAAGATAATGATAAGCAAGCGGCGATTTGATGAGAATGAGAGAAGAGAAGGAGAGAATTTATAATAACTACCCTAGAATTTTGGGGAATAAATAAAAATCATAGCTAAATAAAAGGAAATCAAATCTTTAGATACTGAAAAATCTGGAATTATTCCATTTACTTAGCTAGTTTTAAAAATTCAAAACCAATCCTATATTCTAAAACAAGATCTTACGGATTTAAAGAAGATTTTCTTAAAACAAAATCATTAAATTTGAAAATACCTTTGCAAGAAGTTTAGAATATCTTTGCTAGCCTTTGAAAATTAAAACTCTTACTCTCTTTGTTTAAAAATCTCGAGCAAACAGGAATGAGAGGGTGAGAGGTAGGTTGAAATATTTAAAGACTTTAGCAAAACAAAAACAATGGGTGGTCAAAGTGGTTTCTGACAAAGTCTTGGTCAAGGCACATCTTTCATGGTCAAAGATGCTTGCCTTGACCAAGTTTTGAATTTAAAAATTGGAGGGAAAGGAGTAAAGGAGGGAAAGAAAATTGTTACCTCGGCATGAGATCGAGTCCATTTGGTCGATTTAGGACTCGATCTCATGCCTAAAATGGCTTAGATCGAGAGGGATACTCGATTTAAGACTCGATTCATAGTGAATCGAGTCCTGGATCGATTGGCTCTCTCGATCATTGAGATGTTGGCTCCTCGGCTAAGTCCTAATGATCGAGCTGTGTCCTCGATTTAGGGGTCGATTTGGCATAGATCGAGTGATGGATCGAGTCGAGTGATCGATCAGTTTTCAACAGATTTTCCCGAGATAAATTAGATCGGTCGATCCGATTCGGATCGATCGATCCTTTTTCGTCAAGGTCGATCTTGTCACTCGTTCTCGTCTAGATCGACTGGCTCCTCTCGATTCACTGACTCGATCTAGCAAAGATCGAGCCAGAATCAGTCGATCTAGCACTCGATCTCTAGCCTTATTTTAACCCCTATTGCCTCTTTAAAACCTCAAAGTCAAGGTTTAGACTCCTTATACCTGTTCCTACACACTTACAAAATAAAAGCATAAAACTGAAAGGGAAATAAAGCAGAAGTATGTACAAGATAAACATGGGAATGCCTCCCAAGTGCGCTTTCTTTAACGTCTTTAGCTAGACCTTACTTGGTGTAAGCGGATGGTGGGTCTTGGAGAAGCACCGAGGTACTCTCCTTGTCAAAGCTGTCTGCCAAGTAGGGCTTGACTCTGTGTCCGTTGACGGTGAAGGCACTGCCACTTTTTCCCATCAGAGTAACAGCTCCATACGGCAAGACCTCTTGAATCATGAACGGTCCCTGGCTTCTTCCTTTGTAACACATCTCCGGTACAAGCTGTCTACTCCTCTTTTGTATATGTAAGGCTCGTCCCAAAAGTAGTCACTAGCCTCCCTCATAAACCGCTTCTTGTGATAGCTGTTGAGATGTGTTGGCTCCTCACCACACGCTAGGTAGTTCACCACGTCAGCATACCACGGTAGATCCTCCTCTTTAAAACTCAACACTTCCTCAAACCTCCCTTCTAGCTTCCCACAAACAGCAGTAGTAATCGCCATAAGCTGCTCTTCTAGAAGGGAGTCATCTAAAGGGAGAGACTCGTTGATCCTTAGCCTTGAGAGGTGGTCAGCAACTCCATTTTCTGTCCCTTTCTTGTCTTTAATCTCCATGTCAAACTCCTGGAGTAACAGAATCCATCATAAGAGCTGAGGTTTAGTGTCTTTCTTCGAGTAGATGTATCGTAGGGCAGCGTGATCCGTGTATACAATAGCCTTGGAACCAACGAGATATGATCTGAACTTCTCAAAGGCGAAGACTACTGCAAGCAGCTCCTTCTCCATAGTGGTGTATCGTGATTGCGTGTCATCCAAGGTCCTTGAAGCGTAGTAGATCACATGTAGCTTCTTGTCTTTCTTCTGACCAAGGACGGCTCCTACGGCGTAGTCACTAGCATCACACATGATCTCAAAGGGAAGAGACCAGTCTGGTGCTTGGACTATAGGGGCTGATGTAAAGGCTTCCTTGATGGTCACGAAAGCCTTCAAACACTCCTCATCGAATACAAACTCAGCTTCCTTGCACAACAGCCGTGTAAGAGGGCATGCAATCTTGGAGAAATCTTTGATGAAGCGCCTATAGAACCATGCGTGCCCCAAGAAGCTTCAGATCCCTTTAACATTAACCGGCGGCTCAAGACCCATCATGACCTCCACCTTAGCCTGATCAACCTCAATACCCTTCTCTGATATCTTGTGACCGAGCACTATCCCTTCCTTAACCATGAAGTGGCATTTCTCCCAGTTCAGCACCAGGTTTGTCTCTTCACAACGTTTAAGTACCCTGCAAAGATTCAACAAACAAGCAGGAAAGGACGCACCATACACAGAGAAATCAGCCATGAACACCTCTACCATCTCCTCTATAAGATCAGAGAAGATAGACATCATACACCGCTGAAAGGTAGCCGGTGCGTTACACAATCCAAACGGCATCCTTCGATATGCAAAGGTACCGTAAGGACATGTGAAAGTCGTCTTCTCCTGATCGTTTGGGTGAATAGGAATTTGAAAGAAACCACTATACCCATCGAGAAAACAGTAGTAAGGGTGATTTGCAAGTCTCTCAAGCATTTGATCAATAAAAGGCTAGGGGAAATGGTCTTTTCTAGTCGCAAGGTTAAGTTTTCTATAGTTAATACACATTCAATGACCAGTAATGGTCCTAGTAGGGATTTTCATTCCTTATGACTGTGATCCCTCCCTTCTTAGGCACCACGTGTACAGGGGAAACCCACGTGTTGTCACTTATGGGATAGATCACGTCAGCCTCTAAAAGCTTAAGGATTTCCTTCTTAACAACCTCTTTCAAGTTAGGATTCAAACACCTTTGACGTTCTACAGAAGTGGCATTCTCATTATCCAAGTGAATCCTATGAGTGCAAAGCATTGGTGAAAGGCCCTTGATGTCACTTAAAGAGTACCCAATGGCCTTCCTATACTTTCTCAGCTCAGTTAGGAGCAAGTGCAACTCATCATCACTAAGGTTTTCGTTCACAATCACGGGATAGGTGTCATTAGGCCCTAAGAAAGCATACCTTAGCCCTTTTGGGAGCTCCTTTAGGTCCACCTTTGGGGCTAACAGCTCACTCCAGTCATCCTCGTGGCTGTTGTTGTTGCTTTCCTCCTTGGAACTCTCCCTTGAACTCGAGGCATGGCCCTTCAGACTGCTTTCCTCCATCGCTATCCCTTCTGAGATCGAGTACTCTGGTCGATTCTCCTCTCGATGTCGTCTAGATCGAGCCATTTCACTCGATTCACTTACTCGATTTGATATGGATTGAGTAAGGGATCGAGATGCTGAGTCGATCTCTTGATTGGACTCCAAAATGATCGGGAGGTCTCTCTCTATCGTCGACTCGATTGTTTTTCCTGATCGAGCATTCGTCTCGATCTGTCCATCGATTGTTGCACTGGATCGAGTTGTGCTCTCGATTGACTTGTCGATCTGTCCCCTGGATCGAGTGATAGCGTCGATCTCGGGGTCGATCTCTAGGCAGCAACCTTCTTCATTCTTGATAATCCTCCTCGAATCCAGCAGGTTCACGTACTTTTGGGTTCTCTGATCCAGATAGCCAAACTCCCCTGGCTCCTTAGTGAGTGCTAGCTTCAGATGGTCTTCTAGAGCTAGCTCTTCCAGCAACTCATCCGCCAAGGCATCCATCGTTTCGATATAGAAAGCTTGTCCTTCAATGGTCGGCTTCTTTAGAACCTTGTTGATGTCAAAGTCTAGCCTGATCTCCTTCCCCAAATGCAAGGCAATCTTCCCGTTCTTCACAACTATTATAGCCCCGGCGGTTGCAAGGAAAGGTCTCCCTAAGATGAGTGGGTCTTTAGGCTCCTCGTCCATCTCCAACACTACAAAGTCTGTAGGTACGTTTACACCACTGATTCGCACCGGTAAGTCTTCAAGCAGCCCCACTGGTAGCCTCACACTCCTATCAGCAAGCACCAATGAGATCCGACAGTCTTTAAACCGAGTGAAACCAAGCTTCTTAGCCATGGAGTGAGGCATCAAGTTTATGCTAGCCCCGAGATCACACAAGCAACTCTTGAACTCTAGAGGACCCAAAGCACAGGGTATAGTGAAGCTTCCAGGATCTCCCAGCTTCTTAGGCACTATCTCCTTATGAATAACCGCACTACACTCTTCACTTAGTACAAGTACCTCTTTGCTTTCTTTGTTCTTCTTCACAAGGGTGTCCTTGAAAAACTTGGCGCACTTGGGCATCATAGCGAGACAGTCTACAAGAGGAAGCTTAATCTCCACGTCTCTCAGGTGCTTCTCAAAAAGGATCCGATGCTTCTCTATTAGCTGCTTTTTGAAATGACTGGGGAATGGCAACTTCGGTACGTAAGGTGGGGGCACGCAAGAGTTCTTCTCCTTGGTGGTCTGCTCAGCTTTCTTCTCGGCTACCGCCTTATCTCCTCTCCTTGGCCCTTGGATCCAAACGTTGTCAAAGTTTATCTCATCATCATCAGCCAAAGGTTTACCCTCCCCCTCTTGAATTACAACGTCCTCGTTGTTCTTGGTAGAGACCGGAGGTTCGAGCTCTTTGCCGCTTCTCAACGTTATAGCATTGGCATACTCCTTGGGATTTTGCTCACACTTTCCCGGAAGACTGTTCTGACCACTCGTGCTTGCTTTTCCCTTCTCCAGCAGCTTGATCTTGTTGTTTAGGTTGGTGATTTGAGTGGAGAAGTCGGTTAGAGATGAATCTAGCCGAGTGTTCATTTCAGCGAACTTCTGGTTGGTTGAAGCTTGCCCTTGTATTAGCTGTTGAAACATTGCTTGAACCGGATCAACTTGTTGTTGCATCGGTTGTTGTTGCTGAGGTGTAAAGCCCGAAGGGTAGTTAGGAGTATAACCCTTGTTGTGTTGTTGTTGCCCTTGGAAGTTGCTTTGCCCTTGACCTTGGAAACCACCACTCGGTTGAAAACCTTTGTTGTAAGGGATGAAAGGTTTAGGTTGTTGAGCAGGGTTCACTTGATCTTTAGGGTTGGCTACATTGGTGCTTCGGTAAGAGAGGTTGTTGTTCTGGTAGCCTTGGTTGTAGCCTTGAGACTTGTAGTTGTTCTGTCCGGCTACCCAATTTGCTTCTTCTTGGCTTAGCTCTAACTCCTCTTGGTTTTCATCAGCTTCACCAACAAAGTGAACATGCTTCTGATTAGCTAATACCAACTTGTCAATCTTCTCTTGCAACGATTTGAGCTCCTTCTTGTGAGACTCTAACTCTGATCCTCTCGGTGCTCGGTCATAATCCTCAGCATAGTTTCCGTCACTCAACTCCAGGTTTTCTATCAGCTCCATACCCTCTTCTACCTCTTGACCGAGGAAGTTCCCTTTGCTAGCTGTATCAAGCAACAACCGGATCTTTGGTGAAGCTCCACGGTATATGGTACTGAGTAGTGTCTCTGCGCTGAACCCGTGATGAGGACATTGGATCGTGTAATCTTTGAAACGCTCCATTGCCTCGTTGAATGTCTCGTTGTTCCTTTGAGTGAAACCACTGATTTTGCTTCTCAACCAACCTGTCCTGGTGCTTGAGAAGAACTTTGAGAGAAAGGCCTTCTTACACTCAGCCCATGATGTGATGGTGCCTTGTGGGAGGGTCTTCTCCTAGTGTCTAGCTTTTCTCCGAGTGAAAAGGGGAAGAGACGCAGCTTGAAAGCATCTTCGGATATGCCATTGATCTTGATCATCCCACATACTTGCTCGAAATTGTCCAAGTGCTCCAAGGGGTCTTCCATTGCTAAGCCGTGGAACTTGTTGTTTTGCACCATGGAGATGAAACCTGGCTTGATCTCGAAGTTATTGTTTTGTACCGGAGGAGGAGTGATCCCAAACCTATTGTGGTGGGTATTGGGAGCATCACCGGCTCCTATGATCCTCGGGGGTCTAGCCACGTGTTGGTTGTTTCCATTGCCCCGTGCTGCTGGAGGAGGTCCTTCTGGATGCTCGTGTTCAGCCATGTCTTCAAAGTTAACCAAGCCGTGCTGAACAATCTCCTCAAAGGCTCTTGTTTGCTCCTTGACTCTCCTTTGCCGTGAGTGACCAAGTTGATGAATGTTGTCTAAGGGTTGTAGAAGATTGTTGTCTCCAGCCTTTAAAACGTTTAGAAAACAAACCAAGATCGAACCTTTTCTACCCCTTAATCCTTTCAACCCCGAACCCAAAGGAACTACTCACTACACATAGAGTAAATCAAGCAAAGCATAAGAAACGAGACGATAAACATGAAAGAAAAACTGGATTAAACGATAAAGATTCGAATACAAAATCTTCAAAGAAAAACTGGTTCAACAATGGTGTTCTTCGTAAAACGAGAGAGAAAACATGAAAGAAAGGATAAGGATCTAAAAGTTATCGAAAAAGCATCTCGCCGCCTTGCCTAAAATGCCCAAACAAGCCAATGGTCCCCCCTTTGCTAACAGCCAAAAACGGTTGAAAGGACAGAAATCCCTTCATCACTGTCTTCTTCTTCTTCTACTGTAGGAATAGGGCCGCCTGTGTAGAGCTCCTCAGTGCTTGGGTTGAAGCTGATGTTTCCTTTTCTGAAGAAGGATGTAAGCTTTGGATTGGGGAGGAGGACTTTTGCTGGTGTGTCAAAGCCTGTGATGAAATTGTACACATGCTTTCCACCAATGGTTCTTTCAAGGTAGTGGCTTCTCTTGAGGTAATCAATGTCAATCCATAGTAGCTCAAGTGCATCACCTTCATGTTTGTCAAGGTCTACTCCACTAGCTTGTTGAACTGCTGTCACAACTCCCCCAACGTGCACTTGAGGGCTCTTCTCCTTCTTTGTCTTACTCAAGACCCAGCTCTTGTAGGATAGGAGCTGCTCCATCAACATAGCCACATAGCAGGGGTTGCTTCTCGGTGCTCTGAGAGGTTCCCCATACTCATCGCTTCCCAACACCTCATACAGTCCTTGGTATATCAGATCTGTCTCCCTTCCTGTGAGATATGTCGTCTCCTTCCTTGCAAAGAGTGTATTCGCAAGTGCTTTGTGGACATATCTCACGGCTGGATGCCTTAGGTGCTGGTTCATTGATCTTCCAGGAGTGTATTGCCCAACCCCAATGATACCACACAGCCTGGTGTGCTGCCTACTTGGGATTTCGAACCTGGTCAGCTTGGTGTGGTGGGACTTCAGCTCTAGATCCTTGGCGATCTCTGTGAATGTTGAGGAGAACTCTTCCTTGCCAATCCTAAAAGAGATCCATCCATCGCCATTAGGGAGCTCACTGTCTTCATACCAAACCACTTTGAGTGTGGAGAGGAATTGGTAAGTGAGTTGTTGGTAAGATGGGAGTGGCATCTCGATGAAAGCTCCAAGACCCATGCGCTCAAACGTGGCTTTGCAGTCAGTATAGAGTCCAAGCGCCTTCATTGTGGAAGTGCATGGATATCTTGTTGGCTTGAAAGTGCACTGGTTGAAAGCCTTCATGAGTTCTTTAGCAGCACTGCCTTTGTTTTGTTGATCTTCTCCCTCATTCCCAACCGGTCTCTTCCCAGCGGCTTTGGAGGATTGCTCATCAGCCTTGCCCTTTCCTTTATCTTTCTGTGTTCTTGGTTGGGTTGGTGCTTCCTGAGGTGCTTTTCCTTTTGTCCCAGCAGCTATTTTTGTTCTTCCCATGGTACCTTCAAAAGCAAAGCTTGAAAACAAGGTAACTGGAAGAATAAAAGCTGAAGAACCAAATAGCTGAAAGCTTTTAAATGACAAACTCTTTAATGCTAATGAAAAGTCTAACAAGTCCTAACAACAAGCTAAAACTTATTCAAAGCAAGAAAGGATCAAAAGCTAGCAACTAAATAAGCTAGAATGCACAAAAGATAAACAGTCATGCATGACATTCTAGCAAAAATGATTCTTAGGCAAAAGAGATGATGATTGTGCAAAAGGATGAAGATGAGCAAGCAATGAGATAAACAGATATTAATCAGAACGTCAACATCTAGCTTGACATCTCAAGACAAATCCATATTGCAAAATCATAGCACAACAAGCAAACCAAACATTACTTGCTCTTAAAAACTTCATAAAAGCGATTTTTATCATAAGCTAAGTGTAAGAGCAAAGAGAGATAGTTTAGGAAGCAAACCTTTAGTGGACTTCTGAACATTTAAAGAAAGCAATAAAAGAGAAGAAGAAATAGTGATTTCGAGCTTTAAGTGAGAAGAAGAGTGAGTTTAAGTGTGAAGAGAAGTGAAGAGAGTTGTTGCTTATATAGAGAGAAAGGAGAGGAAACCAAAGGAATCAATGGTTGGTGAGGGAACATAAGGAATCAAAAGTGTGGGGGACAAAAACAAAAGTGTTCAGAAGCTAGGAAAGAGGTCAGAAGGAATCCCATTTAAAAATTCAAACTACTTTGGCTCCAAACCAAAGTAGGTAAAAATTTTTGAAAGTTAAGACACTTACCTCGGATGGAGTTTCGGTCACTCATGACCGATATTACTGACCGAAATTGCATTTTCGGTCATGAGTGATCGATACTAGAGACTGATGTGCTTCCTGGGATTAGTATCGGTCATCAGTGATCGACACACTTGACCGAAAATAACACGGTGTGTTTATGTCGGTCATGAGTGAGATATTGGTGACCGAAATGTTTCCAAGAATCTTATCGATCACCAATGATCGACACATTGGACCGAAATTAGAACGATGTGTTGATGTCGATCATGCATGATCGATACTGATGACCGAAAATCTATTCCTCTTTCAAACTTCTTTCCATATCGGTCACAAGTGACCGATATGTTGACTGGTATAAACTGGCTCCACTGATATCGATCAATCATGATTGCTGAATGACCGAAAATCTGTGTATCGGTCTGTCATGACCGATACAAATGACCGATATCAGCCAGAATACACCTGTTCTTTGTCCCCATCATACTTTCTCAAGTCCCAGTTTGAAATCCTGTTACTATACACTAAAAAAAAGCATAAGAGATAAACTAGAAAGCATAATATATACAAAAGGATACCATGGGACTACCTCCCAAGGCTGCTTGTTTAAAGTCACTAAGCTTGACTTTGATTACCTCTTTAGTTGAGGTTAGAGGAAGGAGTAATGGAACTCCTTGGTGGTGGCTTGCTCCTTTGGACTCTAGCAGAAATCCATTCATCTTTATTTTGGCAAAAGGCATAGTCTTCCCTTCTTGCTGAAGCCTGAAGATGAACTCTCCCTTCTTAGAGACCCTTGGTTGCAAAACCAGCTCCCCTTTGTTAGTATCCAGCTTGATCTCATTCAAATTCTTGTAACCAACCACTTCAAGGACCTCCTCTTCAGTGGTGTCTTCAAAAAACTTGGCCAAGCAGCAGCCATCAAAACTCTCTCCTTGGTAGCCTTCAAACTCTGGCCAGTTCCTTCCAAGTTGCTTCGGCTTTTTGATCTCCATTGAGAAGGTTTGCTCATTCTCCAGCTTATTCCCCTTGGAGTCAAACCTTAGAACCTTCTTCTTGGTCAGCTTCAGCTCAATAGTGCATTCCTTAGCATCAAACACTGCTCCAGTTGAAGCCAAGAAAGGTCTTCCTAGTATGATAGCATTCTTTAGATGCCCTTCCACATCAAGCACCAAGAAATCAGTGGGAATGGTTACTCCTTCTATCATCATTGGCACATCCTTAAGAATCCCAAGTGGTTTCTTCACTGTTCCATCAGCTATAGTAAGGGATACATTACTCTCTTGAAGTTGAGTGTAGCCAAGAGCCTTAGCAGTAGAGGATGAGAGAAGATTGATACTTGCTCTAAGGTCACAAAGACAGCTCTTGAAAGTCTGCCCCTTAAGTTCACATGGGAGAGTGAAACAGCCTGGATCTCCAAGTTTCTTGATAGTGAGCTCTCTAACGTCAGGTGTTCCAGTCTTCACCCTTAGCTTCTCAAGTTCTTCTTGGCCATTCAAACCCCTCAACTCCATCTGAGCAGCATAGAGAGTTTCATACTTCTGAACCAGCTGTTCCTTGAACCTTCCTGGGAAAGAGATGGTTGGTTGATAGACATGGAGAGTAGCTGTTTGAGGTTTCTCCTTATCATCAGCAGCTTCCATCAAGTAATCCTTTGTGTTGTCAACAACCTCATGTGGCGCCCACCACTCTTCATTATCTGAGTTTTCCCTATCTCCAAAGGGTCCTTCTTCTACAGCTCTTTGGTCATTTTTGATTTACAAGAACCCCCCCCCCCCCCCCCCCCCCCCCCCCCCCCCCCCCCCCCCCCCACTTAGAGGTTTAGTGTCCTCAGTGAACAAGTAGACGAACTGTGGTAATCCAACCCGGTAAACCGTACCGCGGCTGTGTCCCACTACATCCTCTAAGTCCGTTTCTATACTTAGCCATATCTTTAAACTTTTTCTTCATTCTTATTCTTTCTTATTAATACACAGCGGAATATAAAGCAACTCATTTCATTCATTTAACTTTCATAAAACACTTAAACAGGGTTCAAGATTCAACATAAATAAAAGCACAAGGTTCGCTAAAGATTACAACTGATCATCTAGCAACCTAACGATCAAACACCAAAGCCATAAGATTCTAAACACAAGTCTTAAACATAAATAAAACCCAGTCCCAATCCATCCATATCCATCACTGCCGCCTGGTCTCGCCCTTTTACTGCTTAGTACCTGCACACTCAAGATGAGAGACATAAGTATTTCATAAATACTTAGTGAGTACGGTCATCCCGTAAAACCTGGTCAGTACCAAACACGCAATCATACTTTCGGAATCAACATTCAACACAATCAATTCGCAAGAGACATAACAATATCAAACGGCCATGATCATCTAGCCTAACCAACCAAGATCAATCCCTTTTTAAGACTCATGTCTAGTTCAGCGAGAATCCCACATCCCCTAAGCTAGTACATGATCCGGATTACCCTAAGGTTAGCTAGACATCATATATGCCACGGTAAACTCCACAATATATCATAACATAAAGATTGCTTATCAGTTCTAAACACATAACATGAAAATCACACAATCAACATGCAAACATTCAACCCTAGCAATCCTACGGTTCTAGACACCAACCACAGTCACGCACTCACCTTAGACAAGGCTGGAAACAGTTTGGTCAGAAGAAATCCCGATGAAAACCGCACCAAAACGAAGATATCCGATCTCCCTAAGAATCTCTCGGCTCACGGTACGATCCGATACTTATCCCCTCGGCTATCTCTTGATCCGTTCACCTTTCTTCGAGCCAAACTCTGTTTTCCCTCAGAAACCCCACAAAACAAGGCTATTAGCTCGAGGTTATCCGATGAAAACTCAACACTTAGGAAAATATCCGATCGCTTTCCAGTTATCTTCGGCGATGGTCGGTTCTGCTCGGCGATAGCCTGATCTCTCTCGGATATCCTCGGGATAAACTGTTTTCTTAGGGTTTTCTCTCGACTATTCTCTTTCTTTGCTTTATTTCTCTCGAATAAACACAACTCTCCCGAGAAATGTCTCAAAATCCCTTAAATACTCGCAAAACCCTAGGTAACCCGGACTTGTCCGATGTTTTCCTGGTTCCAGTAAGTTTTATCCCGGTCCGATTCGATTATCTCAGCTATTCCCTGTACCGGCTCGACCATTCCTTCGATAAACCCCAAAATAGCCGACCAAACACTTGGCCCACGGCCCAAATTCCTTCCCACTCGGATAAACCGCCCTTATCCGAGGTGTTTTCCATTTTTCACCGGGATATTCCTTTTTCTCTCGGACCACTTGTCCCGCCTCGGCTAATCCTCTATTTCTCTCGGCGGTTTCCTTTTCCCCCTCGGAGACAGTCCACTGACACTCGGACTAACCTCCCAGACTCTCGGATATATCCCACTGCACTCGGATAAATCCCATTTCCCTCGGATTGGACCTTGTTTTCCCTCGGATATGGTCCATCCGGCTCGGCTATCCAGCCCACATCCGACTATTTCACCGGTCAACACCCGACCATAGTCCAAACCTCCATTTCCCAGCCAATATCCAACCCTTGGCTCGGTCATTCCTCGGACAATGCCCTGTCTGGTACGATCATTCCACATTTTCTCGGATACGGATGCTACAACTCTCCCCCATCTGTTCTGGATTCATCCTCGAATTCCGAATCATCCGTTTGCAACTTGTCAACCCATTTGGGATACTCAGCTTTCATCCTAGCCTCATTTTCCCAAGTAACCTGTTCATGTCCGTCGCAGTCCCACATGACCTGAACCATTGTGACCAGCTTGCCACGCTTAGTCTCTTCTTTCCGATCTAACACCCGAACCGGTCTAGCCACTACTGCAAGGTCCTCTTGCAAGTCTGCTGGTGGTTCCTCTATAACCGTTTCCCGTTCGGTAATGTGCTTCCTCAGCTGCGACACATGGAATACATTGTGGAACGCTCCCATTTCCGATGGCAAGTCAAACTTGTAAGCCACTGCGCCAACTTTTTCCAGTATCCGGTACGGCCCCATGTACCTCGGATTCAAGTTGGCACTCTTAGCTGCCCTATCTGTTCCTTTATAAGTCAGTGCCTTAAGATAAACCATATCACCCACACTGAACTCCAAATCCCTGCGATGCTTGTCCGCATAACTTTTCTGCCTGTCCATAGCCTCTTTCAGCTTAACCTTTAACAATCTGATCTTTTCTGTAGTAGCCTCGACCACTGCTGGCCCCATTACGCTACCCTCCCCCACTTGTGTCCAACACAATGGTGTCCTGCACGGCCTGCCATACAACGCCTCATACGGAGACATCTCAATGCTCCTTTAGTAACTATTGTTGTATGCAAATTCAGCCAACGGTAAGTAGTCTTCCCAACTACCACCCCAGTCCAGTACACACACTCTCAACATATCCTCCAATGTCCTGATCGTCCGTTCTGATTGCCCATCAGTCTGAGGCTGATACGCTGTACTCATATGCAATCGCGTCCCACACGCTTCCTGGAACTCTTTCCAGAACCTCGAAGTAAACTTCGGATCACGATCTGAAATGATACTCACTGGCACTCCATGCAACTTCACGATCTGATCAATATACATGTCCACCAACTTTGGTACTCCATCAGTCTTTTTCATTGCTAAGAAGTGAGCAGACTTGGTCAAACGATCCACAATGACCCATATCCCGTCATGCAACTTCCAAGTCTTAGGTAACCCCAGTACAAAGTCCATGGTGATCATGTCCCATTTCCATTCCGGCATTGGCAACATTTGCAACAAACCACTCGGAAACTGATGCTCTGCCTTAACCAATTGGCACGTCTCACATCCGGCTACCCACTTAGCCACATCACGTTTCATCCCAACCCAATGATAGTACCGTTTCAAATCCTGATACATCTTGGTCATTCCCGGATGAACAGAAAATCTTGACTGATGTGCCTCCTTAAGGATCTCATCCCTTAACTCCTTCACATCTGGAACACAGACCCGTCCGTTCACAACAATGGTATCATTGTTTGAAGTCTGATATTCTGTCTTGTCATTCTGTGACACCTTTTTCAGATTCTCATCCTTCTCCTGAGCAATCCGAATTCTAGTCAACAAGTCAGCTCTATCCGCAGCTTCCAAACCCAACGGTTCAACCCCTTCTGTTACTGCATTCAGATGCAATGTCCTTAGCATGTTCACAATGCTTCCAACATTCTGTTCAGATGATACGCTAGCCCTTCTCCTACTCAACGCATCCGCCACCAAGTTGGCCTTTCCTGGATGGTATGCTATCTCCAAGTCATAGTTCGCTACCAACTCCATCCATCTACGTTGTCTCAAGTTCAAATCCGGTTGAGTAAAGATGTACTTTAAACTCTTAAGGTCCGTGTATATCTGCACCTTCTCCCCATACAAGTAAAATTTCCATATCTTAAGTGCAAATACCACATCCACCATCTCTAAATCATGCGTTGGGTAGTTTCCTTCATGCTTCCGTAGCTGCTGCGAAGCATAAGCTATCACCTTTCCATTCTGCATCAGAACACAACCTAGTCCTTTTCTGGATGCATCCGTGTATACAACGTATGGCTCACCCGGTTCTGGTAACGCCAATACTGGTGCACTTGTGAGTAACTCCTTTAACTTTGAGAAGCACTCTTCACACTCATCCGTCCAGACATACTCCACGTCTTTACCAGTCAGCTTTGTCATTGGCTGAGCCATGCTTGCAAAACCTTTGACAAACCACCTGTAGTAACCAGCTAGTCCGAGAAAACTCCTTATCTATGTAGCATTCTCTGGTCTAGGCCAATCCGCAATAGCCTGAATCTTCTCTGGGTCCACGGACACTCCCTTATCCGAAACAATGTGACCCAAGAACCCTATATGCTGTTGCCAAAAGCTACACTTACTGAGCTTGGCATATAACTTCTGTTCTCTCAACTTCTCCAGAACAGTCAGCAAATGACTCTTATGCTCTTCCTCATCCTTAGAGTATACTAGAATATCATCTATGAAAATGATCACAAACTCATCTAGGTACTCTCTGAATACGCCATTCATCAACTTCATGAATGCAGCTGGCGCATTCGTGAAACCAAATGGCATGACCACAAACTCGTAAAGACCAAACCTTGTCCTAAAGGCAGTCTTACGCACGTCTGTCTCCTCTATCGGTATTTGATGGTACCCTGATGCAAAATCGATCTTAGAGAACCAAGTAGCTCCCCTGAGTTGGTCCAACAACTCGTCTATCCTGGGAAGTGGATACTTGTTCTTCACGGTCACACGGTTCAATCCGCGGTAGTCAATGCAAAGCCTGAAGCACCCATCCTTCTTCTTCACGAACAACACTGGTGCTCCCCACGGTGAACAACTAGGTCTAATGAAGACTTTGTCCAACAACTCCGTTAGCTGCTTCTTCAGTTCAGCCATCTCCGCTGGCGCCATCCGGTATGGTGCTTTGGACGATGGAGCTGTCCCCGACTCAAGTTCAATCGTGAATGGATCTGAACGAGCTGGTGGCAGTCCTGCCAACGCCTGAAAAACATCCTCAAATTCCTGCACCACCGGTATACTGCCCAAGTCTACCTCCGGTCCTCCTTCTGTAGTAGTGATCGTTGCTAGATACTCCTCACAACCCTTCTCTATCAGCCGTTCTGCTTGAATAGCTGAAACCACCAAACTTCCCGAGGTTGGCCTAACTCCATGATAAACCAAGACCTCTCCGTCTCTTTCAAACCGCACCCTTCCACGGTGACAATCCAAGTGAGCTATGTGCTTGCCTAACCATTCCATTCCCAGAATGACATCGTAGGACTTAACTCTACAGATCACTAGATCCGCTGGCATGTTCACTTCGCCAAACATCACTGGAACATTCTTGACCGTTCCTAGTGAAAACATCACTTGGCCTCCAGCCGCCTGAACTAACCCAAAGTCCTCTCCGGGTTCCTTCCAGAACTGTCCCTTTCCGATCATGTCCGGATTAACAAAACAATGACTCGCTCCCGAGTCAAACAGAACATGAGTTTCAACCTCACCCATTAGCAAGGTCCCTACACATTCATTCTCTAGAATGCTAAGACTCTATACTAACACACATCACGCAAAAGCAAGTTTAGAAAATACTAAGTACCACACGTACCAGTAATCGGATGAGAAGTGCTTGGTTCCTCGGCTGCTGCTGCACTCGTCGTGTACACCCTCGGCATAATGGCCTATCTCTTGGCCTGTGATGCAAGCGCCTCCCCTGCTCTCTTCCCTTGAGCCACGGCTTGCTCCACCCCTTCTGGTTCTCCACAACCGTAACAAACCCGAACCGCACCATCACTGCCGGACACACGGACCACTCGCTGATCCTCCTCCGGACAGTCTCGTACCCGATGCTCTAAACTCCCGCACCTGTGGCATCCACTACCACCGCGCCTACACTCGCCAACATGAGCCTTGCCACACTTGCTGCACATGCTGCGTCCCCCAGATCCTTTGTTCGATACTCCTTTCCCAAACTTCCGGTTCTGTCCACTAGACTGACCCGCCTTGGTCACGGCTGTACTAGCCCCAGCTGACATCAACGCAGCTTCCAACTGTCATGACTCCAACAATGCCGCCTTCTCAACAAGCTCAGCAACTGTCCTGAAGTCACGAACCACACACCCATTCCCTAGCTCAACTCGCAGTCCACTCATAAACCTGCGAATCAGCTTCTCTTCCATGTCAAACTCATGAGACACATACTTCCTCAGCTGATTAAACTGAATCTCATACTGCTTCACTGTAAGCGTCCCCTGACTAAGGTACAGAAACGCCTTCTCCAACTCGTTGTAAGCTTCCTGTGGGAAGTACTTACTCCTGAACATCGCTGAAAATGTCTCATAAGAACAATCCGCATTCACCAGCCTTCCAACAATTCCTTTCCACCACGTGTGTGCATCACCCTCCAAGTAGTGCACGACAATGTCTCTCTTGTAACCCTCTGGACATCGGATAGACTCAAAATTCCGTTCCAGTCTCATTCTCCACTCATCTGCCTCAATCGGTGTAGAACCTCCAGCAAAGAACTTGGTTCCCAACCGCACCATGTGATCCAAAACCTTGAGGTAACTCGGAACCCTCTCCACTTGGTCCGCTTCCTCCCCAATCACATCCGCGTGAACCCCCACTGGTGGTACTACATGTGGTGCTGCTGCAACCGCCGGAGCAGGAGCCACCGCAGGTAGCCTAGCTAGTACCTGTGCTAACATCCCAAGCAAAGCCTCTAACCCCACTGGAGCCACATTCGCAGCAACCCCAGCTGCACCCGCAGCATTCCTAGCCACGTTCTCAGCATCCGTAGCATTCCTTGCTGCTTCCACGGCTGCCACTCTAGCCGCCTCATTCGCAACCGCAGCTGCATGTCTCTTGGCTTCCCTTGCCCTCTCAGCAACATCACCGTTGACTGAGTTCACAGACCCCGCAGCATGGTTGTTCCCATTGTTTCTCACGGTTCTTCTGGTATTAACCATCTGCAAGTACACAATGCCAGTTAGCCGAAGCTAACTCAAAACGTGTTTCACAACACCACACAACAACTTACCGCGAGACCTTGGCAGTGAAGAATGGATCGGACCCCCATAAACCCCAAGCAAACAAACAACAGCAGTCACCAATTTTAGTCCTAGAAGCGTTAAAACGCTCTGATACCAACTTGTGGTAACCCAACCCGGTAAACCGTACCACGGCTGTGTCCCACTACATCCTCTAAGTCCATTTCTATACTTAGCCATATTTTTAAACTTTTTCTTCATTATTATTTTTCTTATTAATACAGATCGGAATATAAAGCAACTCATTTCATTCATTTAACTTTCATAAAACACTTAAACAGGGTTCGAGATTCAACATAAATAAAAGCACAAGGTTCGCTAAAGATTACAACTGATCATCTAGCAACCTAACAATCAAACACCAAAGCCATAAGACTCTAAACACAAGTCTTAAACATAAATAAAACCCAGTCCCGATCCATCCATATCCATCACTGCCGCCTGGTCTCGCCCCTTTACTGCTTAGTACCTGCACACTCAAGATGAGAGGCATAAGTATTTCATAAATACTTAGTGAGTACGGTCATCCCATAACACCTGGTCAGTACCAAACATGCAATCATACTTTCGGATTCAACATTCAACACAATCAATTCGCAATAGACATAACAATATCAAACGGCCATGATCATCTAGCCTGACCAACCAAGATCAATCCCTTTTTAAGACTCATGTCTACTTCAGCAAGAATCCCACATCCCCTAAGCTAGTACATGATCCGGATTACCCTGAGATTAGCTAAACATCATATATGCCACGGTAAACTCCACAATATATCATAACATAAAGATGGCTTATCAGTTCTAAACACATAACATGAAAATCACACAATCAACATGCAAACATTCAACCCTAGCAATCCTACGGTTCTAGACACCAACCACAGTCACGCACTCACCTTAGACAAGGCTGGAAACAGATTGGTCAGAAGAAATCTTGATGAAAACCGCACCAAAACGAAGATATCCAATCCATCAAACTTGTTGGTAAGCTCTACATGCACTGAATCAATTTTGTTGTGGACCTCTGCAAACTTCTTGTTCATTTCCAAGGTTGTAGTGACTTGAGTGGTTATCATTTGCTGCATGAGGGCCTTAAGATCAGTGTCTTGAGGGCTAGAGGAAGCTTGTCCTTGTGCTTGGGCATTGAATCCTGGAGGGTTGTAGGGTGCTCTTGGCTGAAAGTTGTTGTTTCTCTGCTGAAAACCTTGATTGTTGTAGGGAACAAAAGGTCTTGGGGGAGCTTGCTGTTGCTGTTTAGGGTAAACCTGATCTTGTCAACATTGTTGCTCCTGTAGGACAAGTTGGGATTTGGTCTGTAGTTCCCATAGTTGTTGTAGCCACCTTGGTTTCCCAAATAGTTCATCTCCTCAACTTGGCATTGCTCTTGATCATCAAGCTGAACCATGTCTCCCACAAAGTGAACCTCTTTCTTTTCCCTTAGCAACAAGTCCAGCTTCTCATGGAGAGACTTGATTTCTTTCTTGCTAGACTCTAACTCATCCTTTGCACTCCTTGGTGCTCTGTCAAACTCCTCATTGTAGTTTCCATCAGACTGAGCCAAGTTCTCTACTAACTCCAAACCTTCATCTACATATTTTTATAGGAAGTTCCCATTGGAGGCTGTGTCCAGGAGCATTCTGATCTTAGGCAAGGCTCCTCTGTAGAGAGTAGAGAGCAAAGATGCTTGTGAGAAGCCATGATGAGGGCATTGCAATGTGTATCCCTTGAATCTTTCCCAAGCTTCTCCAAATCTTTCATTGTTCCTCTGTGCAAATCTTGAGATCTCATTCCTTATCCTAGCAGTTCTGGAAGTGGAGAAAAACTTTGCTAGAAAGGCTTTCTTGCATTCATCCCAGCTGGTGATGCTCCCTTGGAGAAGGTTTTTCTCCCACTGATGTGCCTTGTCTCCTAGGGAAAAGGGAAACAATCTGAGCTTGAAGCCATCTTCACTTACTCCATTTATCTTTGTGAGGGAGCACAGCCTGTCAAAATTGTCCAAATGATCAAGAGGGTCTTCAAGTGGTAGCCCATGGAATTTGCTGCCTTGAACCATTGAAATCAAACCAGACTTGATTTCAAAGTTGTTGTTTTGGACTGCTGGTGGGATAATGCCTGTCATGTTGTTGTAGGCATTTGGTGCATCACCAGCGCCAATAGGTCTAGCTGCTCTTGGAGCTTGTGCAGCACCTCTTGGTCCTTGCTCACCCTGTAAGCCTTGAACACTTTGATGTCCTTGTATACCTTGAGCGCCTGCAGCTCCTTGAGAACCCTGAAATCTGATGTCATTCATGACTTGATCCTGATTGTTCATACCAAGTCTTTGTAGTGTTGCTGCCTCTCTTGCTGTCTCCTTGCTCTCTGTCCTCTGTCCATCAGATTGATGTTGTCTATGAAATCCACAAGATTGCCTGAACCTCTAGATCTCAAGTTCATATACTTGAAAGACAGAAGTGAGACTCAAAGAGAATTAGTAACCAAAGAAAAGTAAAAACTTGATCTTAAAGATTCTAGAAACTCTAATGATTCAAACTGATTCCCAAATGGCAACGGCGCCAGATTGATACACAGAGTTTTTTGAGCTCTTGAATGTTTCAACCACCCTTACACTTGTACTAGTCAGTTGTAGTGTAGTATGGGTTTTATGTCAATCCAATGGGAGGAGTTGAAAACAGAAGAGTTGAGAGTAAAATCTCTAAGTCAAGCAAGCAGAGAATTGGTTTTGTTGCCTAAGCAACAGTTCTAGCAACCTAAGTGAAACAAGCAACAAAAGAAGTGAAACCAAAGGCAATCTAAGCAGCTCTAAGCAAGAAAAACAGAGTAAAACAGAGCAAAACAGAGCAAATCCCAGATTCAAATAAGAGAAAGACAAGTCTCTAGATGTGGTTATTGACTTTGGTGAATTTCAGGCATTAACCAAGACTGTTTCAAATTACATTGATCAAGCAAGCAAGCAATCAATGGTGATTCCTAGACATAGAGTTCACACTTAAGCTAGTTAGATCCAATCTCTTGGCAAATAACCCTTTGCTAAACATTCTAACAAGAACTAACTCTCATTAGTGCTAAAACATCAAGCAAGCATGATTAAACAACTCTATTCAAGTCAAAATGCTCCACAAACAGTCAATGTCTTGAGCCAAGGCCAGCAAATCCTCTATTAAACATGATCAGCATTTCATCAAACACTTGGTGGGCATAAGAGAAAGCTAACAACTTAGACAAGTTTGATCAAGACTAATCTATCATGAATAACAGATTAAAAGAGAGGAACCCATAGAATGAAGAACATAACAAGCCTTAATCAAGCCTTAAATTCCCCTAATCTACCACATCTAGAAACCCTAAGATAACTACTCACTCATAATCATGTTTAACACCAAATCACAAAGGGAAAGGATGCTAATCAAGATTAAAGCAAATACTTGATTATATTAAACAAAGCAAAGAAATTGTCTTACAAACTTAAAAAAAAAGCTCAAGAACAGTATTTTGACATGACTTGTCGAAAATCTGGAAAGCCTAGAAAGAAAAACCCTAGAGTAATGGCAAAGTTGTAATTAAAAACAGGTTCGGGCTGGGTCAATATCGGTCAGTCGTATCGATCTCCAGTGACCGAAATGGGTCCCTATCGGTCTTCAGTGATCGACACGACTGACCGAAATTAATCCGATGTATTTGTGTCGATCACACTTGACCGATACTTGTGACCGAAATGCTCCGTATCGGTCACTCTTGACCGAAACTCTCCGTGCTCTGACCGAAAACTTCTGCAGAGATCTTCTGCTGCAATCCTTCTTGCTCCCTTTTGCCCAGCTAGCATCTTGCATCATTCCCAAAACTCCTTCAAGCTCATTTAAGCTCCAAAAGCACCTAAAAACATCCAATATGAAAAGAAAATGCAAATTATACTCTAAATGCAACCTAAGTCTAAAAGGAGCAGAAAATGGGACAAAAGCAAAGGGAAAACATGCAAAAGAGGATCAAAATATGTACTAAATGTAGCCCTAAATGGTGTAAATACAAGGGATATCAGTCGATAAAGCAAAGATTGATGTGATGACAAGCCTTGAGCCACCAGCTAACTGATGTTACTGCATAATGCATACATTTTTGCATACACATTAGTTAGCTTTTCATGCATTGACATCACATTTTAGACTAGATTGCATCACTTAGGGTCCTAGAGCATTCTTGCACCAGCATACGCATGTTCCTTGCATTTTGCATCACATTCAGGTTATTTCGAGCTACTTTGGGGTCGTGGAGGTTCGTGGACGTGCTGAAGCTATTGTAGCGGTTCGTGGAAGGTCGGATGTTTGCTAAGGACCAGAGATCGGGGAACAGATCGAGCATGGCAGGTCGATCTAGGATGAGATCGACCAGAAGATCGAGAAGACCAGGCGATCCAAGGAGAATGATCGAGACGAAGATCGAGTGAAACAATCGATCAAACGGTACGGACGTAAATGACGCCATGCAGAGCGAGAGCCGGATCGAGTCCACCACTCGATCCAACCGAAGATCGATAGCAAGATCGGATGCAACACTCGATCCGCCGAAGATGATCGAGACCCAGTTCGAGTTGAAGACACGATGTCCGAAGATGATCGAGAGAGCCGCTCGATCCCGAAGTCGATCTCTGTCCTTTCAACCGCTTTTGGCCGCTAGCGAGGGGGGGGGACCATCGGGTTGTTTTCGCCATTTTGGGAAGGCGGTGAAGTCCTTTTCCCAGACAACTTTTTCAACCTTATCTTTTTATGCTTTTCTCTCTGTTTTCTGGAGATTATCCACCATTGTAGAACTTGAAGTTTTTCTTGCTTTTGTAATCGAATCGTTTGAGTTTAATCTAGTTTCTTTTCATGTTCATCGTTTCTTTCTCCATGCCTTGCTTGATTTATCTTATGTGTAGTGAGTAGTTCATTTGGGTTCGGGGTTGAGAGGATTTAAGGGGTCAAAAGGGTTTTCGATCTTGGGGTTTTCTAGTGTTTAATGGCTATCTCTTCTAGGGTGTCGAGTCCCTAAAGCTTAAAGACTCTCACGCCAAGAGCTTTATGATCCGAGAGGTTCCTTACCTTGACAGGATTTAGGGACCTCTGAAGATCACACCCTAGAGACTAGTTACCCCTTCCCAAAAGCCATGGAAGTTTGGGGGACTAGTTAAGCCATGCGTTTGAAATCTGTTTTCCATGCCCTTCAACCTCTCTTTCCACCAAAAACCATGGGTTTGGAGGAGAGGATGAAGGAGTGATCTATACCGAAAGCCACGGATAGATCTTATTTCGTTTTCAAGGCTTAGAGATTCTCACAAAGTGACTCGATTTAAAGTTTTCAACCCAAGTTCGGACCTTTGAAACCCCTGACCATGAATCTCAACCCTAGACCCTCTTTCTTAGCATCTTTACATCTTCTCTCGTCATTCGCTTGATCTTTGATAGCATCCTGGTTGTTAGTTTTACTGTTTTTACATTTTTAGACGAGATCGATCGTTATTGCTCGATCTAGTGGTCGATCCCATGGTCGATCCACTAGTCGAATTTTAGTAATTCGTAGCTTTGTCCTTTAATTATTCTGTTTGTTCCTCATGGTAGTTTGATCATTCCTGGTAATATTAAAATAGTTTTGCATTCTATTTAGTTGCTGCATCTAGTTTTTAGGGATTTTCTCAAAACCGATCTTGTTTCGCTTAGATTTGCAAAGCCCTTGCATTCTCTTTGCATTTTCTATCATCCTAGGTGTGGATTGACTCTCTCTTGCATACTGTTCTACAACCGGTCTTGCATTTGAGTTTGATAGCCTCATTGCATACTCACCCTTGCAAAGAATTTAGTTATCACTAACGTCAAAGGGGTGAGAAGTTTCTTGGGACACGCCGGTTTCTACAAGCACTTCATTAAATACTTTTCTAAGATTGCACGCCCTCTCACGCGGCTGTTGTGCAAGGAGGCTGAATTCGTCTTTGATGAGGAGTGTTTGCTAGCTTTCGTGGCCATCAAGGAGGCCCTAGTATCCGTGCCTATAGTGCAAGCACCAGACTGGACTCTACCTTTCGAGATTATGTGTGATGCTAGCGACTATGCCGTGGGAGCCGTTCTAGGCCAAAGGAAGGATAAGAAGCTGCACGTGATATACTATGCTTCAAGAACCTTGGATGACATGCAAACGAGGTACACCACTACGGAGAATGAGCAATTGGCGGTTGTATTCGCCTTTGAGAAGTTCAGGGCTTACCTCGTGGGTTCCAAGACCATTGTTTACACAGATCACTCAGCTTTGTGTTATATCTATTCCAAGAAGGACACTAAGCCGAGGCTTTTGAGATGGATCCTCTTACTTCAAGAATTCGACATGGAAATCAAGGACAAGAAAGGGATAGAGAACGGCGTTGCTGACCATCTCTCTCGCCTAAGGATCAACGAGTCTCTTCCTTTAGATGATTCTCTACCCGAAGAACAACTCATGGCAATCACTACGGCTGTTTGTGGGAGCTTAGAAGGGCGGTTTAAGGAAGTTCTGATTTTCAAAGAGGAGGATCTCCCTTGGTACGCGGATATTGTGAACTACTTGGCGTGTGGGGAAGAGCCGTCGCATCTTGACAACTACCATAGGAAGAAGTTCATGAGAGACGTGAGCAACTACTATTGGGATGACCCCTATTTATACAAGAGAGGAGTTGATAGCCTGTACAGAAGATGCGTGACAAAGGTGGAAGCAAGAGATATCATCTTTCATTGCCACGGTTCTTTGTATGGCGGGCACTTCGCTTCATTCAAAACCGCCACTAAAGTCTTACAAGCCGGCTTCTGGTGGCCGTCCATCTTCAAAGACACCCATGAGTTCGTGATGAGCTGCGAGGCATGTCAAAGAGCAGGGAATATCACTAAGAGGAATGAGATGCCTCAAGTTCCCATATTTGAGGTAGACGTCTTTGACGCGTGGGGCATAGACTTCATGGGCCATTTCCTTCATCATACGGCAACAAGTTCATACTAGTAGCTGTTGATTACGTCTCTAAATGGGTTAAGGCCATTGCTTCCCCAACGAACGACTATAAGGCGGTGATCAAGCTCTTTAAGAGCATTATTTTCCCGAGGTTTGGAGTTCCCAAGGTGGTGATAAGCGACGGGGGGAGCCATTTCATCAACAAGCTGTTAGAAAATCTGCTAAAGAAGTATGGTGTGAAGCATAAGGTAGCTACGCCTTACCATCATCAAACGAGTGGCCAAGTGGATGTCTCTAACCGTTAGATAAAGGCGATACTCGAGAGAACTGTTGGGACAACTCGGAAGGATTGGGCAGTGAAGTTGGATGACGCTTTGTGGGCGTACCGGACTGCTTTCAAAACGCCTATTGGTACCACTCCTTTCACTCTTCTCTACGGCAAAGGATGTCACCTTCCTGTTGAGCTGGAACATAGGGCTTTGTGGGCTGTGAAGCGGTTGAATTTTGATCTGAAGATGGCTCAGGAGAAGTGGTTGATCCAGTTGCACGAGCTTGATGAGCTAAGGCTGGACGCTTATGAAAGCACTAGGATCTACAAGGAACGTACCAAGGCTCAAGCTCTTTCTAGGGAAGCTAAGTCACGGTGGAGCGGTCCGTATGAAATCAAGGAAGTATTACCTTACGGAGCTGTCACGTTGGTGGGCAAGAGTGGGAATGCATTTACAGTGAACGGACACAGAGTTAAGCCCTACATGGCGAGTGCATTTGACAAGGAGAGCACCTCAATGCTTCTCCAAGACCCACCATCTGCCTAAACCAAGTAAAGTCTAGCTAAAGACGTTAAAGAAAGCGCACTTGGGAGGCATTCCCATGTCTATCCTGTACATATTTTTACTTTATTTCTTTTCTAGTTTTATGCTTTTATCTACTGAGTGTGTAGGAACATGTATAAGGGATTGCAGGCAAAGATCTTGGATCCAAAAGGTGTGAGAAGGGGCGAATATCGAATAGAGATCGAGTGCTAGATCGACTAAACCTAACTCAATCTTTACTAGATCGAGTTAGCCAATGGAGAGAAGTTAGTCGATCTAGACGAGATCGAGTGACAAAGTCGATCTAGATGAGCACGAATCAATTGGTCCTATCTAGATCGACCGATCTAAAATGTCTCGGGAAATACTTGGAGTTTAGATCGATCAACCCATAAATGGATCAACCGATCTATTTTCTCTCGGGAAAATCGTTCAAAGCCAGATCGATCACTCGACTCGATCCATCACTCAATCTAAATCGAATCGACCCCTGAATCGAGAACATGGCTCGATCACGCGGACTCAGCCTAGTTGACCAAAAGTCATGGAACGAGAGAATACACTCGATCTAAGACTCGATTCTAATCCAATCGAGTCACTGATCGATCAAATCTCTCGATCCAGCCATTATGGGCATGAGATCGAGTCCTAGATCGACCAAAGGGACTCGATCTCATGCCGAGGTAACAAAAAATTTTCCCTCTGTTTCTCCTTTCCCTCCCTTTTTAATTTTGAATGGTGGTCAAGGTAGGAATCTTTGACCACGAAACTTGTGCCTTGACCACCTTTTTTCAGAAAATCACTTGCACCACCCATGGTATTAGATTTTTGTCGCCTTTAAGTTTTCAACAATCTTACACTCTCTCATTTCTATTCCTTCGAGTTTTTAATCCAGAGAGAGTGTTCTTCCTATTTTCACAAAGGCATTTAGTTCTTATCCTCGATCTTGCAAGGTATTTCAAGAGTTTTAAGTAAATCTTTTCAATATTTTCATTTTATAACCGCTTGATCGATTTAAGTTGCCAGGGTTTTTATCGATTTTTTTTAGTACTTAGAAATCAGGAAATATTCTAGATTTAATCATATCTCTAGATTTTTTTTTCTTTTATCTAGATACAATTTTTATAAATCCCCCAAAAATCTAGAGTGCTAGTTGTGAATTCTTCTTTCTCGCTACTCTCTTTCTCGATTTCTCACCGCCTTTGCTTACTCTTTGTTTGAGAATCGTGTTTCAGGCACCAATGGCACCTAAGAGAACCAGAGAAGAGGCTGCACAGAGAGAGGATGAACAACGAGTGGTTCAGGAAGAGGGAACTCAACAAGTTCAAGAGGAGGAATCTCAGCAAGCTCATGAGAGGACCCGTTGGACTAAGGAGGAAAAGGCGGCAAAGAAGAGGCTAGAGAGGCTGCGCTTCGAGCCTACTAAGTTCGCGAGCAGAGATTTGCTGGAAAGGATGGGTCTCCTAGGGGATTTTGACTCCCTTTTACAAAACATGGGGCTTGCTTACCTTTCAAGGATGGACTGTCCAACATATCCGCAAGTGACGATGGATTTCCTCTCTACCCTGGAGTTCTCCTATGTGAATCCGAGCCTCCCAACTCCCTCTCAAGGGCATCTCAGCTTCAAGGTCAAGAAGCGGTCCTATCACCTTTCCATTGAGGAGCTTTGCCAAGCATACAGACTCAACGCAGCGGTTAAACAAGTGGAGTTTTCGCCTCTCAAGAACGCCAGCATCATATGGGACGTGCTTTGCGATGAAGAGTACAAAGCCAACACGGCTAAAATCAAGAAGGTGAGGAATCCCGTTCTGAGGTACACTCTCAAGTTGTTGGCAAACACCTTCAGCGGACGAGCCGTGTCTCCCACAGTGACGAAGACCGAGCTGTGTTTCCTCTTCCAAGGGATCAAAGGGATATTATGCAGCAGCGAAGAGGAGAACCATGATCCGCTTATGGATGACCTCGGGAACGATGTCAACTACGGGTGCATTCTAGCCTCGTCCTTGGTGAAGTACAAGGCTTACGCTCTTAGATGCAAGGCGAGCTCAGCTTACATTGGAGGGTTTCTAACGCCGCTCTTCATCCAAGCCAGTGTACCACTTCAGCGGTTCGAGCCTTGCGCGGACAGGTCATACATGGACGAGACTTACATGTGAAATACCGATAGCTTGGGACCTACGCCAGCTCCAGGATTCTCTGCTTATCAGTTCTACGATGACAGAGGGAAGAAGAACAGGTGTATCTTGCCCAACGCCGAGGAGACTAACTTGGATAGCATCGGTACGATTCAAATCTGCCCAACCCACGAGGAGTGCTACGCTCCGCTTAGAACAACAATGATGCCCATTCAGTCCATGCGAGAGCCGTCAGGGTCACCACCATCAGATGGAGCAATGCCGACCCACATTAAGCCTCCGAGGATGGACTTTGAGCCGCAGACTAAAGCTGAGAAGTTTCTTGCCTCAGTAGTGGAGATGCAGCGGAAAATAACTAAGTGGCAAGCAAAGATGATTAAGAAGCTTGACAAGAAAGTCAAGGCGCTTCAAGGAAACTCATCTGCGAGGTCTAAGGGGTCAAAGAGTGAAGAGGTTAACCAGCCAGAGAAGAGGAGGAGGTCAACTGGCGGTATTGTCATCCGTGAGCAGCAAGGCACCGCGCAACAAGCTCGACATTCCATTCATGGTTTCCCCACCGAGGATAGAGGAAAAGGCATAGCCAGACACTCCTCTAGCACGAGCAGCTCCGCTGGAACATCCTCAAGCTCCAGCCGAGTCTAGCTCCGTGGTACCAAACGACTTACCCTTGTATATACCGTTCATATTTTCTTTCTTTTTGCATTGTGTTTTGAGCTCCTTTGAATTTGTTTGCCACCGGGACAGTGTCATTCATGTTTGGGGGAGTATGTGTTTGGTTTGACATGTTTATTCTGATCTTATCTTCCCTTTAGCATCCTTGAGTCTTCATTGCATGAAAAATTGGTAAAATTTTTAAAAACTTTTAAGAAATAGTCATGTAATTGCATTCACAATGTTAAGCATTTTAGGATTGAGTCTAGAATTTTTTAAGCATCTAGGTTGTTTACATTTACATAAGCGGTTAAAGTTTTCTTAAAGAGGTGTTTTAAGCTTATGAATGGTTTCAATCTCCTAGTTGGTAGTTCTCTAATGCTTTGCTCATACTTTGAAAGTAAGTTCTTACCATGCTTGGATCACTAGTTTTGATTTTCGTGACTTGATTTGAACTCTCATGATTTGAAACTTGTCCTATTAAGTGAGAACCCTAACTTGAATTTTTAAATATCATCCTTATGCATTTGAAAATGAACACATGGATTTTAAAATATTTAAGCTATCTTCTTCCTTTTACCACTCTTTGTGAGCCTAAGTAGAACTCCCGCCTTGACCCTTACCTTTCTTTGAAGCCAAGTTTTCGTGTGTGACATCATTGTGAGGTCTCTTCCTGTCTGAACTTAGCATAAACTGTTACGTTTAGGCGACATGATTAGGTTCTCATATGTTTGCTAGCTTTGCATCTTGAAGCTAGGTGTAGACTTAGGATAAGTTTGGGGGATCATTGGGGTTGCTTTCATATTTATATGCTTTCAGTTTCAAAAGAGTTTGGTTTTTGAAGTAAGAAAAAGGTTTTAAGTGAAAGGTTTTGTGTTTAAAAAAGTATAATGCTCTAATAATTTCAGAAGATAGCTCTCTCAAAAAATAAATAAAATATATATATATATAAAAGCCTAAGTGCCAAAATAAAAAGAAAAGAAAAAGAAAAAAAAATAAGAGAGCTATCAATAAGAAAAAGAATAAGGAGCTTAATATTTTTAAAACCTTTTCACTAGCCTAAAAGAGTTAAGATTTTTCATATTTTGATTTGGGGATTGCTAAGCATTTGCTTTTGGAAAAAGGGTAGACACTAAGTGGTGAGTGAGCTTAAAAGAAAATAAATGAGTGGGGTTTTTAGGATCATTGTTAGTTTACATGGGTAGATAAGAATCTGATCATGTATGCATCAATTGCCTTTACCTTTAGCATTATGCATAAAGTTCTTACCATTTTTTGAGAGAAACCCTTGTCTTAAATAAAAACCCTTTTTCAAATGAGATCATTCTATGCTCATAGCCTATACCCTTAGCCAAATGTGTTATGCTTTAAGGTGAATAAGTTTGATTCATGGTTCGGTCATTAATGAATGTTAAAGGATGAGTTACTTTGATTGTTTGAAATAGGAGAGTCATGATTTGAAATCCTTTGTGTGATGAGTATGGCTAAGTTCTTTGGAGTATGAGTGTGCGCATTGCATTTTAGAACCAGTAACTAGGACGTTGAGATTGATTCATTTGAAAAACACATTTGCAAGAAGCTTAAACCCCCATCTGTTTTAAAACCTTGTTTCCTTCCTTATTTTCTATTGCTTGAGGGCAAGCAAGAAGTAAGTTTGGAAGAGTTGATATAACTACATATTCCATGAATTTCGCATACATATAGTTTAGTTTCTCATGCATTTACATTGCATATTAGGTTAGTTTGCATCACTTTAGGTCCTAGAGTGTCTTTGCACCAGCATTCGCATGTTTCGTGCATTTTGCATCACAATCAGGTTGCTTTCGGTTACTTTGGAGCTATGGAAGATTCGTGGACGTGCTGAGGTTCGTGGAGAGGCTTATGGACACTTGGAGAAATCAGGATTGCACGCTAAGGACCTGAGGTCGAGCAGCAGATCGAGCAAGGCAGGTCGATCTAGATGGGATCGACCAGAAGATCGAGCATGGAGATCAATCTGGAGTACGGACGTAGACGACGCCATGCAGATCGAGGACCTGATCGAGCTTTCAACCCGATCAGCACAAGATCGAGTCGAGGATCGACCAAGAGCCACTCGATTCAGGACATGATCGATTGCCAGATCGAGCTTCATGATCGATCCCAGACCAACCTTATCCGTCCAGCCTGTTTTTGGACCGTACCGAAGGGGGGGACCATTTGCGGTTTGGCCATTTTAGGCAAAAACCAACTATCCCTTTCTTTATCATTTTTTTGTCGACTACTTTTCTATCTTCTCTCTCGTTTTAAGCGATTCGCCATTGTTGAACTTCGAGCTTTTTCTTGTTTTGCTTTTGAATATTGGATCGTTTAAGTTAAATCAATCGCCTTTCATGTTTAGTTCTTCGTTTATTGCATTTCATACGGTTCATTTCATGAGTCGCGAGTAGATTTATTGGGTTTTGGGGTTGAGAGGATTCAAGGGGTCAAAAAGGTTTTCAAGTTTGGTGTTTTCTTGTTCTTAAAGGCTTTCTCTTCTAAGATGTCGAGTTCTTAAGGCTTAAAGAGTCTCACGCCAAGATCTTTATGATCAGAGAGAGCTCTTACCTTGACAGGATCTAGAGATCTCTGAAAATCGCATCTTAGAGATTAGTTACCCTTTCCCAAACGCCATGGTAGTTTAGGGGACTAGTTAAGCCGCGCGTTTGAAATCTGTTTTCCTTGCCTCTCAATCTCTTTTTCCGCCAAACGCCAAGGGTCTGGAGGAGAGAATGAGAGAGTGATCCATACCACACGCCATGGGTGGATCTTGTTTAGTTTTCAAGGCTTAGGGAACCTCACAAAGTGAGTGATGTTACTGCATATTACATACATTTTGCATACTCATTAGTTAGCTTTTCATGCATTTGTATCATATTTTAGGTTAGATTGCATCACTTAGAGTCCTAGAGCATTCTTGCACCAGCATACGCATGTTCCTTGCATTTTGCATCACATTTAGGTTGTTTCTGGCTGCTTTGGAGTCGTGGAGGTTCGTGGACATGTTAAGGCTGTTGTAGCAGTTCGTGGAAGCTCGGATATTTGCTAAGGATCAGAGATCGAGGAGCAGATCGAGCATGGCCGGTCGATCTAGGATGTGATCGACCAGAAGATCGAGCCAACCAGGCGATCCAGGGAGAATGATCGAGACGAGGATCGAGTGAAGCAGTCGATCAAACGGTACGGACATAAATGACGCCATGCAGAGCGAGAGCCAGATCGAGTGCACCACCCGATCCAACCAAAGATCGATACCGAGATCGGATGCAACACTCGATCCACCGATGATGATCGAGACCCAGATCGAGCTGAAGACACGAGGTCCGGAGATGATCGAGAGAACCGCTCGATCCCGGAGTCGATCTCTGTCCTTTCAACCACTTTTGGCCACTAGCGAGGGGGGGACCATCACCTTGTTTTGGCCATTTTTGGAAGGCGGCGACGTCCTTTTCCCACACAACTTTCAATCCTTATCTTTTTTGTATGTTTTCTCTCTGGTTTTGACGAAGAACACCATTGTCGAACTTTGAGTTTTCTTAAGTTTTGTAATCGAATCGTTTTCATCTTAATCTAGTTTTCTTTTCATGTTCATCGTTTCCTTTTACATGCTTTGCTTTATTTACCTTATGTGTAGTGAGTAGTTTATTTGGGTTCGGGGTTGAGAGGATTAAGGGGTCTAAAGGGTTTCGATCTTGGGCCTTTCTAAGTGTGTTCAATGGCTATCTCTTCTAGGGTGTTGAGATCTCAATGCTTGAAGACTCTCACGCCAAGAGCTTCATGATCCGAGAGGTTCCTTACCTTGACAGGATTCAGGAGCCTCAGAAGATCACACCCTAGAGACTAGTTACCCCTTCCCAAAAGCCATGGAAGTTTGGGGGACTAGTTAAACCACTCATTTGAAATCTGTTTTCCATGTCCTTCGACCTCTCTTTCCACCAAAAGCCATGGGTTTGAAGGAGGGGATGAAGGAGTGATCTATACCGAAAGCCACGGATAGATCTTGCTTAGTTTTCAAGGCTTAGAGATCCTCACAAAGTGAGTCGATTTAAAGTTTTCAACCCAAGGTCGAACCTTTGAAACCCCTGACCATGAATCTCAACCCTAGGCCCTTTCTTTTAGCATCTTTACATCTTCTCTCGTCATTCGCTTGATCTTTGATAGCATCCTGGTCGTTAGTTTTACTGTTCTTGCATTTTTAGACGAGATCGATTGTTATTGCTCGATCTAGTGGTCGATCTCATGGTCGATCCACTAGTCGAATTTTAGTAATTCGAAGCTTTGTCCTTTAATTATTGTGTTTGTTCCTCGTGGTAGTTTCATCATTCCTAGTAATTTTAAAATAGGTTGCATTCCATTTAAGTTGCTGCATCTAGTTTTTAGGGATTTTCTCATAACCTATCTTGTTTCGCTTAGATTTGCATTAGTCCTTGTATTCTCTTTGCATTCTCTATCATCATAGGTATGGATTGACTCTCTCTTGCTTGCTGTACTACAACCTGTCTTGCATTTGAGTTTGATAAC
Organism: Thlaspi arvense; assembly: GCA_911865555.2. Lineage (NCBI taxonomy): Eukaryota > Viridiplantae > Streptophyta > Magnoliopsida > Brassicales > Brassicaceae > Thlaspi > Thlaspi arvense. The sequence continues at coordinate 29,832,196 of OU466857.2, forward strand.
CTCATTGCATTCTCACCCTTGCAAATAAAGTGTCTATCAAATGGCGCCGTTGCCATCTTTGGACTGTTTAGAGAACATAGAGATTTGGGACTTAGCAAAGACTAAGTCTTTACCTTGTTCAAGTTACTAATCCTTCTACTCTGAAACGTGTGTTTTCAGGTATATGAATCTTCGTTCACGGGGAGATAACAAACAATTCATCAGCTTGGTCATTCACGGCAAAGAAGAGTTAGAGAACAAGCCAGAGCCTTTGAGGAGATTGTTCAGCACGGTTTGGTTGACTTTGATCATTGCATCTAGTTTCTAGGAATTTCACAAAATCATTCATCTTTTGCCTAGCTTTACTCGATACTTGTATTCTCACTGATCTTTCTAGCTCTTAGGATTGGATTGATACTCGCTTGCATACTTTACTACAACTAAGTGTTGCATCTGAGTTTTTATAGATCATTGCATACACTCTGCAAAAACATAGCTATCAGTTCAATAAGTGAATGAGAACGTGGGAGTCCCTGCTGCTGCCAATAACGCTGCTAGGCGTTTTGTTCAGAGGACTTTAGGTGATTACAACAGACCTGATCAGTTCTATGCCAACAGAGCTGCAATCCGACCTCCTGCCTTCCAGAGGAACGATTTTAAGGTTAAACCTGTCTACTATCAGCTGGTTGGCCAGCATCCATTCCATGGATTACCTCATGAGCATCCTATGGATCACATTGAGAGGTTTGAGGATTTAGCTTCCAGTGTCAAAGCTAATGGGGTTAGCAATGATTTTCTGTTCTGCAAGCTTTTCCCTTACTTTCTTGAAGGAGAAGCTACATATTGGCTGAAGCAACTGGAGCTTGCTTCATTGACCACTTGGGAAGACACCAAAAATTATTTTCTGAATAACTTCTATGATGATGCAAGATCAGAGGACATGAGGACGAAAATTGCATCCTTTACACAAGGCCCTACTGAAGCTTTTAAGGCTTCTTGGATCAGGTTCAAGTCTTATCAAAGGGACTGTCCTCATCATGTCTTTAGTCAGGTGCAATTACTTGGGATTTTCTTCAGAGGCATTGACTGGAAGTATTATATGGCACTTGATGCAGCAAGTGCAGGAAACTTCAACACCAACAAACCAGAAGAGGCGATCAGACTGATTGAGAATTTGGTCTGCAGCAACAGCACTAAAAATGCAGACTTTCAGAGGATGAAATAAGCTGGTGTGGCTGATGGAAATCAGATTGCTGAAGTTAAGGCTAAGCTGGATGATATGCAAAGCCTTTTGGTGGGAAAGAAGTCAGTTCACTTTGCTGCAGAAGTGGAAACTTTTGAAGCTCCAGAGGAGTTTGAACAGGAGGATGTAAATTTCATCAATTCTGGTGGTTTTCAGGGTCAAAGGTATGGGAATCAGCAGTGGAACAGAGGATACAGCAACAACAATCAGAAGAACACCTTTACAGGAGGACAGAGCACGCCTGGTTTCACTCCTAAGCCCCCATTCCAAAAGACAGAGTACCAGAAGCCATTCCAGAACAGTGGAAATTACAGAAACTATGGTTCTTCTTCCTATCAACCAGCACCTCCACAAGGGAACAAAATGGAAGCAATGTTAGAACAGATCTTGGAAGGACAACATAAGCTTACAGTGGACTTCAATGGCAAGATAGATTCGCTCTATCAGGATTTGAATGGAAAATTTGAGAGTCTGAACTCTCATATGAAGAAACTTGATGTTTAAGTTGCCCAAACTGCAGGAGCTGTACAGAGGCAAGAAGGATTTCTTCCAGGAAGAACTGATGCTAATCCCAAACATCATGTGAATGTCATCACATTGAGGAGTGGAAAGAACCTGCAACCAGTGTTGCAGAAGGATTTAACCCCAAAGAATTTCGTGGGTATTGAAGAGTATGAAGATGAAGAAATATCTGCTGAAGACGATTGGGTGACGCTCGTCACCAATAATAGGTGTCGCTCGTCACCCATCGACCACAACCCCGACCCCGACTCTTCGCAAATTGGTGACGACTGTCACCAGGTGGGTGACGCTCGTCACCCATATCCAATGATCGATCCCGACTTGTCCAAAGTGAGTGACGCTCGCCACCATCCCAGTGACGCTCGTCACCAAACGCCATATGCTGCAGTTTCGCCTAAGACTTCAGATTATTCTAAGGAGACCGTGTATAAACCCAAGACACCCTATCCTAAGCATCCTAAGAAGTCTAAGCAAGAGCTTGAAGATGCAAGATGCAAGGCTATCATGGACAAGTTGGTTATAGAGATCCCATTGATAGATGCTGTAAGGATCACTCCTGTTATAAGGAGGTATGTGAAGAGGATGGTGACCAATATTTTGAGTCTAGAGGCTGGAATTATGATGATCAACGAGCAGGTTAGTGCAGTGATTCAGAACAGAGTTCTAGAGAAGCTTTCAGACCCAGGAAGCTTTGTTTTAGACTGCACAATCTTCAATGACAAGTTTGAGAGGTCATTATGTGATCTTGGTTCTAGTGTGAACCTCATGCCTCATTCTGTTGCCAAGAGCTTGGGGATGACCGATTTCAAGGCTACAAGGATATCTCTTGTCCTAGCTGATAGATCAGTCAGAGTTCCTGAAGGAGTGATAGAGCATGTTCCTATTAAAGTAGGAGATTGTATGATTCCTACTGATTTTGTGGTTCTGGAGTATGGAGAAGAACCCAAAGATCCCTTGATTCTTGGCAGACCCTTCTTGGCTACTGCAGGAGCTATTATTGATGTCAGGAAGGATATAATAGGGCTGAATGTTGGTGATTTACCGATGAAATTCGAAATGGACAAGCTGGTGAAGAGGCCAACCATAGATGGACAGACTTTTTATGTGGATTTTCTCACAAACATTGCTGATCAGATCTTCCATGAGATGAGTTCAGAGGATCCCTTGGAAAGGGCGTTGACCACTTTTACAGCAGAGTATGAGCAATTAGATGCTGCTGCAACAGGCTACACCAAGATGCTGGATGCTATTGCACTAGTGATGCAACTGGTTGCACAGGATGAGCTTGTCTCCACATCTGCGAAAGCTGCTACAATGGGTGATTGGTCTGCAGCAAAAGCACCAAAAGTTGAGCTTAAACAGCTCCCTGAAGGGCTAAGGTACGCATTTCTTGGAGAAAACTCCACCTATCCTGTTATTGTTAATGCTTCATTGACCAGTGCAGAACTCACTCTTTTGCTAAGTAAACTGCAAAAATTTCTCAAGGCTCTTGGCTACTCTCTTGATGACATTTCAGGTATCTCTCCAGACTTGTGCATGCATAGGATACACTTGGAGGATGAGTCGAAATCATCAGTTGAGCATCAGAGGAGGCTGAATCCGAATTTGCAGGATGTAGTCAAGAAAGAGATCATGAAGTTGTTGCAGGCTGGTATCATCTATCCTATATCAGACAGTGCTTGGGTGAGTCCAGTGCACGTGGTGCCTAAGAAAGGTTGTGTCACAGTGGTGAAGAATGACAAGGATGAGCTGATTCCAACCAGGACTGTCACAGGACACAGGATGGGCATTGACTACAGGAAACTGAATAGAGCAACAAGGAAGGATCATTTTCCTCTGCCTTTCATCGATCAGATGCTGGAGAGGCTGGCGAATCACAAGTATTACTGTTTCCTTGATGGGTATTCAGGCTTCTTTCAGATCCCCATTCATCCAGATGATCAGGAGAAGACCACTTTTACCTGTCCCTATGGCACTTTTGCATATTGCAGAATGTCTTTTGGGCTGTGTAATGCTCCTGCAACCTTCCAGAGATGCATGATGTCTATTTTCACAGATATGATAGAGAAGTTTATGGAGGTGTTCATGGATGACTTCTCTGTTTATGGGTCCTCTTTCAAGAGCTGCTTGGATAATCTGTGTGCAGTTCTACAGAGATGTGAAGAGAATCACTTGGTTTTAAACTGGGAGAAGCGCCATTTTATGGTTCAGGATGGTATTGTGCTTGGCCACAAAGTCTCAGGAGACGGTATAGAGGTGGATAGGGCGAAAATTGAGGTGATGACAAGTCTGCAAGCACCTGATTCAGTTAAAGCAGTGAGGAGTTTTCTGGGTCATGCATGCTTCTACAGAAGATTCATCAAAGACTTTAGCAAGATAGCACGCCCCCTTACTGCTCTCCTCTGCAAAGATGTGAAGTTTGAGTTCACAGAAGAGTGCAAATCTGCCTTTGAACAGATCAAGCAAGCTTTGGTTACAGCTCCTGTTGTGCAGCCACCAGATTGGGACTTACCTTTTGAGGTAATGTGTGATGCCAGCGATTTTGCAGTTGGAGCAGTGCTGGGACAGAGGAAAGAAAAGAAACTCCATGCCATCTACTATGCAAGTAGAACTTTGGATGATGCTCAGAAGAATTATGCAACAACTGAGAAGGAATTGTTAGCTGTTCTATTTGCCTTTGAGAAGCTCAGGCAATATCTTGTTGGCTCCAAGGTCGTGGTTCATACTGACCATTCAGCACAGAAGTACCTGATGCAAAAGAAGGATGCAAAGCCAAGGGTGTTGAGATGGATCCTGCTTCTTCAGGAATTTGACATTGAAGTGAAGGACAAGAAAGGGGTTGAGAATGGAGTTGTTGATCATCTATCTTGGATACAAGTCGAAGACAGTGTCCCAATCAATGATTTCTTGCCTGAAGAGAATGTTTACTTGATGGAAACAAGAGAACAGGAGGAAAGTATTGAAAACTTGCAGTTTTCTCGAAACTGCAGGGGAGTGAGAGCGACACCAGGAGGGTGACGCTCGTCACCAACCCAGAATAGCCACGACCAAAATATACGAAAGAGGTGACGCTCGTCACCAATATTGGTGACGCTCTTCACCAATCTCTACACTTTTCTGCGATTTATGCAAGCTTGGGGATGGCTTTTGAAGAGCCTGTTTATGCTCTGAATGATCCAAAGAGGCCATGGTATGCTGATATTGCAAATTACCTTGCTGCAAAGGATGAATCACATGACTTCAAAGGCTATGCTAAGAAGATGTTCTTGAGAAAACTTAGGAGATTCTATTGGGTTGAGCCATATCTCTAAAAGCATTGTGCTGATGGGATCTACAGGAGATGCATAGCAGTAGAAAAAGTGGAGGACGTCCTCTTTCACTGTCATGGATCAGAGTATGCTGGACACTTTGCTACATTCAAGACTGTCTCTAAGGTACTGCAAGCTGGATTTTGGTGGCCTACTATGTTCAGAGACGCCCAGGCCTTCATCACAAGCTGTGATACTTGTCAGAGAAGAGGAAAAATTAGCAGGAGACATGAGATGCCACAGAACTTCATTCTGGAAGTTGAAGTCTTTGATTGTTGGGGTATTGACTTCATGGGACCTTTTCCCTCATCCTATGGGAATAGATACATTCTGGTTGCTGTTGATTATATATCTAAGTGGGTAGAGGCGTTGGCTACTCCTACAAATGATGCAGCAGTGGTTTTGAAACTGTTTAAGACCATTATCTTTCCCAGATTTGGTGTCCCGCGGATTGTCATAAGTGATGGTGGTTCTCTCTTTGTCAATAAGGTTTTTGACAAACTGTTGAAGAAGTATGGTGTACTGCACAGAGTAGCCACGCCCTATCACCCCCAAACAAGTGGGCAAGTTGAGGTTTCCAACAGGCAGATCAAGCAGATTCTAAAAAAGACAGTTGGGAAGACAAGGAAAGATTGGTCTGCAAAGCTGGATGATCCATTATGGGCTTACAGAACAGCATACAAATTGCCACTTGGGACTACACCATTCCATCTTCTCTATGGCAAGGCATGCCATCTACCAGTAGAGTTGAAGTTCAAAGCTGAATGGGCCATCAAGAAGCTGAACTTCGATCTGAAACCTGCTGCAGAAAGGCGTTTGATTCAGCTCAATGAACTGGATGAGATCAGATATCTGGTCTATGAAAACTCCAAGTTATACAAGGAGAAGACAAAGGCATATCATGATAAAAAGATCATCTCCAGGCATTTCGAGCCCAATGACCAGGTATTACTCTACAACTCTCGTTTACAGCTTTTTCCTAGTAAATTGCGTTCTCGATGGTCAGGTCCCTTCACTGTCAAAGAAGCTCGCCCACATGGTGCAATTGTCCTGATTAACTCCAAAGGAGAGGAGTTCACTGTCAATGGACAAAGGGTGAAGCATTATTGGGCACAAGCAGAGATTCCAGCAGGACACATTGTGTCTCTGGATGATGCACCAGCTATCTAAACAGCCAACAAAAGTCAAGCTAATGACTTTAAACAAGCGCTTAGTGGGAGGCAACCCACTGGTATGTTGTAGATATTATACTTAGTTATTATTTTTGTTCTTAGGTTTATTATTCTTATTATTATTCAGTTAAAAAAAAAAAAAAAAAAAAGGGTGACGAGCGTCACCCTTAAGGTGACGCTCGTCACCCTTAAGGTAACGCTCGTCACCGAATGGGGTCGAGCACGGGTACTTAGTTCTTTCTTCTTCTTCTTCGTGCTCATAACTGTTAAAACCAACGAACACTTAGAAATCTTAAGAGATTCATAACTTTTGATTTTCTAAACCAAATTGAGTTATTCAAAAGTCTAATCCGTGCGGATTTTGCTCTTCTTTCTGAATATCAACTCGGTTTTTAAGATCTGCAAGGTATGTGTTCGGAATCCCCAATTTTCAGTCCGCCATAGGTTTGGTAAAATCTGATTTTTGACTTGATTAGTTTGATTTAACTGTTGAATCATGGTTAGTTAGGTTGTATTAGAGGAATGGAACCATCTATGTGAGCTTTATCAGTTGATTTGCAAGTTTTGAATTTTCGAGTTCATGATGAAAATGGCAAAAATCTGGAAATTTTGGTTGATTTGGGTTGAATTGATGATTGAATTGTGTTCATGGTAGTGCTGTTTTTGATCGCCATCATTTATTTCATTGATGTTATTGCATATTGCATACATTTTGCATACTCATTAGTTAGCTTTTCATGCATTTGTATCACGTTTTAGGTTAGATTGCATCACTTAGGGTCCTAGAGCATTCTTGCATCAGCATACGTATTTTCCTTGCATTTTGCATCACATTCAGGTTGTTTCTGGCTGCTTTGGAGTCGTGGAGGTTCGTGGACGTGTTGAGGTTGATGTAGCTGTTCGTGGGAGCTCGGATATATGCTAAGGATCAGAGATCGCGGAGCAGATCGAGCATGGCCGGTCGATCTAGGAGTTGATCGACCAGAAGATCGAGCCAACCAGGCGATCCAAGGAGAATGATCGAGACAAGGATCGAGTGAAGCAATCGATCAAACGGTACGGACGTAAATGACGCCATGCAGAGCGAGAGTCAGATCGAGTACACCACTCGATCCAGCCAAAGATCGATACTGAGATCGGATGCAACACTCGATTCGCCGATGATGATCGAGACCCAGATCGAGCCGAAGACACGATGTCCGGATATGATCGAGAGAACCACTCGATCTTGGAGTCGATCTCTGTCCTTTCAACCGTTTTTGGCCGCTAGCGAAGGGGGGACCATTAGCTTGTTTCGGCATTTTGGGAAGGCGACGACGTCCTTTTTTCCAATAATTTTTTAGATCCTTATCTTTTCCTTTATGTTTTCTCTCTCGTTTTCGTGAAGAACACCATTGTTGAACTCGCGTTTTTCTTAAGCTTTGTATTTGAATCATTTTCTGTTCAATCTAGTTTTCTTTTCATGTTCATCGTCTCGTTTCATATGCTTTGCTTGATTTACTCTATGTGTAGTGAGTAGTTTCTTTGGGTTCGGGGTTGAGAGGATTAAGAGGTCTAAACGGTTTTGATCTTGGGGCTCTAAACGTTTTCAAAGGCTATCTCTTTTAAGGTGTTGAGATCTCAATGCTTGAAAGCTCTCACGCCAAGAGCTTCATGATCCGAGAGGTTCCTTACCTTGACAGGATCCAGGAGCCTCGGAAGATCACACCTTAGAGACTAGTTACCCCTTCCCAAAAGCCATGGAAGTTTGGGGGATTAGTTAAGCCATTTATTTGAAATCTGTTTTCCTTGCCCTTCGACCTCTCTTTCCACCAAAAGCCATGGGTTTGGAGGAAAGGATGAAGGAGTGATCTATACCGAAAGCCACAGATAGATCTTGTTTAGTTTTCAAGGCTTAGAGATCCTCACCAAGTGAGTCAATTTAAAGTTTTAAACCCAAGGTCGAACCTTTGAAACCCCTGACCATGAATCTCAACCCTAGGCCCTTTCTCTTAGCATCTTTACATCTTATCTCATCTTTTTCTTGATCTCTGATAGTATCCTGGTCATTAGTTTTACTGTTCTTGCATTTTTAGACAAGATCGAATGTTACTACTCGATCTAGTGGTCGATCTCATGGTCGATCCACAAGTCGAATTTTAATAATTCGAAGCTTTCTCCTTTAATTATTCTATTTGTTTCTCGTGGTAGTTTCTTCCTTTCTAGTATTTTTAAAATAGGTTTCATTCAGTTTAAGTTGCTGCATCTAGTTTTTAGAGATTTTCTCATAAACCGTCTCATTTCACTTAGATTTGCATTAGTCCTTGTATTCTCTGTGCATTCTCTATCATCCTAGAAGTGGATTGACTCTCTCTTGCTTGCTGTACTACAACATGTCTTGCATTTGAGTTTGATAACCTCACTGCAATATAAACCGTCCTAAAAGAGATTATCATTCATCTTGGTTGATTGATTTTTCGAATTTTGAAAAATTTGCTTATTTTGTTGATGTTTTTGGTGGATTTTGATCTTCGATTTTCAGATGCCTAAACAGGAGAAACGACCAAGGCAAAGCTCATCCTCAAGCACTGCAACAGGGTCTACAGATTCCTTCAGTCAGTACCCGGTTTGCTGGCCTCCATGGCCCAAGCGAGAAGATCGGAAAATAGCCTCTCGAGTAGCTTGGGCAGGAACTCCGTGGCAGGAAATATCATGGGACACTTGCATATTCTGTGATATCCAGAAGGAGTGGGATGAGTATGACTCGCTATTCTACAATGCGTGGCTGGGAGTGAAGATTATCCCCACTCGGTTCGCGGATTCTGCTGTTCTGCAGAAGATGGGTATCTTCGAGGAGGTTGTTCAGATTCGAGAGAGCATTGGGATGGGGACTATGCCGTTCCAGCAGTATGATCTCTACCCAGATTTGGTCCGCCAGTTTCTCTCTACAGTTCGCGTCTACTACGCGAATGAGCTGGCGAAGCGTGCGCAGGAAGGCACGATGACGTTTTTGATCCGAGGGGTTCGATACCGGATCAGTCTGATGGAGCTTTGTGGGATCTATGGCTTCTCTGACCATCCCACATGCGTTCTCCTTGCCTCTCAGTGGACCCATATGCGGACATTCTGGTCCAAGTTCGGGAATGGAGTCTATGACAGCAGGACTAGCACGCAGACAGAGGTTCGCCATCCTGTCTTGAGGTACATTATGCGCCTCTTTGGCCATACCACTTTGTGCAAGTCTGCGCCTAGCAAGACTCGGGTTAGTGAGCTTATTCTCCTCTACTACGGACTTTATGAGATGCTTGATGATGTGATCCCTATCGATAGCATGGTTCGTGCCAACTTGGGTGCTGTTTTCGCTGAGCATCTGGTCTCCTTGAAGACCAAGCCGTTCACCAGTCCGGGGGAGATGACCGAGAGTGTTGGCAGCCTTCTGACACCGATCTTTCATCATTTCCAGATCGATGTCACTCCTTGCAGTCTGCGCACTGACAGATCACTTATGGATGACCAGTATCTGCGCCATGTCACTTGGCTGAAGATTGGAGTTGTCTGGACTTTCACTACTACTTCTGGAGAGTATGTTGGCATTAAGTTGCCACAGAGAGCCCTCACTACGATTCAGGGAGTCCCACACCAGCTTTTCTTCATGCCAGCCAAGACTCTTTCTGCGCCCTTTGGCTCTGCGCCTTGCTAGAGCTGCTACAGGTGGTGCTTCTGCTTCTACTGCAGCTGCTGATGCTGCTGGACCTTCTATACGCCAGAGTACCTCCTCTACTGCTTTCAGGCGTCCTCCACGACCACAGACACCCATGGATATGGCTGCTTTTCAGGAGTATGTCATTGACAGCTTTGAGGGACTCTGGGATGCTGTTGCTACACTTAGCAATTGTGGTTGTGTCCGCCCCCATTACACCACTGAGCCTTGCGAGGATGAGGACTGAGGCTCCACTATCTGGTTACTTGTTTCTTTTTTTCTTTTATTTTTATTTCTCTTGAGTCATTTTATGTTTTCTTTGAGTCAGTTTTCAGTTTCTTTGATGATGTTTTGTGAGATTGTTGAACCAGGTTATTAATGCTATGTTTGCATGTTGTTAATTATGTGTTTGAGTGCTCAAAAAGTCTAACTTTCGAGTACACATGACAACACTTTGTTAATTAACATCTAACTTAACAATTGGGTAATACAGGTTGTGGTGACGCTCGTCACCAGATTGGTGACGCTCGTCACCCGACCCCACGCGAGGTAACACTTTTCTGACTTGGTTTTTCGACTTCTCTTGGCTTGATAACACTGGGGACGGTGTTGTTTAAGTCTGGGGGAGGTGGTTACTGACGTTGTGTGCTTTGTGTTTGATTTATAGAGTCCCAAAGTTGAGTCAAAAACCTGTTTTTATAGAGTCAAAATTCTGAAATTGTCAGTTTTTCTTGAAACTAACCATAGGATGTGATGATTAGACTGAAATTTGAAACTAACCATTGGACTTGAGAGATTTGCTAAGCTTGTGATGATTACACTGAAATTTGATCTTATCTTGACTCTGTTGTATGTGGATTCGAAAGTTCAAACTAATGTGGTGTTCCTGATGATTGACTGACTGTTTCTTGTTTTCAAACCTCAACCTTATTCTTTGTCTGATGTTTGCTTGAGGGCAAGCAAAAGCTAAGTCTGGGGGAGTTGATATATCATGATTTTTACGGTTTTTAACCATGATATAAGTCCTTTTTGTTGAGTCTTTTTGGTCTTTTTAGAGTCCTAGAAGAGTCTTTGCAGGTTATAGCATGTCTGGAGCATAATTGGAGATTTTGGAACCTTTTGGAGCATTCTGAGTTGAAGCCACGAAGTACCAAGCTCGAAGCAGAAAGTATCCCATATGGTGACGCTCGTCACCACCTTTGGTGATGCTCGTCACCCATCAAGGAAGGAGCGTGGCTGTTTTATTAAAAGTGTGAAGAAGATTTGCAGAATTGGCCCAGAAGTTCCATTATTTACAAGAAGACTCCAGATCGTGTTTAGCCTCTATTTATTAGGTTTTTCAGCCATTGTTGGTGATTATCTTAGTTTTTGAGAATTCAGAGAGCCTAGAGAGAGAATTATTCAGAGCTTTTTGGGGAGACAAATCCTGTACTCTTTTGAGAAGATTTGGAACCCCCTTATTCTTTTGCTCTTTCTCTTAATGCAATTTTATTCAGTTATGTTTTGTGATTCCATAATCATGTCTGAGTAATCTGATAGTTAAGTTAGGACTTTTTCAAGGGTTGATGAAGAGACTGTAGAATCGCAATTCTGTTAGGAATATCTTTTGGTTTTTCATCTCTGCTTGCTTTAAAATCAAATTTCTGAGAAACATCATCTAGGAATCCGAAAATCTTAGGTTGTTAAATATATGTGAGAGAACTATTCATAACCTGAACTAGTATTTGATGAGCAAAACAACTTAGTGCAAAGAGATTTGGCTTAGGAGTTTTGTAAACAATTGAATCTGATCATTCCTGCATGCTTAGGTTGTTAGGGTTTGCAAAGAGATTTGAAACTCTGTGATTTAGGCATAGATAACTTTTGCAATGAGAATTGATTAGTTATACATCAGTGATTCATGTTTAAAACGGTTCTTAATCATTCCCGATTCCTCTATTTATTAGGTTTTTCAGCCATTGTTGGCGATTATCTTAGTTTTTGAGAATTCAGTGAGCCTAGAGAGAGAATTATTCAGAGCTTTTTGGGGAGACAAATTCTGTACTCTTTTGAGAAGATGTCGAAGCCCCTTATTCTTTTACTCTTTCTCTTAATGCAATTTTATTCAGTTATGTTTTGTGATTCCATAATCATGTCTGAGTAATCTGCTAGTTAAGTTAGGACTTTTTCAAGGGTTGATGAAGAGACTGTAGAATCGCAATTTTGTTAGGAATATCTTTTGGTTTTTCATCTCTGCTTGCTTTAAAATCGAATTTCTGAGAAACATCATCTAGGAATCCGAAAATCTCAGGTTGTTAAATATATGTGAGAGCATTATTCATAACCTGAACTAGTATTTGATGAGCAAAACAACTTAGTGCAAAGAGATTTGGCTTAGGGGTTTTGTAAACAATTGAATCTGATCATTCCTGCATGCTTAGGTTGTTAGGGTTTGCAAAGAGATTTGAAACTCTGTGATTTAAGCATAGATAACTTTTGCAATGAGAATTGATTAGTTATACATCAGTGATTCATGTTTAAAACGGTTTTTAATCATTCCTGATTTCATGCATTCTACATTCTTAGATTCAACCTGCGAACTGTCCTGACTTAGCACTTTTAGTCCTCTGAAACTTAGATCATCTTACAAAATAGTTTGCTTACTTTTATTCATTCATTCGCAGTAAATACATCATATCTTGCTTAGCGTAGTTCGAACCTACATTCGATAGTGTAGTTTGCATTACTCTCTTGGGATTTCGATACCCCTTGTACTACAACTGCTTTGCTTTGCACTTGCAGTAGTTTTATTTGGGTAAAACCTGAGCCCTATCAATTTGACCGAGGACCTCGAGACTGCACCGAGCTAGGCATGCCGTACTGGCCGAAACGAATACACAGGGCATATCGAGGTCTAGCATCAAGGAGAACACTGAGAACCCAACTTGATATCGAGCTGACCGCATCGAGCTGAACACCTTCCCTTGCACCAGGATGTGTCAACGCCGAGAGTTGACCAAGATTTTTCTACTTTTTGTCACACCTTACCTTCTTAGCCTATTTAAGCTAAACCTCATCTTTTTAGCATTTATCTTCTTCTTTAACCTATTTTTGACCTTGTGGGAAACCACAAAGAGATTTTTATGGTATTTTGACCAAGATCACACTTTTAATAAAGTTTTGCACTTCCTTTGTCATTTTTCTTCTAGTTCTTGTTTAATCATGTTTGGTCTATCATCTCTACATATTTCTGTTGATTTTGCTATGTGTTGTGAGTAGTTTCATAAGGTTTGAGGTTGGAGCAGATTTGGGGATGATTGGCTGATAGCTTAGGGTGTTTTGGTTTGATTAATGGTTAGATCACTTAGCATAGTTGTTCTTAGTGCTTAGTAACTCTTTTAAGGTGAAACTGATTATAGGTGTTTGCTGCATCACAAGTGTTTGTTTAAATGTCTGAAAGAGATTTGTTAGGAACATTCTCCTAGATGATTATATTGGCGTTTAGGTAGCATGTTTGGTCTATAAGAGCCTTGTGTTTTCATGCTGGTTTTGCACAGATACGCCATCACAAGTGGGTCTGACATGTGCTTAACTTAGACATCTCTGTTCTTGTTGCTGGCTGATTTTGCACAGATACGCCATTACAAGTGGCTCTGACATGTGCTTAACTTAGTTGTTTCTGTTCTTGATGAGGATTGATTGATTTAGTGGCTTGATCATGTTCTTTTCTTGTTATCAGTCTTGACCACCCTAGGTTTAATACTAAGTAATCCCCAAGTCATCATTGCTTTAGCCTTGAACCAGCGCCTCATTGTTCTTTGCTTTTCAACATTTTGTGCTCTGTTTTTCCTCTGTTTTTAGTTGCTTGCTTTTGTTCCATTCCTTGCCTTGCATTTCAAGTTATTGCATTTAGCATTTATTTTGGTTCTTGCACTTCTATTGCTTTGCTTATCTTAGTCCTGTTGCATTTCGTTCATTGCCTTGTTAGTTCCTGTTGCATTTAGTTTCTTTGCATTGCATTGCTTGCTTTAGTCTTGTTAGTATATCTTTTCACTTTCGCATTTTATCTTTGTCCACTTAGGTTGTTAGAATCATCCTATACATGGTTAAACTTAGTTAGTTCCTTGCATCTCTTTTATTCTAGCCCCTAGATGAATTGATAAACCTCTTTTATACTACATCTGATTAGAGAGGGTTTGAATTTAGTGACGCAAAAGTCCTTCGTCATCCTCCCAAGTAGTTAGCGAACCAGGCTCTAGTTGCTTCAGCCAATAAGCAGCATCTCCTCCAAGTGAGTAAGGAAATACCTTGCAGAACAGGAAGTCATTTGCTAACTCCATTAGCTTTGACACTTGAAGCCAAATCCTCAAACCTCTCAATATGATCCATAGGTTGCTCATGTGGTAAGCCATGGAAAGGATGCTGTCCCACAAGCTGAAAGTAAGCAGGCTTGAGCTCAAAATCGTTCTTCTGGAAAGCAGGAGGGCGGATTGCAGCTCTGTTGGCATAAAACTGATCAGGTCTGTTGTAATCTCCAAGAGTCCGCTGCACAAAACGCCCAGCAACGTTTACAGCTTCTCTTCGTGCTTGCTGAATCACCTGTTCAGCTATGACATTCTCATTCTGATCCAGCCTCTGCCCTGCTTCAATCCTCATGTTTCCATCTATGTCAACCAAGTGACCTTCTGTATCTTCAACCAAGATAATCAGATTGACCATTGTAGAATGCTTATTAGCTTTCCTGATGGTCCTTTTCAACTTAGCTAGCTCGTCAATGCCTAAAGTCACAAGCTCCTTCTCTTTGTTGCTACTGGTACTGCGATTAGGCATAGACCTGAAACCAGCACAAAGAAAAGTATTAGAAAGTTAGTAAACAAATAAAAGCTTAGCCAAAATCCTAATACTAAAACTCGATAGGCAGCTATTACTCCCCGGCAACGGCGCCAGAAACTTGATAAGGCTCATGTTTTACCCAAATAAAATGACTGTAAGTGCACAACAAAGCAGTAATAGTATAAGGGGTTATCGAATCCCAAGGGAGTAAGTAAACTACACTATATAATTTGAGTTCGGAATAAGCTAAGCAATCAGTAGTGTATGTAATGCGAAATAGCAAAATAATGAAAGCAAGCGATTTATTGATTGATCTAAGATTCACGAAACTAAAAGCCCTAAGTCTGGACAATTCGCAGGTTGAATCCGAGAATGTAGAATGCATGCAAGCAGGAATGATTTAAACCGTCTTGAACTCAAAAATCAATGATATAACTAATCAATTCTCATTGCAAAAGTTATCTTTGCCTAATTCAAAGAATTCCAAATCTCTTTGCAATTTCTAACAAGTTAAGCAAGCATTAAAGATCAGGTTTCGATTGCTCACAAAACTCATAAGTCAAATCGCTTTGCAAATAGGTGTTTTGCTCATCTAATACTAGTTCAGGTGATTAACAATGTTCTCACATCTATTAAACAACCTAGGGTATTTCGAATTTCCAGATGACTAGTCAAAGAAATCGGTTTGAATGCAAGCACTGATAAAGAACCAAAAGATATGCCTAACAGTTTAGCGATTCTACAAACTCTTCACCAACCTTTGAATAGCCTAACTTAACTAACAGATTACTCAGACATGATCATGGAAACACAAAACATAACTGAATAAAACTTCATTAAAAGAGAAATAATTAAAGTTAAAGTGTTTCGAAATCTTCTCAATAAGAGTACATGATATGTCTCCCCAAAAGCTCTAAATAAATCTCTCTCTAAAGCTTTCTGAATTCTAAAATCTAAGAAAAAAGTCAACAACGGCTGAAAACCTAATATATACAAGCTAAAACACGAGCTGGAACATTTTTGTAATTTGTGAAACTTCTGGGGCAAAACTGCACTTAATCCTCCATCTTTTAAAACCATTCGAGCGTCACCCTTGAGTGGTGACAATCGTCACCAAACCAATTGATGTCTCCGAGTTGCTAACTTCGTGGTTGATTCTTGCAATGCTCCAAAAAGCTCCAAAACCTCCAATTATGCTCCAGACATGCTATAACATGCAAAAACTCTACTAGGACTCTAAAAAGACCAAAAAGACTCAGCAAAAATTACTTATATCATGGTTAAAAACCATAAAAACCATGATATATCACCTTGCACTCTAGTTCAATGTTATGTTTCACTTGTTGATTGATCACTTAGAGTTTGACATTTAAACAACTTCTTTTACTTAGCTTAGCTAGCATTCATTCATGTATTCTCAATGATTCACATCTCTGATTTGATTGACACCTTAATTGATACAATGACATGATCATAGGACTTGAGGAATTGAGTCACAAGAGATGAAAAACTCTTGTATCAATTTGGCGCCGTTGCCCTCTGGGGATTGTGTTCATTGAGATTTTGATTATTTGCATGACTAAGTTATTTTCTACTTTGTATACTTACTTGTTTGTTACTGTCTTTGACATTTCAGGTGTATGCATTTGAGGTCTCAAGGTTCTGATCATCTAGTTCCTGTGTTGGACAACATTCAAGGATCATCACAATGGATGTCCCAAATGTTGTTGTTGGTGTTCAGGGTGCACAAGGACCACCTGGTATGGCTGGCGTCCATGGTGTACAGGGAGTACAAGGCCCTGAAGGTTTGTTTGGACCTCAAGGACCAATAGGGAGAGTTCCTGTCCACCCTCCAAAACCAGCAAGAGTGATTGGTGCAGGGGATGCTCCTAAAGTTCATGCAACCAGACTTGGTATTATCCCTCCCCCTGTGGTAAACAATAGTTTTCAGATAAAGGGAAGCTTGATATCTATGGTGCAAGGCAACAAATTCCATGGTTTGCCTTTGAAGGTTCCCTTGGACCATCTTGATCAGTTTGACAGGATATGTTCCATGACAAAAATCAATGGTGTATCAGAAGATAGTTTCAAGCTCAGGCTTTTCCCATTCTTTTTGGGAGACAAGGCCCACCTTTGGGAGAAGACCTTGCCTCATGGCTCTATAACTTCTTGGGACCAGTGCAAGGAAACTTTCCTAGCTAAGTTCTTCTCATCATCAAGGACTGTAAGGCTCATGAAATTATTCTCCAGTTTCACCCAAGGCTCCCAAGAAACTTTTTGTGAGGCTTGGGAAAGATTCAAGGACATACCTTACAGTGCCCTTGTCATAGATTCTCCACTGAATCACTCCTTTCTACACTATACCGAAGGGTTCTCCCTAAATTTAGGATGCTTCTAGACAATTGATAAACAGAATTGTTTTGGGACTGTTTTGTCAAAGCCAAATCCACTGTTAATGATGTAGTATAGTGCAAGAGGTATCAATCCAGCCTAGGTTGTAGAAAGACACTAAGAATGCAAGAGCAAAGCAAATCTAAGCAGAATCGGGTAAATGGATGGTAAAATCAATAAAAACTAAATGCAACGACCAGACGATTATGAAAAATATTTTAAAATCTGTGGAAGAGGGTTAACAACTATTAGAAAAAGACGGAGGATTAAAAATGCAAAGCTACTAATTACTAAAAATCAAGAACTAAAACAGGTAAGTAGAGAACTTCTAACAACTTAAGGTGATAAGCAATGAAACTAAAGCAAAGATGCGAACTTTAAGACTTGGAAATGAAAACTAGAGGTTTTGAAATGCTAAAAGGAGGATCTAAGGCTAAGGGTCATATTAAGAGGGGTCAAGGTTCAAGCTTGCGTTTGAAAAACACTAGATCTACTAATTTGATGAGCTTAACTCTAAGCCTTGAGAAACTTAAACTAGGATCATCCATGACGTGTGGTATGACCCCTTTCTTTCACCCTTCCTCCAAACCTATGGCGTTTAGTGGAAAGATGGGTAAAAGAACATTAAGCAAAGATCTCAAATGGTGACTTAGCTAACCCCCAATACAACCATGGCGTTCGGGAAAGGGAAGTTAGCCTCTTGGATTCGGTTTTAGGGGAGTCCTGATTCCTGTTAAGGTAAGGAGATCCCTGGGATCATAAAGATCTTTCCCAAGATACTTTAAGCACTAAGAGCCCGAATCCAAGAAGAGAAGAGATTAAAAACAAGAAAAGACCCAAGCTTTAAACCCTTAAACCCCATAAATCGCATCAACCTTAAACCCAAAGAAATCTACTCACTACACATAGCTAAAACACACGAAAATGCAAGTAATGAAACGCTACACATGATTAACGAAGATGGATTAAAGAAAATGCTTAGATTAACCAAGGTTCGAAAGTTTAAAACAAGAAAAGCTTAAAGGTTTGACAATGGCGGAAAATCGCCTAAGAGAAAGCAGAAAAAGATAAGGCAAAATGTGTCTAATGAAAGTGATGTTCGCTCTTTACCCAAAATAGCCAAACAGCCCTAATGGTCCCCTCACTACGCTCCAAAAATGAGCTGGCCGGATAAGGTCTTAGAGATTAACTTGGGTCACTCGATCTCTGGCTTGATCTTCTTCTTGGATCGTCCTCCTTTGCTCGATCTTCTACTTGATCCTTGAGTGATCGGGTCATGGTCTCGATCTGGCTCTCGTTCTGCATGGCTTAGTCCGCGTCCGTACGCACGATCGATCTCCTCACTCGATCTCATCCTCGATCCCTTCCTTGGAACGATCCGGGCTTAGTCGATCTTCTGGTCGATCTCATCTAAATCGACCTGCTTAGCTTGATCTTGGTCTAGATCTCGGGTCCTTTGCATGCATGGCTGAGTTCCTTCACGTGTCTACAAGCTCCGTTCTGATCCTTAGCATGTCCATGCAACCTCCACAACTCTAGTGTGTCCCAAAAAACCTGAATATGATGCAAAAATACAGAAAACATGCAAATGCTAATGCAATGTGCACTTAGGACCTAGAATGAGACAAATAGTGCAAACTAGCCTAATATGAGAGATGAATGCATGAAAACTAACCTTAAATGCATGCAAAATATGCAAGTATATCAACTCCCCCAAACTTGCCTTTTGCTTGCCCTCAAGCAAACAAAATTCAAGAAAGGAAGACAAGTTTTAAAGCGGGGGCTCAAATTCCTTGCAAAAGTGTTTTTCAAATGAATCAATTCAATGGTCCTAGTTCTTAATCCTAAGATGCAATGCACAAACTCATACTCCAAAGAAATTAGCGATATTCATCACATGTTGAATCTCAAATCATGACTCTCCTATTCCCAACAATCCAAGAATCCTAACCTTTAACATTCATTAAGATCAAAACCGTGAATCACACTTATGCACTTTAAAACCGAATACATTTGGCTAGGGACAAGGTCATGAGATAAAAATGATCTCATTCATAAGGGTAAATCGAGCAATGGGTTCTCTCAAAGAAGGTTGAACGTATGCATAATGCTAAAGGTAAAGACAATTGATGCATACATGACTAGACTCTCATCTACCCATATACACTAACAATGACCCTAAACCCCTCTCATTTTTCTTTTCTTTTTCAAGCTCACTCACCCTCCTAAAGACTAACCATATCAACAAGGCAATTCGCCTAGCAAAAACCCAAACAAGAACATCATTTTAAAACCCTTTTTGAGGCTAGTGGCAAGGCCGAAAAAACATACTAAGCTCTTTTAAATACTTTTGGTAGCTCTCTTCTCTTTTTTTTTTTTTTTTTTTTGTAAACTTGGCCTTTTGGCTCTTTTCTTTTCTGATTTTTTTTCATTTTCTTTTCTTTGAGAGCTACCTTCTTTTTAAACAAGAGCATTCATTTTAAAACACAAGGCCTACCACTTAAAACAATTCATTTCCCTTTTGTTCAAACCCCAAACACAAAATCTTTTCAAACCGAAACCAAAGCAAACAACTCCCATGAATCCCCGCCCTATCCTAAGCCTAAAACTAGCTTCAAAATGCAAAGCTAGCATCAATATGAAAGCCTAATCATGTCGCCTAAACCTAACACTTTATGCCAAGTTCAAACCGAAAATAAGGCCTCACAAAGATGTCACACAAGAAATTGGCTTGAAAGGAGGGTAAGGCTCAAGGTGGGAAGTCTACTCAGACTTACAAGAGAATGGTGAAAGGGATAAGAAAGCCTGAATATGTATAAGTGATCCATGTATCCTTTTTCAAATGCACAAGAGTGATAATTCAAGAAATTCAAATTAAGGTTATCACTTGATAGGAAAGGATTCAATTCATGAATGTTCAACTTAAGCCACGAAAATCAAAACAAATGATCCAAATATGGTTAGAGCTTACTTTCAAAGTATGTGCAATGCAACTTTTGCCCCTTATGCAAATGCAAACAACCTCAATGCTTAAAATTCTAGACTCAATCCTAAAATGTTTAACAATTCAAATGCAAGCTACATGAATTGTTTTAAAAAATTTTAAAACTAATATGATTTTTGTTTTGTTCTTTTCTATGCCTTACATGATGCATGATGACTCAATGGATGATAACACAAAATAAGATCAAAGAAAACATGTCAAATAACACACACCGTCCCCCAAACTTGAATGACACCGTCTCGGTGGCAAACAAATTCAAAAGGAGACAAAACACAAAGCAAAAACTTAAAAAGATGCATGATATTTACAAGGTTGTGAGTTGGTACCTCGGAGCTAGGCACGGCTGGAGCTTGAGGATGCTCTAGACTTCCTGCTCTTTCTAGGAGTGTCATGGGTTGTCTCCTTGCCTTTGCCCTTGCTCGTGGCTTCTTGTAGAGAAGGGCGAGGAGCTTGAGCGCTTCCTTGAGGCTCACGGATCTCAATCCCTCCGGTGGATCTCCTTCTCTTCTCTGGTTGCTCAACCTCCTCACTTGAAGATGCATCAGATGAGCTCCCTTGAAGGTCCTTGATCTTCTTGGCAAGCTTTTTAATCATCTTGCTCTGCCACTTATTCACCTTCCGCTGAATCTCTACCACGGATGCAAGGAACTTCTCGGTTTTGGTCCTTGGCTCAAAATCAAGCTTAGGGAGGTCGAAGCTGGCTGGCATCACGGCATCTGAGGGAGGTGACTCTGAAGGTGCACGAGCAACTTCAGGCGGCACGGTTGTGGCTCCAAGAGGCGCAAAACATTCCTCTTCATTTGGAACAAACTCGATGGTGCCACAGCTCTCTAGGTGCGTCTCATCCACGTTAGGCAGGATGCACACTCTCTTTGTGTTGTTTTCGCCGTAGAACAAATAAGTATAGAACCCTGGAGCTGGCATGCGTCCCAAGGAGTCGGTGTTGCGCAAGTAACTCTCGTCCATGTAAGCTCTCTCTGCGCAAGGTCGAAACTCCGAGATAGGTATCCCCGCTTGTATGAACAGCGGTGTGAGGAAGCCTCCAATGAGTGCTGAGCTCGCCTTGCATTGCATTGCCCACGCCTTGTAATTGACCAAAGAAGAGGCCAAGATACAACCATAGTTGACAGCATTCCCAAGCTCATCCTTCATTGGCACATCATTCTCTTCTTGGCTGCATAAGATCTTCTTAATCCCTTGGAAGAGAAAGCACAGCTAATTGTTGGTGACTGTTGGAGCCACGGATGGCCCACTGAAGGTGTTGGCAAGGAGTTTGAGGGCATATCTCAGCATGGGGTTGCGAACCTTTTTGATCCTTGCGGTGTTAGCCTTGTAGCCTTCGTCGCAAAGCAAGTCCCATAGGTCATTGGCCTGTGTGAAAGGAGGGAACTCCACTTGCTTGGCCGCTGCATTAAGACCGTAGGCTTGGCAAAGCTCTAGGATAGAGAGGTGATAAGCATGTCTCCTGATCTTGAAGGTGAGGTGACCTTGTGATGGAGTAGGGAGGCTCGGATTCTCATAGGAAAACTCCAAGGTTGAGAGGAAGTCTAGCGTGACTATTTTAAAAACTAGATGCAGCAAATAAATAGAATGCAAAACTATTTTAGAATTACCAGGAATGATCAAACTACCATGATGAACAAACAGAATAAATAAAGGACAAAGCTACGAATTACTAAAATTCGACTAGTGGATCGACCACAAGATCGACCACTAGATCGAGCAACAACGATCAATCTCGTCTAAAGATGTAAGAACAGTAAAACTAATGACCAGGATGCTATCAAAGATCAAACGAAAGACGAGAGAAGATGTAAAGATGCTAAGAAAGAGGGTCTAGGGTTGAGATTCTTGGTCAGGGGTTTCAAAGGTCCGAACTTGGGTTGAAAACTTTAAATCGACTCACTTTGTGAGAATCTCTAAGCCTTGAAAACGAAATAAGATCTATCCGTGGCTTTCGGTATAGATTACTCCTTCATCCTTTCCTCCAAACCCATGGTTTTTGGTGGAAAGAAAGGTTGAAGGGCATGAAAAACAGATTTCAAACGCGTGGCTTAACTAGTCCCCCAAACTTCCATTGCTTTTGGGAAGGGGTGACTAGTCTCTAGGGTGCGATCTTCAGAGGTCTCTGAATCCTGTCAAGGTAAGAGACCTCTCGGATCATAAAGTTCTTGGCGTGAGAGTCTTTAAGCTTTAGGAACTCGACACCCTAGAAGAGATAGCCATTAAACACTAGAAAACTCCAAGATCCAAAACCTTTTTGACCCCTTGATTCCTCTCAACCCTGAACCCTAATGAAACTACTCACTACACATAAGATAAATCAAGCAAAGCATGAAGAAATGAACGATGAACATGAAAAGAAACTAGATTAAACTTTAAAAGATTCGAATACAAAGCAAGAAAAACTTCAAGTTCGACAATGGTGGATAATCTCCCAAAACCCGAGAGAAAAGCATAAAAAGATAAGGTTGAAAAGTTGTGTGGAAAAGGACATCGCCGTCTTCCCAAAATGGCGAAAACAACTGATGGTCCCCCCCTCGCTAGTGGCCAAAAGCGGTTGAAAGGACAGAGATCGACCTCGGGATCGAGCGGCTCTCTCGATCATCTTCGGAGATCGTGTCTTCAACTCGATCTGGGTCTCGATCATCTTCGGCAGATCGAGTGTTGCATCCGATCTTGGTATTGATCTTCGGTTTGATCGAGTGATGGACTCGATTCGGCTCTCGCTCTGCATGGCGTCATTTACGTCCGTACCATTTGATCGATTGCTTCACTAGATCTTTGTCTCAATCATTTTCCTTGGATCGCCTGGTCTTCTCGATCTTCTGGTCGATCTCATCTAGATCGACCTGCCACGCTCGATCTGTTCCGCGATCTCTGGTCCTTAGCAAACATCCGACCTTCGACGAACCGCCACAACAGCTTCAGCACGTCCACGAACCTCCACGACTCCAAAGTAGCTAGAAACAACCTGAATGTGATGCAAAATGCAAGGAACATGCGTATGCTGGTGCGAGAATGCTCTAGGACCCTAAGTGATGCAATCTAGTCTAAAGTGTGATGTAAATGCATGAAAAGCTAACAAATATGTATGCAAAATGTATGCAATATGTAGTAACATCAAGGGTAAGCTCCAGTCTGGTGCTTGCACTATAGGAGTGGTGACAAGAGCTTCCTTGATCGTCTTGAAAGCGTGAAGACACTCATCATCAAACACGAACTTGGCTTTCTTGCATAACAGTCTTGTAAGAGGGCGTGCTATCTTGGAGAAATCCTTGATGAACCGCCTGTAGAGGCCTGCGTGACCCAAGAAACTCCTTATCCCCTTCATATTAGCCGACGGCTCTAAGCTCATCATGACCTCTATCTTTGCTTTATCAACCTCAATCCCTTGCTCAAAAATCTTGTGCCCAAGTACAATGCGTTCCTTCACCATGAAGCGACACTTTTCCCAATTCAGCACCAAGTTTGTCTCCTCACATTGCTTGAGTACCTTGCAAAGATTTGACAAACAAGCAGAAAAGGAAGCACCATAGACAGAAAAATCATCCATAAAAACTTCCACCATTTCCTCTATAAGATCAGAGAAGATAGACATCATGCACTTCTGAAAGGTTGTTGGTGCATTACATAACCCAAAAGGCATCCTTCGATAAGCGAAGGTACCGTAAGGGCATGTGAAAGTTTTCTTCTCTTGATCGTTAGGATGAATTGGTATTTGAAAGAAACCACTAAAACCATCAAGAAAGCAGTAGTATGGGTGATTAGCTAATCTTTCAAGCATCTGATCAATAAAGAGAAGAGGAAAATGATCTTTTCTAGTAGCTGAGTTAAGCTTCCTATAATCAATACACATTCTATGTCCAGTTTTGGTTCTTGTAGGAATCAACTCATCTTTTTCTTTTTTAATGACCGTGATACCCCCTTTCTTTGGTACCACATGGACCGGAGAGACCCATGTGCTATCACTGATAGGGTATATCACGTCAGCCTCTAACAGTTTCAAGATCTCTTTCTTAACTACTTCTTTTAAGTTTGGGTTCAAACGCCTTCGATGTTCAATAGAAGAAGTGTTTTCAGTCTCTAAGTGAATCCTGTGAGTAAAAAGCATTGGTGAAAGCCCCTTGATGTCACTTAGAGGGTACCCAATGGCCCTTCTATACTTTCTCAACTCATTAAGGAGTGAGTTTAACTCATTATCACTTAGATTTTCATTCACAATGACGGGATAAGTGTCATTAGATCCCAAGAAAGCGTACCTTAGCCTATGAAGGAGCTCATTTAGGTCCACCTTTAGGGCAAGCAGCTCACTCCAGTCCTCCGCGTGGCTTGTGTTGATGTTGCCATCCTCATTAGCCTCCTTAGAACCCGAGTCATGAGCTTTCAGGCTGCTATCTTGAACTGTTGCTTCCTCGGAGATCAGGTCATCCAGTCGATCTTCCCCTTGTTCTGGTCTGGATCAATAGCACTCTCTCGATTCTCTTACTCGATTTGATCTGGATCGAGCAGGAGAGTCGTTCTCTGAACTGATCGAGTTATCCCTCTCGATCTTCCCATCAATTTATTTTCTGGATCGAGCAACCTTCTCGATCTTCTTGTCGATTGTTGCCCTGGATCGAGTGATCTCGTCGATTTCCTGCTCGATCTCTAGGCATCCGCCTTCATCTTCTTTCACAACCTTGCGAGAATCAAGGATGTGAACATACTCTTGAGTCTGTTCGTTCAGGAAACAATACTCTCCACACTCTTTTGTCAATGCTAGCTGAAGGTGATCCTCTTGTGCTAACTCCTCAAGCAACTCATCGGCTAACTCATCGAAAGTTTCAATGTAGAATGCTTGTCCTTCAATGGTTGGCTTCTTCAAGACTTCATTGATGTCAAAGTCTAGCTTGATGTCTTTGCCCAAGTGTAGAGAGATCTTGCCATTCTTCACGTCAATGATGGCTCCAGCAGTTGCTAGAAACGGTCTACCAAGGATTAGAGGATCCTTTGGCTCTTCATTTATTTCAAGAACAACAAAATCAGTCGGCACGTTCACACCACTGATCCTCACAGGCAAGTCTTCAAGCATACCTACATGGAGCCTTATTCTTCTATCAGCCAGCACGAGAGAGATCCTACACTCCTTAAACTTTGTAAAGCCTAGCTTCTTTGCAATGGAGTGAGGTATAAGACTGATACTTCCCCCTAAATCACACAAGCAACTTTTAAATTTCAAAGGTCCAAGAGCACAAGGGATGGTGAATGATCCTGGATCTCCTAACTTCTTAGAAACTATCTCCTTGTGGATGATTGCACTGCACTCTTCACTCAACACCAAGACCTCTTCACTCTCCTTTCTTTTCTTAGTAAGGGTATCCTTGAAAAACTTGGCGCATTTTGGCATCATGGCCAAACAATCAACTAAAAGCAGTTTGATCTCAACATCCTTAAGTGCTTCTCAAAGACTGCTCTATGCTTCTTAAGCAGCTGCTTCTTGAACCGTCCAGGGAAAGGATGCTTCGGTTTGTAGGGTGGAGGCACATAAGCTTCTTTTGCCTTGCTAACCTCCTCTACCTTCTTCTCTACAACCGCTTCGTTACCCTTCTTAGGTCTTGCAATCCACACATCGTCAAAGGTGATCCCATGATCATTCAAAAGCTTACCCTCCCCCTCTTGAACAACAATGTCCTCATTGTATTCAGGTGCAGTCCTCGGTGGTAGCTCTTTCCCACTTCTCAAGGTAATAGCGTTTGCATACTCTTTGGGGGTTTGCTCACACTTCCTGGGTAAGCTACTTTGACTGCTTGAACTGGCTTTGCCTATCTCTAATTGTTTGATCTTGTTGTTCAGGTTGGTGATCTGAGTAGACACATCAATTAGAGAAGAGTTCAGCCTGTTGTTCATGTCAACAAACTTCTGATTTGTGCTTGCTTGTCCCTGAAGCAATTGTTGAAACATTGCTTGAACCGGATCATGCGGAGGCGGTGGAGCCTGTTGCTGTTGAGGCATGAAACCAGGAGGAAATACAGGAGAGTAACTCTTGTTTCCTTGCTGTTGCGGACCTTGAAAGTTGCCATGTCGCTGCCCTTGATATTCGTTGTTGCTTGTAAACCCGCCTTTGTTATAAGGGACAAAGGGTTTGCCTTGTTGTGGAGGATACACCTGATCTTTAGGATTCTCCACTTTAGTACTTCTGTAGGAAAGGTAGTTGTTTCCCTGATAACCTTGTGGCTTGTTGTAGTTGTTGCCTCCAACCCAATTGACCTCTTCTTGGCATTGCTCTAGCTCATCTAATACATTTGTGGCTTCTCCTACATAATGCACTTGTTTTCGATTCGCAAACACTAGCTTATCAATCTTCTCATGGAGCGACTTCATCTCTTTCTTGTGAGCTTCTATATCAGCTCCTCTTGGTGCTCGGTCATAATCCTCAGAATAGTTCCCATCGCTTAGAGCCAAATTCTCTATGAGCCCCATTCCTTCTTCAACATTTTGCCCAAGAAAGTTTCCCTTAGTTGCTGTATCTAGCAACATGCGAATCTTTGGGAGTGATCTTCTATAAATTGTGCTCAAGAGAGACTCTTCACTGAAGCCATGATGAGGGCAAGCGATAGTGTAGTCCTTGAACCGCTCCATAGCTTCATTAAAGGTCTCATTCTGCCTTTGTGTGAAGCCGCTGATCTCACTTCTTAGCCTAGCTGTTCTTGTGCTTGAGGAAAACTTTGACAGAAAGGCTTTCTTGCAGTCAGCCCATGAAGTGATGGTCCCCTGAGGTAATGTCTTCTCCCAATGTCTTGCTTTATCCCCAAGAGAAAAAGGGAAAAGCCTTAGCTTGAAGCTGTCCTCCATTGCAAGCCCATGAAACTTGTTGTTTTGAACCATTGAGATGAAGCCTGGCTTGATCTCGAAGTTGTTGTTCAGCACTGGTGGAGGAATGATTCCAAAGCGGTTATGATGTGTGTTTGGAGCATCACCAGCACCAATGATTCTCGGCTGCCTTGGAGCGTGGTTGGGGTTTCCATTGCCCCTGGCACCAGCAGCACGGTGAGGTGGAGCTTCGTCTTGGTCTTGCTCAGCCATAATCCAAAATTCAGCTAGACCAGGTTGCTCTATCTCCTCAAAGTTCTATTCTTGCTCTACTGTCCTTCTATGCCTTGCACTTCCGAGTTGGTGAATAATGTCCAGTGGTTGTAGTAGATTGTTGTCACCAATGGACTTCAAATTCATGTACCTGAGAAGACAAACAGTAAGGTAGAGCAATGAGTAACCAAAAGAAAAGTAAAAGGCTTAGTCTTTACTAAGCTCCAAATCCTAATGCTTCCTAATCAAACCCAAGCTGGCAACGGCGCCATTTGATAAACAGAATTGTTTTGGGACTGTTTTGTCAAAGCCAAATGCACTGTTAATGATGTAGTATAGTGCAAGAGTTATCAATCCAGCCTAGGTTGTAGAAAGACACTAAGAATGCAAGAGCAAAGCAAATCTAAGCAGAATCGGGTAAATGGATGGTAAAATCGATAAAAACTAAATGCAACGACCAGACGATTATGAAAACTAATTTAAAATCTCTGGAAGAAGGTTAACAACTACTAGAAAAAGACCGAGGATTAAAAATTCAAAGCTACTAATTACTAAAAATCGAGAACTAAAACGGGTAAGTAGAGAACTTCTAACAACTTAAGGTGATAAGCAATGAAACTAAAGCAAATATGCGAACTTTAAGACTTGGAAATGAAAACTTGAGGTTTTGAAATGCTAAAAAGAGGATCTAAGGTTGAGGGTCATATTAAGAGGGGTCAAGGTTCAAGCTTGGGTTTGAAAAACACTAGATCTACTCATTTGATGAGCTTAACTCTAAGCCTTGAGAAACTTAAACTAGGATCATCCATGGCGTGTGGTATGACCTCTTTCTTTGACCCTTCCTCCAAACCTATGGCGTTTAGTAGAAAGATGGGTCAAAGAACATTAAGCAAAGATCTCAAATGGTGGCTTAACTAACCCCCAATACAACCATGACGTTTGGGAAAGGGAAGTTAGCCTCTTTCCTAAAGCAAAGATCCAACTGAAGATCGATACCAAGATCAGATGCAACACTCGATCCGTCGAAGATGATCGAGACCCAGATCGAGTTGAAGACACGATGTCCGAAGATGATCGAGAGAGCCGCTCGATCCCGGAGTCGATCTCTGTCCTTTCAACCGCTTTTGGCCGCTAGCGAGGGGGGGACCATCGACTTGTTTTCGCCATTTTGGGAAGGCGGCGACGTCCTTCTCCCAGACAACTTTTCATTCTTATCTTTTTTATGCTTTTCTCTCTGGTTTGGGAGATAATCCACCATTGTCGAACCTTAAGTTTTTCTTGCTTTTGTAATCGAATCGTTTGAGTTTCATCTAGTTTTTCTTTTCATGTTCATCGTTTCTTTCTCCATGCTTCGCTTGATTTATCTTATGTGTAGTGAGTAGTTCATTTGGGTTCGGGGTTGAGAGGATCTAAGGGGTCAAAAGGGTTTCGATCTTGGGGTTTTCTAGTGTTTTAATGGCTATCTCTTATAGGGTGTCGAGTTCTCAAAGCTTAAAGACTCTCACGCCAAGAGCTTTATGATCCGAGAGGTTCCTTACCTTGACAGGATCCAGGGACCTCTAAAGATCACACCCTAGAGACTAGTTACCCCTTCCCAAAAGCCATGGAAGTTTAGGGGACTAGTTAAGCCATTCGTTTGAAATCTGTTTCCCATGCCCTTCAACCTCTCTTTCCACCAAAATCCATGGGTTTGGAGGAGAGGATGAAGGAGTGATCTATACCGAAAGCCACGGATAGATCTTGCTTAGTTTTCAAGGCTTAGAGATTCTCACAAAGTGAGTCGATTTAAAGTTTTCAACCCAAGTTCGGACCTTTGAAACCCCTGACCATGAATCTCAACCCTAGGCCCTCTCTTTTAGCATCTTTACATCTTCTCTCGTCATTCGCTTGATCTTTGATAGCATCCTGGTCGTTAGTTTTACTGTTCTTGCATTTTTAGACGAGATCGATTGTTATTGCTCGATCTAGTGGTCGATCCCATGGTCGATCCACTAGTCGAATTTTAGTAATTCGTAGTTTTGTCCTTTAATTATTCTGTTTGTTCCTCATGGTTGATTGATCATTCCTGGTAATTCTAAAATAGTTTTGCATTCCATTTATTTGCTGCATCTAGTTTTTAGGGATTTTCTCAAAACCGATCTTTGATTCGCTTGGATTTGAAAATCCCTTGCATTCTCTTTGCTTTTTCTATCATCCTAGGTGTGGATTGACTCTCTCTTGCATACTGTGCTACAATCTGTCTTGCATTTGAGTTTTGATAGCCTCATTGCATACTCACCCTTGCAAAGAAATTAGTTATCAAATGGCGCCGTTGCCGGCCTAGGATTGTTTAGAAAACATAGAGATTTGGGACTTAGTAACGACTAAGCCTTTACCTTGTTTTAGTTACTAATCATTCTACTCTCAAACGTGTGTCTCTCAGGTACATGAATCTTCGTTCAAGGGGAGACAACAATCTACTTCAACCCTCGGACAACATTCATCAGCTTGGTCATTGACGGCAAAGAAGAGTACGAGAACAAGCCAGAGCCTTTGAGGAGATTGTTCAGCACGGTTTGGTTGACTTTGAAGCTATGGCTGAACACAAGCATCCAGAGGGACCTCCTCCAGCTCACGGGGCAGTGGGAAGAGGCAATGGAAACCTCCAACACGCGGCTAGACCCCGAGGATCATAGGAGCCAGAGATGCTCCCAATACTCATCACAATAGGTTTGGGATCACTCCTCCTCCTGTACAAAACAACAACTTCGAGATTAAGCCAGGTTTCATCTCCATGGTGCAAAACAACAAGTTCCACGGCTTAGCAATGGAAGATCCCTTGGAGCACCTTGACAACTTCGAGCAAGTATGTGGGATGATCAAGATCAACGGCATATCCGAAGATGCTTTCAAGCTGTGTCTCTTTCCCTTTTCACTCGGAGACAAGGCTAGACATTGGGAGAAGACCCTCCCACAAGGCACCATCACCTCATGGGCCGAGTGTAAGAAGGCCTTTTTCTCAAAGTTCTTCTCTAGCACCAGGACAACACGGTTGAGAAGCGAAATCAGCGGCTTCACTCAACGAAACAACGAGACATTCAACGAGGCAATGGAATGTTTCAAAGACTACACGATCCAATGTCCTCATCACGGTTTCAGCGAGGAGACCCTACTCTGCACCATATACCGCGGAGCTTCACCAAAGATCAGGTTGTTGCTTGACACAGCTAGCAAAGGGAACTTCCTTGGTCAGGAGGTAGAAGAGGGCATGGAGCTGATAGAAAACTTGGCATTGAGTGATGGCAACTACGCTGAGGATTATGACCGTGCACCAAGGGGATCCGAGCTAGAGTCTCACAAAAAGGAGCTGAAATCTTTGCATGAGAAGATAGATAAGCTGGTGTTAGCACATCAGAAGCATGTTCACTTTCTTGGTGAAGCGGATGAGAATCAAGAGGAGCTAGAGTTGAGCAAAGAAGAAGCCAATTGGGTGGCGGGACAGAACAATTACAAACCTCAAGGCTACAACCAAGGCTACAACCAGAACAACAATCTCTCCTACCGAAGCACCAACATTGCCAACCCTAAGGACCAAGTGTACCCTGCTCAGCAAGCAAAACCTTTCACCCCTTACAACAAAGGTTTTCAGACGAGTGGTGGTTTCCAAGGTCAAGGGCAGAACAACTTCCAAGGGCAACATCAAATTAACAAGGGTTATACGCCTAACTACCCTCCGGGCTTTGCACCTCAGCAGCAACAGCCGATGCAACAACAGGTTGATCCGGTTCAGGCAATGTGTCAACAGCTGATACAAGGGCAAGCCTCTACAAACCAGAAGTTCGCCGAGATGAACACTCGTCTAGACTCGTCTCTCACTGACTTCTCCACTCAGATCACCAACTTAAACAACAAGATCAAGCAGCTAGAGAAGGGGAAAGCAAGTACAAGTGGTCAGAATAGCCTACCGGGCAAGTGTGAGCAGAATCCTAAGGAGTATGCCAACGCCATCACGTTAAGAAGCGGCAAAGAGCTAGAACCTCCGGTCTCTACTAAGAACAACGAGGATGTTGTAATTCAAGAGGGGGAGGGTAAGCCTTCAGCTGATGATGAGATTAACTTTGACAATGTCTGGATCCAAGGGCCAAGAAGAGGAGACAAAGCAGTTGCTGAGAAAAATGCTGAGCAAACTACTAAGGAGAAGAATGCTTATGTGCCTCCACCGTATGTACCTAAGCTGCCTTTTCCTGGCCGTTTCAAGAAGCAACTCATAGAGAAGCATAGAATCCTCTTTGAGAAGCATTTTCAAGCTACCTCTTGTTGACTGCCTTGCAATGATGCCTAAATACGCCAAATTCTTCTACCGTAGTACCAACGTTGCCAACCCTAAAGACCAAGTGTACCCTGCTCAGCAAGCAAGACCTTTCATACCTTACAACAAAGGTTTTCAGCCGAGTGGCGGCTTCCAAGGTCAAGGGCAGAACAACTTCCAAGGGCAACACCAAGGTAACAAGGGTTATACGCCAAACTACCCTCCGTGTTTTACATCTCAGCAGCAACAGCCGATGCAACAACAAGTTTATCCGGTTCAGGCCATGTTTCAGCAGCTGATCCAAGGGCAAGCCTCTACAAACCAGAAGTTCGACGAGATGAACACTCGTCTAGACTCGTCTCTTACTGACTTCTCCACTCAGATCACCAACATAAACAACAAGATCAAGCAGCTAGGGAATGGGAAAGCGAGTATAACTGGTCAGAATAGCCTACCGGGCAAGTGTGAGCAGAATCCTAAGGAATATGCCAACGCCATCACGTTAAGAAGCGGTAAAGAGCTAGCACCTCCGGTTACTCCTAAGAACAACGAGGACATTGTAATTCAAGAGGGGGAGGGTAAGCCTTCAGCTGATGATGAGATTAACTTTGACACTGTCTGGATCCAAGGGCCAAGAAGAGGAGACAAAGCAGTTGCTGAGACGAAAGCGGAACAAACTGCTAAGGAGAAGGATGATTATGTACCTCCACCGTTTGTACCTGAGCTGCCTTTTCCTGGCCGCTTCAAGAAGCAACTCATAGAGAAGCATAGAATCCTCTTTGAGAAACATCTTAAGGACGTAGAGATCAAGCTACCTCTTGTTGACTGCCTTGCAATGATGCCTAAATGCGCCAAATTCTTCAAAGACACTCTCGTGAAGAAGAATAAGGAAAGCAAGGAGGTGCTTGTACTAAGTGAAGAGTGTAGTGCTGTGATACATAAGGAGATAGTCCCTAAGAAGTTGGGAGACCCTGGAAGCTTCACTATACCCTGCGCTTTAGGTCCTCTGGAGTTCAAGAGTTGCCTTTGTGATCTCGGAGCTAGCATAAATCTGATGCCTCATTCCGTGGCTAAGAAGCTTGGCTTTACTCGTTTCAAAGACTGTAAGATCTCGTTGGTACTGGCTGAAAGGAGTGTGAGGCTACCGGTGGGGCTGCTTGAAGATTTACCGGTGCGAATCAGTGGTGTGAACGTACCTACGGACTTCGTCGTGTTGGAAATGGATGAAGAGCCTAAGGATCCACTCATCCTAGGAAGACCATTCCTTGCAACCGCCGGGGCCATCATCGATGTCAAGAACGGGAAGATTGCCTTGCACTTGGGAAAGGATATAAGGCTAAACTTCGATATCAATGAGGTTCTGAAGAAGCCGACCATAGAAGGGCAAGCTTTCTACATTGAAACGATGGATGCCTTAGCGGATGAGTTGCTAGAAGAGCTGGCTCAGGAAGACCATCTGAAGCTGGCACTGACTAAGGAGCCAGGGGAGTTTGGCTATGTGGATCAGAGGACCCGGGAGTATGTCAACTTGCTGGATTCTAGGAAGATTGTTAAGAAGGAGGAAAGCTGCTGCCTAGAGATCGACCCCAAGATCGACGCTATCACTCGATCCAGGAGTCAGATCGACAAGGCAATCGAGAACACAACTCGATCCGGTGCAGCAATCGATAGACAGATCGAGAGAAATGATCGATCCGGAAAAACAATCGAGTCGACGATCGAGAGAGACTTTCCGATCAATTTGGGGTCCAATCAGGAGATCGACTCAGCGTCTCGATCCCTTACTCGATCCACATCAAGTCGAGTAAGTGAATCGAGCAAAATTGCTCGATCTAGACGACATCGAGAGCAAGATCGACAGGAGGACTCGATTTCAGAAGGGATAGCGGTTGAAGAAAGCAGTCTTACTGGCCATGCCTCGGGTTCTATGGAGGGTTCCAAGGAGGAAAGCAACAACAACAGCCACGATGATGACTGGAGCGAGCTGTTAGCCCCAAAGGTGGACCTTAAGGAGCTCCCAAAAGGGCTAAGGTATGCTTTCTTAGGGCCTAATAACACCTATCCCGTGATTGTGAATGAAAACTTAAGTGATGATGAGTTGCACTCGCTCCTGACTGAACTGAGAAAGTATAGGAAGGCCATTGGGTACTCTTTAAGTGACATTAAGGGCCTTTCACCAATGCTTTGCACTCACATGATTCACTTGGATAATGAGAACGCCTCTTCTATAGAACATCAAAGGCGTTTGAATCCTAATTTGATAGAGGTTGTTAAGAAAGAGATCCTTAAGCTTTTAGAGGCTGACGTGATCTATCCCATAAGTGACAGCACGTGCGTTTCTCCTGTACACGTGGTGCCTAAGAAGGGAGGGATCACGGTCATAAGGAATGAAAAAGATGAGCTTATTCCTACTAGAACCATTACTGGTCATAGGATGTGTATTGATTATAGGAAACTTAACCTTGCGACTAGGAAAGATCATTTCCCTTTGCCTTTTATTGATCAAATGCTTGAGAGACTTGCTAATCAGCCTTACTACTGTTTCCTCGATGGGTATAGCGGTTTCTTTCAGATACCAATTCACCCAAATGATCAGGAGAAGACGACCTTCACATGTCCCTACGGTACCTTCGCATATCGAAGGATGCCTTTTGGATTGTGTAATGCACCGGCTACATTTCAGCTGTGTATGATGTCGATCTTCTCCGATCTAATAGAAGAGATGGTAGAGGTGTTTATGGATGACTTCTTTGTCTATGGTGCGTCCTTTTCTGCGTGTTTGTTGAATCTTTGCAGGGTACTAAAGCGTTGTGAAGAGACAAACTTGGTGCTAAACTGGGAGAAATGCCACTTTATGGTTAAGGAAGGGATCGTGCTTGGTCATAAGATATCAGAGAAGGGCATTGAGGTTGATCAGGCTAAAGTGGAGGTCATGATGGGTCTTGAGCCGCCGATTAACGTTAAGGGAGTCAGAAGTTTCTTGGGACACGCCGAATTCTATAGGCGCTTCATCAAGGATTTCTCCAAGATTGCACGCCCTCTTACACGGTTGTTGTGCAAAGAAGCTGAGTTTGTGTTTGATGAGGAGTGTTTGCGAGCTTTCGTGACCATCAAGGAAGCCCTTACATCAGCCCCTATAGTTCAAGCAACAGACTTGACTCTACCCTTTGAGATCATGTGTGATGCTAGTGACTACGCCGTAGGAGCCGTTCTTGGCTAGAGGAAAGACAAGAAGCTACATGTGATCTACTATGCTTCAAGAACCTTGGATGACACGCAAACAAGGTATACCACTATGGAGAAGGAGTTGCTTAAAGTAGTGTTCGCCTTTGAGAAGTTCCGATCATATTTTGTTGGTTCCAAGGCTATTGTTTACACGGATCACGCAGCTTTGCGATACATCTATTCGAAGAAGGACACTAAGCCTCGGCTCTTGAGGTGAATTCTCTTGCTCCAGGAGTTTGACATGGAGATTAAAGACAAGAAGGGAATAGAAAACGGAGTCGCTGACCATCTCTCACGTCTAAGGATCAACGAGTCTCTCCCCTTAGATGACTCTCTTCCAGAAGAGCAACTCATGGCGATCACCACGGCTGTTTGTGGAAAGCTAGAGGGGCGGTTCGAAGTGGTGTTGAGTTTCAAAGAGGAGGATCTACCGTGGTATGCTGATGTCGTGAACTATTTAGCGTGTGGTGAGGAGCCAACACATCTCAACAGCTATCACAAGAAGTGGTTCATGAGAGAGGCTAGTGACTACTTTTGGGACGAGCCCTACTTATACAAGAGAGGAGTGGACAGTTTGTACCGGAGGTGTGTTACGAAGGAAGAAGCTAGAGACATCCTCGATCACTGCCATGGCTCTTTCTACGGAGGACACTTCGCTTTATTCAAAACTGCCACGAAAGTGTTGCAAGCCGGTTTCTGGTGGCCGTCCATCTTTAAAGATGCACACGAGTTTGTGAAGAGCTGTGAGGCATGTCAACGAGCAGGGAATATTACTAAAAGGAACGAGATGCCTCAGGTTCCCATCTTCGAGGTTGACGTGTTCGATGCGTGGGGCATAGACTTCATGGGGCCATTTCCTTCTTCATATGGCAACAAATACATCTTAGTAGCAGTGGATTATGTCTCTAAATGGGTTGAGGCTGTTGCTTCCCCTACAAACGACTATATGGTGGTGATCAAGCTGTTCAAGAGTATCATTTTCCCAAGGTTTGGGGTACCTAAGGTGGTTATAAGCGATGGAGGAAGCCACTTCATAAACAAGGTCTTTGAGAACCTCTTGAGAAAGTATGGCGTTAAGCATAAGGTGGCTACACCGTATCATCCTCAAACAAGCGGTCAAGTGGAAGTCTCCAACCGGCAAATCAAAGCTATACTGGAGAAGACCGTCGGAGCAACAAGGAAAGACTGGGCAGTGAAGCTGGACGACGCCCTTTGGGCTTACCGTACCGCCTTCAAAACACCGATTGGTACAACCCCTTTCACTCTACTCTATGGCAAGGGCTGTCATCTCCCGATTGAGCTGGAACACCGTGCGTTGTGGGCTGCGAAGAGGCTAAACTTTGACCTCAAGACTGCTCAAGAGAGGCGCCTTATTCAGCTACATGAACTGGACGAGTTAAGACTGAACGCTTATGAGAGCTCTCGGATATACAAGGAGCAGACTAAGGAAGCTCATGACAAGAAGTTGGTTGCCAAGGAGCTTAAGGAAGGAGGTTTAGTGTTGCTGTACAACTCAAGACTCAAACTCTTCCCGGGAAAGCTGAAGTCAAGGTGGAGCGGGCCGTTTGTGATCCAAGAAGTGTTGCCTTATGGAGCTGTTACATTGATGGGAAAGAGTGGCAGTGCATTCACCGTCAACGGACACAGAGTCAAGCCTTACTTGGCAGACAGCTATGACAAGGAGAGTACCTCGGTGCTTTTCCAAGACCCACCATCCGCCTAAACCAAGTAAAGTCTAGCTAAAGACGTTAAAGAAAGCGCACTTGGGAGGCATTCACATGTCTATCCTGTACATATTTCTGCTTTCTTTCTCTTTCAGTTTTATGTTTTTATTTTGCAAGTGTGTATGAACAGGTATGAGGAGTCTAAACCTTGATCTTGAAGTCCAAAAGAGGTGATCGGGGTTAAGAAAAGGCTAGAGATCGAGTCCTAGATCGACTGATCCTGACTCGATCTTTGCTAGATCGAGTCAGTGAATCAAGAGGAGCCAGTCGATCTAGCCAGTGAGTCGAGTGAAACGAGTGATAAGATCGACCTTGACGAAAACGGATCTATCGATCCAAAATGGATCGACCGATCTAATTTCTCTCGGGAAAATCTGTTGAAAACAGATCGCTCACTAGACTCGATCCATCACTCGATCTATGCCAAATCGACCCCCAAATCAAGGACGAAGCTCGATCATGAGAACTTAGCTGTGGAGCCAACATCTCAACGATCGAGGGAGCCAATCGATCCAAGACTCGATTCATCATGAATCGATTCATCATGAATCGAGTCTCAAATCGAGTAACCCTCTCGATCTAAGCCATTATGGGCATGAGATCGAGTCCTAGATCGACCAAACGGACTCGATCTCATGCCGAGGTAACATTTTCTTTCCCTCCTTTATTCTTTTCCCTCCAATTTTTAAATTCAAAACTTGGTCAAGGCAAGCATCTTTGACCATGAAAGATGTGTCTTGACCAAGACTTTGTCAGAAAACCACCTTTACTACCCATGGTTTTGCCTTTTGCTAGTCTTTATATGTTTCTACAACTTCTCACCCTCTCATTCTTGTTTTCTCGAAAATTTTAAACAAAGAGAGTGAGAGTTTTCGGTTTTCAAAGGCTAGCAAAGTTCTTTAACATTCTTGCAAAGGTATTTTCAGAGTTTAATGAATTATTTTTAGGAAAATTTCCTTTAAATTCGCAAGATATTGTTCTAGATGATAAGGCCGTTTTTGATTTTTAAAATTTAGCTAAGTAAAAGGAATAATTCTAGATTTTCTAGTATCTAAAGATTTGATTCTCCTTTATTTAGCTATAATTTTTATTAATTCTCCAAAATTCTAGGGTAGTAGTTATAAGCTTTCTCCTTCGCCTCTCTTATTTTCTCATCTAACCGCCGTTTTGCTTATCAAACTTCTTGAGAAATTTGTTTAAGGTACAATGGCCCCCAAAAGAACGAGAGAAGAGACAGCACAAGAGGGAGAAGGACAAGAGGTGGCTGTTCAAGAGAGGGTCAGATGGAGTAAGGATGAGAAGAGGGACAAGAAAAGGCTTGAAAGGCTTCGGTTTGAGCCTACCAAGTTTGCTGATCGGGAGCTGCTGTTCAAGCTAGAGATTCTTGGGGATTTCGACCAACTCCTCAAGAACATTGGCCTAAGATGTCTGTCACGGATGGATTTCCCAACCATTCCAGAAGTGACAATAGACTTCCTTGCCATGTTGGAGTTCCGTTACGAGAATCCTAGCGCACCCGTTCCTTCACAAGGTCGCATCTCCTTCAAGGTTGGACGTCAAGCCTACACCCTCTCCATCCCCGAGCTATGTCAAGCGTATGGTCTACACGCGGATGCTACCAAGGTCGAGTTTCCCTCCTTCAAGCGAGCTAATGATTTTTGGGACCTGATTAGCAATGAGGACTACAAAGCCAACACCGCCAAGATCAAGAGAGTGAGAAGCACGGTGCTGAGGTACACTCTGAAGCTGATCGCCAACACGTTTAGCGGAAGATCAGTTGCTCCCACGATCACAAAGACCGAGCTTTGCTTCCTGTTCCAAGGCGTGAAGCACTTGGTGTGTGACCCGGATGAGAATGACGAGCCTATGGAGGATGAGCTTGGCGACGAGGTGAACTACGGATGTGTGCTTGCTGCCTCCCTTGTGAAATACAAGGCTTATGCCTTGCGGTGCCAGGCAACTACCTCTTTCATTGGCGGCTTCCTCACTCCTCTATTCTTGCAAGCTGGTGTGCCTATACACGACTCCGCACATGTACCAGCCAGAGCTTTCATGGATGAGGCCTACATGAGGAATACCGACAGCTTAGGACGCACGCCAGCAGAAGGGTTCTACGCCTACCTCTTCATAGACGACGAAAACAAGAAGAGAGTGTGCATCCTGCCAAACAAAGACGAGACCGAGCTACTTGGTGTTGGGAACATAGAGTTCTTGCCAACGGAAGAGGAGTGCTTTGCTCCTCTAGGAGGACCGCCTGCCCCAGCGATTGCTCCTCGTCAAAGGTCCGAGTCTCCAGCCACGGAAGATGAGATGCCCGAAGCCTACACCCTTCCCAAGTTAGACTTTGAGCCGAGAACCAAAACAGAGAAGTTCCTAGCATCTGTAGTGGAGATGCAAAGGAAAATCAACAAGTGGCAAGGCAAAATGCTCAAGAAACTTGCCAAGAAGGTCAAGGCACTTCAAGGAGGCTCACCTAAGAAAAATACAAGTGAGGAAGTTCACCAACCCGAGAAGAGGAGGCTCTCCACCGGTGGAGTTGTCATCCGCAAGACCCAAGGCAGCAACATTCAGCCGGCGCGCTTTTCTCTCCAAGAACCAACCGACAAGGGCAAAATAATAGTCTCTAGCTCCTCTGGAACATCCTCAAGTTCCAGCCGAGACTAGACCAGAGGTAACAACCTTCTTCCATTGTACATAACTGCTCATATTTGCCTCTTTTTGCTTTGTGTTTTGGTGCTCCTTCGAATGTGCTTACCACCGTGACGGTGTCAAGCAAGTTTGGGGGAGTACATGTGTGGTTTGACATGTGTTTTCTGATCTTATTTTCCTTTAGCATCCTAGAGTCTTTAGTTCATGAAAAATTGGTAAAATTTTTAAAAAAAATTTCAAAGATTCATGTAGTTGCATTCATCTTGTCAAAACATGTTAGGATTGAGTCTAGAGTTTCTCTTAGCATCTAGGTTGTTTGCATTTGCATAAGGGGTTAAAGTTTCTTAAAAAGGTGTTTTATACTCATGAATTGTTTCAATGCCCTAGTTAGTGGTTCTCTAATGCTTTGCTTATGCTTTGAAAGTAAGTTCTTCCCATGCTTGGATCACTTGCTATGATTTTTGTGACTTGAATTGAACTCTCATGATTTGAAACTTGTCCTAATAAGTGAAAACCTTAATCTAAAATTTTAATTATCATCCTTATGCATTTGAAAATGAACACATGGATTTTAAAATATTTAGGCTCTCTTCTTCCTTTTTACCACTCTTTGTGAGCCTAGTTAGAACTCCCACATTGACCCTTACCCTTCTTTGAAGCCAAATATTTCTTGTGTGACATCATTGTGAGGCCTTCTTCTTTCGGTTTTGAACTTAGCATAAAGTGTTAGGTTTAGGCGACATGATTTGGTTCTCATATGATTGCTAGCTTTGCCTTTTAAAGCTAGGATTAGGCTTAGGATAAATTTGGGGGATCATTGGGGTTGTTTTCATGTCTATTTGTTCTCGGTTTCAAAGAGTTTGGTGTTTAAAAGAAAGAAATGGGTTTTAAGTGAAAGGTTGTGTTTAAAAACTATATATATGCTCTAATAAATTTTAGGAGGTAGCTCTCCCAAATAAAAATAAAAAGAAAAATAAAAAGAGCCTAAGTGCCAAATAAAAATAAAAATAAAAGAGAGAAAAGAAAAAAAAATAAATAAGAGAGCTACCAATAAGAAATAATTAAAGAGCAAAATTATTTTCAAAACCTTTTCACTAGCCTAAAGAGTTAAAAATATTTTATGTTTTGAATTGGGGAATGCTAAGCTTTGAGAAAAAAAAGGGGTAGATTCTAAGTGGTGAGTGAGGATGAAAGTTAATAAATGAGAGGGGAATAGGAGAGTCATGATCTGAATTTCTTTGTGTGATGAGTATGACTATGTTCTTTGGAGTATGAGTGTGTGCATAGCATTTTAGAACTGCTAACTAGGACATAGAGATTGATTCATTTGAAAGGC
This sequence comes from Thlaspi arvense, assembly GCA_911865555.2. NCBI lineage: Eukaryota > Viridiplantae > Streptophyta > Magnoliopsida > Brassicales > Brassicaceae > Thlaspi > Thlaspi arvense. Next base: position 29,872,593 of record OU466857.2, read on the forward strand.
ACCTTTGCAAGAAGCTTAAACCCCTATTCGTTTTTAAACCTCTCTTCCTTACTTATTTTCTGCTGCTTGAGGGCAAGCAAGAAGTGAGTTTGGGGGAGTTGATGTTACTGCATATTGCATACATTTTGCAAACATATTAGTTAGCTTTTCATGCATTTACATCACATTTTAGACTAGATTGCATCACTTAGAGTCCTAGAGCATTCTCGCACCAGCATACACATGTTCCTTGCATTTTGCATCACATTCAGGTTGTTTCTGGCTACTTTGGAGTCGTGGAGGTTCGGGGACGTGCTGAAGTTGTTGTGGCGGTTCGTGGAAGCTCGAATATTTGCTAAGGACCAGAGATCGATGAACAGATCGAGCATGGCAGGTCGATCTAGGGTGAGATTGACCAGAAGATCGAGAAGACCAGGCGATCCAAGGAGATTGATCGAGACGAAGATCGAGTGAAGCAATCGATCAAACGGTACGGACGTAAATGATGCCATGCAGAGCGAGAGCCGGATCGAGTACACCACTGATCCAACTGAAGATCGATACCAAGATCGGATGCAACACTCGATCCGCCGAAGATGATCGAGACCCAGATCGAGTTGAAGACACGATGTCCGAAGATGATCGAGAGACCCGCTCGATCCGGAGTCGATCTCTGTCCTTTCAACTGCTTTTGGCCGCTAGCGAGGGGGGGGGGACCATCGACTTGTTTTCGCCATTTTGGGAAGGCGGCGACGTCCTTCCCCCAGACAACTTTTCATTCTTATCTTTTTTATGCTTTTGTCTCTGGTTTGGGAATTCATCCACCATTGTCGAACCTTAAGTTTTTCTTGCTTTTGTAATCGAATCGTTTGAGTTTAATCTAGTTTTTCTTTTCATGTTCATCGTTTCTTTCTCCATGCTTCGCTTGATTTATCTTATGTGTAGTGAGTAGTTCATTTGGGTTCGGGGTTGAGAGGATCTAAGGGGCCAAAAGGGTTTCGATCTTGGGGTTTTCTAGTGTTTTAATGGCTATCTCTTCAAGGGTGTCGAGTTCTCAAAGCTTAAAGACTCTCACACCAAGAGCTTTATGATCCGAGAGGTTCCTTACCTTGACAGGATCCAGGAACCTCTAAAGATCACACCCTAGAGACTAGTTACCCCTTCCCAAAAGCCATGGAAGTTTAGGGGACTAGTTAAGCCATTCGTTTGAAATCTGTTTCCCATGCCCTTCAACCTCTCTTTCCACCAAAAGCCATGGGTTTGGAGGAGAGGATGAAGGAGTGATCTATACCGAAAGCCACAGATAGATCTTGCTTAGTTTTCAAGGCTTAGAGATTCTCACAATGTGAGTCGATTTAAAGTTTTCAACCCAAGTTCGGTCCTTTGAAACCCCTGACCATGAATCTCAACCCTAGGCCCTCTCTTTTAGCATCTTTACATCTTCTCTCGTCATTCGCTTGATCTTTGATAGCATCATGGTCGTTAGTTTTACTGTTCTTGCATTTTTAGACGAGATCGATTGTTATTGCTCGATCTAGTGGTCGATCCCATGGTCGATCCACTAGTCGAATTTTAGTAATTCGTAGCTTTGTCCTTTAATTATTCTGTTTGTTCCTCATTGTAGTTTGATCATTCCTGGTAATATTAAAATAGTTTGCATTCCATTTAGTTGCTGCATCTAGTTTTTAGAGATTTTCTTAAAACCTTTCTTGTTTCGCTTAGATTTGCATAGTCCTTGCATTCTCCTTGCTTTTTCTATCATTCTAGGTGTGGATTGACTTTCTCTTGCATACTGTGCTACAACCTGTCTTGCATTTGAGTTTGATAGCCTCATTGCATACTCACCCTTGCAAAGAAATTGCTTATCACTTAGTGTTGTAGTTCAGCACCACATCCTCATCAACAGTCTAGGCGATGGGTAGATAAGAGTTTATCCTTGTATGCATAGGTTATGCTTTTCCCTTAGCATTTTGCCAAAGTTCATTCCTTCAAAGGGAGATCCCTTGCATCTGAAAACTCACTTTAAAAGAGATCATTTTCATCTCTTAGCCATGTCCTTGAACCAAATGCTTTCACTTGATTTACATGAGCAAGATCCATTGGTTACTAATAATGAATGTTAAAGAGTTGAAAGATTTGAATGCTTGTCTAGGCCAGGCTTGAGTTCATTGTTTGTTAATGGCAAGTATGGCTAAAGTTTTTGAAGTAGAATAAACTCCTTACATCTTAGAACCTGTAACTTGGGCATTGACTTCACTTTTTCCATTGACATCATTAGTTTTGAGCTCCCACTTTCACACCTCACTCCCTTATTTGTCCTTGTTTGCTTGAGGGCAAGCAAAAGACAAGTGTGAAGGTGTTGATAGCTTGCATTATTGTATCATTTTAAGCCTCATTTAGTATATTTTCCATTGCAGATCATCCATTTTATGGTCCAAAGAGTCCCATTTGCATTAATAGTAGAATTAGTAAGCATTATAATTAGGAATGCATGTTTTGTTGCATTTGGAGTGGATTTCAGGTACTATGGAGCTTTGGAAACCTTATGATAAAGTGGAGTTCATGTTGATGGATGGAAAAGAGCAATAGGAAGAGAAGCAGGACGAGTGACTTTCACCAGGCAGTGCACCGGCATCTGCACCTTGGTGGAAATAAACCCGAGACTTCCAACAGTTGCACCGGGCACCCGCACCGGCATTTACACTTTGGTGTAAATCAGCCCGAGACTTTAAGGAGTTGCACCAGGCACTCACACCGGCGTCTACACGTCGGTAGGAATCAACCCGAGACTACAAGAATCTGCACCGGCTTCTACTCCGCGGTGTGACACTGGCGACCTCCTTCCTTTGGGTTTTCTCTGGTTTTGACTTTGGTCAACTTCCGAGTTTTGACCATTGACCAAGCCTTAATATTTTGACTTAAGTAAAAATTACCAACAATTGATCTTATCTTCTGTTATCTTATCTATTATGCTTTCTGAGATCTAAACATTCTCTCTCTCTCTTGTTCTTAAGCTTTTACCTAGAATTTTTAGTGTTTGTAAGCAATATTTTGAGTTTCAATTAAGAGTTTGCATTTTATGCTTTTGATAATCCTTCTACTGCTTTTAATTATGTCTTCTGTTACTGATTCCATGAATTTTGCTAGGTTATCTATGTGTTTTGAGTAGTTCTCTTAGGGTTTTTAGGATGGGTTAGATCTATGGTGATTTAGTAGTTGATCCTTGATGTTTAGTGCTTCATATGATTGATCATTTCCTTCTTGATGTTTTGATACTTGATCCTTGCAATCACTAGGATTTCGAATCTAGGCTTTCACTGCACCAAAAGTGTTTGATGAAATGTATGAACCAGTCATTTAAGAGATTTTCTTATCCTTACACATGAGAATAGATGACTAAGGAGTATTTTGGCTTGATATAACTGTTGTTTTATGCTTGTTAATTGCTTGATCATTAATGAGAATTAGCTTTGGTTAAGCTGTTCACAAAGGGATCCTTGTCAAGAGATTGAATTGATCTTCCTGTTTAGAATTCTATGCTGAAGGATTAGCCTTATTGGTTGAGTTTGCACATTAAGGATTGACTGCTCTTTCATCATAGGATCAATAACCCCATCCTAAAATACCTGTTTGCCTCATTTCGAATTTTCTCTGTTTTTACTATGTTCTTGAGTTTGATTTTACCTAGTTACTTGCCTTGCACTCTAGTTCAATAGTTTCTTTCACTTTTTGATTGATCACTTAGTGTGTTAGACTTTTAAACAACTTCTTTTACTTGGCTTAGCTTGCATTCATTCATGTATTCTCAATGATTGACATCCCTGATTGGATTGATTCCTTAAGTGCTACAATGACATGATCATAAGACTTGAGGGATTGAGTCACAACAGAGTGAAAACTCTTGTATCAATCACCAAGCTGAAGCAATATGAGTTTACCATCTCCTTTGTAGATTCAACAATAAGGCAACCCATTGGGTTCTTTGAAGACTATCCCTTGAAGGCCGGGCATTGCATAATCCCAACAGATTTTATAGCGGTGGATATGGGGCAGTCTAAGGATCTCCCTTTGCTACTTGGGATGGCATTCTTGAATACAGCTGGAGCTGAAATTGATTTCAACAAAAAGTGGGTGGAGCATAAGAATGTCTATGAAGATGTAAGATATCCAATCAAGCCTCCTTATTCAAACTTTTGTGGAATAGTTGAAAGTGAGGAGATAAGTGTTGCGAAGCTTTCTGAGATGGTTGAGCATGCTATGAGCTTCAGTGTTAAGGTCCTGCAGAAGGCCAGCCCACTGGACCATAACGAGTACCAAGGGGAAAGTTCTGATAGGGAAAGCCTCTTGAAGATTTTTGAGGGCCAAAGTGTGGAAGTTAAGTTTGAAGAACCAAAGAGAAAGAATAAGCTCTGAAAGGAAAGGAAGAAGGCTGACTCAAGGGCTAGGTACTTGTTTGATAAGAGAGGAGAAGGGAATGAGATTCAGCATTAGGCATCCAGCAATCAGATATGCCCACAAAGTTTTTGCAAACACCATTTTCTAGAGGAATGAGCAAAATATGGTCAAAGAGGAAGAGCTTGGTTTGCTCATCAATGGAATTAAGGATATCCTTGAAGATACATGTGGAGGGCCAATAATAGGAGATCAACTAGGAGTGGGGATGATTACTCTTTTGGTGAAGCAATTTGTTCAGCTTCAACAACGGGCTTACTCTACTCCATCAAAGAATCCCCAAGTTAGCCATTGGAGCTCTCATAACCCCTATTCTCCTTGCTGTAAACGTTAATTTCAAGGAAGCTTCTCATCCCATAGCTTACACTGATGTTGCCCATCTAAGCAAATCTGACTTCTTGGTGGACGGTTTGAAAAATGGGTATGCATATCAGTTTGTGTTAGAAATTACAAAGCAAATGATGATCCTCCCAAAGCCTCATCTCACAACATTTAAGAAGAAGGAGAATGTGTGGTTTGAAGGTGGACGAATGGTTTTTATACAACCATCATGCTCATAAGCCCTTGCTGAAGACGAGTAGGATGAAAGGGATTGCCACTCCTGAATTTCGAGAAGAAGATAGTGAAGAAGAGGGCTTCCAAGCACATGAAGAAGGTGGAGCTGAAGTTGATGAAAGTGCCATGTATTCCTTTAATTCCTATGCAAACTTGTCCTCCTGAAGCTACAAGAGTAGTCCACCAACACATCAAGCACTTACGAGGATGGAACAAGATCCAAGAGAAGACAATCAAGAGCTTGGTTAAATCAGTGAAGAGTTTGACAAAGAAGGTCAGAAAACTCAAAAAAAAAGATTGGTGGGGGATCTTCTACTTCAAAGAGAAGAGGTGAAGTTGACCAAGAAAGAGAAGGGACACAACGAGGAGATACAATAGACAGACGCCATTCTTTCCATCGAAAAAGCATCCCAACAACCTCTGTGGAGCCATCTAGACACTCCTCTCGTGAAGCAAACCACAAGCGCTGACAAAGGAAGAGGAGAGCTTCTCATTGGCCAACACAAAGTTCCTCTAGAGCATAGATAGTTCACCCTCTCACATCCATCAGCCATATGAAGGTACACTCTCTCTTTCAATGTATATACCATTGCATTACTCTTTTTTACCTTATTTTCATTGTTATGTTGAATATTGTCTCCTTTTGCATTTTTATTACACAAGGATTGTGTAATTTAAGTGTGGAGAAAGATGTGATGATTGACAATATTTTAGCAAATTTTGCATAAGCATTTGATTCATGCATATTGTGTCTTTTGTTGCATTTTAGAAAATCATGCATTCATCTAGATTTTAAGACATAGAAAATCCCTAAAAATTTAAAATTTTTGAAAATGTGTTTTATAAAAAGAGACTGTTCATTTGCATTCATCATAGGTTGAGTCTAGTTGCATATCATACATGTTAGGTTGCTAGAATAAAATGGGAACAATGATAGCTACATCCATGTGAAATGATATTGTCTAGATGAAACCTATGCTCTTTTCCTATTTTTTGCTGCATTTGATGAGAACTTGAAATAAGTCTGAACCACTCTTAAAATTTATAATTTGACACTATTATTTGAAGTTGAAACTTGCTTGAAATAATCTCAGCCTTTGCTTAATAAGAACTATAATTTAAATTTTGAATTAGTATGTCTTATGCATTGCATTTGTTGTCATGGATAGATTTATACATAATTAGACTTTCTTTCCCTTTGTACTCACTCTTGTGAGTCCAAGTAGACTTCTCTGTCTTACAAGCTTAAAATTTCTAGTGAGTGATTGTGAGGCATTTTCTTTATGATTGAGCAACGTAAAAAATGTTGAGTTTAGAACTACAAAGGAAGCCCTTCCATTGTAGAAATGGTGCGCCCTCTTAAGCTAGATAAGCTAGGTTGTTTTTGGTTAAAAAAAGGGTTGGTTTTGTATTTTTACTTTGGGTTTCTACAAGAAGAAAGAAGAAAGAAAGAAAGGGAGCAAAGAATAAGTGCAACACAAGTAACCATGGAAATGGTTAGGCAATTATTAAAGAAAGATGGCTCAAACATAAACAAAGAAGAGAGCAGCATAAAGTCTAAATCATCCAAAGGATGAGAAGCACCAGCGATATCAAAGACGAGCCAGCAGCAAAAAGAAGCCAACCACCAAGAAGATTTCTAACAGAATGCATGCCTCCAAAGCGCTTAAAGAAGAGAAGAAGAATTGGATTTATTTTGGAGTTTTAAGGGTATTAAAAGTTTTGAAAGGGTAGTTTAAGATGATAGTTATGGGTAGAAAAAAGAGTTTAGGATTTGCTTGTGGGACTAAGGTAGATGGGAGTCTTCTCTTGTATGTGCAAGTTGTTCTTTACCCTTAGCGTTTTACCATAGTCTCAATCATCTTTTCAAAGAGATAACCCCTTAAACACCTAGCCATTTCAAAAAATGGGATCATTTTTATCTCACAGCCTTGTCCTTAAAGCCAAATGATAGCACATGCATTTGCATAAGCATGATCCACTTGGTTGAAAATTAATGAATGTTAAAAAGGTTGACTGATTTGATTGCTTGTGTAGATTAATAACTTGTGAATTATTTCTATATTGTGATGAGTGTGGCTAGGTTCTTAGATTAGAGTTACATCAGATGCATCTTAGAATTACAAACATGGACAATGGTTTGATCTTACACTATCTTTTTGGATATGAGTTCCCATTTCAAAACTTCTCTTTCACCTTGTTTATATTGATTATTGCTTGAAGGAAAGCAAGAGCTAAGTGAAGGGGAGTTGATATAATGCATTATTACATCATATTAGGTCTCATTTAGTATAGGTTTTCATTTCATCTCACCCATTTTTAGTCTAAAGTGTCCCATTTACATCCATATTAGACTTAGCATGCATATAGATTAGAAATGCATACATCCTTGTGTTTTGAGTGTATTTAACGGATATTGAGGAGCTAAGGAGGGCATTAGGAAAGTGGTGTGTCGAGTGGAGAAACAAGACCAAGCTGGAAGCAAGAGATCAAGGCGTTCAAGACCCATATCGTGGAGATGCATCGTAGAGGGCCTCATTGTCCTGCTCGATATGGAGAGCCACGGGACATATCGATGTTGTGCATCGTGGAGGGCCATCCTTCCTCTACACCAAGCCACAGAACATACCACGGAGGTGCACCGAGGAGAGCATACCAAGCACTGCACGGTGCATACAAAGACCGATGGGTTATCAGAGGAAAGGATCTGACACATCATTTTCCAAACGCATCGAGCAAGCGTATCGAGGAGGGCACTTTTCTGACCTGCTCGAAATGGACGAATCCGAGAGTTGACCAAGTGTTGACCATCTCTTGACTAGGTGATACAAGAGTTTTGAGTTTCTTCCTCAATCACCCAAGCTTGTACTAGCCATTGTAGTATAGCATAGGGTTTTATCAATCCAAAAGGGGAGATTGAAGCAGTAAGAATGTAATAGAGGTCCTAATTGAAGCCAAGCAAGGAGATTTAGAAGGTCTTATTGGTTCTTGTATTTTAATGAATTTGAGAATCCAAACCAAATTCAGTGTTATTGGTTATTGTATTTTAAAATCTATATTGATATATAGTGTTATTGGTTCTATGATTTTAAAATTCATAATGAAATACAGTGTTATTGGTTCTATCATTTTTAAATCTAAATATTATGAAGATTTGAGTTTTAATTGAATTTGAATGGATTTGGAAGGATTTTCATGACTAAAATATAAAGACTTAGTAGGGGTTATTGGTTCTTGTATTTTGGTGGATTTAGAAATTTTCTTTGGATTTGATAAATTTATTGATTTCAAAATCAGCAAAATGAAAAAAAATAAAATCCACTCAAATACCAAGGTTAGACCTTGTATTTAAGTCTTTGTATTTTAGTCATGAAAATCCTTCCAAATCTATTCAAATTTAATTAAAACTCAAATCTTCATAATATTTAGATTTAAAAATGATAGAACCAATAACACTGTATTTCATTATGAATTTTAAAATCATAGAACCAATAACACTATATTTCAATATAGATTTTAAAATACAATAACCAATAACACTGAATTTGGTTTGGATTCTCAAATTCATTAAAATAGAAGAACCAATAACACCTCCTTAAATACAAGGTCTAACCTTGGTATTTGAGTGGATTTGATTTTTTTCATTTTGCTGATTTTGAAATCAATAAATTTATCAAATCCAAAGAAAATTTCTAAATCCACCAAAATACAAGAACCAATAACCCCTACTTAGATAACTAACCACCTAAAGGATCAAACAAACTTAAAGCAAACACCAAACCAAGTGTAAGCAACAAGCAAAATATCCAAAACTTATGCAAAAACAGAGCAATTTCAAAATCAACTTAAAACAGAGAAAGGACAGGACTTAAGATGGGATAATTGGTATTAGGGAACTCTCTACTCACTCCATGATGCTTACAAACTCACACAATGATATTCCTTATGCATATAATTCATTTATATGACTAATCCAATCTCTTGGCACTAATTTCTTTACTAATTATCAAGTTAAGAACTAATTTTCATTAGTGAAACGATAAACAGCAAACATTAAGACATTCATCCAATCCTATATTGCCAAATCACTCCCTAGACAGTCAATCTCTTGAGCTAGGATATGCAATTCTCTTACATTGAAACTCAAGCATTTTAACAAACACTTGGTGGGCATAATTGAGCATAAGTTCATAATCAACTTAGCTAAGGCTTATCAGGCACTAAACACAGCAATTAAGAAAGGAAATGGAATAATTAATACTAAGACATCATGGATTAAATATCAAATTCTCTAAACCTAACCCATCTCAAATCTCTAAAAAGACTACTCATTAATCACCATCAAAACCATCGAATCGAAGAAAGATAGTTAATCATAATTAAGGAAACAAAGAAAGAAGATAAATGCAAACTATTATTGAAATCAAGCTAAGATTCAAACTACAAAGTATAATTAAGAAACAAAAGAGGAATGAACTGCTGAATAAAAGCATGATCCCAAAAATTAGAGATAATAGCATTTATATGAATCCTAGAGAAGGTGGCAAAGATTTAAATAAGTAGTCTTCGGACTGGGACAACATCGAGCAAGCTGTATGGTATCAGAAGGCTGAATCGATTAAACACCAATTTTTCTTATTTTTTGTACTTCTCTTTTCATCATCGTCATGGCTGCTGTAGATAACATGTCTCCACCCATCGTCACAGAAAAGTTACACTGAAACAATGCCCCTCTCCACTCAATCAATATGGCACATGTCTTAAAACTTACTCCCACAATCTATCTAATGTGGAGTCTTCAAGTTTATGCCCTTCTTGATGGGTATGATCTTGCAGGACATCTGTATGGATCTCTTGTTATTCCTCCACCAACACTTATGATCTTAGATGAGATCTTGGTCAATCCCGACTACACCTTTTGAAACTTTAAGACAAGCAATTCTTAGCTCTCTCATAGGTGTGATAATCCCTGCTCTCCAACCCATCGTCTCTCATGCTACCACTGGTTCATAATTCTGGAAGACGCTGTCTTTAACCTATGCAAAGGCAATCATGGCCACATCAAATAACTTAAACTCAAATTCAGAATTGGAAGAAAGGAGATAATTGATGTCTACCTTCAAGGACTTACCACATGCTGGGATCAACTCGCCATTCTTGGCAAAGCTGTCGATCATGAACATCAAGTCAATCTCATACTAGATGGCCTTCCTGATGAATACAAACCTGTCATCAATTAGATTGAAGGTTGTGACTCTCCTCCCACCATCACGGAACTTCATGAGCAACTGCCTAACCATGAAGCAAAGCTCGTATCCGCTACTGATGCACTTATATTGCCTGTTCCTGTCACATCAAATGCTGCCCAACAACGCAACAACAACTATTGAAATCAGAATCGTACCAGAAATAACAACAATAATGGTCAATCACAAAGTATATAGCAATCATCTCCTCACTCAAACTGGCAGCATAAAAACCGGTCTGACTCTCGTACACCACGTCCTAACTTATGTCGTGATGTAGGAGTTTACTCTACTTCAATTTCCGCATATACTCATATCATTGTAGTATGTGAGTGTTAATCGATAATGGGCAATGTGAGACAATAGGAATGCATAAGATGATTCAATTCAAGCAAACAAGTGTGAATAAGGGAAACACTAGGACTAAAGTGAATAGAGCAATACAAAGAACTAAGCAATTTTGAAATCAGCATTGCAAAAGACAAATGGGGCTTAAGATGGGGTTATTGATTAAGAGAGGTTCTCAACTCAATTGATGATGCTTCAAACTAATAAAATGTTATTCCCTATGGATAGAATTCACAGCTATAACAAGTCTAATCTCTTAGATACTAATCACTTTGCTAGAACATTCTTCCAAGAACTAACTCTCATTAGGGAACAAATGAACAACAAGCATTACAAGCAAATAATTCAATTCTATATTGCCAAGCTACTCCCTAGACATCTAATCACTAGAACAATAATCACTTTGCAAGAGAAGGAAACAACAGAGAATAAATTAAACAAGCCTAATCACCCCTTATTCAAATCTTAATCACCACTTTCCCTACTTAGAACCCTAAATATAAGGTACACTACTCACTAATAATGTTTAATCCTATTTGATTAGAGTTAAACATGATTAGATGAGATTAAATGCAAGATAAATGAAAACTAAACTACCAGGATGCTAAATCAAAGATTATAAGACATGATTAAACCATAAAAATGCAAGCTTGATTGAAGAAAATAAAAGATTTTACAAACTTAGGCAAATCGCCCTTTTAGGTGATGTACAAGATGAGATAAGGTTCTCGAAAAGATATGACATAATGACAAAGTTTGATGGCTTTCCTTTTATAGTAGAGAACCAAAAAGGAAGGAAAAAACCTAAAAATAGGATAAGGTAAACGATAAAATCCGGTCAAACACACGAATAAGTTGTATCGGGGTGGTACAGACGGTGTTCTGCTCGATGCACCACCTTATATGGTCTGTGCAGGTTGTATTGGCTTGTGCAGTCGTTCCCTGCTCGATGCAGCACCTCATTGTAGATTGTGCCTTACGATCTATGAACTAGTCCACTCCTTCACGCATTTTGTCTCACATCGGGCATACTCCACAGAGGTTTTGCTCGATGCTCCATCTCAATATGGGACTAGACTTGGCAAATCTCCTTCTTTGACATCTTTTCGAACATGAGCTGCTTCCATCTCCTCCCCAAACTCAAAGAACTTCCAAAAGTACCTCAGAAACACCATAAACATGAAAATGTATGCATATGTATGCAATCCTAAACTAAATGCATGCAATGTTGATTCTAAGTGCAAATGAGACTAAAATGCTAAACTAATATGCAAAAACAAGGGAAAGATGCATAAAATTCATCCTATAATGCTCTAATATAGCAAGCTATCAACACTCCCACACTTAGCTTTTGCTTGCCCTCAAGCAAACAAACTCTTAAAATGGTGATGAGATTTTAAAATTAGAACTCATATCTCTAAAAATGCTAACAATAAATCAAACTGAAGTCCATGTTTTTAATTTGAGAATGCACTTGATGAAAGAATACTTTAAATACTTAGCCACTTTCATCACAAAGCAAGAATGATCACAATGATATCAATTTACACATGCTCATAAAATCAAACAACCTTTTTAACATTCATTTATGCTCAAACCGTGAATCATGCTTATGCAAATGCAAATGTGTCATATGGCTAAGGGACAAAGCTTAGTGAAATAAAAATGATTCCACTTATCAAACTGGTTTTGGTGTTTTAGGGGTTCTGTCAAGGAAAAGCATGGCTGTTCTTTGGCAAAATGCTAAGGGTCAAAGAACAACTTACACATACAAGGGAAGAATCCCATCTACCCAAGACCTAAAATAAATGTTCCTAACTCTAGCTAATGAATGTAGACCCACCCAAGCTATCCTTTTAAGAAATTTAAACTCTTTTAGAAACCCAAAAATTTTACTTTTATAAGCTCTTTGGAGGACACTTCTTCTTTGAATCTTCATGTGGTGGCGGTTTGCTTCTTTGAACTTGGCTCGTTTTATTTGGTAATGCTGGTGCTGATTTCTCCTTTGACTTTTTAATATGCTTGCTTTGCACTTCTTGCACCTTCTTCTCTTCTTTGAACATGAGCCTTCTTTTATTTTGAATTTTGAACCGCCATTTCCACCACTGCTTGTGTCACACTCCTTTTCTTTTTGCCTTAACTTGTTTTCTTCTTTGCTTATCTTTAAAACAAACCCAAAATAAATCCCATACCATTTCCCAAACTTCCTAGCCTATCTAACTCAAGAGTAAGCTAGTTCTACAATGGAAATACTTCCCTTGTAGTTCCAACAAAACACTTTTTGCTAAGCAACCACCATGAAGGAAAGAGGCCTCACAAATCATACACTATTAATGTCTTGGCTTGAAAGAAGGTTTAGTTAAGGGTGCGGAATGTCTAAATGGACCTTTTAAAGAGTGGTAAAAGAGAATAAGATGGTCCAAATGGCACATGAGAGGAGTGTCTCGCTGGTGCAGCTACATTTGCTTTTGGCCGCTCAGTGATATGAAAGGAGAGTCTCTCTTGGACCGTGGCTTCAGATTCATCCTCAGACATGTTGTGATCAGCTGGTTCTCCTCCTTGTGGCTATGTTAGAACCGCTTGGTCAGCTTTCTTTGTTGATCCTCTCAATTTCTTCTTTAGCTTATTCACTCTCTTCTTTAGAGAATCAACTGTTTTCTTGCTTGCCTTAACTGATTTCAGCAAGCTTCTGATTGCCTTGTCCTGGAAGTTGTTCCACCTCTGAAAAATCTTTATGTGCTCATGAGCAGCTCTTAAGGCTTCAGATTGCTATCTTAGGCTTCTTCTCTCTGGTGTTGAAAGCCCATTGTTGACAAGCAAGAAACTGCTTTTTCAATATAGTGACAAGCCCAACTCCTAAGCGCCCTCCATGTATTTTGCCATGTTTTGGCTCCAACATCATATTCTTCAAGCCGTCCACTAGCAATCCCATCTCTTCCTCCTTGACCATGTTTTGCTCTTTTTTGTATAAGAGTTTTCTTGTGATGACTCTATGAACATATCTGATAGCTGGATGTCGGATGCTTGCACTTCTGAGTTGACCAGCCTTGTAAGCATCATTCGCTATCTCCTCCCAAACATGGTTGAGATCATTGTGTTTGAAGCTCAGGACTTGTGCTCTTAAACATTGATCAAAGCCAAATATCTCCTCTAGCTAAGTGAATCCCATATTGTATCATGCTCTGTTGGCTCTGAATTTGATGAACCCATTGCCATAGTCTTCTTCTCCCTCATCATACTCCTCATCATACTTGTAGAAGTAGACCTTGAAACTTGCAAGGAATTCACAAGAAAGACGCTTGTAAATGGGATACCCAATACTAGCAAACTTCTCAAGCCCAACGTTGCTTAAGAGCTCATCCACTTCAGCCTTGATTCCTAATTCATCCAACAGACCAGGGCAAGCATATCTTGTTGGAGCAAAGTCCACTCGCCTCATCGCCTACATGTAGTCCTTAAGCTTAGGCGATGTATCTTGAGCTTGCTTTGCTTCATCAACAGGCCTTTTACCCTCTGCTCTGTCTCTTGCATGTGCACTTGAGCCCAAAATTTCCCCATCTCCTTTACTGCTCGACATAGTTCCTGAAAACACAAAGCTTGAAGCAAAAATTAGCAAATTAAGAATATTCACCAATATGTTCCCTTAGAGTTTGGCCAAAATCTAAAAATATGCCAAATTAAGAACAAAGTGAGCATTTACCAAATATTTTAACCATAAATCATCAAAGAGAGATGCAATAATAGTGACATGCAATTCAAAACCATATCAAAATCATGCAAAACAATCTAAACAGACAATATAATGCAGTTCATCCTAACTTTCAAAGACTAAACTCATAGAAATGATAAATTACAACACTAATACCTTGGATCTTTGAAAAGCTTGAAAGAGATGAAATGAGAGAATGCAAAAGGATGAGAAATGTGTTTTTGCAGAAAGAGAAATGGTGTTCTGGTCGATATGGATGTGGAGAGAAGATAAGATGCTAGTTTTAAGGCAAAAGATAAGGGAAATCTAAAATAAATAAGAAAAATACAAGAATATCTAGTTTAAAATTCAAAATTTGTTAAGAGGGGGAAGGAAAGATTCTTTAACCATCCACCAACCAAGGTCCACAAAAGGGTTTTGCTCGATTTACCCATGTAAAAATTTGAACAAAATTTTACACTGGTCATATCGAGCAAAACAACTGATGTGACACTGCAGTGTGTACCATATTGGGGATGTGGGGTCCTGTGTCTCGGCGATCATGCTCCTCTACCTCAGGGGTTCAGTGTTTTGGTCAGCTTCTCCTCCGGACATCTTGCATCGAGCAGAATCAGAAGGTATTCTGCTCGATGTAAGGGAGACACTTTGGCTTGCATGATTCTTCCCGTGGGCAGTGCATGGTATCGTCTGGACGCTCGTACTGGTTCGGATCTTCTGCATCAAGCAAATTTATTGGTGTTTTGCTCGAGGCTAGATCCCGATACAGGTCCTCCGTTATTCTGATCATGTCCTACGTGGGGATTATAGAAATGCTAGGCAAAAAACACCTTCGTGGCATGCATCGAGCCAAGGTATTGATCTTTTGCTTGATGCTGCACCTCGATGTAAGTCTTCTCGCACTCAGCTGGGATGCTCGTCGGTGGTCTTTGTACTGGTCATAGTCCTTTGCTCGAATCATCTGATGGTCTTCATATCGGGCAAAACATTAGGTATTTTGCTCGATGTTGTACCTTGATGCAGCTTCATTGGGAAACTTCATCGATTTACAGACTGGCATCTCGATGTACGATCGAGATGATTGTAACGAGCAAGAGTTTGCGAGGCTCTGCTTGATGTATCATCCCGATATGATCTCCACTGTGCATTTTGGTCGATGTACGGCTGCTTCCTCCTTGGTGTATGGACTGGGGCTGCAGGAGCGATTACGTCAAGCAAGACTTTGGAGGTTTTGCTCGATGTAATACCCGGATGCAATCTCCATCGTGCAATCGGCTCGGTGTACGGACTGCTTCTTCCCCGAGATAAACTGTATCGGGCAGTAATGACAGGTGTACTGCCAGATATGGTATCCCGATATGAAAACAAAGTCTTCTCTCCTTGGCTTTCAAACAACCCTACACAGCTTTGAACATGTTCTTTGACCTCTGAAACACTAAATAAAGACATTAGTAATAAAAGAACGTATTATATACAAGGATAATCATGGGATTACTTCCTAAGTGTGCTTGTTTTAAGTCACTAGGCTTGACTTTGATGGTTGGAGACTTAGTGGGAAGAAGTTGATAAGGCTAGAGCTCCTTCTCCCTTCTTCATGTAAACGCAAGTGCCAACTGATAGCAGCTTCTTCCTATCACGAGCTGTCTTTCTTGTTCTCCTCTTCTTGACACTTTGTGTGATCAAAGGCTTCACTTGTTTGGTATCAAAGACCTCTTCGTCTTTCAAATCATCCTCAAGATTCACCTCAGTTTCAAGCTTCTCCTCTGGCTCATCAGGAAGAGTTTCTCTCATCAGTATGCTCAATGTGAAGCTCATAGCCTGCTCCACACGCTCGGTAATTTGATGTTGTTTACTCTCTTCCTTAACAATGGTTCCACAAAAAGCAATAGAAGGTGAGACAATCTTGTACACCTGGAACTCATCAACATTCTTCAGGATCATTGAGCGTCTCTTGAAGTCTACTTGAGCACCTACTGAAGCTAAGAAAGGTGTTTCTAGTAGAAGTGGTACCTCTCTTGAATATGACTTCTCCATAACCACAAAATCTGTTGGTATCAAGAAATTACCAATCTTCAAAGGGAAATCCTTCACCATCCCTAGTGGTCTTGTTGAGGTATTATCCACAAATGTAATATAGTCTTTGCAGGGCTTCAGCTCTTTGATGCTAAAGGTTTGGGTTAAGTGGAGAGATATAACATTGACTGTGGAACCTGAATCACATAAGGCTCCCACATTGTCTAAGATCCCAAGCTCACAAGTGATCAGAAACTTTCCTGGATTGGGTAGCTTGGTAAAGGTTTCCAGCTCCTTGCTCCTCTTCAAATTAGCTCCCACATTCTCAAGTATTGGCTCCACAACCTCTAGCTTGTCAAAGGCTTCCTTGAGAAAGCGGATTTGATCCTTCACTTCAAGCAATGTGGTGCCATGAGGAAGCTTTATGCCAGAATCTTCTATATCTTTTCTGAACCTTGAGGAGACTGTCATTTGAGCCTTTGTGAAGTGCATTGTGGGGTAAGGAATTGGTGGTTTGTAGACTTGAACCTCAGCAGCTTTACCATTCTCATTGTTGCTTCAAGAAGTCCCCACTTGGCGCTCATACAGCTCTTTGAAGTCTTCAGGACTTTCTCTAGCAAGGACCATCAAAGCATGATATGTTTCTACAAGCTCTTTGTTAGATTCACTAAGCTCTGGCTTGGCTTCTTCTTCTGGAGAAACTAAAGCTTTCTCAGCCTCTTCCTTCTCAGCAGCATCATTTTCAGCTCTTTCTTGCTCCAAAACAAGCTCTTCTTCGTTATTCAAACTTCTATCTAAACCTTGAAGGAACTGTTCCACAATATCAACAACTTCTTGATCATCAATGGTGACATTCAGAATATTCCCCCCACACTCAGCTTTCACCATGTCCAGATGGAGTAACATCTCTTGAATCATCATACCAAGATCTTCCAAAGAAGAATCTTCATCATCATTAAACTCTTCATCCTCTTCAGCAATCAAATGGCAGAATTCTTTAGGGTTGGCCTCACTCTTTCTAGGTAATATGTTCTGAGGCTTTGAAGATGAAGCTCCTTTTCTCTCTACAGATTTAACTTTTTGACTTAAAGCGTCAAGCTTTCCATTCAAATCGCAAGTAGTAGCATCAATCTTGTTGTGCACTTCAGCAAAATTCTTGTGCATCTCTATAGTAGTGTTGTCTTGACCATACAGAAACTGTTGCATCATCTGCTTGATCACAACATCAGGAGCATTAGATAAGCCTTGTGTATTGCCAAAACCTGGTGGAACAAAAGCTGGTCTTCGCTGAAAGTTAGGCTGCTGAAATCCGCCTTGAAATGGTGGTATTGGAGCGAAGTTTTGCTGTTGGTTGAAAGGAACAAAAGGTTTGGCTCCTTGGTTTTGTTGAGCACCTTGTGAAGGATAAACCTGATCTTGAGGGTTTCGCCACATTGGTGCTTTTATAAGAAATGTTAGGATGATTCCTGTAGTTGTTGAAACCTCCTCCTTGTTGATTCATGTAGAAGGCATATTCTTCTATAACTGTCTCATCCTCTTCTTGTGCAGCAACAGCATCACCCACATAGCTCACATTCTTGAATGCTGCACTCAACAGCTTATAAAGCTTGTCATTCAAAGCTTTTATCTCTTTCTTGGTTGTGTTCTCAGTTTCAGCGCTTCCTACAACTCTAGATATTCTGTCATACTCTTCACCATAGTTTCCATCAGATAGAGCAAGATTTTCAACCAAAGCAAGGCCATCCACCACAGTATTACCCATGAAGTTCCCATTGGAAGTTGTATCTAAAAGCATTCGCTATTTAGGAGTGACTCCTCTATATAGCGTAGACAACAGACTTTCATTGGTGAAGCCATGGTGTGGACATTGTAGTGTGTAAGACTTAAAGCGCTCCCATGCTTCAGAAATGTCTCATTCCCATGTTGTGCAAAGCTGCTGATTGTATTTTTGAGCTTTGCTGTTCTTGTTGAGCTAGAGAACTTGTTGAGGAATGCTGTCTTGCACTCCTTCCAAATGGAGATTGATCCTTGTGGAAGGGTCTTCTCCCACTGATGTGCCTTGTCTCCTAAGATGAAAGAGAACAGACGCAGTTTCAAAGCATCTCCAGACACGCCTTGTATCTTGGTCATACCACACACTTTGTCGAACTGGTCCAAGTTGTCTAAAAGATCTTCATTGGGCAGACTATGAAATCTGTTTTCTTGCACCATGTTGATTCATCCAAGCTTGATTTTAAAGTGATTTTGGTGCACAGCTGGAACCTTTTGACCTCAAATTCATACAAGTACCTGAAAAAAAATAGAGCAATGAAAACAGAGCTAATTAGTAATGAAAAAGAAAAGAACTTAGTCTAAGAGCAATGTCAAACTCAAAGAATCCACAAGTGGCAACGGCGACAATTTGAAACAAGGATTTTTAGGCCCTTGAAACTAATGTTCATAGGTCCCTAATCATATGTAGTATAGAGATCAGGTGTCAATACACTTGTGGATGATGAGATGCAAACAATGCTATAAGCTAAACAATAAGGGGGATTTGATTATGGAAGAACAAGTCTAACAACCTAGCAACACAATAAAGATAAAACAGAACTGAAATGCAAGCAAGAGAGAGTCCTGGATCCTGTCAAGGTGTGATCTTCCGAGGCTCCTGGATCCTGTCAAGGTAAGGAACCTCTCGGATCATGAAGCTCTTGGCGTGAGAGTCTTCAAGCTTTAAGCTTTCAACACCTTAGAAGAGATAGCCTTTAAAAACGTTTAGAAAAACCCCAAGATCGAAACCTTTTCTACCCCTTAATCCTCTCAACCCCCGAACCCAAAGGAACTACTCACTACACATAAAGTAAATCAAGCAAATCATATGAAACGAGACGATGAACATGAAAGAAAAACTGGATTAAACGATAAAGATTCGAATACAAAAGCTTAAGAGAAAAACGAGTTTCAACAATGGTGTTCTTCTGAAAACGAGAGAGAAAACATAAAAGAAAAGGATAAGGATCTAAAAGTTATCGAAAAAGGGCGTCGCCGCCTTGCCTAAAATGCCCAAACAAGCCATTTGAAAAGGGTTTATAAATAGTTTAAGGGTTTCTCTCGAAAATGGTTGGACTTGTGCATAATGCTAAAGGTAAAGACAATTTATGCATACATGATTAGATTCTCATCGACCCATGTAAACTATCAAATGATCCTATACCCCTCTCATTTAAGAAATTTTATCCTCACTCACCACTTAAGAGTCTACCCTTTCCTTCACAAATTTAGCAATCCCCAATTCAAAATAAAGACATTTTAAAACTTTTAGGCTAGTGAAAAGGTTTTGAAAAATACTTTTGCTCTTTAGAAATTTCTTATTGGTAGCTCTCTTATTATTATTTTTTTCTTTTATTTTTTTCTTTATTTGGCACTTAGGCTCTTTTTTATTTCTTTTTCTTTCTTTTCTCTTCCTTTTTTTTATTTTATTACGGAGAGCTACCTCCTGAAATTAGAACATACTTAGTTTTTTTTTTTTAAAACAACCTTTCACTAAAAACCTCATTTCTCTCCTTAAAACACAAACTCTTTAAAACTGAAAACAAATAGACAAGAAAGCAACCCCAATGAACCCCCAAACTTATCCTAAGCCTACACCTAGCTTCAAAATGCAAAGCTAGCAACAATATGAAAACCAAATCATGTCGCCTAAACCTAATATTTTATGCCAAGTTCAAACCAAAAGGAAGGCCTCACAAAGATGTCACATAAGAACATTTGGCTTCAAAGGAGGGTAAGGTTCAAGGAGGGAGTTCTCTTTAGGCTCACAAAGAGTGGTAAAAAGAAGAAGAGAGCCTAAATATTTTAAAACCATGTGTTCATTTTCAAATGCATAAGAATGATAATTAGAATTTCAAATTAAGGTTTTCACTTATTAGAATGAGTTTCAAATCATGAGAGTTCAATTCAAGCCACGAAAATCCTAACAAGTGATCCAAGCATGGTAAGAACTTACTTTCAAAGCATAGACAAAGCATTAGAGAACTACCAACTAGGGCATTGAAACAATTCATATGTAAAAACACCTTTATAAGAAATTCTAACCCCTTATGCAAAATGCAAACAACCTAAGTGATATGAGAAACTGTAGACTCAATCCTAACATGTTTTAAAAAATATGAATGCAACTACATGAAAATTTTTAAAAATTTTACCAATTTTTCATGAACTAAGACTCAAGGATGCAAAAAGGAAAATAAGATCAAAGAACACAAGATTAACTCACACATGTACTCCCCCAAACTTGCTTGACACCGTCCCGGTGGCAAACTCATCCGAAGGAGCATCAAAACACAATGCAAGAAACAAATATGAGCGGTTATATACAATGGAAGAAGGTTGTTACCTCTGGTCTAGGCTCGGCTGGAACTTGAGGATGTTCCAGAGGAGCTAGAGATTGTTTCTTTGCCTTTGTCAGCTGGTTCTTGGAGAGAGTGGCGCGCCGGCTGAATGTTGTCTCCTTGGGTCTCGCGGATCACAACTCCTCCGGTTGAGAGCCTTCTCTTCTCGGGTTGTTGCATCTCTTGACTTGCAGCTGGCTTAGACGTGCCTCCCTGAAGTGCTTTGACTTTCTTCCCAAGCTTCTTCAACATCTTGCCTTGCCACTTGTTAATCTTCCTTTGCATCTCTACCACCGATGCTAGGAACTTCTCGGTTTTTGTCCTCGGCTCAAAGTCCAGCTTGGGAAGTGTGTAAGCCTCGGGCATCTCGTCTTGCGTGCCTGGAGACTCTGACCTTTGACGCGGGGCAATGGCTGAAGCAGGCGGTCCTCCTAAAGGGGCAAAGCATTCTTCCTCCGTGGGCAAGAACTCGATGTTCCCAACACCAAGCAGCTCGGTTTCATCTCTGTTGGGAAGGATGCACACTCTCTTCTTGTCTTCGTCATCAATGAAGAGGTAGGCATAGAACCTTTCTGCTGGCGTGCATCCCAAGCTATCAGTATTCCTCATGTATGCTTCATCCATGAAAGCTCTGTTTGGGACGTGAGCAAAGTCATGAATGGGCACACCGGCTTGCACGAACAGAGGAGTAAGGAAACCGCCAATATAAGAGGAGATTGCCTTGCACCGCAAGGCATAAGCCTTGTACTTCACCAGAGAAGCCGCGAGTACACAGCCGTAGTTCACTTCATCGCCGAGTTCATCCTCCATAGGCTCGTCGTTTGCATCCGGATCACACACCAAGTGCTTCACGCCTTGGAACAGGAAGCACAGCTCCGTCTTCGTGACCGTAGGGGCAACAGACCTTCCACTGAACGTGTTGGCAATCAGCTTCAGAGTATACCTCAGCACCGGGCTCCTTACTCGCTTGATCTTGGCGGTGTTGGCTTTGTAGTCCTCATTGCTGATCAGGTCCCAAAACTCATCGGCTTTCTTGAAGGCTGGGAACTCGACCTTGTATGCATCAGCGTTGAGGCCGTAGGCTTGGCATAGCTCAGGGATGGAGAGTGTGTAGGCTTGACGTTCAACTTTGAAGTAGAGGCGGCCTTGAGACGGGACGGGTGCACTAGGATTCTCATACCGGAACTCCAAGGTGGCAAGGAAGTCTATTGTCACTTCAGGAATGGTTGGGCAATCCATCCGTGACAGACATCTTAAACCAATGTTCTTGAGGAATTGGTCAAAGTCCCCAAGAATCCCAAGCTTAAACAACAGCTCTCGATCAGCAAACTTGGTAGGCTCAAACCGGAGCCTCTCTAGCCGCTTCTTATCCCTCTTCTCATCCTTACTCCACCGGACCCTCTATTGAACTGCCACTTCTTGTCCTTCTCCTTCTTGTGCTTGTTCCTCTCTTGTTCTCTTTGGAGCCATGGTTCCTGAAACAAATTTTTAAAGATATTGAAAAGTACACAGCAGTTTGATGAGAATGAGAGAAGTGAAGGAGAGAATTTATAAAAGACTACCCTAGAAATTTGGGGAATAAATAAAAATCATAGCTAAATAAAAGGGAATCAAATCTTTAGATACTGAAAAATCTAGAATTTTTCCTTTTACTTAGCTAGTTTTAAAAATTCAAAACTGATCCTATATTCTAAAACAAGATCTTGCGGATTTAAAGGAGATTTTCTAAAATTAAACCATTAAATCTTTGAAAATACCTTTGCAAGAAATGCAGAATATCTTTGCTAGCTTTTGAAAACTTAAACTCTCACTCTCTTTGTTTAAAATTCTCGAGCAAAACAGGAATGAGAGGGTGAGAGGTTGTTTGAAATATTTAAAGACTTAGCAAAACCAAAACAATGGGTAGTCAAAGTGGTTTCTGACAAAGTCTTGGTCAAGGCAGATCCTTCATGGTCAAAGATGCTTGCCTTGACCAAGTTTTGAATTCAAAAGTTGGAGGGAAAAGAGTAAAGGAGGGAAAGAAGAATGTTACCTCGGCATGAGATCAAGTCCATTTGGTCGATCTAGGACTCGATCTCATGCCCAAAATGGCTTAGATCGAGAGGGTTACTCGATTTGAGACTCGATTGGCTCTCTCGATCATTGAGATGTTGGCTCCTCGGCTAAGTCCATCTGATCGAGCTATGTCCTCGATTTAGGGGTCGATTTGGCATAGATCGAGTGATGGATCGAGTCGAGTGATCGATCTGTTTTCAACAGATTTTCCCGAGAGAAATTAGATCGGTCGATCCGATTTGGATCGATCGATCCTTTTTCGTCAAGGTCGATCTTGTCACTCGATCTCGTCTAGATGGACTGGCTCCTCTCGATTCACTGACTCGATCTAGCAAAGATCGAGCCAGGATCAGTCGATTTAGCACTCGATCTCTAGCCTTTTTCTAACCCCTATTGCCTTTTTGAGACCTCAAAGTCAAGGTTTAGACTTCTTATACCTGTTCCTACACACTTGCAAAATAAAAACATAAAACTGGAAAGGAAATATGTACAAGATAAACATGGGAATGCCTCCCAAGTGCGCTTTCTTTAACGTCTCTAGCTAGACCTTACTTGGTCTAAGCGGATGGTGGGTCTTGGAGGAGCACCGAGGTACTCTCCTTATCGTAGCTGTCTGCCAAGTAGGGCTTGACTCTGTGTCCGTTGACGGTGAATGCACTGCCACTTTTTCCCATCAGAGTAACAGCTCCATACGGCAAGACTTCTTGAATCAGGAACGGTCCGCTCCACCTTGATTTCAGCTTGCCCGGGAAGAGCTTGAGCCTCGAGTTGTACAGCAACACTAGTCCTCCTTCCTTGAGCTCCTTGGCAACCAACTTCTTGTCATGAGCCTCTTTAGTCCGCTCCTTGTATATCCGGGAGCTCTCGTAAGCATTCAACCTCAACTCGTCCAGTTCGTGTAGCTGAATAAGGCGCCTCTCCTGAGCCGTCTTGAGATCAAAGTTCAGCCTCTTCACAGCCCACAACGCGCAGTGTTCCAGCTCAACCGGGAGGTGACAGCCCTTGCCATAGAGTAGAGTGAAAGGAGTTGTACCAATCAGCGTCTTGAAGGCGGTACGGTAGGCCCAAAGAGCATCGTCCAGCTTCACTGCCCAGTCTTTCCTTGTGGCTCCGACGGTCTTCTCTAGAATAGCCTTGATTTGCGTATTGGAGACTTCCACTTGGCCGCTTGTTTGAGGATGATACGGTGTAGCCACCAAGAGGTTCTCAAAGACTTTGTTTATAAAGTAGCTTCCTCCATCACTTATAACAACCTTGGGTACCCCAAACCATGGGAAGATGATACTCTTGAACAGCTTGATTACCACCTTAGAGTCATTTGTAGGGGAAGCAACAGCCTCAACCCATTTGGAGACATAATCCACAGCTACTAATATGTATTTGTTGCCGTATGAAGAAGGGAATGGTCCCATGAAGTCAATTCCCCACGCGTCGAACACGTCAACCTCGAAGATAGGAACTTGAGGCATTTCGTTCCTCTTGGTTATATTCCCTGCCCGTTGACATGCCTCACAGCACTTCACAAACTCGTGTGCATCTTTAAAGATAGACGGCCACCAGAAACCGGCTTGCAACACCTTCGTGGCTGTCTTGAATGAGGCGAAGTGTCCTCCGTAGGAAGAGCCATGGCAATGATAGAGGATGTCCCTGGCTTCTTCCTTTGTAACACATCTCCGGTACAAGCTGTCTACTCCTCTTTTGTATAGGTAGGGTTCATCCCAGAAGTAGTCACTAGCCTCTCTCATAAACCGCTTCTTGTGATAGCTGTTGAGATGTGTTAGCTCCTCACCACACGCTAGATAGTTCACCACATCAGCATACCACGGTAGATCCTCCTCTTTAAAACTCAGCACTTCCTCAAACCTCCCTTCTATCTTCCCACAAACAGCCGTAGTGATCGCCATAAGCTGCTCTTCTGGAAGAGAGTCATCTAAGGAGAGAGACTCGTTGATCCTTAGCCGTGAGAGGTGGTCAGCGACTCCATTTTCTATCCCTTTCTTGTCTTTAATCTCCATGTCAAACTCCTGGAGTAACAGAATCCATCTTAAGAGCCGAGGCTTAGTGTCTTTCTTCGAGTAGATGTATCGTAGGGCAGCGTGATCCGTGTATACAATAGCCTTTGAGCCAACGAGATATGATCTGAACTTCTCAAAGGCGAAGACTACTGCAAGCAGCTCCTTCTCCGTAGTGGTGTATCGTGATTGCATGTCATCCAAGGTCCTTGAAGCATAATAGATCACGTGTAGCTTCTTGTCTTTCTTCTGACCAAGGACGGCTCCTACGGCGTAGTCACTAGCATCACACATGATCTCAAAGGGAAGAGACCAATCTGGTGCTTGGACTATAGGAGCTGATGTAAGGGCTTCCTTGATGGTCACGAAAGCCTTCAAACACTCCTCATCGAATACAAACTCAGCTTCCTTGCACAACAGCCGTGTAAGAGGGCGAGCAATCTTGGAGAAATCTTTGATGAAACGCCTGTAGAACCCTGCGTGCCCCAAGAAGCTTCTGACTCCCTTGACATTAACCGGCGGCTCAAGACCCATCATGACCTCCACCTTAGCCTGATCAACCTCAATACCTTTCTCTGATATCTTGTGACCGAGTACGATCCCTTCCGTAACGATGAAGTGGCATTTCTCCCAGTTCAGCACCAAGTTTGTCTCTTCACAACGTTTAAGTACCCTGCAAAGATTGAACAAATACGCAGGAAAGGACGCACCATACACAGAGAAGTCATCCATGAATACCTCTACCATCTCCTCTATAAGATCAGAGAAGATCGACATCATACACTGCTGAAATGTAGCTGGTGCATTACACAATCCAAACGGCATCCTTCGATATGCAAAGGTACCGTAGGGACATGTGAAAGTCGTCTTCTCCTGATCATTTGGGTGAATAGGAATTTGAAAGAAGCCGCTATACCCATCAAGAAAACAGTAGTAAGGGTGATTTGCAAGTCTCTCAAGCATTTGATCAATAAAAGGCAAGGGGAAATGGTCTTTCCTAGTCGCAAGGTTAAGCTTCCTATAGTCAATACACATTCTATGACCAGTGATGGTCCTAGTAGGGATAAGTTCATCCTTTTCATTCCTTATGACCGTTATCCCTCCCTTCTTAGGCACCACGTGTACAGGGGAAACCCATGTGCTGTCACTTATGGGATAGATCACGTCAGCCTCTAAAAGCTTAAGGATTTCCTTCTTAACAACCTCTTTCAAGTTAGGTTTCAAATGCCTTTGATGTTCTATAGAAGAGGCGTTCTCATTATCCAAGTGAATCCTATGAGTGCAAAGCATTGGTGAAAGGCCCTTGATGTCACTTAAAGACTACCCAATGGCCTTCCTATACTTTCTCAGCTCAGTCAAAAGCGAGTGCAACTTATCATCACTGAGGTTTTCGTTCACAATCACGGGATAGGTGTTATTAGGCCCTAAGAAAGCATACCTTAGCCCTTTTGGGAGCTCCTTAAGGTCCACCTTTGGGGCTAACAGCTCACTCCAGTCATCATCGTGGCTGTTGTTGTTGCTTTCCTCCTTGGAACTCTCCTTTGAACCCGAGGCATTGCCCTTCAGACTACTTTCCTCCATCGCTATCCCTTCTGAGATCGAGTCCTCCGATCGATTCTCCTCTCGGTGTCGTCTAGATCGAGCCATTTTGCTCGATTCACTTACTTGATTTGATATGGATCGAGTAAGGGATCGAGACGCTGAGTCGATCTCTTGGTTGGACTCCAAAATGATCGGGAGGTCTCTCTCGATCGTCGACTCGATTGTTTTTCCTGATCGAGCATTCTTCTCGATCTGTCCATCAATTGTTGTACCTGATCGAGTTGCGTTCTCGATTGACTTGTCGATCTGACTCCTGGATCGAGTGATAGCATCGATCTCGGGGTCGATCTCTAGGCAGCAACCTTCTTCATTCTTGATAATCCTCCTAGAATCCAGCAGGTTCACGTACTCTTGGGTTCTCTGGTCCACAAAACCAAACTCCCCTGGCTCCTTAGTCAGTGCTAGCTTCAGATGGTCTTCTAGAGCCAGCTCTTCCAGCAACTCATCCGCCAAGGCATCCATTGTTTCAATATAGAAAGCTTGTCCTTCAATGGTTGGCTTCTTCAGAACTTCGTTGATGTCGAAGTCAAGCCTGATCTCCTTCCCCAAATGCAAGGCAATCTTCCCATTCTTCACGTCTATGATAGCCCCGGCGGTTGCAAGGAACGGTCTCCCTAAGATGAGTGGGTCTTTAGGCTCTTCATCCATATCCAACACTACAACGTCTGTTGGTACGTTCACACCACTGATTCGTACCGGCAAATCTTCAAGCAGCCCCACTGGCAACCTCACGCTTCTATCAGCCAGCACCAATGAGATCCGACAGTCTTTAAACCGAGTAAAACCAAGCTTCTTAGCCACGGAGTGAGGCATCAGTTTATACTAGCTCCGAGATCACACAAGCAGCTCTTGAACTCTAGAGGACCCAAAGCGCAGGGTATAGTGAAGCTTCCAGGGTCTCCCAGCTTCTTAGGGACTATCTCCTTGTTTATAACCGCGCTACACTCTTCACTTAAAACAAGTACCTCTTTGCTTTCTTTGTTCTTCTTCACAAGGGTGTCCTTGAAAAACTTGGCACACTTGGGCATCATAGCTAGACAACCAACAAGAGGCAGCTTGATTTCCACGTCTCTCAGGTGCTTCTCAAACAGAATCCGATGCTTCTCGATGAACTGCTTTTTGAAACGACCGGGAAATGGTAACTTTGGTACGTAAGGTGGGGGCATGTAAGAGTTCTTCTCCTTGATGGTTTGCTCACTTTTCTTCTCAGCGACCGCCTTATCTCCTCTCCTCAGCCCTTGGATCCAAACGTTGTCAAAGTTTATCTCATCATCATCAGCCAAAGGTTTACCCTCCCCCTCTTGAATTACAACTTCCTCGTTATTCTTTGTGGAGACCGGAGGTTCGAGCTCTTTGCCGCTTCTCAACGTTACAGCATTGGCATACTCCTTGGGATTCTGCTCACACTTTCCCGGAAGACTGTTCTGACCACTCGTGCTTGCTTTGCCTTTCTCCAGCGGCTTGATCTTGTTGTTTAGGTTGGTGATCTGAGTGGAGAAGTCGGTTAGGGATGAGTCTAGGCGAGTGTTCATTTCAGCGAACTTCTGGCTGGTTGAGGCTTGCCCTTGTATTAGCTGTTGGAAACCACCACTCGGTTGAAAACCTTTGTTGTAAGGGATGAAAGGTTTAGCTTGCTGAGCAGGGTACACTTGGTCTTTAGGGTTCGCTACGTTGGTGCTTCGGTAAGAGAGGTTGTTGTTCTGGTAGCCTTGGTTGTAGCCTTGAGACTTGTAGTTGTTCTGTCCAGCCACCCAATTTGCTTCTTCTTGGCTTAGCTCTAACTCCTCTTGGTTCTCATCAGCTTCACCAACAAAGTGAACATGCTTCTGATTAGCTAACACCAACTTATATATCTTCTCATGCAACGATTTGAGCTCCTTCTAGTAAGACCCTAACTCTGATCCTCTTGGTGCACGGTCATAATCTTCAGCATAGTTTCCATCACTCAACGCCAAGTTTTCTATCAGCTCCATACCCTCTTCTACCTCTTGATCGAGGAAGTTCCCTTTGCTAGCTGTGTCAAGCAACAACCTGATCTTTGGTGAAGCTCCACGGTATATGGTACTGAGTAGTGTCTCCTCGCTGAACCTGTGATGAGGACATTGGATCGTGTAATCTTTGAAATGCTCCATTGCCTCGTTGAATGTCTCGTTGTTCCTTTGAGTGAAACCGCTAATTTCGCTTCTCAACCGTGCTGTCCTTGTGCTTGAGAAGAACTTTGAGAGGAATGCCTTCTTACACTCAGCCCATGATGTGATGGTGCCTTGTGGGAGGGTCTTCTCCCAATGTCTAGCTTTGTCTCCGAGTGAAAAGGGGAAGAGGCGCAGCTTGAAAGCATCTTCGGATATGCCATTAATCTTGATCATCCCACATACTTGCTCGAAGTTGTCTAAGTGCTCCAAGGGGTCTTCCATTGCTAAGCCGTGGAACTTGTTGTTTTGCACCATGGAGATGAAACCTGGCTTGATCTCGAAGTTATTGTTTTGTACAGGAGGAAGAGTGATCCCAAACCTATTGTGGTGGGTATTGTGAGCATCTCCGGCTCCTATGATCCTTGGGGTCTAGCCGCGTGTTGGGGGTTTCCATTGCCCCGTCCTGCTGGAGAAGGTCCTTCTGGATGCTCGTGTTCAGCCATAGCTTCAAAGTCAACCAAACCGTGCTGAACAATCTCCTCAAAGGCTCTTGTTTGCTCTCTGACTCTCCTTTGCCGTGAGTGACCAAGTTGATGAATGTTGTCTAAGGGTTGTAGAAGATTGTTGTCTCCCCTTGAACGAAGATTCATGTACCTGAAAACACACGTTTGAGAGTAGAAGTATTAGTAACTTGAAAAAGCTAAAGACTTAGTCTTTGCTAAGACCCAAATCTCTATGTTCTCTAAACAATCCTATAATGGCAACGGCGCCATTTGATAAACGCTTTCTAGCGAGGGTTTATGATGGAGAGAGGTTATCAAACTCTAATGCAAGCAACATCGTAGTATAGCAAGAAAGAGAGAGTCAATTCACTTCTAGGAGATAGAGAATGCACAGAGAATGCAAGGACTAAAGCAAATCTAAGCAAAATGAGACAATTTATGATAAAATCTCTAAAAACTAGATGCAGCAACTTAAACAGAGTGAAACCTATTTTAAAAATACTAGAAAGTAAGAAACTACTACGAGAAACAAACAGATTAATCAAAGGAAAGAGCTTCGAATTATTAAAATTCAACTAGTGGATCGACCATGAGATCGACCACTAGATCGAGCAGTAACAATCGATCTCGTCTAAAATCGTAAGAGCAGTAAAGCTAATAACCAGGATGCTATCAGACAATAAGCGAATGATGAGAATAGACGTAAAGATGCTAAAAGAAAGGGCCTAGGGTTGAGATTCATGGTTAGGGGTTTCAAAGGTTCGACCTTGGGTTTGAAACTTTAGATCGACTCACTTGGTGAGGATCTCTAAGCCTTGAAAACAAAACAAGATCTATCCATGGCTTTCGGTATAGATCACTCTTTCATCCTCTCCTCCAAACCCATGGCTTTTGGTGGAAAGAGAGGTCGAAAGGCAAGAAAAATAGATTTCAAGAAAATGGCTTAACTAGTCCCCCAAACTTCCATGGCTTTTGGGAAGGGGTAACTAGTCTCTAAGGTGTGATCTTCCGAGGCTCCTGGATCCTGTCAAGGTAAGGAACCTCTCGGATCATGAAGCTCTTGGCGTGAGAGTCTTCAAGCTTTAAGCTTTCAACACCTTAGAAGAGATAGCCTTTAAAAACGTTTAGAAAAACCGCAAGATCGAAACCTTTTCTACCCCTTAATCCTCTCAACCCCCGAACTCAAAGGAACTACTCACTACACATAAAGTAAATCAAGCAAAGCATATGAAACGAGACGATGAACATGAAAGAAAAACTGGATTAAACGATAAAGATTCGAATACAAAAGCTTAAGAGAAAAACGAGTTTCAACAATGGTGTTCTTCTGAAAACGAGAGAGAAAACATAAAAGAAAAGGATAAGGATCTAAAAGTTATCGAAAAAGGGCGTCGCCGCCTTGCCTAAAATGCCCAAACAAGCCAATGGTCCCCCTTTCGCTAGCAGCCAAAAACGGTTGAAAGGACAGAAATCGACTCCAAGATCGAGTGGTTCTCTCGATCATATCCAGACATCGTGTCTTCGGCTCGATCTGGGTCTCGATCTTTATCGGCGAATCGAGTGTTGCATCCGATCTCGGTATCGATCTTCGGCTGGATCGAGTGGTGTACTCGATCTGTCTCTCGCTCTGCATGGCGTCATTTACGTCCGTACCAATTGATCGATTGCTTCACTCGATCTCCGTCTCGATCATTTTCCTTGGATCGCCTAGTTGGCTCGATCTTCTGGTCGATCAACTCCTAGATCGACCGGCCATGCTCGATCTGCTCCTAGATCTCTGGTCCTTAGCATATTTCCGAGCTCCCACGAACTGCTACATCAGCCCCAACACGTCCACGAACCTCCACGACTCCAAAGCAGCCAGAAACAACCTAAATGTGATGCAAAATACAAGAAAAATGCGTATGCTGATGCAAAAATGCTCTAGGACCCTAAGTGATGCAATCTAACCTAAAACATGATACAAATGCATGAAAAACTAACTAATGAGTATGCAAAATGTATACAATATGCAATAACATCATAGGTCTTGCATGTTCTTCTCTAGTCGGTTTGTGTTGCCAAAGATGGCTCCATCTCGAATTTCAAAGTTCATCAGCAAGCTCCCGGTTGAGAGTGCACTTGTGGCCTCTAAGTCTTCAGATGTCCTTGATAACTTGTTGATGTTACCAATGGTTCGGTTTTCCAGCATCTTCACATGTTGGAAACTTCTTGAAGTTTATTGAAGATTTCAGCTTAGAGGGAGTTCATGCGAGTGTTCAGGGATCTTTTAGACTTTGACTTGTAATCCGTCATGGCAATTATCATCTGAATGAGATTCTCCATTCAATGGTGCAGAAGAGGGAGCGTTGTTTGGTGGTCATGGAGAATTATTTGTAGGGGTAGTCATCAAGAAAGGAGATAGAAAAAACACTATTGAAATTTTACCATGGAGAAAGGTCGATTCCCCATCCACGCGGAATGCAATGTGCTGATCTAAGCGATGAAGTCAGTCCTCCAGCTTGGTATCACGCTAGTGTCTTTTGAAACAGATTGCCTACATCTTGTTAAATTTGTGGAGGAAGAAGAAGAATGGCTTGTGTTACTTTCAAAAATTCAGGGGTTGTTTCTGATTAAAATAGTCTTTTTATGAGTTTGTTATTTCTTTTATAACTTGTGGTTTAATTGTCTGTGTTCACTACCATGCCAAAGATGCTCGGATGTGAGGTTTCTTTTTTCTAGTTAGGCTTTGATATTCCAAGGTGGCTAGCTTACGAGCCAAGCATCATCGGAACATAAGCTTTAATATAGCATTTTCTAAAAATTAACCCTCGCAAGTGGTTTTCATTTTTTGCAACTCAACTCTCAATTCTCTGAAAATGCAGGTCAACCCTCTATGTCTAGGTCCACCGGATATATAACCCTCGTCTGTATTGATAACGAGGCAAGTATGAATATCATTAGGAAATACGATGGATTGTAAAATGCCATGTTTAAAAGGAGAAAAAATGATATAAATTTAGCAATTGTCTATTGTTTTGATCCCTAAAAACGGCTGGAATCTTTTTTATAATTCGATTTGGAGAAAATTTGAAAATTATAATTTCTGAGAAATTTTCGTAAAATTGAGAGATTTCGTGATGATGGGTTCTTGAGTCAATCAGCTATTGCGTTGGCGAGGGTTTATCAATTCACGTATCTGAGTTTAATTTCGGCGGGATTCACGTATTCGATGAGATTGTGTTCTTCACGAATCGAATTAGGATTTACTCTCTTTTAGAGGATGTCGATAATGTTGAGGTAAGTATCTTTAAGTCTAAATCATATTTTTATTGTTGAATGTGTGTACCTGAATAGTGGAATCAATATTGTTTTCATTTGTTTAACATTCAAATGATGTTTTTATGTGTTTACAAATCTCAATCTTGATGCTTTCTTATATAATATTCAAATCAATTTTTTCATTTGGTCATTAAATCAACCTTGATGCTTTCTCTTCTCGTGAAGCTTTGATCAGTTATTGTATGTTGGTTAATATCAAGGTGGAGAGGCTCATGTGGTGGGTAAGATATGTGAGGACACACTTA
This sequence comes from Thlaspi arvense, assembly GCA_911865555.2. Taxonomy (NCBI): domain Eukaryota; kingdom Viridiplantae; phylum Streptophyta; class Magnoliopsida; order Brassicales; family Brassicaceae; genus Thlaspi; species Thlaspi arvense. The sequence goes on from OU466857.2 coordinate 29,905,135, forward strand.
GCTTCAGGTCAGTTTATATGTACATGAAGGAGCTCTACCTGTATAAGGACAACATGAGGAGAGTGTTGTGGTTGCCACCAGAAACACCTGAAACAAAAAAAAGACATAGATGATGATGAGATGTTAAAAAGAAAAGCATTGTATTATGCTTTACGTTCATGAGCTATTACATTATATATGGTTTGGAAAGATGATATATATAGTTGTGGGCATTTAGGTATCACTGTTGTGCACTTGACATATGAAATTTCTAAATTAGACAGTAGTAGTTCATATTCAGAGGTTGATAGAGATATTGTGGAGCAAGCAAAAAAGAAGAGAAGAATGAGTCGAATGATGTATTGTAATTTTAAGTTGGGGCAAAAATACAGATCAAATGAATCTTTTATGAAACCTTAAGTATGGAAAGTTAGATTGTAAACATATAAAGGTAAAATTCTGAACAAGAAGTGTCCCTAAAAGATTTATTCGTTTATGAACAAAAGCAGTATTAGAGCGGTCTTAAGGCTTTGAAAGATGAGCACAACTGCACATGGAAAGGCGAGGTCTCACTACTTACCAAAGCTCAAATTGCTGACATTTATATAGAAGAATTCAGGATCAATTCTCATATCTCAGTAAAACAACTTCAGAATAACCTCATGAAACATAACATAAATGATGCAGAAACAATCTCTGAGTGGACATGATTAAGGTGCTTGCAAACATTTGATGACAAGCAAGCAGAGTTATTTGCAAGAATCTATGATTATATAGAAGGGTTAAAGAAGACCAATCATAGATGGACAATTGAATGTGAGGTAAGGGAATCCAAATTATATAGGCTCTATGTTTGTTTTCTGGTCTCAGAGAAGGATATAAATCATCATATTGGAAGATAATTTAAAAATATGGGATATTTCTCAAATGGAGGATGACTGGGCATTTGATGGTGGCTTGTGGAACATACCCTAATGATCAGATGTTTCTTATAGCTTTGGGCATTGTAGATGTTGAGAATATGACGATTTGGAACTGGTTTGACCATGTGTCCAAAGACTTGGGCTTAGAAATTGGGAATGGGCTAACTCTTACTAGCAATCAGTGTTAAAAGTTGATTGCAGCGGTTAAAGATGTGCACCCATTTGCAGAACATAGGTTAAGTTCATATATGTCCACGCGAATTGGAAAAAAAATATTATGGAGCTGATTTTGAAGACTTATTCTCAGGAGTTTTTGATTCTTACTACCCTGCCACCTTCAAGAGGAAGATAAATGAATTAAACACCCATCTCAATCTGCTTATAATGACTTGAAGATATTGTTTACTATTACAGGTCAAGGTGAGCATTCTATGTCTACTTTTCTCATTTTACACCTTTTTCAGTTACAATAGGTAGTTCTATTATATATATTGACATTGACCTATTTCATTAATTATTCTAAGTGTGATGCGATTAAAAACAATCTAGGAGAGTCATGCAAGAGAAAAGGCTTTGTTGGACCATGATAGCTTGCTATATTCTAGTAATTTATTAGGCTGCATTCCATTCATCTTTTCCCTTGTTTTTGCATCCTTACTTAGCATTTTAGTCTCATTTGCATCTAGAAGTAACATTGCATGCATTTAACTTAGGATTGAATACATGTGCATGTTTGTGGTGTATTTCAGGTGTATATGGAGGTTTTGAAACTTGGGAAGGGGATTTGAGCAGCATACATTCGAAGAAATGACATTACAAGAACTCTCACCAACTATGCGTCCATAGCGAGGAACAGCATCGAGTAGAACACATATGAGGTATGCCCGATGTGGATTGTGGGACAAGGATGAGGTGTTTGATCGTGAACTTCGAGACTGCACCGGGGTAGAGCATCGAGGAGAGGAGGCCGTACAGGCCGATATGAAGAGACAGGACATATCAGGGTCCAGCATCGAGCTGAACACTCGACCACCTGCCCGATATGACTTGAGACCTGCTGCATGTCGAGCAACCAATAGCATGACCGAGCGCGCGACAAGATTTATTCTATATCGGGCTTGACGCATCGAGCAGAACATCCATCTATACACCCCGATGCGTCAACGCCGAGAGTTGACCAAGCTTTTTCTACTTTTTGTCAAACCTTATCTTTTGGTTTATTTAAGCTAAACCTTATCTTTTTTAGCACATATCTTCTTTCTTATCTTGTTTTCGACCTTGTGGGTAACCACAAAGAGAGTTTATGAGATTTTGATTCAAGATCATCCTTTTAATAAATTTTTGCAATTCTCTTGTCATATATCCTCTAGTTTCTGTTTAATCATGTTTGCTTTGTTATTTTTGCTTTGTTTAGTTGATTTCATAATGTGTTGTGAGTAGTCTCTTATGGTTTGAGGTTGGAGCAGATTTGGGGATGATTAGTTGATAATTTAGGGTGTTTTGGTTTAGTTCTTGCTTGAATCACCATGCTTAGCTGTTCTTAAGGCTTGAGTAACTAATCTTAGTAAAATCGGATCATTGGCATTTGCTGCATCAAGTGTTTGTTTAAATGCGTGACAAAACTATGTTTGGGATAATTGATTAGATGAATATATTGCATCTTAGTACATTGTTTGGTCTTTAAGATCCTTGTGTTATCATGCTGGTTTTGTACAAATACGCCATCAAAAGTGGGTCCGACATGTGCATTACTTAGACATCTTTGCTCTGATTGCAGATTGATGGAATTAGTGGCTTGGTCATGTTCTCAGCTTGTTATTAGTCTTGATCACCCTAGGTTTGATATTAAGTAATCCCCAAGTAATCATTGCTCTAGCCTTGAACCTATGCTTTATTGTTCTTTGCATTTGATCATATTGTGTTCTGTTTTCCTCTGTTTTTAGTTGCTTTGCTTTTGTTCCATTTCTTGCCTTGCGTTTCAAGTTATTGCATTTAGCTTTCATTTTGGTTCTTGCACTTCCATTGCTTTGCTTACCTTAGTCCTGTTGCATTTAATTTCTTCGCTTTACATTACTTGCTTTAGTCTTGTTAGTGTTGCTTTTCACTTGTTCATTTCATCTTTGATCACTCAAGTTGTTAGATAACCCTTCTTTATCATATTGGTTAAGCTTAGTTAGTACCTTGCATTTCTTTTATTCTATCTCCTAGATGGATTTATAAACCTCATCGATACTACTTCTAATTAGAGGAGGAATTGAGTTTATACTTGCAAGTCCTTCTTCAATTTGGCGCTGTTGCCATTCTAGTATTGCTTCGATAATTGAGTTTCAATTCTTGCTTAGACTTAAGCACCTATTACATTACTGATCACTTTAGCTTTCAAGCTCTGTTTTTTCAAGTACAATGGCGAATCAACAACATTACGGACATGCTCATCAAGCTCAGTTCAGAGAAGATGAAGCTCCAGTTCAGAGGTTACATAGACCAGTGCCTCAGATTGCTAGAAGAGCACAACACATTGGTTGTCATGATGCTCCTTACCTTCATACTACACGCAGAGGTATACTACCTCAACCATCTCAAGAGCATCACTTTGAGATCAAGAGTAGTGTGATTGCAATGGTACAAGCCAACCGTTTCAATGCCATATCTATGGAGGATCTGCTTGATCACTTGGAATTTTTTTAGAGCATTTGCAGCTTACAAAGGATCAGTAGTGTCACAGAAGATGGCTTTAAACTGAGGTTATTTCCTTTCTCTCTTGGTGATCGTGCACGTTTGTCGCAAAGAGCTCTGCCTTGTGGATCCATATGTTCTTGGGTGATTGCAAAAGAGTGTTTCTTGCAAAGTTTTACTCTTCTAACAAGACAGCTACACTAAGGCAAAATATATCAGGTTTCACACAATCAACAGATGAACCTTTCTGTTCAGCATGGGAATTCAGGGATATACATTGCGCTGCCCTCATCATGGTTTCTCAACAGAGTCCTTGCTCAGCACACTTTACAGAGGATTTCTACCACGGTTCAAGATGTTGCTAGACACACCCAACAATGAACATTTCATGGATACAAGTGTAGAAGACGGTTTGCAGCTGATTGAAAACCTTGCCATGAGTAATGGCAACTATGTTGATGACCATGAGGATACTTACAAGAAGAATATTGAAGCCTATTTTCACCAAACACAGCAGGATGTGATAGCAATCTGTGCTAAGCTAGACTTGTTGCTTGAGAAGTCTCTGAATCCATCACCAAAGGTTTAGGAGAAGAAGTCAGCTCTTGATCATGCTTACAACTTAGAAGCTGAAGCCTACAATGTGCAGCAACAACAAGTTGTTCACCACGAGCCTTACATGAATACAGGCTATGCCACCTTCAACGCTTACAGCCCTTAAGTTAACTCAAGAGAGAGTGCTACATTTTACAACCAGCTTAGTGTTCCCATTCAACACCACCACAGCTTTAAACCTTCACATGAAGCTCTTCAAGAGAGTATGTATGCAACAGAGTATGTGGCTGAACACCAAGTAGCAGCATCACCTAGTTCCAAATATCCCAAGTCCTTCAACTACACCACCATCTACACCTAATTCAGCTACAGCTATACTGTTTGAGCAGTTACTTGCCGCTCATACAAAGAGTACAATGGAGATGCAGGCTTAACATACTGATAATGATTTTCTTCTTACGGTCTAATGCAGCAGAGAACTTATCAAAACTCTAATGCATGAAACGTTGTAGTAAGGCAAGCAGAGAGTGTCAATCCAGTTCTAGGTGATAGAGAATCCACAGAGAATGCAAGATCTAGGACAAATCTAAGTGAAATGAGACAGTTTGTTGAGAAAATCTTGAAAACTAATTGCAGCAACCTAAACAGAGTGAAACCTATTTTAAAAATACTAGAAAGCAAGCAGTTACCACGAGGAACAAACAGATAAATTAAAGGGAAGAGCTTCGAATTGTTAAAATTCGACTAGTGGATCGACCACAAGATCGACCACTAGATCGAGCAGAAACGATCGATCTCGTCTAAAATCGTAAGAACAAGGAATCTAAAGACCAGGAAGCTATCAAATAACAAGCAAAAGGTGATATGCGACGCAAATAAGCTAAAGAGAAGGGTTTCAGGGTCGAGATTCATATAAGGGGTTTCAAAGGTTGATCTTGGGTTTGAAACTTTAGATCGACTCACTTGGTGAGGGTCTCTAAGCCTTGAAAACAAAACAAGATCTATCTGTGGCTTTCGGTATAGATCACTCTTTCATCCTCTCCTCTAAACCCATGGCTTTTGGTGGAAAAAGAGGTTGAAAGGCAAGGAAGACAGATTTCGAATAATGTCTTAACTAGTCCCCCAAACTACCATGGCTTTTGGGAAGGGGTAACTAATCACTGAGGTGAGATCTTCCGAGGTCCCTGGATCCTGTCAAGGTAAGGGACCTCTCGGATCGTGAAGCTCTTGGCGTGAGAGTCTTCAAGCATTAAGCTTTCATCACCTTAGAAGAGATAGATTTAAAACGTTTAGAAAACAAACCAAGATCGAACCTTTTCTACCCCTTAATCCTCTCAAGCCTTAACCCTGAATGGACTACTCACTACACATAAAGGAAATCAGGCAAGGACGAAGAGAAGAAACGATAAACATGAAAGATAAACTGGATTAAAAATGATAAAGATTCGAAAATACAAAGCTTGAAACTGTTCTACAATGGTGTTCTTCCGAAAAACCAGAGAGAAGAAAACTAAAAAAAACATGGAGAGAAGGTAAAAATCTCAAAAGTTATCGAAAAAGTAGTCGCCGCCTTTGCGAAAAATGCCAAAACAGTCCAATGGTCCCCCCGTCGCTAACAGCCAAAAACGGTTGAAAGGACAGAGATCGACCATTGGATCGAGTTGGTCTCTCGATCATATCCGGCCATCGTGTCTTTGGCTCGATCCGGGTCTCGATCTTCTGTGGTGAATCGAGTGTTGCATCCGATCTCGGTATCGATCTCCGGGAGGATCGAGTGGTGTACTCGATCCGGCTTTCGCTCTGCATGGCGTCATTTACGTCCGTACCGATGCATCGACTGCGTCACTCGATCTCCGTCTCGATCATTATCCTTGGATCGCCTAGTTGGCTCGATCTTCTGGTCGATCAACTCCTAGATCGACCGGCCATGCTCGATCTGCTCCTCGATCACTGGTCCTTAGCATTTTCCCGAGCTTCCATGAACCGCTACATTGGTCTCCACACCTCCACGAACCTCCGTGTCTCCAAAGCAACCATAAACAACCTGGAATGGATGCAAAATGCAGAGAAAATGCAAATGCTGATGCAAGAATGCTCTAGGACTCTAAGTGATGCAAATCTAACCTAAAACATGATACAAATGCATGAAAAACTATCTAATGAGTATACAAAATGTATGCAAAATGCAATGACATCAACTCCCCCAAACTTACTCCTTGCTTGCCCTCAAGCAACAAAAAATAAGTAAGGAAGAGAGGTTTTAAGAAAAATCAAAGGAGTTTTAAACTTTTTGCAAAGGTGGCTTTCGAATAGATCATCTCAATGTCCTAGTTAACAGTCCTAAAATGCTAAGCTTACACTCATACTCCAAAGGACTTAGCCATACTCATCACACAAAGAAATTCAAATCATGACTCTCTTATTCCTAACAATCAAAGAAATTCATCCTTTAACATTCATTAAAATTCGAACCATGAATCAAACTTATGCACTTTAAAGCAAAACACATTTGGCTAAGAGTTATGGTTATGAGCATAGAATGATCTCATTTGAAAAGGGTTTATAATTAGACAAGGGTTTCTCTCAAAAATGGTTTGAACTAATGCATAATGCTAAAGGTAAAGACAATTTATGCATACATGATTAGATTCTCATCTACCCATGTAAACTATCAAACAGTCCTATACCCCTCTCATTTAAGAAATTTAATCCTCACTCACCACTTAAAAGTCTATCCCTTTTTTCTCAACTCAGCAATCCCTAATTCAGAACAAGAACATTTTTAAACTTTTTAGGCTAGTGAAAAGGTTTTGAAAATAATTTTTGCTCTTTAGATACTTCTTATTGGTAGCTCTCTTATATTTTTTTTTTATTTTTATTTGTTTTTATTTTTATTTGGCACTTAGGCTCTTTTATTTATTTTTTCTTTTTCTTTTTTTTTTCTCTTCCTTTTTTTTTTTTTTTTTATTATGGGAGAGCTACCTCCTGAAATTTATTAGAGCATACTTAGTTTTTAGAACACAACCTTTCACTTAAAACCCATTTCTTTCTTTAAAACACAAAGTTCTTTGAAACCGAGAACAAATACACAAGAAAGCAACCCCAATGATCCCCCAAACTTATCCTAAGCCTATCCCTAGCTTCAAAATGTAAAGCTAGCAATCAATTATGAAAACCAAATCATGTCGCCTAAACCTAACACTTTATGCCAAGTTCAAACCGAAAATAAGGCCTCACAAAGATGTCACACAAGAACATTTGGCTTCAAAGGAGGGTAAGGTTCAAGGAGGGAGTTCTACTTAGGCTCACAAAGAGTGGTAAAAAGGAAGAAGAGAACCTAAATATTTTAAAACCATGTGTTTATTTTCAAATGCATAAGAATGATAATTAGATTTTCAAATTAAGGTTTTCACTTAGTAGGATGAGTTTCAAATCATGAGAGTTCAATTCAAGTCACGAAAATCCTAACTAGTGATCCAAGCATGGTTAGAACTTACTTTCAAAGTATAAACAAAGCATTAGAGAACTACTAACTAGGGCATTGAAATGATTCATAAGTAAAACACCTTTTTAAGAAATCCTAACCCCTTATGCAAATGCAATCAACCTAAGTGATATGAGAAATTCTAGACTCAATCCTACATGTTTCTAAAGATATGAATGCAACTACATGAATTTTGAAAAACAAATTTTTAAAAATTTTACCAATTTTTCATGACTAAGACTCAAGGATGCAAAAGAAAGATAAGATCAAAGAACACAAGATTAAATCACACAAGTACTCCCCCAAACTTGCTTGACACCGTCCCGGTGGCAAACTCATCCGAAGGAGCAATCAAACACAATGCAAGAAATAAGAGATGTGCGGTTATATACAATGGAGGAAGGTTGTTACCTCTTGTCTAGGCTCGGCTGGAACTTGAGGATGTTCCAGAGGAGCTAGAGATTGTTGCCTTTCCTTTGTTGCCTGGTTCTTGGAGGGAGTGGCGAGCTGGTTGAATGTTTTCTCCTTGGGTCTCGCGGATCACAACTCCTCCGGTTGAGAGTCTCCTCTTCTCGGGTTGTTGCATTTCCTGGCTTGCAGCTGGCTTAGGCTGGCTTCCTTGGAGTTGTTTGACCTTCTTCCCCAGCTTCTTAAGCATTTTCCCTTGCCACTTGTTGATCTTCCGCTGCATCTCCACCACCGAGGCTAAGAACTTCTCGGTTTTGGTCCTCGGCTCAAAATCCAGCTTTGGCAACGTGTAAGCCTCGGGTATTTCATCCTCTGTCCCTGGAGATTCTGACCTTTGGCGCGGTTCAATGGCTGCAGCTGGCGGTTCTCCTAAAGGAGCAAAACACTCCTCCTCCGTCGGTAAGAACTCAATGTTCCCAACACCAAGTAGCTCCGTTTCGTCCTTGTTGGGAAGAATGCACACTCGCTTCTTGTCCTCATCATCAATGAAGAGGTAAGCATAGAACCCCTCAGCTGGCGTGCGTCCCAAGCTATCAGTGTTTCTCATGTATGCTTCATCCATGAAGGCTCGGTTTGGGACGTGAGCAAAGTCATGGATGGGCACACCGGCTTGCACGAACAAGGGAGTAAGGAAGCCGCCAATGTAGGATGATGTTGCCTTGCACCGTAAGGCATAAGCCTTGTACTTCACCAGAGAAGCCGCGAGTACACAGCCCTAGTTCACTTCATCGCCGAGTTCATCTTCAATGGGATCTTCATTCTCATCCGGATCGGACACCAAATGCTTCAAACCTTGGAAAAGGAAGCATAGCTCCGTCTTCGTGACAGTAGGAGCAACTGACCTTCCACTGAATGTATTAGCAATCAGCTTCAAGGTATACCTCAACACTGGATTCCTGACTCTCTTGATCTTGGCGATGTTGGCTTTGTAATCCTCCTTGCTGATGAGATCCCACAACTCGTCGGCTTGCTTGAAGGCTGGAAACTCCACCTTGCTTGCATCAGCCTTTAGACCGTAGGCTTGGCACAGCTCGGCGATTGATAGCGTGTAAGCTTGGCGGCCAACCTTGAAGTAGAGACGGCCTTGAGAAGGAACAGGAGCACTCGGATTCTCGTACCGGAACTCCAAGGTTGCAAGGAAATCAATTGTCACCTCGGGGATAGTAGGGCAGTCCATCCGCGACAAACACCTCAGACCGATGTTGTTGAGGAGTTGATCGAAGTCTCCAAGAAGCCCGAGTCTGGACAGAAGCCCTCGATCAGCAAACTTCGTGGGTTCAAACCGGAGCCTCTCCAACCTCTTCTTATCCCTCTTCGCTTCTTTGCTCCACCGGACCCTCTCTTGAGCAACCACCTCTTGAGTTTCTCCTTCTTGTGCTTGCTCCTCTCTTGTTCTCTTTGGTGCCATTGCTCCTGAAAAAACATTTCTAGAGAATGTTTAGCAAAGGGCGATTTGATGAGAATAAGAGGATAAGAGAAGAAGATTTATATAAACTACCCTAGAATTTTGGGGATCAAGCAAAAATATTAACTAAATAAAAGGAAATCAAATCTTTGAGATACTGAAAATCCAGAATTTTTCCTAATACTTAGCTAATTTTAAAAATTCAAATCTGATCCTAAATCCTAAAACAAGAACTTACGATTTTTAAGGAGATTTTCTTGAAATAAAATCATTAAAATCCGAAAATACCTTTTGCAAGTGTGAAGGATACTTTGTTAAACCTTAAAGCTTTTAAAAATTCTCACTCTCTTTGTAGGAAAACTCGAGCAAACAGAAGTGAGAGAGTGAGAAGCAAGTTGAAACATTTAAAGAGTTTAACAAAACCAAAACAATGGGTGGTCAAAGCGGTTTTCTGACAAAAGTCTTGGTCAAGGCACATCTTTCATGGTCAAAGATGTTTGCCTTGACCAAGTTTGAATTTAAAAACTGGAGGGAAAAGCAATGAAGAGGGAAAGAAATTTGTTACCTCGGCATGAGATCGAGTCCTTTTGGTCGATCTAGGACTCGATCTCATGCCTAAAATGGCTTAGATCGAGAGGGTTACTCGATTTGGGACTCGATTCAAAGTGAATCGAGTCCTGGATCGATTGGCTCCCTCGATCAATGAGATGTTGGCCCCTCGGCTAAGTCCCTCTGATCGAGCTAAGTCCTCGATTTAGGGGTCGATTTGGCTTGGATCGAGTGGTGGATCGAGTCGAGTGATCAATCAAGTTCCCACAGATTTTCCCGAGAGAAATTAGATTGGTCGATCCGGTTTGAATTGATCGATCCTTTTTCGTCAAGGTCGATCTTGTCACTCGTTCTCGTCTAGATCGACTGGCTCCTCTCGATTTACTGACTCGATCTAGCAAAGATCGAGTCAGGTTCAGTCGATCTAGCACTCGATCTCTAGCCTTATCGTAGCCCCTATTGCTCCTTTTGGACCTCAAAGACAAGGTTTAGATTCCTTAGACCTGCTCCTACACACTAAAAACATAAAAGCATAAAACTAGAAGAGAAATGAAAGCAAAAATATGTACAAGATAGACATGGGAACGCCTCCCAAGTGCGCTTTCTTTAACGTCTTTAGCTAGACCTTACTTGGCTAGGCGGATGGTGGGTCTTGGAGAAGCACCGAGGTACTCTCCTTGTCGAAGCTGTCTGCTAGGTAGGGTTTGACTCTATGCCCGTTGACGGTGAATGCACTACCGCTTCTTCCCATAAGAGTAACAGCTCCGTAAGGCAAGACCTCTTGAATCACGAACGGTCTGCTCCACCTTGATTTTAGCTTGCCCGGGAAGAGCTTCAGCCTCGAGTTGTACAACAACACCAGTCCTCCTTCCTTAAGCTCCTTGGCAACCAGTTTCTTGTCATGAGCCTCCTTAGTTCGCTCCTTGTAGATCTTGGAACTCTCGTAAGCATTCAATCTCAACTCGTCCAGTTCATGTAGCTGAATGAGACGCTTTTCCTGAGCCGTCTTGAGATCAAAATTCAGCCTCTTCACAGCCCATAATGCACGGTGTTCTAGCTTAACCGGGAGGTGACAACTCTTTCCATATAGTAGAGTGAAAGGAGTTGTACCAATCGGCGTTTTGAAAGCGGTACGGTAAGCCCAAAGAGCATCATCTAGCTTTACTGACCAGTCCATCCTTGTTGCACCAACGGTCTTCTCCAGAATAGCTTTGATCTGCCTGTTAGAGACTTCCCCCTGACCGCTCGTTTGAGGATGATACGGTGTAGCCACCTTATGCTTAACCCCAAACTTTCTTAAGAGGCTCTCAAAGACCTTGTTTACAAAATGGCTTCCTCCATCACTTATAACAACCTTGGGTACCCCAAACCTTGGAAAGATGATACTCTTGAACAACTTGATCACAAACTTAGAGTCGTTTGTAGGGGAAGCAACAACCTCAACCCATTTGGAGACATAATCCACAGCTACCAAGATGTATTTGTTGCCGTACGAAGAAGGGAGAGGCCCCATGAAGTCAATACCCCACTCATCGAACACGTCAACCTCGAAGATAGGAACTTGGGGCATTTCATTCCTTTTGGTAATGTTCCCTGCTCGCTGACATGCCTCACAGCTCTTCACAAACTCGTGTGTATCTCTGAATATAGACGGCCACCAGAAACCCGCTTGCAACACCTTCGTGGCTGTTTTGAACGAAGCGAAATGTCCTCCGTAGGATGAGCCGTGGCAATGATAGAGAATATCCTTGGCTTCTTCCTTTGTAACACATCTCCGGTACAAGCTGTCTACTCCTCTTTTGTATAAGTAGGGCTCATCCCAAAAGTAGTCACTAGCCTCCCTCAAAAACTTTTTCTTGTGATAGCCGTTGAGATGTGTTGGCTCCTCACCACATGCTAGGTAGTTCACCACATCAGCATACCATGGTAGATCCTCCTCTTTGAAACTCAACACTTCCTCAAACCTTCCTTCTAGCTTCCCACAAACCGCGGTAGTAATTGCCATAAGTTGTTCTTCTGGAAGAGAGTCGTCTAAAGAGAGACTCGTTAATCCTTAGCCTTGAGAGGTGGTCAGCGACTCCATTTTCTATCTCCTTCTTGTCTTTAATCTCCATGTCAAACTCCTGAAGCAAAAGAATCCATCTTAAGAGCCGAGGTTTGGTATCTTTCTTTGAGTAGATGTACCGTAGAGCAGCATGATCCGTGTATACAATAGCCTTTGAGCCAACGAGATATGATCTGAACTTCTCAAAGGCGAAGACTACTGCAAGCAGCTCCTTCTCCGTAGTGGTGTATCGTGATTGCGTGTCATCCAAGGTCCTTGAAGCATAGTAGATCACATGCAGCTTCTTGTCCTTCTTCTGACCAAGGACTGCTCCTACAGCGTAGTCACTAGCATCACACATGATCTCAAAAGGGAGAGACCAGTCTGGTGCTTGGACTATAGGGGCTGACGTGAGGGCTTCCTTGATGGTCACGAAAGCCTTCATACACTCCTCATCGAATACAAACTCAGCTTCCTTGCACAACAGCCGTGTAAGGGGGCGTGCAATCTTGGAGAAGTCTTTGATGAAGCGCCTATAGAACCCTGCGTGTCCCAAGAAGCTTATGATCCCTCTAACATTAACCGGCGGCTCCAAACCCATCATAACCTCAACCTTAGCCTGATCAACCTCAATACCCTTCTCTGAAATCTTGTGACCGAGTACTATCCCTTCCTTGACCATGAAGTGGCATTTCTCCAAATTCAGCACCAGGTTTGTTTCTTCACAACGTTTAAGTACCCTGCAAAGATTCAACAAACACGCAGGAAAGGAAGCACCATACACAGAGAAGTCATCCATAAACACCTCTACCATCTCCTCTATAGGATCGGAGAAGATCGACATCATACACCGCTGAAAGGTAGCCGGTGCATTACACAATCCAAACGGCATCCTTCTATATGCAAAGGTACCGTAGGGACATGTAAAAGTCGTCTTCTCCTGATCGTTTGGGTGAATAGGTATTTGAAAGAAACCGCTATACCCATCGAGAAAACAGTAGTAAGGGTGATTTGCAAGTCTCTCAAGCATCTGATCAATAAAAGGCAAAGGGAAATGGTCTTTTCTTATAGCAAGGTTAAGCTTTCTATAGTCAATACACATTCTATGACCAGTAATGGTCCTAGTAGGGATAAGTTCATCCTTTTCATTTCTTATGACCGTGATCCCTCCCTTCTTAGGCACCACGTGTACAGGTGAAACCCACGTGCTGTCACTTATGGGATAGATCACGTCAGCCTCTAAAAGTTTAAGGATTTCTTTCTTAACAACCTCTTTCAAGTTAGGATTCAAACGCCTTTGGTGTTCTACAGAAGTGGCGTTTTCATTATCCAAATGAATCCTATGAGTGCATAGCATTGGGGAAAGGCCTTTGATGTCACTTAAAGAGTACCCAATGGCCTTCCTATACTTTCTCAGCTCAGTTAAGAGCGAGTGCAACTCATCATCACTAAGGTTCTCGTTTACTATCACGGGATAGGTGTCATTAGGTCCTAAGAAAGCATACCTTAGCCCTTTTGGGAGCTCCTTAAGGTCCACCTTTGGGGCTAACAGCTCACTCCAGTCATCCTCGTGGCTGTTGTGGTTGTTCTCCTCCTTGGAACTCTCCTTTGAACTCGAGGCATGGCCCTTCAGACTGCTTTCCTCTATCGCTATCCCTCCTGTGATCGAGTCTTCTGGTCGATTCTCCTCTCGATGTCGTCTAGATCGAGCCATTTCACTCGATTCACTTACTCGATTTGATATAGATCGAGTAAGGAATCGAGGCGTTGAGTCGATCTCTTGATTGGACTCTAAAATGATCGGAAGGTCTTTCTCGATCGTCAACTCGATTATTTCTCCTGATCGAGCGGCCTTCTCGATCTGTTGGTCGATTGTTGGACCGGATTGAGTTGAGTGCTCGATTGGCTTGTCGATCTGACTCCTGGATCGAGGGATGGCGTCGATCTCGGGGTCGATTTCTAGGCAACATCCTTCTTCATTCTTGATGATCCTCCTCGAATCTAGTAGGTTTACGTACTCTTGAGTTCTCTGGTCTACATAGCCAAACTCTCTTGGCTCCTTAGTGAGTGCTAGCTTCAAATGGTCTTCTATAGCTAGCTCTTCCAGCAACTCATCCGCCAAGGCATCCATCGTTTCGATATAGAAAGCTTGTCCTTCAATGGTTGGCTTCTTTAGAACCTTGTTGATGTCAAAGTCTAGCCTGATCTCTTTCCCCAAATGCAGGGCAATCTTCCCATTCTTCACGTCTATTATGGCTCCGGCGGTTGCTAGGAATGGTCTCCCTAAGATGAGTGGGTCTTTCGGCTCCTCGTCCATCTCCAGCACTACAAAATCTGTAGGTACGTTTACTCCACTGATTCGCACCGGCAAGTCTTCAAGCAACCACACTGGTAGTCTCACGCTCCTATCAGCCAACACCAATGAGATTCGACATTCCTTAAACCGAGTGAAACCAAGCTTCTTAGCCACGGAGTGAGGCATCAAGTTTATGCTGGCTCCGAGATCACACAAGCAGCTCTTGAACTCAAGGGGACCCAAAGCACACGGTATGGTGAAGCTTCCAGGATCTCCCAGCTTCTTAGGCACTATCTCCTTATGAATAACCGCGCTACACTCTTTGCTTAGTATAAGCACTTATTTGCTTTCTTTGTTCTTCTTGGCAAGGGTGTCCTTGAAAAACTTGGCGCACTTGGGCATCATGGCGAGACAGTCTACAAGAGGCAGCTTTATCTCCACGTCTCTCAAGTGCTTCTCAAATAGGATTCGGTGCTTCTCTATTAACTGCTTTTTGAACCGACCCGGGAATGGCAACTTTGGTACGTAAGGTGGGGGCACGTATTCATCCTTCTCCTTGGTGGTTTTCTCAGCTTTCTTCTCAACGAATGCCTTGTCACCTCTCCTCGGTCCTTGGATCCATACGTTGTCAAAGTTTATCTCCTCATTATCAGCTGAAAGTTTACCCTCCCCCTCTTGAATTACAACGTCCTCGTTGGTCTTTGTAGAAACCGGAGGATCAAGCTCTTTGCCACTTCTCAACGTAATAGCATTGGCATACTCCTTTGGATTTTGTTCACACTTCCCCGGAAGGCTGTTCTGTCCACTCGTGCTTGCTTTGCCCTTCTCTAGCTGCTTGATCTTGTTGTTGAGGTTTGTTATTTGAGTAGAGAAGTCGGCTAAGGATGAATCCAGCCGAGTGTTCATTTCAGCGAACTTTTGATTTGTAGAAGCTTGCCCTTGTATTAGCTGTTGGAACATTGCTTGAACCGGATCAACTTGTTGTTGCATCGGTTGTTGTTGTTGTTGAGGTGCAAAGCCCGGAGGGTAGTTAGAAGTATAACCCTTGTTTTGTTGTTGTTTCCCTTGGAAGTTGCCTTGCCCTTGACCTTGGAATCCACTGCTTGGTTGAAAGCCTTTGTTGTAAGGGATGAAAGGCTTAGCTTGTTGAGCAGGGTACACTTGATCTTTAGGGTTGGCTACATTGGTGCTTCGGTAAGAGAGGTTGTTGTTCTGGTAGCCTTGGTTGTAGCCTTGAGACTTATAGTTGTTCTGACCGGCTACCCAATTTGCTTCTTCTTGGCTTAGCTCTAACTCTTCTTGGTTGTCCTCAGCTTCACCAACGAAGTGAACATGCTTCTGATTAGCTAAGACCAACTTGTCAATCTTCTCATGCAACGATTTGAGCTCCTTCTTGTGAGACTCTAGTTCTGATCCCCTTGGTGCTCGGTCATAATCCTCGGCATAGTTTCCATCACTCAACGCAAGGTTCTCTATTAGCTCCATACCCTCTTCTACTTCTTGACCAAGGAAGTTGCCTTTGCTAGCTGTATCAAGCAACAACCGGATCTTTGGTGAAGTTCCACGGTAGATTGTGCTTAGTAGAGTCTCCTCACTGAACCCGTGATGAGGACATTGGATCGTGTAGTCTTTGAAATGCTCCATAGCCTCGTTGAAAGTCTTATTGTTCCTTTGAGTGAAACCGCTGATTTCGCTTCTCAACCGAGCAGTCCTGGTGCTTGAGAAGAACTTGGAGAGGAAAGCCTTCTTACACTCAGCCCATGATGTGATGGTGCCTTGTGGTAGGGTCTTCTCCCAATGTCTAGCTTTGTCTCCGAGGGAAAAGGGGAAGAGACGCAGCTTGAAGGCATCTTCTGATATACCGTTGATCTTGATCATTCCACACACTTGCTCAAAATTGTCCAAGTGTTCCAACGGGTCTTCCATTGCTAAGCCGTGGAACTTGTTGTTTTGCACCATAGATATGAAGCCCGGCTTGATCTCAAAGTTGTTGTTTTGTACTGGAGGAGGAGTGATCCCAAACCTATTGTGGTGGGTATTGGGAGCATCTCCGGCTCCTATGATTCTCGGAGGTCTAGCTGCGTGTTGGGGGATACCATTGCCCCGTCCTGCTAGAGGAGGACCTTCAGGATGCTCATTCTCAGCCATGTCTTCAAAGTTGACCTGACCGTTCTGAACTATCTCTTCAAAAGCTCTTGTTTGATCTCTGACTCTCCTTTGACGTGAGTGTCCGAGTTGATGTATGTTGTCAAGCGGTTGAAGAAGGTTGTTATCTCCACGTGAACGTAAATTCATGTACCTGAAAGTACACGGTTTAGAATAGTATTGGTGACTTGAAAAAAAGGTAAAGACTTAGTCTTTGCTAAGACCCAAATCTCTATGTTCTTTAAGCAACCTAGAATGGCAACAGCGCCATTTGATAATGATTTTCTTCTTACGGTCTAATGCAGCAGAGAACTTATCAAAACTCTAATGGATGCAACGTTGTAGTAAGGCAAGCAGAGAGTGTCAATCCAGTTCTAGGTGATAGAGAATCCACAGAGAATGCAAGATCTAGGACAAATCTAAGTGAAATGAGACAGTTTGTTGAGAAAATCTTGAAAACTAATTGCAGCAACCTAAACAGAGTGAAACCTATTTTAAAAATACTAGAAAGCAAGCAGTTACCACGAGGAACAAACAGATAAATTAAAGGGAAGAGCTTCGAATTGTTAAAATTCGACTAGTGGATCGACCACAAGATCGACCACTAGATCGAGCAGAAACGATCGATCTCGTCTAAAATCGTAAGAACAAGGAATCTAAAGACCAGGAAGCTATCAAATAACAAGCAAAAGGTGATATGCGACGCAAATAAGCTAAAGAGAAGGGTTTCAGGGTCGAGATTCATATAAGGGGTTTCAAAGGTTGATCTTGGGTTTGAAACTTTAGATCGACTCACTTGGTGAGGGTCTCTAAGCCTCGAAAACAAAACAAGATCTATCTGTGGCTTTCGGTATAGATCACTCTTTCATCCTCTCCTCCAAACCCATGGCTTTTGGTGGAAAAAGAGGTTGAAGGGCAAGGAAGACAGATTTCGAATAATGGCTTAACTAGTCCCCCAAACTACCATGGCTTTTGGGAAGGGGTAACTAATCACTGAGGTGAGATCTTCCGAGGTCCCTGGATCGTGAAGCTCTTGGCGTGAGAGTCTTCAAGCATTAAGCTTTCATCACCTTAGAAGAGATAGATTTAAAACGTTTAGAAAACAAACCAAGATCGAACCTTTTCTACCCCTTAATCCTCTCAACCCTTAACCCTGAATGGACTACTCACTACACATAAAGGAAATCAGGCAAGGACGAAGAGAAGAAACGATAAACATGAAAGATAAACTGGATTAAAAACGATAAAGATTCGAAAATACAAAGCTTGAAACTGTTCTACAATGGTGTTCTTCCGAAAAACCAGAGAGAAGAAAACTAAAAAAAACTTGGAGAGAAGGTAAAAATCTCAAAAGTTATCGAAAAAGTAGTCGCCGCCTTTGCCAAAAATGCCAAAACAGTCCAATGGTCCCCCCGTCGCTAACAGCCAAAAACGGTTGAAAGGACAGAGATCGACCATTGGATCGAGTTGGTCTCTCGATCATATCCGGCCATCGTGTCTTTGGCTCGATCCGGGTCTCGATCTTCTGTGGTGAATCGAGTGTTGCATCCGATCTCGGTATCGATCTCCGGGAGGATCGAGTGGTGTACTCGATCCGGCTTTCGCTCTGCATGGCGTCATTTACGTCCGTACCGATGCATCGACTGCGTCACTCGATCTCCGTCTCGATCATTATCCTTGGATCGCCTAGTTGGCTCGATCTTCTGGTCGATCAACTCCTAGATCGACCGGCCATGCTCGATCTGCTCCTCGATCACTGGTCCTTAGCATTTTCCCGAGCTTCCATGAACCGCTACATTGGTCTCCACACCTCCACGAACCTCCGTGTCTCCAAAGCAACCATAAACAACCTGGAATGGATGCAAAATGCAGAGAAAATACAAATGCTGATGCAAGAATGCTCTAGGACTCTAAGTGATGCAAATCTAACCTAAAACATGATACAAATGCATGAAACTATCTAATGAGTATGTAAAATGTATGCAAAATGCAATGACATCACATACCAAGAACACAATGGAGTGCACGCTAATAAACAGAATACACTAGAGATGCATGCTAATCTACTCCAGAAGTTTGAGAAATTTAGTGAAGAGCTTGAGAGCTTGCACTGCTTAAAGCCAACCAGGTCTCCTCTACTACAATTCAAAAACAACCGCCACCAGCTGTACAAGCAATAACTACTAGGAGAGGTAAACAGCTACCGGGACCTGGGGGGGGGGGGGGGGGGGGGGGGGGGGTGTCTCTTGAGACTCATGAAGAAGAGACCAAAGTTGAATCAGAGATGGAAAGGAAAGTTGAGGCAGAGGGTGTGAGAAAAGGGAAGCAAATGGTTGATGAAGCACCAAGAGAAGCCATACTACCTACAAGGAAGGATCATGTCTTTGTTCCTCCTCCTTATAAGCCACCACTTCCCTTTCCAGGAAGAATCAAGAAACAGTTGGTGGAGAAATACAAGCAGCTTTTTGCAAAGCAGATGAAAGAGGTGGAGCTGACTATGCCCTTGCTTGATGCTTTCATGCTTGTGCCTCAATATCAAAAGTTCTTGAAGGATGCAGTTGCAGAAACACAGAATGAGATGCAAAGAATGGTTGTTCTTACTCATGAAGTTAGTGTTATCATACAGCAGCTTCCTCCACCCAAGAAGCTTGGAGACCCTGGAAGTTTCACTTTACCATGCTCCATTGGACCTCTCAAATTCAACAACTGCTTGTGTGATTTTGGAGCAAGCGTGAGTCTTATGCCACTTACTACTACAAAGCGCCAAGGATTCACAATCTTTAGACCAAGCAGGATAATTCTTATGCTAGCTGGCCGCTCTGTTAGACACCCCATTGGATTGCTTGAGAACCTTCCTGTCCGAGTTGAGAGTACTGAAGTGCCAACTGATTTTGTTGTTTTGGAGCTTGATGTTGATCCAAAAGATCCTTTGATACTTGGGAGATCTTTCCTTGCCACCACCGGAGCAGTTGTAGATGTCAAAGGAGGAAAGATTGAGCTGCATTTGGGGAAGGATATGATCCTCAAGTACGACATAAACAAGGTTATGAAGAAGCCCAAGATAGAAGGACTAATCTTCAGTGTGGACGTCATGGATGAACTGAATACTAAAATCTTGGAAGAGCTGAACACAAAAGACCATCTGAGCGTAGCACTGACTAAAGTACCAGGCGAGTCTGGGTATCTGAAAGAGGAAACAACAGAGTATGCACATCCGTTAAAAGAGGCAAACCTAGACACACACCATGAACCGTTTATTAAGCTAGGAAAGAAGTTGTGAGTTCAGTAAGTCAAGAAGCTAGTGGAGCTAACGATAGCATACCAGGAGCGGATCATGACGATGATGATTGGAGCGAGCTAAAGGCACCTAAGCTAGACCTCAAGCTGCTTCCCAAAGGGCTAAGGTATGTGATGATGAACACCTGTAATTGTCAATGAACACCTCAGTGATGATGAAGTCTCTGCCCTTGTTAAGGAGTTAAGAAAATTTAGGAGAGCCATTGAATATTCACTAGATGATATCAAAGGCATATTTCCTAATCTTTGCACTCGCAGTATTCATCTAGAGGATGAGACAAAAACTTTCATTGAACCCCAAAGAAAATTAAACCCAAATATTAAGGATGCTGTGAAGAAAGAATCTTTAAAACTGCTTGATGCTGGCGTGATATACCCTATTCCAGACAGTACATGGGTCTCACCAGTCCATGTAGTGCCTAAGAATGGAGGAATCACGGCTGTTAAGAATAATAAAGATGAGCTCATCCCAACTAGAACTATAACAGGACATAAAATGTGCATTGATTATAGGAAATTGAATTTTGCTTCTAGAAATGACCATTACCTGATACAAGAGTTTTAACTCTCTTGGTCAATCACCCATTGTACTAATCAGTTGTAGTATTTGGGTTTTTATGTCAATCCAAGGGGTTAAGATGAATAACACTAGAGTTGCAAGCAGAGAACTTTAAATCAGATCAAAGAATATTTGTTGCTTACACAACTTAAACTAACAACCTGAGTGATCATAAACCAAAGAGAACTCAAAGAAGAACAGTTTAGCAATGATCAATGAACACAAAAGAGAAAATAAACAAAGCACTTAACAAATTTGAAATTTAAATAAGAGAAGACAAGTTCCTAGATGTGGTTATTGACTTTGGGGAATTCAAATACTGACTAAGGTTGTTACAAACATCACTGATCAAGCAAACAAGCTATCAATGTTGATTCCTAGACATAGAGTTCACAATCAAGCAAGTTAAGTCCAATCTCTAGGCAAATAACACTTAAAGTCCAATCTCTAGGCAAATAACACTTTGCTAATCATCCTAACAAAAACTAACTCTCATTAGTGCTAGAACAATTAACAAGCATGCAAAACCAACTCTATTCAAGTCCAAATACTCCTCAAACACTCAATCTCTTGAGCTAAAGCCAGTAAATCCTCTATTAACCAAGATCAGCATTTCATCAAACACTTAGTGGGCATAAAATTAAGTATAGGTGTAGATTCATGTGATCAATACAAATCTATCTTAAGAACAGATTAATAAAGAGGAATCAGTCATATTAAGTACTAACAAACCCTAATCAAACCTTTAACTTCCTCTAATCTACCACATCTATAAACCCTAAGGTAACTACTCACTAATCACCATGTTAAACATCAAATCACAAAAACAAAAGATGCTAAACATGATTAAGAATGAGATTAAAGGCAAATACAAACTTAGATTAAGCAAAGATAGAAGTTTCTTACAAACCCAGAAAATCAAGCAAGAACAAAAACTGATAACAAAAAAACAAATACCGTAACATGATGGCAAAATTGTAAATAAAAGCAAGTTCGGGTTGGATCCTATCGATCACAAGTGATTAATGGTGCTAATCGATGGCCTCCTATCGATCACTTCCTGACCGATGGTCATGAGGAGAGTGATCGATGGTATACTCACTGGGATCCCATCGATCACTTCCTGACCGATGGTACTGAGGAAAGTGATCGATGGTATACTCGCTGCATTCACATCGGTCACTCCTTGACCGATGGTCATAATCGATGGCCTCCTAGCTGTCTTGAGTGATCGATGGTCTTGAAGGCTTGATCGATGGACTTCCAGAGATTGCTTTCCTTGGCTCCTTTTGCTCCTTCTTGGATTGGCTAGCACCCTGATCCACTCCCACACTTCCTCCTTGCTTCATTCAGCTTTATAAGTACATAAAAACACCCTTGATGCATAGAAAATGCAAACTACATCCTAAATGCAACCTAAGTCTAAAAGGAGAAGAAAATGGGACTAAAGAGACGAAAAACATGCAAAAGAGAACCAAAACATGAACTAAATGCAAGCATAAATGATGCAAATGTATGAGATATCAACACCCCCACACTTGCCTTTTGCTTGTCCTCAAGCAAACAAGCTAAGACAAATAGAGGATGAGGTTGAAAAGTGGGCATCCAAACAGCTTGCTCTTCTTCAGTAAGCTCTGCTTGTGGCACTTGCTCTTCATAGAGAAAGGTGTACTCATCACCATGGCTTTGAGGGGAAGCTCCTCTTGATGTAGATTTATCCTTCTCGAACTTCCCTTTTACCATCTTTACTAACTTCTTGATGGTCTTGTCTTGCCATTTACACCACTTCTGAAGTTTGTTGATGTGTTCATGAGCAAACTTCAGAGAGCCTTCTTGGCTTGGGATCTCATAAGGCTTGAAGTGGAACTGCTTAGTGATGTTACTGCATATTACATACATTTTGCATACACATTAGTTAGCTTTTCATGCATTTACATCATATTTTAGACTAGATTGCATCACTTAGAGTCCTAGAGCACTCTCACACCAGCATACGCATGTTCCTTGCATTTTGTATCACATTCAGGTTGTTTCTGGCTACTTTGGAGTCGTGGAGGTTCGTGGATGTGCTGAAGCTGTTGTGGCGGTTCGTGGAAGCTCGGATATTTTCTAAGGACCAGAGATTGAGGAACAGATCGAGCATGGCAGGTTGATCTAGGGTTAGATCGACCAGAAGATCGAGAAGACCAGGCGATCCAAGGAGATTGATCGAGACGAAGATCGAGTGAAGCAATCGATCAAACGGTACGGACGTAAATAACGCCATGCAGAGCGAGAGCCGGATCGAGTACACCACTCGATCCAACTGAAGATCGATACCAAGATCGGATGCAATACTCGATCCGCCAAAGATGATCGAGACCCAGATCGAGTTGAAGACACGATGTCCGAAGACGATCGAGAGAGCTGCTCGATCCCGGAGTCAATCTCTGTCCTTTCAACCGCTTTTGGCCGCTAGCGACGGGGGGACCATCGACTTGTTTTTGCCATTTTGGGAAGGCGGCGACGTCCTTTTCCCAGACAACTTTTCATTCTTATCCTTTTTAGGCTTTTCTCTCTGGTTTTGGGAGATAATCCACCATTGTCGAACCTTATGTTTTTCTTGCTTTTGTAATCGAATCGTTTGAGTTTAATCTAGTTTTCTTTTCATGTTCATCGTTTCTTTCTCCATCCTTCGCTTGAATTATCTTATGTGTAGTGAGTAGTTCATTTGGGTTCGGGGTTGAGAGGATCTAAGGGGTCAAAAGGGTTTCGATCTTGGGGTTTTCTAGTGTTTTAATGGCTATCTCTTCTAGGGTGTCGAGTTCTCAAAGCTTAAAGACTCTCACGCCAAGAGCTTTATGATCCGAGAGGTTCCTTACCTTGACAGGATCCAGGGACCTCTGAAGATCACACCCTAGAGACTAGTTACCCCTTCCAAAAAGCCATGGAAGTTTGGGGGACTAGTTAAGCCATTCGTTTGAAATCTGTTTCCCATGCCCTTCAACCTCTCTTTCCACCAAAAACCATGGGTTTGGAGGAGAGGATGAAGGAGTGATCTATACCGAAAGCCACGGATAGATCTTTCTTAGTTTTCAAGGCTTAGAGATTCTCACAAAGTGAGTCGATTTAAAGTTTTCAACCCAAGTTCGGACCTTTGAAACCCCTGACCATGAATCTCAACCCTAGGCCCTCTCTTTTAGCATCTTTATATCTTCTCTCGTCATTCGCTTGATCTTTGATAGCATCCTGGTCGTTAGTTTTACTGTTCTTGCATTTTTAGACGAGATCGATTGTTATTGCTCGATCTAGTGGTCGATCCCATGGTCGATCCACTAGTCGAATTTTAGTAATTCTTAGCTTTGTCCTTTAATTATTATGTTTATTCCTCATGGTAGTTTGATCATTCCTGGTAATATTAAAATAGTTTGCATTCCATTTAGTTGCTGCATCTAGTTTTTAGAGATTTTCTCAAAACCTTTCTTGTTTCGCTTAGTTTTGCATAGTCCTTGCATTCTCCCTGCTTTTTCTATCATCTTAGGTGTGGATTGACTCTCTCTTGCATACTGTGCTACAACCTGTCTTGCATTTGAGTTTGATAGCCTCATTGCATACTCACCCTTGCAAAGAAATTGCTTATCAAATGGCACCGTTGCCATCCTAGGATTATTTAGAAAACATAGAGCTTTGGGACTTAGCAAAGACTAAGTCTTTACCTTGTTTTAGTTACTAATCATTCTACTCTCAAATGTGTGTTCTCAGGTACATGAATCTTCGTTCAAGGGGAGATAACAATCTACTTCAACCCTTGGACAACATTCATCAGCTTGGTCATTCACGGCAAAGAAGAGCACGAGAACAAGCCAGAGCCTTTGAGGAGATTGTTCAGCACGGTTTGGTTGACTTTGAAGCTATGGCTAAACACGAGCATCCAAAGGGACCTCCTCCAGCTCACGGGGCAGTGGGAAGGGGCAATGGAAACCCCCAACACGCGGCTAGACCCCTGAGGATCATAGGAGCCGGAGAGGCTCCCAATACTCATCACAATAGGTTTGGGATCACTCCTCCTCCTGTACAAAACAACAACTTCGAGATTAAGACAGGTTTCATCTCCATGGTGCAAAACAACAAGTTCCACGGCTTAGCAATGGAAGATCCCTTGGAGCACCTTGACAACTTCGAGCAAGTATGTGGGATGATCAAGATCAATGGCATATCCAAAGATGCTTTCAAGCTGCGTCTCTTTCCCTTTTCACTCGGAGACAAGGCTAGGCATTGGGAGAAGACCCTCCCACAAGGCACCATCACCTCATGGGCCGAGTGTAAGAAGGCCTTTCTCTCAAAGTTCTTCTCTAGCACCAGGACAGCACGGTTGAGAAGCGAAATCAGCGGCTTCACTCAACGAAACAACGAGACATTCAACGAGGCAATGGAATGTTTCAAAGACTACACGATCCAATGTCCTCATCACGGTTTCAGCGAGGAGACCCTACTCAGCACCATATACCGCGGAGCTTCACCAAAGATCAGGTTGTTGCTTGACACAGCTAGCAAAGGGAACTTCCTTGGTCAGGAGGTAGAAGAGGGCATGGAGCTGATAGAAAACTTGGCATTGAGTGATGGTAACTACGCTGAGGATTATGACCGTGCACCAAGGGGATCCGAGCTAGAGTCTCACAAAAAAGAGCTGAAATCTTTGCATGAGAAGATAGATAAGCTGGTGTTAGCCAACCAGAAGCATGTTCACTTTGTTGGTGAAGCGGATGAGAATCAAGAGGAGCTAGAGTTGAGCCAAGAAGATGCCAATTGGGTGGCGGGACAGAACAATTGCAAACCTCAAGGCTACAACCAAGGCTACAACCAGAACAACAATCTCTCCTACCGAAGCACCAACATTGCCAACCCTAAGGACCAAGTATACCCTGCTCAGCAAGCAAAACCTTTCACCCCTTACAACAAAGGTTTTCAGCCGAGTGGTGGTTTCCAAGGTCAAGAGCAGAACAACTTCCAAGGGCAACATCAAAGTAACAAGGGTTATACGCCTAACTACCGTCCGGGCTTTGCACCTAAGCAGCAACAGCCGATGCAACAACAGGTTGATCCGGTTCAGGCAATGTTTCAACAGCTGATACAAGGGCAAGCCTCTACAAACTAGAAGTTCACCGAGATGAACACTCGTCTAGACTCGTCTCTCACTGACTTCTCCACTCAGATCACCAACTTAAACAACAAGATCAAGCAGCTAGAGAAGGGGAAAGCGAGTACAAGTGGTCAGAATAGCCTACCGGGCAAGTGTGAGCAGAATCCTAAGGAGTATGCCAACGCCATCACGTTATGAAGCGGCAAAGAGCTAGAACCTCCGGTCTCTACTAAGAACAACGAGGACGTTGTAATTCAAGAAGGGGAGGGTAAGCCTTCAGCTGATGATGAGATTAACTTTGACAATGTCTGGATCCAAGGGCCAAGAAGAGGAGACAAAGCAGTTGCTGAGAAGAAAGCTGAGCAAACTACTAAGGAGAAGAATGCTTATGTGCCTCCACCGTATGTACCTAAGCTGCCTTTTCCTGGCCGTTTCAAGAAGCAACTCATAGAGAAGCATAGAATCCTCTTTGAGAAGCATCTTAAGGACGTGGAGATCAAGCTACCTCTTGTTGACTGCCTTGCAATGATGCCTTAATGCGCCAAATTCTTCAAAGACACTCTCGTGAAGAAGAATAAGGAAAGCAAGGAGGTGCTTGTACTAAATGAAGAGTGTAGTGCTGTGATACATAAGGAGATAGTCCCTAAGAAGTTGGGAGACCCTGGAAGCTTCACTATACCCTGCGCTTTAGGTCCTCTGGAGTTCAAGAGTTGCCTTTGTGATCTCGGAGCTAGCATAAATTTGATGCCTCATTCCGTGGCTAAGAAGCTTGGATTTACTTGTTTCAATGACTGTAGGATCATGTTGGTACTGGCTGATAGGAGTGTGAGGCTACCGGTGGGGCTGCTTGAAGATTTACCGGTGCGAATCAGTGGTGTGAATGTACCTACGGACTTCGTCGTGTTGGAAATAGATGAAGAGCCTAAGGATCCACTCATCCTAGGAAGACCATTCCTTGCAACCGCCGGGGCCATCATCGATGTCAAGAACGGGAAGATTGCCTTGCACTTGGGAAAGGATATAAGGCTAGACTTTGATATCAATGAGGTTCTGAAGAAGCTGACCATAGAAGGGCAAGCTTTCTACATTGAAACGATGGATGCCTTAGCGGATGAGTTGCTAGAAGAGCTGGCTCAGGAAGACCATCTGAAGCTGGCATTGACTAAGGAGCCAGGGAAGTTTGGCTATGTGGATCAGAGGACCCAGGAGTACGTCAACTTGCTGGATTCTAGGAAGATTGTTAAGAAGGATGAAAGCTGCTGCCTAGAGATCGACCCTGAGATCGACGCTATCACTTGATCCAGGAGTCAGATCGACAAGGCAATCGAGAACACAACTCGATCCGGTGCAGCAATCGACAGACATATCGTGAGGAATGATCGATCCGGAAAAATAATCGAGTCGACGATCCAGAGAAACCTTCCGATCAATTTGGGGTCCAATCAGGAGATCGACTCAGCGTCTCGATCCCTTACTCGATCCACATGAAATCGAGTAAGTGAATGGAGCGAAATTGCTCGATTTAGACGACATCAAGAGCAAGATCGACTGGAGGACTCGATTTCAGAAGGGATAGCAGTTGAAGAAAGCAGTCTTACGGGCCATGCCTCGGGTTCTAAGGAGGGTTCCAAGGAGGAAAGCAACAACAATAGCCACGATGATGACTGGAGCGAGCTGTTAGCCCCAAAGGTGGACCTTAAGGAGCTCCCAAAAGGGCTAAGGTATGATTTCTTAGGGCCTAATAACACCTATCCCGTGATTGTGAATGAAAACTTAAGTGATGATAAATTGCACTCGCTCCTGACTGAGCTGAGAAAGTATAGGAAGACCATTGGGTACTCTTTAAGTGACATCAAGGGCCTTTCACCAATGCTTTGCACTCACAGGATTCACTTGGATAATGAGAACGCCTCTTCTATAGAACATCAAAGGCGTTTGAATCCTAATTTGAAAGAGGTTGTTAAGAAAGAGATCCTTAAGCTTTTAGAGGCTGACGTGATCTATCCCATAAGTGACAGCACGTGGGTTTCTCTTGTACACGTGGTGCCTAAGAAGGGAGGGATCACGGTCATAAGGAATGAAAAAGATGAGCTTATTCCTACTAGAACCATTACTGGTCATAGGATGTGTATTGATTATAGGAAACTTAACCTTGCGACTAGGAAAGATCATTTCCCTTTGCCTTTTATTGATCAAATGCTTGAGAGACTTGCTAATCACCCTTACTACTGTTTCCTCGATGGGTATAGCGGTTTCTTTCAGATACCAATTCACCCAAATGATCAGGAGAAGACGACTTTCACATGTCCCTATGGTACCTTCGCATATCGAAGGATGCCGTTTGGATTGTGTAATGCACCGGCTACATTTCAGCGGTGTATGATGTCGATCTTCTCCGATCTAATAGAAGAGATGGTAGAGGTGTTTATGGATGACTTCTCTGTCTATGGTGCATCCTTTTCTGCGTGTTTGTTGAATCTTTGCAGGGTACTAAAGCGTTGTGAAGAGACAAACTTGGTGCTAAACTGGGAGAAATGCCACTTTATGGTTAAGGAAGGGATCGTGCTTGGTCATAAGATATCAGAGAAGGGCATTGAGGTTGATCAGGCTAAAGTGGAGGTCATGATGGGTCTTGAGCCGCTGGTTAACGTTAAGGGAGTCAGAAGTTTCTTGGGACATGTCGGGTTCTATAGGCGCTTCATCAAGGATTTCTCCAAGATTGCACGCCATCTTACACGGTTGTTGTGCAAAGAAGCTGAGTTTGTGTTTGATGAGGAGTGTTTGCGAGCTTTCGTGACCATCAGGGAAGCCCTTACATCAGCCCCTATAGTTCAAGCACCAGACTGGACTCTACCCTTTGAGATCATGTGCGATGCTAGTGACTACGCCGTAGGAGCCGTTCTTGGTCAGAGGAAAGACAAGAAGCAACACGTGATCTACTATGCTTCAAGAACCTTGGATGACACGCAAACAAGGTATACCACTACGGAGAAGGAGTTGCTTGCAGTAGTGTTCCCCTTTGAGAAGTTCCGGTCATTCTTGTTGGTTCCAAGGCTATTGTTTACACGGATCATGCGGCTTTGCGATACTTCTATTCGAAGAAGGACACTAAGCCTCGGTTCTTGAGGTGGATTCTCTTGCTCCAGGAGTTTGACATGGAGATAGAAAACGGAGTCGCTGACCATCTCTCACGGCTAAGGATCAACGAGTCTCTCCCCTTAGATGACTCTCTTCCAGAAGAGCAACTCATGGCGATCACCACGGCTGTTTGTGGAAAGCTAGAGGGGCGGTTCGAAGAGGTGTTGAGTTTCAAAGAGGAGGATCTACCGCGGTATGCTGATGTCGTGAACTATTTAGCATGTGGTGAGGAGCCAACACATCTCAACAGCTATCACAAGAAGCGGTTCATGAGAGAGGCTAGTGACTACTTTTGGGATGAGCCCTATTTATACAAGAGAGGAGTGGACAGTTTGTACCGGAGGTGTGTTACGAAGGAAGAAGCTAGAGACATCCTCTATCACTGCCATGGCTCTTCCTACGGAGGACACTTCGCTTCATTCAAAACTGCCACGAAAGTGTTGCAAGCCGGTTTCTGGTGGCCGTCCATCTTTAAAGATGCACACGAGTTTGTGAAGAGCTGTGAGGCATGTCAACGAGCAGGGAATATTAATAAAAGGAATGAGATGCCTCAGGTTCCCATCTTCGAGGTTGACGTGTTCGACACGTGGGGCATAGACTTCATGGGGCCATTTCCTTCTTCATATGGCAACAACTACATCTTAGTAGCAGTAAATTATGTCTCTAAATGGGTTGAGGCTGTTGCTTCCCCTACAAACGACTCTAAGGTGGTGATCAAGCTGTTCAAGAGTATCATTTTCCCGAGGTTTGGGGTACCTAAGGTGGTTATAAGCGATGGAGGAAGCCACTTCATAAACAAGGTATTTGAGAACCTCTTGAGAAAGTATGGCGTTAAGCATAAGGTTGGCTACATTGTATCATCCTCAAACAAGCGGTCAAGTGGAAGTCTCCAACCGGCAAATCAAGGCTATACTGGAGAAGTCCGTCGGAGCAACAAGGAAAGACTGGGCAGTGAAGCTGGACGACGCTCTTTGGGCTTACCGTACCGCCTTCAAAACACCGATTGGTACAACCCCTTTCACTCTACTCTATGGCAAGGGCTGTCATCTCCCGGTTGAGCTGGAACACCGTGCGTTGTGGGCTGTGAAGAGGCTGAACTTTGACCTCAAGACTGCTCAAGAGGGGCGCCTTATTCAGCTACATGAACTGGACGAGTTAAGACTGAACGCTTATGAGAGCTCTCGGATATACAAGGAGCGGACTAAGGAAGCTCATGACAAGAAGTTGGTTGCCAAGGAGCTTAAGGAAGGAAGTTTAGTGTTGCTGTACAACTCAAGACTCAAACTCTTCCCGGGAAAGCTGAAGTCAAGGTGGAGCGGGCCGTTTATGATCCAAGAAGTGTTGCCTTATGGAGCTGTTACATTGATGGGAAAGAGTGGCAGTGCATTCACCGTCAACGGACACAGAGTCAAGCCTTACTTGGCAGACAGCTATGACAAGGAGAGTACCTCGGTGCTTCTCCAAGACCCACCATCCGCCTAAACCAAGTAAAGTCTAGCTAAAGACGTTAAAGAAAGCGCACTTGGGAGGCATTCCCATGTCTATCCTGTACATATTTCTGCTTTCTTTCTCTTTCAGTTTTACGTTTTATTTTGCAAGTGTGTAGGAACAGGTATGAGGAGTCTAAACCTTGATCTTGAAGTCCAAAAGAGGCGATAGGGGTTAAGAAAAGGCTAGAGATCGAGTGCTAGATCGACTGATCCTGACTCGATCTTTGCTAGATCGAGTCAGTGAATCGAGAGGAGCCAGTCGATCTAGACGAGAACGAGTGATAAGATCGACCTTGACGAAAACGGATCGATCGATCCAAAATAGATCGACCGATCTAATTTCTCTCGGGAAAATCTGTTGAAAACAGATCGATCACTCGACTCAATCCATCACTCGATTTATGCCAAATCGACCCCCAAATCGAGGACAAAGCTCGATCATGAGAACTTAGCCGTGGAGCCAACATCTCAATGATCGAGGGAGCCAATCGATCCAAGACTCGATTCATCATGAATCGAGTCTCAAATCGAGTAACCCTCTCGATCTAAGCCATTATGGGCATGAGATCGAGTCCTAGATCGACCAAACGGACTCGATCTCATGCCGATGTAACATTGTCTTTCCCTCCTTTATTCTTTTCCCTCTAATTTTTAAATTCAAAACTTGGTCAAGGCAAGCATCTTTGACCATGAAAGATGTGCCTTGACCAAGACTTTGTCAGAAAACCACCTTTACTACCCATGGTTTTGCCTTTTGCTAGTCTTTAAATGTTTCAACAACTTCTCACCCTCTCATTCTTGTTTTCTCGAAAATTTTAAACAAAGAGAGTGAGAGTTTTCGGTTTTCAAAGGCTAGCAAAGTTCTTTAACATTCTTGCAAAGGTATTTTCAGAGTTTAATGAATTATCTTTAGGAAAATTTCCTTTAAATTCGCAAGATATTGTTCTAGATGATAGGACCGTTTTTGATTTTTAAAATTTAGCTAAGTAAAAGGAATAATTCTAGAGTTTCTAGTATCTAAAGATTTGATTCTCCTTTATTTAGCTATAATTTTTATTAATTCCCCAAAATTTTAGGGTAGTAGTTATAAGCTTTCTCCTTCTCCTCTCTTATTTTCTCATCAAACCGCCGTTTTGCTTATCAAACTTCTTGAGAAATTTGTTTCAGGTACAATGGCCCCCAAAAGAACGAGAGAAGAGACAGCACAAGAGGGAGAAGGACAAGAGGTGGCTGTTCAAGAGAGGGTCAGATGGAGTAAGGATGAGAAGAGGGACAAGAAAAGGCTTGAAAGGCTTCGGTTTGAGCCTACCAAGTTTGCTGATCGGGAGCTGCTGTTCAAGCTAGGGATTCTTGGGGATTTTGACCAACTCCTCAAGAACAATGGCCTAAGATGTCTGTCACGGATGGATTGCCCAACCATTCAAGAAGTGACAATAGACTTCCTTGCCACGTTGGAGTTCCGTTACGAGAATCCTAGCGCACCCGTTCCTTCACAAAGTCGCATCTCCTTTAAGGTTGGACGTCAAGCCTACAGCCTCTCCATCCCCGAGCTATGTCAAGTGTATGGTCTCGACGCGGATGCCACCAAGGTCGAGTTTCCCTCCTTCAAGCGAGCTAATGATTTTTGGGACCTGATTAGCAACGTGGACTACAAAGCCAACACCGCCAAGATCAAGAGAGTGAGAAGCCCGGTGCTGAGGTACACTCTGAAGCTGATCACCAACACGTTTAGCAGAAGATCAGTTGCTCCCACGGTCACAAAGACCGAGCTTTGCTACATGTTCCAAGGCGTGAAGCACTTGGTGTGTGACCCGGATGAGAATGACGAGCCTATGGAGGATAAGCTCGGCGACGAGGTGAACTACGGATGTGTGCTTGCTGCCTCCTTGGTGAAATACAAGGCTTATGCCTTGCGGTACAAGGCAACTTCCTCTTTCATTGGCGGCTTCCTCACTCCTCTATTCTTGCAAGCTGGTGTGCCTATACACGACTTCGCACATGTACCAGCCAGAGCTTTCATGGATGAGTCCTACATGAGGAATACCGACAACTTGGGACGCACGCCAGCAGAAGGGTTCTACGCTTACCTCTTCATAGACGACGAAAACAAGAAGAGAGTGTGCATCCTGCCAAACAAAGACGAGACCGAGCTGCTTGGTGTTGGGAACATCGAGTTCTTGCCAATGGAAGAGGAGTGCTTTTCTCCTCTAGGAGGACTGCCTGCCCCAGCGATGGAAGATGAGATGCCCGAAGCCTACACCCTTCCCAACTTAGACTTTGAGCCGAGAACCAAAACAGAGAAGTTCCTAGCATCTGTTGTGGAGATGCAAAGGAAAATCAACAAGTGGCAAGGCAAAATGCTCAAGAAACTTGCCAAGAAGGTCAAGGCACTTCAAGGAGGCTCGCCTAAGAAAGATACAAGTGAGGAGGTTCACCAACCCGAGAAGAGGAGGCTCTCCACCGGTGAAGTTGTCATCCGCGAGACCCAAGGCAGCAACATTCAGCCGGCGCGCCTTTCTCTCCAAGAACCAACCGACAAGGGCAAAACAATAGTCTCTAGCTCCTCTGGAACATCCTCAAGTTCCAGCCGAGACTAGACCAGAGGTAACAACCTTCTTCCATTGTACATAACCGCTCATATTTGCCTCTTTTTGCTTTGTGTTTTGGTGCTCCTTCGAATGTGTTTGCCACCGGGACGGTGTCAAGCAAGTTTGGGGGAGTACATGTGTGGTTTGACATGTGTTTTCTGATCTTATTTTCCTTTAGCATCCTTGAGTCTTTAGTTTAAAATTTTTAAAATTTTTTTCAAAGATTCATGTAGTTGCATTCATCTTGTCAAAACATGTTAGGATTGAGTCTAGAGTTTCTCTTAGCATCTAGGTTGTTTGCATTTGCATAAGGTGTTAAAGTTTCTTAAAAAGGTGTTTTATACTCATGAATTGTTTCAATGCCCTAGTTAGTGGTTCTCTAATGCTTTGCTTATGCTTTGAAAGTAAGTTCTTACCATGCTTGGATCACTTGCTATGATTTTCGTGACTTGAATTGAACTCTCATGATTTGAAACTTGTCCTAATAAGTGAAAACCTTAATCTAAAATTTTAATTATCATCCTTATGCATTTGAAAATGAACACATGGATTCTAAAATATTTAGGCTCTCTTCTTCCTTTTTACCACTCTTTGTGAGCTTAGTTAGAACTCCCACCTTGACCCTTACCCTTCTCTGAAGCCAAATATTTCTTGTGTGACATCATTGTGAGGCCTTCTTCTTTCGGTTTTGAACTTAGCATAAAGTGTTAGCTTTAGGCAACATGATTTGGTTCTCATATGATTGCTAGCTTTGCCTTTTAAAAGCTAGGATTAGGCTTAGGATAAGTTTGGGGGATCATTGGGGTTGTTTTCATGTCTATTTGTTCTCGGTTTCAAAGAGTCTGGTGTTTCAAAGAAAGAAATGGGTTTTACGTGAAAAGTTCTGTTTAAAAACTATATATATGCTCTAATAAATTTCAGGAGGTAGCTCTCCCAAATAAAGGTAAAAAGAAAAAGAAAAAGAGCCTAAGTGCCAAATAAAAAAAATAAAAAAACAAGAGAGAAAAGAAAAAAAAAATATAAGAGAGCTACCAATAAGAAATAATTAAAGAGCAAAATTATTTTCAAAACCTTTTCACTAGCCTAAAGAGTTTAAAAATGTTTTTGTTTCGAATTGGGGAATGCTAAGCTTTGAGAAGAAAAAGGGTAGATTCTAAGTGGTGAGTGAGGATGAAAGTTAATAAATGAGAGGGGTTTAGGATCATTGTTAGTTTACATGGGTAGATGAGAATCTGATCATGTATGGATCAATTGCCTTCACCTTTAGCATTATGCATAAAGTTCTTGCCATTTTTGAGAGAAACCCTTGTTTTAATTGAAAACCCTTTTCAAATGAGATCATTCAATGCTCATAACTTACACCCTTAGCCAAATGTGTTTTGCTTTAAAGTGCATAAGTTTGATTCATGGTTTGGATGTTAATGAATGTTAAAGGATGTGTTTCTTTGATTGTTAGGAATAGGAGAGTCATGATCTGAATTTCTTTGTGTGATGAGTATGGCTAAGTTCTTTGGAGTAAGGGTGTGTGCATAGCATTTTAGAACTGTTAACTAAGACATTGAGATTGATTCATTTGAAAGGCACCTTTTCAAGAAGCTTAAACCACCATTCGTTTTTCTTAAAACCTGTCTTCCTTACTTATTTTCTGTTGCTTGAGGGCAAGCAAGAAGTAAGTTTGGGGGAGTTGATGTTACTGCATATTACATACATTTTGCATACACATTAGTTAGCTTTTCATGCATTTACATCACATTTTAGATTAGATTGCATCACTTAGAGTCCTAGAGCATTCTCGCACCAGCATACGCATGTTCCTTGCATTTTGCATCACATTCAGGTTGTTTTTGGCTACTTTGGAGTCGTGGAGGTTCGTGGACGTGCTGAAGCTGTTGTGGCGGTTCGTGGAAGCTCGGATATTTGCTAAGGACCAGAGATCGAGGAACAGATCGAGCATGGCAGGTCGATCTAGGGTGAGATCAACCAGAAGATCGAGAAGACCAGGCGATCCAAGGAGATTGATTGAGACGAAGATCGAGTGAAGCAATCGATCAAACGGTACGGACGTAAATGACGCCATGCAGAGCGAGAGCCGGATCGAGTACACCACTCGATCCAACTGAAGATCGGTACCAAGATCGGATGCAACACTCGATCCGCCGAAGATGATCGAGACCCAGATCGAGTTGCAGACATGATGTCCAAAGATGATCGAGAGAGCCGCTCGATCCCAGAGTCGATCTCTGTCCTTTCAACCGCTCTTGGCCGCTAGCAAGGGGGGCACCATCGACTTGTTTTCGCCATTTTGGGAAGGCGGCGACGTCCTTTTCCCAGACAACTTTTCATTCTTACCTTTTTAGGCTTTTCTCTCTGGTTTTGGGAGATAATCCACCATTGTCGAACCTTAATTTTTTCTTGCTTTTGTAATCGAATCGTTTGAGTTTAATCTAGTTTTATTTTCATGTTCATCGTTTCTTTCTCCATGCTTCGCTTGATTTATCTTATGTTTAGTGAGTAGTTCATTTGGGTTCGGGGTTGGGAGGATCTAAGGGGTCAAAAGGGTTTCGATCTTGGGGTTTTCTAGTGTTTTAATGGCTATCTCTTCTAGGGTGTCGAGTTCTCAAAGCTTAAAGACTCTCACGCCAAGAGCTTTATGATCCGAGAGGTTCCTTACCTTGACAGGATCCAGGGACCTCTGAAGATCACACCCTAGAGACTAGTTACCCCTTCCCAAAAGCCATGGAAGTTTGGGGGACTAGTTAATCCATTCATTTGAAATCTGTTTCCCATGCCCTTCAACCTCTCTTTCCACCAAAATCCATGGGTTTGGAGGAGAGGATGAAGGAGTGATCTATACCGAAAGCCACGGATAGATCTTGCTTAGTTTTCAAGGCTTAGAGATTCTCACAAAGTGAGTCGATTTAAAGTTTTCAACACAAGTTCGGACCTTTGAAACCCCTGACCATGAATCTCAACCCTAGGCCCTCTCTTTTAGCATCTTTACATCTTCTCTCGTCATTCACTTGATCTTTGATAGCATCCTGGTCGTTAGTTTTACTGTTCTTGCATTATTAGACGAGATCGAATGTTATTACTCGATCTAGTGGTCGATCCCATGGTCGATCCACTAGTCGAATTTTAGTAATTCGTAGCTTTGTCCTTTAATTATTCTGTTTGTTCCTCATGGTAGTTTGTTCATTCCTGGTAATATTAAAATAGTTTGCATTCCATTTAGTTGCTGAATCTAGTTTTTAGAGATTTTTTCAAAACCTTTCTTGTTTCGCTTAGTTTTGCATAGTCCTTGCATTCTCTCTGCTTTTTCTATCATCCTAGGTGTGGATTGACTCTCTCTTGCATACTGTGCTACAACCTGTCTTGCATTTGAGTTTGATAGCCTCATTGCATACTCACCCTTGCAAAGAAATTGCTTATCACTTAGTGTTGTAGTTCAGCACCACATCCTCATCTAGCTCTTCCTCTTGTGATTCTTCCTGGTCTTCAGCGCCCACAGCAGCCTCTTCTTGTACCTCTTCTTCATTGTTTTCTTCACCTTCTTCTTGCTCATCTTCCTCACTGTCTTCTTCTCTCTCTCTTAAGCTAAAGGGCTCCATGGTAAAGCTGACTTTCATCTGGGCAAAAGCTGGCAATATTCCCAAGGATGATGGATGTGAGCTGCGGATTTGAGAGAATGACTCTTGCTGGCTCACTGAATCCCTTGAGGAACTTGTAAACATGCTTCCCTTGGATGCTTTTCTCGAGATAATGAATCCTCTTGAGATAATCCAGATCTATCCAAATTAGTTGCAAAGCATCTTTATTATGCTCCTCAAGGTTCACACCGCCTGCCATCATGATGGGGATTCCTCTCCCTTTGGCCCTTGTTCAAGATCCAGCCTCTGTAGGAGTAGAGCTGCTCCATAAGCATAGTCACATAGCAAGGGTACTTGGTTGGCGGCCCCAGAGGTACTCCTTTCTTGCTAAAGCTCAAAATTGGCTGTATTGCATTGTACATGAAGTCCCTCTCCCTTGCTGTGAGATTGGTTGTCTCCTTTCTTGCAAAGAATGTGTTTGCAAGAGCTTTGTGAGCACATCTCACAGTTTGATGCTTCAAATGCTGATTCCTTGTGACTCCAGCTGTGTATTTGTCAGCCCGAATTACTTCACATAGCATCTTATGCTGCTTTTGGATGATCTTTAAGTGGTCCTCTTGTCAACATAAGGGTACATGCCATGGCCTTGAGAGAGCTCAAAGAAAGTTGCTGTGAACCTTTGCTTGCCATGCTTGAAAGAAATCCAGCCATCTCCATTGGGAAGTTCACTCTCTTCATAGCTCACCTCCTTGAAAGTGGAGAGGAACTGGTATATGAGATGCTTGTAGGAGGGGAGTAGATTCTCCATAAATTCGCTAAGCCCCATGTTGTCAAAAATTCTCTTGCAATCGCCATAGATCCCAAGCGCCGTCATTGTGGGAGCACAAGGATATCTTGTAGCCTTAAAAGTGCATTGGTTGAAGTGCTCCATGAGCTCTCTTGCACTTGGCTCCTTGTATGGGACTTCTTCTACAGCATTCCCCTTTCCTTTGGACTTGGCAGCCTTTCCTTCAACTGGCCTCTTTCCAGCAGCCTTAGATGATTGCCCATCAGCAGTACCCTTGCCTTTGTCTCTTCTGGTAAGTGGGGAAGAAGGCGCTTCCTGTTGTGGTGCTTTGCCTTTGTTTCCAGCAGCAGTTGTAGTTCTCCCCATGGTACCTACAAGAACAAAGCTTGAAGAACCAATAAGTATATGAACTAGAGTTGAAAAACAATGACTAAAAGCTTCTTAAAAAAAAATTTTCAAATCTATAAGAGGTTAAACTAGCATTTAAACAAGATTAAACCTCTAAAGAACTAAGAGAATTCATAAGCTAAAAGGCATAAACATGCTAGAGTTCTCAAGTAGTTTAATCTATTATGCATATGAACCTAGCATGGTGGCTCTAAACAAAGTTAAACATCATTATGAAAAGTGAATTCAAAGCAAGCAAGCAATTAAGTATATGAACAGTAATAAATCCTAAACATTCTACTTGCTTAGCTAACAGATTCCACATTGCAAAAATCCAAACAATCACCTAAACTAAACAAAACTAGCTCTTAATGCAAAAGGTTCAAAGACTTTAAGCAAGAACAAGGCATAAGAGCAAGTGATGAACAGTTAAGAAAGCAAACCTTTAAGGACTTCTGAACACTTAAGAGAGACAAATGAAAGAGAGAAAGAGCTAGAAATTTCGTGGTACAAGTGAGAGAAGAGAGAAAATGAAGTGTGAAGAGTGAAGAGGAGCAAGGAAGCTTTTATAGAACTTAAGGGGGAACCAAAAGAATCAAACAAATGGGGGACAAAAAGAAAAGTGCTCAGAAGTGGAGTAGGATGGTGCATCCGCTTGGTTTCCATCGGTCACTTTCTGACTGATGGTATTGATCGATAGGGTCCTATCGGTCACTTCCTGACCAATGGGTTGACTGATCGAAACCCTGCTTTGCACTTTTTGTTTCCCCAAACACCTTCTCAAACCCCAAACCGAACTCTTGCTTCTTAAAACACTAACAAAGCATAAAAATGAACTAAAAAGCATAATATATACAAAGGATACCATGGGACTATCTCCCAATTGTGCTTGTTTAGAGTCATTTAGCTTGACTTTGATCACCTATCTAGTGGAGGTGAGGAGAAGGAGTCTTGGAACTCCTTGGTGTCACCTTGCTCCCTTTGACTTTGGTGGTGACTCCATTCAGCTTGATCTTAGCAAAAGGCATAGTCTTCCCCCCCATGCTGCATCTAGAAGCAAACTTCACCCATCTTCGAGCCACATGGTTGCAAAACTATTTCTCCTCCTTTAGCAACCAACTCGATTTTATTCAAATTCTTGTAACCAACCACTTCAAGGACCTCCTTTTCAGTGGTGTCTTCAAACAGCTTTGACAAACAACAGCCATCAAAAATCTCTCCTTGGTAGCCCTCAAACTCTGGCCAGTTTTTGTTAACTCATTTCACCTTGTTAAGCTCCATGGAGAAAGCATGATCATGCTCCAGCTTGTTTCCCTTGTTGTGAAACCTCAAGACCTTATCTTTAGTTAGCATCAGCTCTGTTGTGCATTCTCTAGCATCAAATACAGCTCCAGCTGAAGCTAGAAATGGCCTTCCAAGTATGATGGCATTCTTAATCTGCCCTCCAACATCCAGCACCTAGAAGTCAGTAGGGATAGTCACTCCCTCTATCTGCATAGGCACGTCCTTGAGAGCTTCTAATGGCATCTTCACAGTCCCATCAGCAATGGTAAGAGAGACATTACTTGGTTGAAACTTGGTGTAGCCTAACTCCTTAGCAGTAGAAGCTGGTAACAGATTGATGCTTGCTCCTAGATCATACAAACAGCTCTTGAAAAGGTCTTGCCTTTAAGCTCACAAGGGAATGTGAAGCAACCTGGATCTCCAAGCTTCTTGATGTCCAGCTCCTTGACTTTTGAAGCTTTAGCCTTAGCTCTCAGTTTCTAAAGCTCCTCTTCAGCATTTAAACCTCTCATTTCCATTTGAGCAGCATAGAGAGTCTCATACTTCTTGACTAGTAGCTCCTTGAATCTTCCTGGAAATGGGATATCAGGTTGATAAGCTGGAAACACATCAGCTTGAGCTTCCTTCTTGGCATCAGAAACTTTAACAAGTTCCTCCCCCTCACTTTGTTCATTAATGTCCTCATTGATCATGGACAGAAACTCATCTATTATAGCATCTTCCTCAGGGGTGAAATCATCAAGAGATTCAACAGCTTGGCAGTAATCCTTTGGGTTCATCTCACATTTTCCAGGGAGATTACCTTGAGGGCGTGGTGCTGTTGCAACTCCTTTATTGTTCTCTAAGGTTTTCACCCTTGCAGCTAAGCCATCAAACTTGTTGGTTAACACCACATGCACATAATCAATCTTGTTATGAACCACAGCAAACTTCTTGTTCATCTCCAAGGTTGTGTTGACCTGATTGTTGATCATTTGCTGCATTGGAACTTTGAGTTCAGGATCTTGGGAGCTTGAGGAAGCTTGTGCTGGAGCTTGAGCATTGAATCCTGGAAGTTATAGGGCGCTCTAGGCTGGAAGCTGTTGTTCCTCTGTTGAAAACCTTGATTGTTGTTGTTGGCAACAAAAGGTCTTAGACCAGCTTGCTGTTGTTGTTGAGGTGGGTACACTTGGTCTTGAGGATTTGCAACATTGTTGCTTCTGTTAGATAGGTTTGGGTTAGGTCTGTAGTCTACATACCCATTGTAGCCTCCTTTATTACCAAGATAGTTCATCTCCTCAACTTGGCAAGTCTCTTGATCATCAAGCTGAACCAAGTCACAACCAAAGTTAACTTCCTTCTTCTCCCTTAGCAATAGATCCAACTTCTCATGTAGAGCCTTGATCTACTTCCTGCTAGACTCTAGCTCATCCTTAGCACTTCTTGGAGCTCTGTCAAACTCTTCATTATAATTTCCATCAGACTGAGCTAGATTCTCAACAAGCTCCAATCCTTCATCAAAATCCTTTGACAAGAAGTTCCCCTTTGATGCAGTGTCTAAGAGCATTCTGATTTTAGGCAAGGCGTCCCTGTATAGGGTTGAGAGCAGAGAGGCTTGTGAGAAGCCATGGTGTGGGCACTGCAGTGTGTAGCCCTTGAACCTTTCCCAAGCTTCACCAAAGCTTTCATTGTTCCTCTGTGCAAACCCTGAGATTTCATTCCTGATCCTTGCAGTCCTTAAAGTAGAGAAGAACTTTGCTAAAAAGGAACTTTTGCACTCATCCCAACTAGTGATGCTTCCTTGAGGCAAGTTTTTCTCCCAATGGTGAACTTTATCCCCAATAGAGAATGGGAACAACCTTAGTTTGAAGCCATCTTCACTTACCCCATTTATCTTGGTTTGAGATCAGAGTCTAGCAATGTTATTCAAGTGATCCAAAGGGTCTTCAAGTGGTAACCCATGGAACTTGCTTCCCTGAACCATTGAGATCAATCCAGATTTGATCTCAAAATTATTATTCTGAACTGCTGGAGAAATGATACATGTTCTGTTGTGATAAACATTTGGGACGTCACCAGCTCTAATTGGTCTGGCTACTCTTGGAGCTTGAGATGCTCCTCCAGGGCCTTGCTCTCCTTGCATGCCCTGAACTCCTTGCTGACCTTAAAGGCCTTGAGCATCAGCTGCTCCTTGAGGACCTTGTAACCTCATATCATCCATAGCATGTGGTTCCTGATTATTCATCCCTAGTCTCTCCAGGTGTTGCTGTCTTTCCTGCTGTCTTCTTGCTCTCTGACCTCTGTCCAACAGATTGATGATGTCTATGAAGTCCACTAAGTTGCTAGAACCTCTGGATCTTAAGTTCATAAACCTGAAAAACAGCATTGAGAGTTAAGGATGATTAGTAACCAAATACATGTAAAACCTGATCTTAGAGATTCCACAAACTCTAATAATCCAAACAGTAACCCCAATGGCAACGGGGCCAAATTGATACAAGAGTTTTGACTCTCTTGGTCAATCACCCATTGTACTAATTAGTTGCAGTATTTGGGATTTTATGTCAATCCAAGGGGTTAAGATGAATAACACTAGAGTTGCAAGCAGAAAACTCTAAGTCAGGTTGATTCAAAGAAAATTTTATGCTTACACAACTTAAACTAACAACCTAAGTGATCATAAACCAAAGAGAACTCAAAGAAGAACAGTTTAGCAATGATCAATGAACAAAACAGAGAAAATAAACAGAGCACTTAACAAAATTCGAAATTCAAAAGAAGACAAATTCCTAGATGTGGTTATTGACTTTGGAGAATTCAGAGACTGGCTAAGGTTGTTACAAACATCAATGATCAAGCAAACAAGCTATCAGTGCTGATTCCTAGACATAGAGTTCACAATCAAGCAAGTTAAGTCCCATCTCTTGGCAAATAACACTTTTCTAATCATCCTAACAAGAACTAACTCTCATTAGTGCTAGAACAATCAAAAATCATGCAAAACCAACTATATTCAAGTCAAAATACTTCTCAAACAGTCAATCTCTTGAGCTGAGGCCAGCAAATACTCTATATACCAAGATCAGCATTTCATCGAACACTTGGTGGGCATAAAATGAAGCATAAATCTAGATTTATGTGATCAATACAAATCTAGCTTAAGAACAGATTAATAGAGAGGAATCAATCATATTAAGTACTAACAAACCCTAATCAAGCCTCTAAATTCCCCTAATCTACCACATCTAGAAACCCTAAGGTAACAACTCACTAATCACCTTGTTAAAGATCAAATCACAAAGAGAAAAGATGCTAAACATGATTAAGAATGAGATTAAAGAGAGGATTAAAGGCAAATACAAACTTAGATTAAGCAAAGATAGATGCGTCTTACAAACCCAAAAAATCAAGCAAGAACAAAAACTGATAACAAAAACTTGGTCTAAAATTCTCAGCACAAGGTATATATACTAAAAGACAAATGCCCGAACATTATGGTAAAAGTGTAAATAAAAGCAAGTTTGGGTTGGATCACATCGATCACAAGTGATCGATGGTGCTGATCGTTGGCCTCCTATCGATCTCTTCCTCACTGATGGTCCAAAGGAGAGTGATTGATGGTATACTCGCTGGGATCCGATCGATCACTTCCTGACCAATGGTCCTGAGGAAAAAGATCGATCGTATTCTTGCTGCATTCCCATCGGTCACTCCTTGACCAATGGTCTTGATCAATGGCCTCCTATCGGTCTTGAGTGATCGATGGTCTTGAAGGCTTGATCGATGGACTTCCATAGATTGCTTTCCTTAGCTCCTTTTGCTCCTTCTTGGCTTGGCTAGCCTCTTGATCCACTCCCACACTTCCTCCTTGCTCCATTCAGCTTCATAAGTACCTAAAAACACCCTTGATGCATAGAAAATGCAAACTACATCATAAATGCAACTTAAGTCTAGGAGAAGAAAATGGGACTAAAGAGAAGGAAAACATGCAAAAGAGAACCAAAACATGCACTAAATGCAAGCCTAAATAATGCAAATGTATGAGATATCATTATCCTTTTCCATTCATTGATCAATTGCTTGAGAGATTAGCTAATCACCCTTATTATTGTTTTTTAGATGGCTATAGTGACTTTTTCCAAATTCACATTCACCCTAAAGATCAGGAGAAAACCACATTCACATGTCCTAGAAGAATGCCATTGGGACTGTGTAATGCCCCAGCAACATTTCAAAGATGTGTTACTTCTATATTTTCTGATTTGGTTTAGGAAATGGTGGAAGTATTCATGGACGAATTTTATGTCTATGGATCTTCCTTTGGCGTCTACTTGTCTTATCTTTGTCGGGTTTTAAATAGATTTTAAAACACGTCTGCTATTGAATTGGGAGAAATGCCATTTCATGGTCAAGGAAGGAATTGTGTTGGGACACAAGATTTCTAAGAAAGGGATAGAGGTCGACAAGGCCAAGATATAAGGAATGATGCATCTAGCTCCACCTACATCAGTGAAAGGGATCAGAAGTTTCTTGGGACATGCAGGCTTCTATTTAAGCTTCATCAAGGATTTCTCCAAGATCGAAAGGCCTCTCACCAGGCTCTTATGCAAGGAAACAGAATTTTTCTTTGATGATGAGTGCATGTAGGCTTTCTTAACCATCAAAGAGCCGCTTGTGAGTGCTTCCGTTGTTCAAGCACCTGATTGGAGTTTGTCATTTGAGATCATGTGCGATGCTAGTGATTATGCACTTGGAGCTGTACTTGGTCAGAGAATTGATAAGAAGTTACATGTCATTTACTATGAAAGCCACACTCTAGATGATATTCAAACTCGGTATGCTACAACAGAGTAGGAGCTTCTAGTAGTTGTGTTCGCCTTTGAGAAGTTTAGGAGCTATTGAGTGGGTTCTAAGGTCATTGTCTACACAGATCATGCGGCACTTCTCTACATCTATGCCAAGAAGGATACAAATCCACGCCTGCTCAGATGGATACATTTGCTTCAGGAGTTTGATATTAAGAAACTTGACAAGAAGGGTACAGAAAATGGTTTGCTGATCATTTATTAAGGATGAGGATTGAAGACCTTGTTCCTATAGACCACTCTCTACCTGAAGAACATCATATGGCTCTCAAGATTCTGAAGAGTTCGAATGAAGCAAGCGCTTTGCAAGACGATAGCTTGCTACTTAAGATCATTTTATGCTGCATTTCATGCATCTTTTCCTCTGTTTTTGCATTTTAGTATCATTTGCACTTAGAATCAACATGGCAAGCATTCAGCATAGGATTGCATACATTTGCATACATGTACATGTTTGTGGTGGTTTTCAGGTGTTTTTAGAGTTTCTTGGAGTCGGGAAGGAGATGGAAGCAGCTCATGATCATAGAAGATGTCAGAAATGAAGCTCTTGCAAAGTCTGGTCCATATCGAACAGAACACCCGTGGAGTATGCTCGATGCAAGCAGCAGTACGAGAGGAAGCAGCAGCACGAGGATTCCAAGCGGTTGGTCTGCATCGAGGACCAGCATCGAGGAAGGAAGTCGATGCGCGCTGCATGGATCATATCGAGGTCGCATATCGAGCAGAACATCGTCCGTACAACCTCGATGCAACTTATCTGCGTTAACCACTTGGCTTTTTTTAACCTTATCCTATTTTTAGGTTTTTTATGCTCC
Organism: Thlaspi arvense; assembly: GCA_911865555.2. Taxonomy (NCBI): domain Eukaryota; kingdom Viridiplantae; phylum Streptophyta; class Magnoliopsida; order Brassicales; family Brassicaceae; genus Thlaspi; species Thlaspi arvense. The sequence goes on from OU466857.2 coordinate 29,949,554, forward strand.
TTTTGGCTCCCTACTATAAAAGGGAAGCCACAAAACATTATCTTTATCCAAGTTTAGATTTCTATCAAAAGCTCTCTCTTCTCTAAACCTAAAAGGGCGATTTGCCTCAAGGATCTTAATCATTAATAAAGTTTGCATTTTTATGGTTTAATCTTGTCTCTTAATCTTTGTTCTTGCACCTTGGTAGTTTAGATTTATCATCTTTGCATTTTAACCTCATCTAGTTATGTTTAACTGCAAATAAATGGGATTAAACATGATTAGTAAATAGTTTACTTTAGATTTAGGGTTCTAAGTAGGGAAAGTGGTGATTAACCATTGCTAGATGATATGCTTAGGGCTAGATAATGCTGGTTTTGAGATTCTTTCTTGATGGTTAGATAGTATGCATTAAAAGATCTTGCCTTTGTTTCATTCATGTTCATTTCTTAGCATTGTTAGGATGTTGCATATGTGTGCTTAAACCCATGTTCTTGATTGCTGTTTAGCTAACTAGTTCCTTATTGGTTAACAAGATCGATAAGTTGATCCGAATTCTTTCTTGGGTGAAAGTTGATTCGTACATCTCTTAGGCTAGAATGGTTCTGATCTTTATGCTCACAGTTGAAGGATACGCCATCACTAGTGGGTCTGACACTTCCATCTTGTTGAATATGAACTACTTATTGACGCTAAGTTGCTTCCTTTTAGATACCTTGTCTAGGAGTACAACGTTTTGAATTGCTTGCTTTTGAATGCTTGATGTTTGACTTTGTTAGAAATCCCCATTTTCACTCTTGAAAATCATTGCCCCACAATTGCTTAAAACCTTAAGTCTTGCTTTTAATTAATTGTCTTTAAGATCACCTTGCTTAGTTCTTGCTTTAGTAGTCATTCTTGCTTAGTTCTTGTTTATTCATTGCCTTAAGTTTATTGCTTAGTTTTGTTCACTTGCATTTAGTTTATGCTTTCTTTCCATTACATTATTAGGCTGTTAGACTTGTCTTTGTTCAATCAAAAACCCATCATTGCTTAGCTTATGGCATTGTTTGCATCTCATCTTCCACAAATGGATTGATACCTGATCCCTATTCTACAACTGATTAGAGTCAGGATATTTGATCTAGTGAGACCAAACCGCTCATTCAAATTGGTGTCGTTGCCATTTGTGGATTGTTTGAGTTTAACATTGCCGTTAGAAGGTTCTTTACTTTAAAAATTACTAATTTGCTCTGTTTTATGTGCTCTGTTTTTCAGGTACTTGTATGAATTTGAGGTCTAAAGGCTACTCAAATCTGACTCCTTTCATTGACAACATTCATAGGAGAAGAGCTGTAAGATAGAGAGTTCAAGAGATAGAAGGACAGAGGATGACAGAGCAAGAAGCTCAGTTACCACATGTTGGTGTTGTTGGACAAGCACGATTACAACAAGCTGCAGCACACATAGATGAAGCACAAGAAGCTTTGAACCAAGCGGCTGGAGTTCAAGGATTGCGAGTACCAGTTCACGCACCTAGAGCTGCAAGACCAATAGGAGCTGGTGATGCGCCTGATACTCACCACAACAGGAATGGCATTCACGCTCCAGCTGTACATCAAAACCACTTCGAGATCAAGCTTGGGTTGATCAAAATGGTGCAAGGCAACAGATTCTATGGCCAGCCCAATGAAGACTCTTTGGATCATCTTGACCAGTTTGATAAGGTGTGTGGTATGACCAAGATTCAAGGAGTCTCTGAAGATGCTTTGAAGCTGCGCTTGTTCCGTTTCAGTTTAGGTGACAAAGCACATAAGTGGGAGAAGACACTTCCACAAGGCTCTATATCTACTTGGGAAGAATATAAGACAGCTTTCCTCGATAAATTTTTCAGCTCCACCAGAACAGCAAAGCTGAGGAACATTATAAGCAGTTTCACTCAGCATGGGAATGAGACATTCGCTGAAGCTTGGGAGCGGTCCAAGTCTTACACTTTGCAGTGCCCACACCATGGCTTCAGATATGAAAGCTTGTTATCTACTTTGTATAGAGGAGTGACGCCAAAGTACAGGATGCTCTTAAATACAGCATAAAATGGAAATTTCATGGGCCATACTGTTGTAGATGGCCTAGCTCTTGTGGAGAATTTGGCAGTTTCTGATGGAAACTATTGCGAAGAATATGACAGAACATCTAGAGCTGTTGTAAGCGCTGAAGGTGAGAGCACAACAAAGAAGGAGATTAAAGATTTGAATGACAAGTTAGACAAGCTGCTGAGTGTCTTTCAAAAATGTCAGTTTTGTTGGTGATAGTGTTGCTACACAAGAAGAAGATGGGACAGTTGTAGAAGAAGAAGCCTTCTACATGAATCAACAAGGAGGCGGTTTTAACAACTAAAGGAACCATCCCAATTTCTCTTATAGAAGCACCAACGTGGCTAACCCTCAGGATCAAGTCTATCCATCACAAGCTCCTAAACAAAACCAAGGAACCAAACCTTTTGTTCTTTTCAACCAGCAGAACAACTTTGCTCCAAGACCACCATTTCAGGGCGGTTTTCAACAAGCTAACTTTCAGCCGACACCAGCTTTTGTCCCACCATGTTTTGCCAATACACAAACCTCTGCTAGCAATCAAGATGTCTATTTGAAGCAGATGATGAAACAGCTGTTGACTGGTCAAGCCAACACCACTATAGAGCTGCACAAGAAGTTTGCTGAAGTGCACTACAAGATAGACGCCACTACTTGTGACCTGAATGGAAAGCCAGATGCTCTGAAACAAAGAGTCAAGTCTCTAGAAAGCAAAGGAGCTTCATCTTCAAAACCTCTGAATCAGTTACCAGGAAAGAGTAAACAAATTCCTAAAGAATTCTACCACTTGCTTGCTGAAGAGGATAAAGAGTTTGATGATGAAGATGCTTCATTGGAAGACCTAGGGATTGTGCTTCAAGAGATGCTGCTACATGTGGACATGTTAAAGACTGAGTGTAGGGGGAATGTCATCAACGTCACCAGCAATGATCAAGAAGCTGTTGATTTTGTAGAGAAATTCCTCCAAGGGCTAGATGAAAGCTTGAACATAGAAGAAGAGCAAGAAAGAGCCGCAAAAGAGGTTGCTGAGAAGGAAGAGGCTGAGAAAGCCTTAGTTGCTCCAGAAGAAGTAGCCAAACCAGAGATCAGTGAAGCTGATAAAGAGCTTGTAGATACATACCATGCTTTAATGGTCTTGGCTAGAGAAAGTCTTGAAGACTTCAAGGAATTGTTTGCAGCTCCTCAAGCAGCAATGAGATGGATAAAGCTCCTGAAGTTCAAGCTTATAAACCACCAATCCCTTACCCCACGATGCACTTTACAAAGGCTCAGATGGCAGTCTATTCAAAGTTAAGGAAAGACATACAAGACGCTGGAATAAAGTTTCCTCATGGCACCACTTTGCTTGAAGTGAAGGATCAAATCAGGTTCCTCAAAGAAGTCATTGACAAGCTGGAAGTAGTGGAGCCAATTCTAGAGAATGTGGGGGCTAATCTAAAGAGAAACAAGGAGCTGAAGACATTGACAAAGCTTCCCAATCCAGGAAAGTTTCTCATCACTTGTGAGCTTGAGATGCTAGACAATGTTGGAGCTTTGTGTGATTCAAGTTCAACTGTGAATGTCATGTCTCTCCACTTAAGCCAAACCTTAGGAATCAAGGAGTTAAAGCCCTGAAAAGCCTCTATCACTTTTGTGGATAACACCTCAACAAGACCCTTGGGCATGGTGAAGGATTTCCCTTTGAAGATTGGGAATTGCTTGGTGCCAACAGATTTTGTGGTTATGGAGAAGACATATTCAAGAGAGGTACCACTTCTTCTATGAATACCATTTTTGGCTACAGCAGGAGCTCAAGTAGACTTCAAGAGAGGCTTTATGATTTAAAAGAATGTTGATGAGTTTAAAGTCTACAAGATTGTCTCTCCTTCCATAGCTTTTTGTGAAACAATTATTGAAGAAGAGAGTGAGCAACAGCAAATTCCAGAGCGTGTGGAGCATGACATGAGCTTCACGATGAGTATGTTGTTGAGAGACACTCCCCCTGATGAGCCAGAGTAGAAGCTTGACACTGAGTTGAAGCTTGAAGATGGTTTGAAAGAAGATGAAGGCTTGATCACCAAAGAAGTGAAGCCTTTGATCACACCAAGTGTCAAAAATAAGAGAAACAGGAAGACAGCTCATGAGAAGAAGAAACTGATGTCAGTGGGCACTTGGATTTACAAGAAGATAGAGGGAGTAGCACCACCTCCATCAACCTCTTCTCACTAGTCCTCAAACCATCAAAGTCAAGCTTAGTGACTTAAAACAAGCACACTTGGGAGATAATCCCATGACTATCCTTGTAAATATATGCTTTCTTTTATTACTAATGTCTTTATTTAGTGTTTCAGAAGTCAAAGAACAGGTCCATGGATTTGTAGAATGGTTTAAAGGACAAGGAAAGAGAACTCTGTTTTCATATCGAGGTACCATATCGAGCAGAACATCTGTCATTGCTGCTCGATACTGTTTATCTCGAGGAAGGAGCAGTCCGTACACCGATCAGATTGAACGATGGAGATCACATCGAGGTGTAGCATCGAGCAGAACAACAAAAGCCCTGCTCGATGTGATCGCTCTTTAAGCCCCAGTCCGTACACCGAGGAGCGTGGACCGTACATCGATTAAGACGCACGGTGAAGATCACATCAAGGTGTAGCATCGAGCAAAACACCAAAAGCCTTGCTCGATGTGATCACCAGTCCGTACATCGAGAAGCTATAGCCCGTACAATGACCAGATTGCTCGATGGAGTCACACCGAGGAGTTGCATTGAGTAGAACATCCAAGGTTCTCCTCAATATGGGTGCTATCAGCCAATTCGATGCAAGACGGTATCCGGTACGACAACCACCGAGGAGAACAGCAAACGAGTACAAGATGTTCCACATCGAGGTGTAGCATCGAGCAAAACACCAACATGTTTGCTCGATGCACAATGGCGAGCCAGGAACAAGCATCCAGACGATGCCATGCACTGCCCACGGGAGGGATCATGCAAGACGAAGTGTCTCCCTACACCGAGCAACAACATGGAGCAGAACATCTACTGAGACTACTCGATGCAATGTGCCCTGAAGGAGAAGCAGACCAGAACATGGAACCCCGAGGCAGAGGAGCATCATCGCCGAACCACAGGACCCGATGTCCCCGATATGGTACACATCGAGGTACCACATCGAGTGTTTTGCTGGATATGATCTGTGTACAAAAATTTTGAAATTTTTACATGGATAAATTGAGTAAAACCTTTATGTAGGCCTTGATGGCTGGTAAAAGAATCTTTTTTTTCCCCCTCACATGCATTTTTTGAATTTTAAATGAGATTTTCTTGCATTATCCTTAGTTATTTTAGATTTTCCTTATCCTCTTGCCTTAAAACTAGCATTTTCATCTCTCTCCACACATCCATATCGAGCTTAACACCCATTGCCAAACATCTTTTCTTTCTCTCTTGCATTCCATGTCCTAGAACTTCATCCTTTGGTTCAAGAATTAAGGTAAACTTTGCTAAATTCCTAGTTTCTTGAGTTTAATTGTGGAAAATTGAAGTAGGATGCATTAGAATTATTGATTGAGGTTGTTTTGCAAAATTTTATTAGGGTTTGATTTGCATGTCACCATTGTTGCTCTTCTTTGAAAATTTATGGTTGAAATATTTGAAAAATGCTGTTTTTGTTCTTAATTTGACATTATGTTTAGATTCTGGCCAAATCTAGACATGCTATTGTTTTTCCAGCATATTGACCATTGAAATGTTTCTTATTAGACTAGTAATGGTGAATCTGATGCACTTTCATAGTTTGGTGGAGTGAGAATGATGTTTTTGCTGCATATGCTTAAATTTGCTCTAAACGCTGATTGTTACTGTGGGAATTTTAGTTTTAACTGTATCTATTCTTTTGAGCTGAAAATTTTTGCTAAATTCTACTCTGTTTGTTGGTAATCAGTGTGAATGTTTACATAATTTTCCAGTTCCTGCTTGAATTTTGAAAATTAATTTCCTGCACAGTGCTCTTAAAAGATAGTATACTAATTCTTGCTTTAAGCATTGCATTTTCAGGTACTATGTCAAACACTAGGGGAAATGAGGAGATTTCTGACTCAAATGCTGCTGCAAGAAACAGAGCTTAGGGAAAAAGGCCAGTTGTTGAAAACGAACCAGTCCAAGATGCAGCACCAAAGCTAAAGGACTACTTGAGAGCGATGAGGAGAGTGGACTTCACTCCTACAAGATATGCTGATCCTGGTCTGTTGGGAGAGCTAGGAATTAAGACTGAAGTGAATGAGCTATTGAGCAACATTGGACTGGAGAAATTTGCTAGTCTTGGCAATCCAACTTACAAGAAACTTTCTTGTGAGTTCTTTGCAAGCTTCAAAGTCTACTTCTACAAGTTTGATGAATAATATGATGAAGGAGATGAAGACTTTGGCAATTGATTCATCAAGTTCAGAGCCAAAAAAGAATGGTACACCATGGGGTTCACTCAGCTTGAATAAATTATTGGATTTGATCAAGGCTCAAGAGCACAAAACATGCGCTTCAAGCATGATGAGCTAAGGCATGTATGGGAGGACATAGTGAATGATGCTTATAAAGCTGGTCATCTGAAGAGTGCTAGCATCCGCCATCCAGCTATCAAATATGTTCATAGAGTCTTCACCAGCACACTCTTTTAAAGAAAAGAGCAAAGTATGGTCAAAGAAGAAGAGAATGGCTTGAAGAACATAATGGTTGAAACGAGGCATGGGAAGATCCAAGGAGAGCGCTTAGGAGTTGGTCTTGTGACAATCCTAATGAAGCAATTTCTAGCATGCCAACAATGGGCTTTCAACACTAGAGACAAAAAGTTGATGTCATTGCATTTTGCATACATTTTGCATACTCATTAGATAGTTTTTCATGCATTTGTATCATGTTTTAGGTTAGATTGCATCACTTAGGGTCCTAGAGCATTCTTGCATCAGCATGTGCATTTTCTCGACATTTTGCATCCATTCCAGGTTGTTTCTGGTTGCTTTGGAGTCATGGAGGTTCGTGGAGGTGTGGAGGCCGATGTAGCAGCTCATGGGAGCTCGGGAATGTGCTAAGGACCAGTGATCGAGGAGTAGATCGAGCATGGCCGGTCGATCTAGGAGTTGATCGACCAGAAGATCGAGCCAACTAGGTGATCCAAGGATAATGATCGAGACGGAGATCGAGTGAAGCAATCGATCAATCGGTACGGACGTAAATGACGCCATGCAGAGCGAGAGCCAGATCGAGTACACCACTCGATCCACCCGAAGATCGATACCGAGATCGGATGCAACACTCGATTCACCGATGAAGATCGAGACCCGGATCGAGCCGAAGACACGATGTCCGGATATGATCGAGAGAACAACTCGATCCAATGGTCGATTTCTGTCCTTTCAACCGTTTTTGGCTGTTAGCGAAGGGGGGACCATTGGATTGTTTGGACATTTTAGGCAAGGCGGCGAGATGCTTTTGAGAGAACTTTTAGATTTTTATCCTTTACCTTGAGTTTTCTCTCTCGTTTTTCAGAAGAACACCATTGTTGAACCAGTTTTCTTTTGAAGCTTTTGTATTTGAATCCTTATCGTTTGATCTAGTCTTTCTTTCATGATTATCGTTTCATTTCTTTTGCTTTGCTTGATTTACTTTATGAGTAGTGAGTAGTTTACTTTGGGTTCAGGGTTGAGAGGATTGAAGGGTAGAAAAGGTTCGATCTTGGTTTGTTTTCTAAACGTTTTTAAGGCTATCTCTTCTAAGGTGTTGAAGGCTTAATGCTTGAAGACTCTCACGCCAAGAGCTTCATGATCCGAGAGGTCCCTTACCTTGACAGGATCCAGGGGCCTCGGAAGATCACACCTTAGAGACTAGTTACCCCTTCCCAAAAGCCATGGAAGTTTGGGGGACTAGTTAAGCCATTACTCGACATCTGTTTTCCTTGCCTTTCAACCTCTTTTTCCACCAAAAGTCATGGGTTTGGAGGAGAGGATGAAAGAGTGATCTATATCGAAAGCCACGGATAGATCTTGTTTTATTTTCGAGGCTTAGAGATCCTCACCAAGTGAGTCGATCTAAAGTTTCAAACCCAAGATCGATCCTTGAAACTCTTTATATGAATCTCAACCCTAAAGCCCTTTCTCTTAGCATATTTACGTCTCATTTCATCTTTAGCTAGTTACCTGACAGCATCCTGGTCTTTAGATTCATTGTTCTTACGGTTTTAGACGAGATCGATCGTTTCTGCTCGATCTAGTGGTCGATCTTGTGGTCGATCCACTAGTCGAATTTTAACAATTCGAAGCTCTTCCCTTTAATTTGTCTGTTTGTTTCTCGTGGTAACTGCTTCCTTTCTAGTATTTTTAAAATAGGTTTCACTTTGTTAGGGTTGCTGCATTTAGTTTTTAGAATATTTCCCATAAATTATCTTATTTGCTTAGATTTGTCTTAGACCTTGTATTCTCTGTGGATTCTCTATCATCTAGAAGTGGATTGACACTCTCCTGCTTGCTTTACTACAACATTGCGTGCACTAGAGTTTTGATAGCCTCTCTGCTGCATTAGAGCATAAGAAATCAGTTTATCAAATGGCGCCGTTGCCATTCTAGGTTTCTTAGAGAACATAGAGATTTGGGTCTTAACAAATACTAAGTCTTTACCCTTTTCAAGTTACTAATCATACTACTCTAAATCGTGTGTTTTCAGGTACATGAATCATCGTTCAAGGGGAGACAAGAATCTACTACAGCCCTTAGACAACATTCATCAGCTTGGTCACTCACGGCAAAGGAGAGTCAGAGATCAAACAAGAGCCTTTGAGGAGATTGTTCAACACGGTCTGGTTAACTTTGAAGACATGGCTGAACACGAGCATCCAGAAGGACCTCCTCCAGCAGGACGGGGCAATGGAAACCCCCAACACGCGGCTAGACCTCCGAGGATCATAGGAGCCGAAGATGCTCCCAATACCCACCACAATAGGTTTGGGATCACTCCTCCTCCAGTACAAAACAATAACTTCGAGATCAAGCCGGGTTTCATCTCCATGGTGCAAAACAACAAGTTCCACGGCTTAGCAATGGAAGACCCCTTGGAGCACTTGGACAATTTTGAACAAGTATGTGGAATGATAAAGATCAACGGTATATCAGAAGATGCTTTCAAGCTACGTCTCTTCCCCTTTTCACTCGGAGACAAAGCTAAACATTGGGAGAAGACCCTACCACAAGGCACCATCACATCATGGGCTGAGTGTAAGAAGGCTTTCCTCTCAAAGTTCTTCTCAAGCACCAGGACTGCTCGGTTGAGAAGCGAAATCAGCGGTTTCACTCAAAGGAACAACAAGACATTCAATGAGGCTATGGAGCGTTTCAAAGATTACACGATCCAATGTCCTCATCACGGGTTCAGTGAGGAGACTCTACTCAGTACCATATACCGTGGAGCTTAACCAAAGATCCGGTTGTTGCTTGATACAGCTAGCAAAGGGAACTTCCTCGGTCAAGAGGTTGAAGAAGGTATGAAGCTGATAGAAAACCTGGCGTTGAGTGATGGAAACTATGCCGAGGATTATGACCGAGCACCAAGAGGATCAGAATTAGAGTCTCACAAGAAGGAGCTCAAATCATTGCATAAGAAGATTGACAAGTTGGTCTTAGCTAATCAGAAGCATGTTCACTTCGTTGGTGAAGCTGATGAGAACCAAGAGGAGTTAGAGCTAAGCCAAGAAGAAGCAAATTGGGTGGCTGGACAGAACAACTACAAGTCTCAAGGCTACAACCAAGGCTACCAGAACAACAACCTCTCTTACCAGAGCACCAACGTAGCCAACCCTAAAGATCAGGTGTACCCTGCTCAGCAAGCTAAACCTTTCATCCCCTACAACAAAGGTATTCAACCGAGTAGTGGATTCCAAGGTCAAGGGCAAGGCAACTTCCAAGGGCAACAACAACAAAACAAGGGTTATACTCCTAACTTCCCTCCGGGCTTTGCACCTCAGCAACAACAACCGATGCAACAACAAGTTGATCCGGTTCAAGCAATGTTCCAACAGCTAATACAAGGGCAAGCTTCTACCAATCAGAAGTTCGCTGAAATGAACACTCGGCTTGATTCATCTCTAACCGACTTCTCCACTCAAATCACCAACCTCAACAACAAGATCAAGCAGCTGGAGAAGGGTAAAGCAAGCACGAGTGGTCAGAACAGTCTTCCGGGAAAGTGTGAGCAAAACCCCAAGGAGTATGCCAATGCTATTACGTTGAGAAGTGGCAAAGAGCTTGAACCTCCAGTCTCTACAAAGAACAACGAGGACGTTGTAATTCAAGAGGGGGAGGGTAAACTTTCGGCTGATAATGAGGAGATCAACTTTGACAACGTGTGGATTCAAGGACCGAGAAGAGGTGACAAGGCATTCGTTGAGAAGAAAGCTGAGAAAACCACCAAGGAGAAGAATGACTACGTGCCCCCACCTTACGTACCAAAGTTGCCATTTCCGGGTCGTTTCAAAAAGCAGCTAATAGAGAAGCACCGAATCCTGTTTGAGAAGCACTTGAGAGACGTGGAGATAAAGTTGCCTCTTGTAGACTGTCTCGCTATGATGTCCAAGTGCGCCAAGTTTTTCAAGGACTCCCTTGTGAAGAAGAACAAAGAAAGCAAAGAGGTACTTGTGCTAAGCGAAGAGTGTAGTGCGGTTATTCATAAGGAGATAGTGCCTAAGAAGCTGGGAGATCCTGGAAGCTTCACTATACCTTGTGCTTTGGGTCCTCTAGAGTTCAAAAGCTGCTTGTGTGATCTCGGAGCTAGCATAAACTTGATGCCTCACTCCGTGGCTAAGAAGCTTGGTTTTATTCGGTTTAAAGAATGTCGGATCTCATTGGTGCTGGCTGATAGGAGCGTGAGATTACCAGTTGGGTTGCTTGAAGATCTACCGGTGCGAATCAGTGGTGTAAACGTACCTACAGACTTTGTAGTTTTGGAGATGGACGAGGAGCCGAAAGACCCACTCATCTTAGGGAGACCGTTCCTTGCAACCGCCGGAGCCATAATAGACGTGAAGAATGGGAAGATTGCATTGCATTTGGGGAAAGAGATCAGGCTAGACTTTGACATCAACAAGGTTCTAAAGAAGCCAACCATTGAAGGACAAGCTTTCTATATCGAAATGATGGATGCCTTGGCGGATGAGTTGCTGGAAGAGCTAGCTATAGAAGACCATTTGAAGCTAGCACTCCCTAAGGAGCCAAGAGAGTTTGGCTATGTAGACCAGAGAACTCAAGAGTACGTAAACCTACTAGATTCGAGGAGGATCATCAAGAATGAAGAAGGATGTTGCCTAGAAATCGACCCCGAGATCGACGCCATCACTCGATCCAGGAGTCAGATCGACAAGCCAATCGAGCACTCAACTCGATCCGGTCCAACAATCGACCAACAGATCGAGAAGGCCGCTCGATCAGGAGAAATAATCGAGTTGACGATCGAGAAAGACCTTCCGATCATTTTAGAGTCCAATCAAGAGATCGACTCAACGCCTCGATTCCTTACTCGATCCATATCAAATCGAGTAAGTGAATCGAGTGAAATGGCTCGATCTAGACGACATCGAGAGGAGAATCGACCAGAAGACTCGATCACAGGAGGGATAGCGATAGAGGAAAGCAGTCTGAAGGGCCATGCCTCGAGTTCAAAGGAGAGTTCCAAGGAGGAGAACAACAACAACAGCCACGAGGATGACTGGAGTGAGCTGTTAGCCCCAAAGGTGGACCTTAAGGAGCTCCCAAAAGGGCTAAGGTATGCTTTCTTAGGACCTAATGACACCTATCCCGTGATAGTAAACGAGAACCTTAGTGATGATGAGTTGCACTCGCTCTTAACTGAGCTGAGAAAGTATAGGAAGGCCATTGTGTACTCTTTAAGTGACATCAAAGGCCTTTCACCAATGCTTTGCACTCATAGGATTCACTTGGATAATGAGAACGCCACTTCTGTAGAACATCAAAGGTGTTTGAATCCTAACTTGAAAGAGGTTGTTAATAAGGAAATCCTTAAGCTTTTAGAAGCTGACGTGATCTATCCCATAAGTGACAGCACGTGGGTTTCCCCTGTACACGTGGTGCCTAAGAAGGGAGGGATCACGGTCATAAGGAATGAAAAGGATGAACTTATCCCAAGGTTTGGGGTACCCAAGGTTGTTATAAGTGATGGAGGAAGCCACTTTATAAACAAGATCTTTGAGAGCCTCTTGAGAAAGTATGGGGTTAAGCATAAGGTGGCTACACCGTATCATCCTCAAACAAGCGGTCAGGTGGAAGTCTCCAACAGGCAAATCAAAGCTATTCTGGAGAAGACCGTTGGAGCAACAAGGAAGGACTGGTCAGTGAAGCTAGACGATGCTCTTTGGGCCTACCGTACTGCTTTCAAGACGCCGATTGGTACAACTCCTTTCACTCTACTCTATGGCAAGGGCTGTCACCTCCCGGTTGAGCTGGAGCACCGCGCTTTGTGGGCTGTGAAGAGGCTGAACTTTGATCTCAAGATGGCTCAGGAGAGGCACCTTATTCAGCTACACGAACTGGACGAGTTGAGGTTGAATGCTTACGAGAGCTCTAAGATGTACAAGGAGCGGACTAAGGAGGCTCATGACAAGAAGTTGGTTGCCAAGGAGCTTAAGGAAGGAGGACTGGTGTTGCTGTACAACTCGAGGCTCAAACTCTTCCCGGGTAAGCTGAAATCAAGGTGGAGCGGACCGTTTGTGATTCAAGAGGTCTTGCCGTATGGAGCTGTTACTCTGATGGGAAGAAGTGGTAGTGCATTTACCGTCAACGGACACAGAGTCAAGCCCTACTTGGCGGACAGCTTTGACAAGGAGAGTACCTCAGTGCTTCTCCAAGACCCACCATCCGCCTAGACCAAGTAAGGTCTAGCTAAAGACATTAAAGAAAGCGCACTTGGGAGGCATTCCCATGTTTATCTTGTACATACTTCTGCTTTCATTTCTCTTTCAGTTTTATGTTTTTATGTTGCAAGTGTGTAGGAACAGGTATAATGAGTCTAAACCTTGACTTTGAGGTCCAAAAGGGGCAATAGGGGTTAAGATAAGGCTAGAGATCGAGTGCTAGATCGACTGATCCTGGCTTGATCTTTGCTAGATCGAGTCAGTGAATCCAGAGGAGTCAGTCGATCTAGACGAGAACGAGTGACAAGATCGACCTTGACGAAAAAGGATCGATCGATCCAAATCGGATCGACCGATCTAATTTCTCTCGGGAAAATCTGTTGAAAATTGATCGATCACTCGACTCGATCCACCACTCGATCTATGCCAAATCGACCCCTAAATCGAGGACATAGATCGATCAGAGGGACTTAGCCGAGGAGCCAACATCTCAATGATCGAGAGAGTCAATCGATCCAGGACTCGATTCACCTTGAATTGAGTCTCAAATCGAGTAACCCTCTCGATCTAAGCCATTTTGGGCATGAGATCGAGTCCTAGATCGACCAAAAGGACTCGATCTCATGCCGGGGTAACAATTTTTTTTCCCTCCTTTACTCCTTTCCCTCCAATTTTTAAATTCAAAACTTGGTCAAGGCAAGCATCTTTGACCATGAAAGATGTGCCTTGACCAAGACTTTTGTCAGAAACCACCTTTGACCACCCATTGTTTTGGTTTGTTAAAGTCTTTAAATATTTCAAACTATCTCTCACCCTTTCATTCCTGTTTGCTCGAGATTTTTAACAAAGAGAGTGAGAATTTTAAGTTTTCAAAGAGCTAGCATAGATATCCTAAACCTCTTGCAAAGGTATTTTCAAGATTTAATTTTAAGAAAATCTCCTTAAATATCGCAAGATCTTGTTTTAGGATATAGGATCGGTTTTGAATTTTTAAAATTAGCTAAGTAAAAGGAAAAATTATGGATTTTCAGTATCTAAAAGTTTTGATTCCCTTTTATGTAGCTATGATTTTTATTTAATCCCCAAAATTCTAGGGTAGTTTTTATAAATTCTCTCCTTCTCTTCTCTCATTCTCATCAAATCGCCACTTGCTAATCATTCTCTTTAGAATTTTGTTCCAGGAACAATGGCACCAAAGAGAACAAGAGAGGAGCAAGCACAAGAAGGAGAAGGACAAGAAGTGGTGGCTCAAGAGAGGGTCCGGTGGAGCAAAGATGAAAAGAGGGATAAGAAGAGGCTTGAGAGGCTCCGGTTTGAGCCTACAAAGTTTCCTGATCGAGAGCTTTTGTCTAGGCTCGGAATCCTTGGAGACTTCGACCAACTCCTCAAGAACATTGGTTTGAGATGCTTGTCACGGATGGACTGCCCTACCATTCCTGAGGTGACGATAGATTTCCTTGCCACCTTGGAGTTCTGGTATGAGAATCCGAGTGCACCTGTCCCTTCCCAAGGCCGCCTCTACTTCAAAGTTGGCCGTCAAGCTTCCACACTATCCATCCCCGAGCTTTGCCAAGCCTACGGTCTCAAGGCTGATGCATACAAGGTCGAGTTCCCAGCCTTCAAGAAAGCCGACGAGTTTTGGGACCTGATTAGCAATGAAGACTACAAAGCCAACACCGCCAAGATCAAGAGAGTTAGGAGTCCGGTGCTGAGGTATACTCTGAAGCTGATTGCCAATACATTCAGTGGAAGGTCTGTTGCCCCTACTGTCACGAAGACGGAGCTGTGCTTCCTTTTCCTAGGCGTGAAGCACTTGGTGTCTGATCCGGATGCGAATGAAGAGCCCATAGAAGATGAACTCGGCGATGAAGTGAATTACGGCTGTGTGCTCGCGGCTTCCCTGGTGAAGTACAAGGCTTATGCCTTACGGTGCAAGGCAACCTCTTCCTACATTGGCAGTTTCCTTACTCCCTTGTTCGTGCAAGCCGATGTGCCCATCCATGACTTTGCTCACGTCCCAAACAGAGCTTTCATGGATGAAGCATACATGAGAAACACTGATACCTTGGGACGCACGCCAGCAGAAGGGTTTTATGCTTACCTCTTCATAGATGATGAAGACAAGAAGAGAGTATGCATCCTCCCCAACAAAGATGAGACCGAGCTGCTTGGTGTTGGGAACATCGAGTTCTTGCCCACGGAGGAAGAATGCTTTGCCCCTTTAGGAGGACCGCCTGTTAACCAGGACATTGAGATGATCTATTCGAAAGGCAATGGTGAACTATCACTTTGGTGTCACTGAACAAAGGAAACATAGACCAAGCCAAACTATCAAGCCAAATAAACGAACCATGCTTATAAATAAGATAGCAAGCCATCTAGTGAACCATATGCATCAATCAACACCATATTCAATCAAAAGGAGCAAGCTTTATTAACAATCATCACTTTGCGAGAGAATGAGACAACAGATAACAACTAATCAAGCCTAATCATCCCTTAATCACATCTTAATCACCATTTTCCCTACTTAGAACCCTAAATCTAAGGTAAACTACTCACTAATCATGTTTAATTCCATTTTCTTAGAGTTAAACATGATCAGATGAGATTAAAATGCAATGACGATAAATCTAAACTACCAGGATGCTAGAAACAAGATCAAGAGACAAGATTAAGCCTTAAAAATTCAAACTGTATTAAAAGAAAGGATTACTAGAGCAAATCGCCCTAAGGTTTTGAACAAGGTGAAAAGAGAGACTTTTTTTTATAGAAAGACTAAACTTGGGTAAAGATAATTTTTTGTGGCTTTCCTTTTATAGCAGGGTCAAGTGGTCAATGAACGGATGAGTTGCATTGAGGTGGTACGGATGGTGTTCTGCTCGATATGCGACCTCGATATGGCTCGTGCACCGCGTATCGGCTTCCTTGCTTGATGCTGGACCTCAATGCAGACCAACGGCATAAACTCCTCGTGCTGATTTTCTTCCTCACGTCCTGCGCCTTACATCAAGGACACTCCCTGGAGGTTTTGCTCGATATGGACCAGACTTTGCAAAAGCTCCTTTTCTGATATCCTCTTCGAGCATGAGCTGCTTCCATCTTCTTCCCAACTCCAAGAATTTCCAAAAACACCTAAAAATCACCACAAACATGCACATGTATGCAAATGTATCCAATCCTAAGCTAAATGCATGTCATGTTGATTCTACGTGCAAATGAGACTAAAATGCTAAACTATAATGCAAAAACAAAGTACAAGATGCATGAAATGCAGCCTAAAATTCTCTAAAATAGCAAGCTATCAACACCCCCACACTTAGCTTTTGCTTGCCCTCAAGCAAACAAACACTTAACATGGTGATGAGGTTTTAAATGGGAACTGGTATCTCTAAAAATGCTAACAATAAATCAAAATGAAGTCCATGTTCTTACTTCTAGAGTGCACTTGATGGAAGAATACTTTAAACACTTAGCCACTTTTATCACAAAGCAAGAATGATCACAATGCTATCAACCTACACATGCTCATCAAATCAAATAACCTTTTTAACATTCAATTAAGCTCAAACCGTGAATCATGCTTATGCAAATGCATATGCGTCATTTGGCTAAGGTACAAGGCTTAGTGGAACAAAAATGATCCCACTTCTCAAACTAGTTTTGGTATTTAAAGGGTTCTCTCAAGGAAAAGCATGGTTGTGCTTTGGCAAAATGCTAAGGGTCAAAGAACAACTTACACATACAAAGGAAGACTCCCATCTACCCAAGATCTGTAAGATATGTTCCTAACTCTAGCTAATCAATGTAAACCTGCCTATGCTACCTTTTTTTAAGAATTTATACCCCTTTTAAAAACCCAAAAACTCTTCTCTTACAAGCACTTTGGAGGACACTTCTTCTTTTGAACTTCAAGTGATGGCAATTTGCTTCTTTTATGTTTGGCTCCTTTATTTGGTGATGCTGGAGCTTAATTCGCCTTTTCCTTTCTGATTTACTTGCTTTGCACTTCTTACATCTTCTTTTCTTCTTAGGACATGAGCCTTCTTTCTTTTGAACTTAGAATCGCCATTTCCACCTTTTGCTTGTGTCACACTCCTTTTCTTTGTGCCTTGACTTCCTTTCTTCTTTGCTTCTCTTAAAAACTAACCCAAGATAAATCCCAAACCATTCCCCAAACATCCTAGCCTATCTAACTCAAGAGTGAGCTAATTCTACAATGGAAATACTTCCCTTGTAGTTTTAACCCAACACTTTTTGCTAAGCAACAACCATGATGGAAAGAGGCCTCACAAATCACACATTATTAATGTCTTAGCTTGAAAAGAGGTTTAGTTAAGGGTGGGGAAATCTAAATGGATCTTTTAGAGAGTGGTAAAAGTGAATAAGAAGATCCAAACATTTTAAACTATCCATGTCATCAATCACAAATGCATAAGACATGATAACTGCAAATTCAAATTAGGCTCCAATTAAACAAATGTTGAAATCATTTCAAAGCATGCTTCAGTCTCAAACAAAGCTCACACAAATGCAAATTCCAAAAGTGGTTCAGCTTTATTTCTAGTTCAGCATCAAATGCACCAAAGGATTAGAAACAAGAGCTTCATTTTCATAAACTACTAGCATTAATCAAAGATGTACTATCATAGTTCCCAATTTAAACAAGGAAGCTAGTCCTATATGAATGCATGAAGTCTAAATCCAATAAGAATGCATGAAAATCAAAATCTTTTTGTGAAGCAATTTTCGAAAATTTTCCAATTTTTTTTTGTTTTTTTTATGCCTTAGATGCTATGTAAACATGATGCATGGTTCATATTCTAGTATGCAAATGCAAGTGCAAGCATCAGTCCATCATACACACTCCCCCACACTTAAATTACTCAGTGCTTGTGTAATAAAAATGCTAAGGAGAGTGCTCACAAACATCAAGCAAACAATCGCATGAAACCTTAAATCAAATTTGTGGTATTTACAATGGTTAGTGTGGTGTACCTTACTTCAAGTGGAGGAGTGGTGAGAGTCTGAACTCTCAATGGCATTGGAGGGAGATGCTTCTTCCTCAGATGGAGTTTGCTGTCTAGCCCTTCTCTTCTTTCCTTTGCGCCTTGGAACAGCTACATGAGATGAGTGTATGGCCGGTTCAGCAACATGTGTTCTTGGCCTCTCACTGATGTGGAAAATTGTCTCTCCGGGACTGTGGCTTCTGGTGTGTCCTCAGACATGTCCTCAGCATCAGATCCTCCTCCTTGTGGTTCTTCTTGAGCTGCTTGAGCAGTTCTCTTGGCTGATGAAGATCCTCCCAACTTCTTCTTAAGCTTTCTCACTTTCTTCTTCAAGGAATCAACCAATCTCTTGCTTGCTTTAACTGTTTTCAGCAAGCCTCTAATGGCCTTATCCTGTAAATGGTTCCTGATATCCCTTGTATTTACATCATTTAGGACTGCATTTAGTACATAATTTGGTCCTCTTTTGCATGTTTTCCCTTAGCTTTTGTCCCATTTTCTTCTCCTTTAAGACTTAGGTTGCATTAAGAGTATAGTTTGCATTTTCTTTGCATTTTTGATGTTTTTAGGTGCTTTTGGAGCTAAAAGGAGCTTGGAGGAGTTTTGGGGACGATCCAGGATGCTAGCTGGGCATAAGGGAGCAAGAAGGATTGAAGCAGAGAATCTCTGCAGAAGTTTTCGGTCAGAGCACGGTGAACATCGGTCAAGGATGACTGATACGGAGCAGTATCGATCACCAGTATCGATCACCAGTATCGATCACCAGTATCGGTCAAGGGTGACCGACACAAACACAACGAGTTGATTTCGATCATATGTGTCGATCACTCCGGACCGATGGGGATCCATCTCGATCACTGAAGACCGACGTAACTGACCGATACTGACCCAGCCTGAACCTGTTTTAATTACGCTTTTGCCATTACTCTAGGGTTTTCTTCTCTAGGCTATATATAGCCTCTTTTTCCAGATTTTCGACAAGTCTTGTCAAAATACTGTTCTTAAGCATTTTCTTTAAGTTTGCAAGACAAATCCTTTGCTTTGTTTAATATATTTGAGTATTTGCCTTTAATCTTTCTTTATTCTCTCCTCTAATCATGATTAACATCCTTTTCCTTTGTGATTTGGTTATAACATGAGTATGAGTGAGTATTTATCTTATAGTTTCTATATATGGTAGATTAGGGGAATTTAAGACTTGATTAGGGCTTGTTAAGTGCTTCAGTTTATGGGTTCCTCTCTATTAATCTGTTATTCATGCTAGATTAGTCTTGATCAAACTTATCTAGGTTGTTAGATTTCTCTTATGCCCACCAAGTGTTTGATGAAATGCTGATCTTGTTTAATAGAGGATTTGCTGGCCTTGGCTCAAGAGATTGACTGTTTGAGGAGCATTTTGACTTGAATAGAGTTATTTACTATTGCTTGCTTGATGTTTTAGCACTAATGAGAGTTAGTTCTTGTTAAGATGTTTAGCAAAGGGCTATTTGCCAAGAGACTGGATCTAGCTTGCTTGATTGTGAACTCTATGTCTAGGAATCCCCATTGCTTGCTTACTTGCTTGATCAATGTAGTTTGAAACACCCTTAGTTAGTGTCTGAACTTCCCCAAAGTCAATAACCACATCTAGGAACTTGCCTTTTTCTTATTTGAATCTCAGATTTGTTCTGTTTTGCTCTGTTTTTCTTGCTTAAATCTGCTTAGTTTGCTTTTGTTTTCACTTTCTTTGTTGATTGATCACACTAGGTTGTTAGAACAGTTGCCTAGGCAACAAAAACCTTTTCCTGCTTGCTTGACTTAGAGATTCCACTCTCAACTCTTTTGTTTTCAACTATTCCCAATTGGATTGACATTAAAACCCATACTACAACTGACTAGTACAATGGATAATTGACAAGAGTGCAATAACACTTGTATCAATTTGGCGTCGTTGCCATCTGGGAACTAAGTTTGAATCATTAGAGTTTGTTGAATCTTTAAGATCAAGCTTTTACTTTTCTTTCGTTACTAATTCTCTTACTAATATTTTGTGTAATAAAATTTAAATTTAAATAACTTATTATTTCTTAACTAAATTCTAAATTCTACTAATTATTTTAAATCATAATCAATTTCAAAATTAAATCAAATCAAAAACCAAAATCTAAACGTAACGAAAACTAAAACCAAAATACAATTAAAATTATTGAAAACCAAAGATAAATTAAAATTATTTAAAACCAATTCCTAAACCAACCCCTAAACCAACTGCGAAAATTTCAATTCCCTAATCCCAAATTTTCATTTTCATTTTTCGCGTCTGACTTTCCTCTCCTCTCTTCTCTCCTTCAAGAGCCCTAATCCCCAATTATCTGTCACAAATTCCTCTCCTTTTTGATTCTGATTCACTCCTTCTCCTTCATTCATTCTTCGATTCACCAACCCTAATCCTCAATCTCTCCAATTTTATTCGGATTCACTTCGTGTCCTTCACTCCGTCTTCGATTCACCGAACCCTGATCTGCGATGCCGAACCAAGGACGAGGTAATCTACGTCGCGGCGGAGGACAAAGGCGAGGCGGAGGACAAAGATGAGCCACTCCGAACATCTCTCAGAGACATGGAGGCTCGAGTGCGGCGAGAACTCACAACCCTCTTCCTAGTCAATATGACTTCACGCCGTCGATTTCACCTCCGGCAAATCGATTGCCCCAACGTCAAGTCCCTAGCACATCAAGTCAACCACATGTCTGAGACTTTCCACCACCGGCACAGCTTTTCCAGAACTCCCCACCTGCACCGCTTGAAGTGGGGAACTCCTCATCGTTTCAGAACCGCCATCCTCCTTCGCCTATGGTTGAGAGTTCTCCAATGTCACCACTGCAAAACTCTCAAGCATCTCCACTACAAAACTCTCAACCTCAAGAGTATTCCGTCTTCTGAAGCTAACAACTTCAATGGCGAAGACGAAGACGAAGACGAAGGCGAAGACAGAGTCGAAGACGATGGAATCGCTCCAGTTGAGCCGGTTCTCCAGGAGGACCTCCTCCATGTTCTGAATGCTCTCCTTCTGGTGTCAGGCCGTGAAAACTTCACCACAGTTCTATCCCCCACACCGAAGCCAAATACAACATGGTAAGAGTCTTTAAACTCTTTAACTTTTAATTCCTGAATATGGTTAATTTGTAATGTCTTGCTTTATTCATTGACAATGCATTCTTAGCATAAGTATATAAATATATTTTGATACCATGAAATAATTTATAACGTCTTTGTTCTTAAAATGATACCATTGTCAATATATTTACACTCTATATTTGTTTCACGTGTCTTATTTTGAATTCACTATTGCTATAACTCTGTTTCAAAAAGTTTTTTGTTCTGGCATTGTCTTTGTCTTGTTTCACTTCGACACTCACATGATTGTAATTTGCTTCTTAAAATGATTCTTTGTTCACCCAGTTATTAATTTGTTTTCATTTTATTTGTTTGCTTATAAGTCTCGGGTTTCTTTCTGTGTTTGCGTCTGTTGACAAATTGATTCTTTTTCTGTAGGTTTGGTCGGGACAAGGGAGCACTTGTCTTTTTCTGTTGGACAGTTGTGGCTCGTGACAGACAAGAAAGGTACTTCATTGAGTTTACGGTTAATAATTCTCTCCTTTTACCCTATAGTATATATGATTGCTTGTATTGTTTTCACTAACCTCTAACCTTACTAACATCAATCTCATGTCTTTGATATGTAGAAAACACACACTTTGGATCCCTTATGGCCATGGACAGTTCAAGAGCTGTTCGAGATGATATGTCAACGGCGGATGAAAGAAATGGTTAGCACTGTCCGCACTTCTCGTATACGATGGATAAAGCCGACACTATGGACTCAGATGACGACCTTCTGGGACACAGAAGAAGCAAAGTATAAAAGCAGTACAACTTCTACAGCTCGCAACTCTGATCGTAATGGTCTTGGCCCTCAAATACACTTATCAGGCCAGAAGTCTATGTACAAATCCATCAAGAAATGGTGAGACAAAGTTACATATTTTCCATTATTTATAAATAATCAAACCGCTGCAACTTTTATATTTTGTTCGTTATTTAATTTTTCTCGAAGAGGAATTAGGAAGACCAGTGAGTATTGGTGAGGTCTTTACTAACACTCATACAAAACCCGATGGGACGCTCGTTGATGTAAAGGCCAAGAACATCGCTGAAGCTTATACAATGAAGTTGTCTGACCTCAAGGCACCTAATTCAGAAGCCTTGGACGGAGATGCGACACCTCCGGAGCTCTCCATAGATGCTCATAACGAGCTATTTCTTCAGGTGATGACATTTTCTTCATTTAGTGGTTTTATTTTTCATACTCGGTCTTATTTTGCAATTGATGAATTATTTTTCCATGTGATGCGAGTTATGGTTTTATGTGTACAATTGGCTTTAATGCTTTGTTTGTGGCAGTGCACATTAAGAGATGACAGAGGACGCCCTTTTGGACTAGGAAGTCTCCAGAATACTCTTGCCAATGGCAAGCGTAAGTACCCAGGGAGCTGTTCTTCATCCTTTGTTGCACTGAAACAATAATTAGAAGAAGCTCAACGTCAAATAGTGGAACAAGATGCTTATAATGCACACCGTGATGCAGAGATTGCTGCCCGCGAGGCTGAAAATTCCAGACTGGTGGCTGCACAACAAAACAAGCTTGATCACTTATCATTGGTGGAGAAATTCCTGCGTGCAACTGATCCAGAGTTTGTAGACTTCATCAACTCTCAAGCGGCTCCACAAATCCACTTCCAACAGCGTAATAACTCCCTCTCAACTCTCTCTTTGCTTAACTCTAAGACTTAATTTACAAGACTTAATGATGGTATTTTTTTTTGTGAACTCCATTGTTGGAGTTTTAGTTTGTAGCCTGAAAATAAGAAGTTTTTGGATTTGGATGTTAATTATGTATTTTGCTTTTGTATATAAAGTTTTATGTATTTTGCCTTTGTATATAAGGTTTTCTGTATTTTGATTACAACTTTAATATTAAAAGGAGTTGATATTGAGTCGTAGTTTAGTGGCACATTAGTCGCAAAGTAGTCGTTGTTCAGTCGTAAACTAATTATCATTTTAGCATACTCGATCTTCTATCAGTTGCTAATTGGTCGTAATGCTTACATATTTTAGTCGTAAATAAGTCGTAATATTTTGCGACTATTTTACGACTGATAAACGATGACGATGTGAAAATGCAAATCAGTAGCTAATTGGTCGTAAAACTGCAATTCATTTACGACTGCCTCATTGTGCGAAGAAGATTTAGCGCCTCTTCGTATTAGTCGTAAATCAGTCGTAAGACATAATCTTGCGACTGGTTAGCGACAAATTTACCAGTAGCCAAATGCATGCTTTCCTGTAGTAACCTTCCAGAATCTGCGATAATCTGATTGAGAATTTCGCCTGCAGTAACAGCACCAAGAATATTGATTTTCATAGGATGAAACAGGCTGGTTTGAATGAGGGGAACCAAATTGCTGAAGTTAAAGCTAAGCTGGACAGCATGCATAGCCTTCTGGTGGGAAAGAAATCAGTCTAGTTTGCTGCAGAAGTGGAGACTTTCAAAAATCCAAAGGAGATTGAGCAGGAGGATGTTAACTTCATCAATGCTGGAGGATTTCAGGATCAAAGGTTTGGAAATAAGCAGTGGAACAAAGGTTACAACAGCAACAATCAGAAGAGCACCTTCACAGGAAACCAGAATCTTTCTGATTACATGCCAAAGCCTTAGTTTTAGAAGACTGAGAATCAAAAACCTTACCAGAACAACAGCAATTTCAACAGGAATTATGGTTCTTCTTCCTACCAAGCTGCACCCCCACAAGACAACAAGATGGAAGCTATACTGGATCAGATCCTAGAAGGACAACAGAAAATGACAGTGGACTTCGATGGCAAGATAGATTCGCTGTATCAGAACCTGAATGGAAAAAATGAGAGTCTGAACTCACACATGAAGAATTTTGATGTTTAGGTTGCTCAAACTGCTAGAGCTTTTCAGAGCCAAGAAGGATTGTTTCCTGGAAGGACTGATGCTAATCCAAAGCACCATGTGAATGCCATCACATTAAGGAGTGGAAGGAACCTGCAACCTGTGTTGCAGAAAGGTTTGAGTTCAAAGGAATTCGTTGGACTTGAAGGGTTTGAAGATGATAAGATTCATACTGAAAATGAACTAGTGACGATCATCACCCCTGAGGAGTGTCACTCGTCACCTGCTTTGCAAAGGCCCGACACGACTTCGTCCCTTACGAGTAACGATCGCCACCAGGAGGGAGGGTGACCCTCGTCACCGACCACGAATCACAGCTCCAGCGCCTGAGACTTCAAACAATGCTAAGGAAACGGTGTATAAGCCTAAGGTACTGATGTGATCATGGAAGGCAATCAGAAAGAACATGTGGAAGCTGAGCTTGAACCTGCGGATGCAATGCTTGTACCAGCTGTTGGACCTTTGACTCGTGCTAAAGCTAAGAGATTTATGCAAGGGATTGGAGGTTTACTTAACCAAATGCTAACATCCAAAGAGAACTCGGATTGGAATGGAGAAGACTCAACTGAAGAAGTTCTAATGATGATCCAAGTCCAAGAAGAGCTCTAATGGGTTTGTGATCATTTGTACTCTTTTTCCTTATCCTTGGTTTTGTCCCATTGGGTTTTCCAGGAATGATTTTAATGAGGCAAATAGATCAAAAAGTTACTAAGCCCATTCACTTAAAGGAGACCATTTCATGCCTTGGAAGGAAGAGTTGAAGAGGCATCCACAAAATCACTTCAAGAGTCACTTTTGAAGCTTAAGAGTCATTCAAACTTAGTTTTAATTCAGTTTTTCTTTAGTTAATGCTTTGACCACGAGCTTGCCTCTTGGTCTACTCATTTTATTTCTATATAACTCATGTAATCTCATTTGAGAACAACAACCCTTTTTTTTATAAAACCTTTTGAGAGTGATTCTCTTTGTTCCTTGTGAACATTTTGATCTGTCTTGGTGTGTTATATCCAAGGGATCAACTCGGTTTATCAAGTGTTCTTCATCACACTTGTGTGGCCATTTTACCGACTGAAGTTAGTTGTTTGCAGTATAAGTTAGTATCAGGTGGTGAGTTTAATATACTCACTATTGGAGCTATCTGCATCACCTTTCTAAGGTTCCACCGCTTTTTCTTTTGGAATTTCCGCTTCCATTGGATAAAAGGATTATCCCTACCAACTTTAGAGTGCCCGATCTTGGAGAATCGCATCATCTGGTATCAGAGCACCACTCAAAAGTTCGGTATTCTATCATTCTGTTCATCTTCTCATCTTTTCATTTTTTATCTCTTCATCTTCTTATCTTTTCATCTACTATCTTTTCACCTTCTTATATATCCATCTTCTATATTTTCATCTTTTTTTCTTCTATTTCTGTTTCTCATTTTTAATATTTATTTTCGAATCCAGTAACAAAACAAAAGAATATCCAAAAAAAAAAGAACAAAAAAAAGAACAAAAAAAAAGAAAAGAAAAGAACATATATAAAAAAAAAGGATCTAAGAAGTTCTGGAATTTGTTTTTGCAAAATCTAAAGCTTCTTAATTCTAATTTTCTTTCAATTATTTCTCTCTTTCTATTTCTTTTCTTTCTATTATATTCTATCTTTCTTTCTATTATATTCTATCTTTCTTTCTTTCCGTTATATTCTATTTGATCTTTCTCTTCTTTCTATTCTATACTTGGTTTACTGGTTGATTCCTGAGAGAAACATATCGAGTTGATTGTTAGTCCTATTGGAACTTTTAGAATTCACTGAGTGACATTTGATTGAGTGAAACACCTTTTTGAAGGAAACACTTGATAGAAACACTTGTGAGGACTTTAATTTCTAATTTGTTTGTTAATCTTAGCAGGAACAACATGTCTCAAGATGGAGATAACCGTGAAGGAGTACCAGCAGTCCCTAATCTCCAGATGGAAGCCTTGTTAGGAGAGATGCGGCAGATGCTGAGAAATGAGATTAATGGTGTATATGAGAGAGGTTGGAGGAAGTCAGAGTTGAGGCTAGAGAAAGGCAACCTCAAAACGTGCCTGTCCAAAGAGAAGAAGAACAAAGGAGACCAGCAAGGGTTAATCTAGACGATGACTACTACAGCCGTGATGGTGATTCTTCTCAGGGGAGTAGAAGGAGACCTAGACGTGATGGAGACGGCAAAGGTCACGCTGATAACAACTTGGGAGGTCTTAAGCTGAAAATTCCATCATTCCATGGAAAAAATGATCCAGACGCCTATTTGGAGTGGGAGTAGAAGATTGAGCTAGTCTTTGACTGCTAAAACTATTCAGAGTCCAAAAAGGCTAGAGTAGCAGCTACTGAGTTTTACGGCTATGCTATTAACTGGTGGGATCAGTTTGTTACAAGCAGGAGACGGAATGGAGAGCATCCCGTTGACACATGGAATGAGATGAAAGCGATAATGAGAAAACGCTTTGTTCCTAGTCACTACCACAGAGAGCTCCACCAAAGGCTAATGAGACTTACGCAAGGTAGCAGGAGTGTGGAGGACTACTTTCAGGAAATGGAGACTCTTATGATAAGAGCTGATATTATGAGGACAGAGAAGCCACAATGGCAAGGTTCTTAAGTGGAATAAGCAGAGATCTTCAGGATCAGATGGAGCTACAACATTATGTAGAGATGTTACACAAAGCTATCTTGATGGAGCAGCAACTCAAGAGGAGGGGTACAACTCGTCAGTCTTATGGTGCTGGAACGTCTAGTGTGAGATCTAGTTATTCCAAAGAAGTGAAGACAGCCCCAAAGCCACAGTTTGATGCTAAACCAACCACTACTGGTCAAGATAACAAAGGGAGATACGAGCCTACAAGGACAAGGAACCGTGATGTTCAGTGCTTCAAGTGTCATGGCAAGAGAAATTATGCCAATGAATGCTCTAACCAACGAACCATGCTGCTTCTGGACAATGGAGATAATATTACTGAAGAAGAAGGAGAAGTGGTATCTGATTCATTGCCCTCATCAGAAGAACATGAAGAACTTCCAACAAAAGGTTATTTGCTTGTTACTAGACGGTCATTGAGAGTTCAAACTAAGTCTGGGGAGACCGAACAGAGAGAGAACCTGTTTCACACGAGGTGTCTTGTTCAGGAGAAGGTTTGCAGTCTCATCATTGATGGAGGAAGCTGTACGAATGTTGCAAGTCAGACTTTGGTTCAGAAGTTGGGTCTACAAACTGAGAATCATCTGAGACCTTACAGTCTTCAATGGTTGAATGACAATGGGGAAATGACACTGATGAAGCAAGTAAGAGTTCCTTTTTCAATTGGGAAGTATGCTGATGAGATTCTTTGTGATGTTTTGCCTATGGATGCCGGTCATATTCTTTTGGGGAGACCATGGCAGTATGATCGCAAGGTTACGCATGATGGATTCACAAACAAGCATTCTTTTGAGTTTAAAGGGAAGAGTTCACTCTAGTTCCATTGACACCATCTGAGGTACATCAAGACCAGAAACACTTATGCAATAAGAAAGAAAAAGAGAGTTTGAGTGCCCCAAACACTAATCACGAAAAAGAGAGTGAGAGTTTGAGAAAAGCCAAAAAAACGCCTGTGAGAGTAAACCCGTGAGAAACTCAAACTTCTTTGTGAGATCTTGTGAGGTTAAGAGAGCTCTTTTCTCTAAACAACCTGTGATTCTATTTGTTTATAAAGAGGCTCTCATGAGCTTGACTGACCTTGAACCGGCCGAGTGAAATTACTTTTCTTTTGCAGGATTTTGGAGATGTATTCCCTGAAGAAAACCCAAGTGGTTTACCCCTAATTCATGGGATTGAGCATCAGATAGACTTTGTACCTGGAGCTTCACTACCAAATCGTCCAGCTTACAGAACCAATCCAGTGGAGACCAAGGAGTTGCAAAAACAAGTTGGCGAGCTGATGGAGAAGGGATACATTAGAGAGAGCATGAACCCTTGTGCTGTGCCAGTTTTACTTGTTCCAAAGAAGGATGGAAGTTGGAGGATGTGTGTTGACTGCCGAGCCATCAACAACATAACAATTAAGTATCGCCAACCTATACCTCGCTTAGATGATATGCTAGATGAATTGTTTGGTTTTATTGCGTTCTCTAATTGATCTGAAAAGTGGATATCACCAAATTCGCATAAAAGATGGTGATGAATGGAAAACAGCTTTCAAAACCAAACAGGGATTGTATGAATGGTTAGTGATGTCATTTGGTTTAACTAATGCACCCAGTACCTTCATGAGGTTAATGAACCATGTTCTGAGAAAGTTCATAGGCGTTTTTGTTGTGGTATACTTTGATGATATCTTGATTTATAGCAAAAGCCTAAGTGAGCATGTAGAGCATTTGAAATCCGTTTTAGATGTTCTTAGGAAGGAAAATTTGTTTGCTAATCGGAAGAAGTATACCTTTTGCACAGATAATCTTGTGTTTCTAGGTTTTGTTGTGAGTGCACAGGGTATACAGATTGACAAAGAAAACGTCAAGACAATTCGTGAGTGGCCTAGTCCAAAGACTGTTAGAGAAGTGAGATATGGACTAGCAGGCTTCTACAGACGTTTTCTGAAGGACTTTAGCACCATTGACTGAAGTGATCAAGAAAGATGTTGGTTTCAAATGGGAAGAAGCACAGGAAGAGGCGTTCCAAACCATGAAGGGGAAACTTACTAACGCACCTCTTTTGTCTTTGCCAGATTTTCTTAAGACCTTTGAAATCGAATGTGATGCTTCTGGTGTGGGAATTGGGGCCGTGCTGATGCAAGAGAAGAAGCCCATTGCTTATTTCAGTGAGAAACTAGGAGGAGCCACCTTGAACTATCCAACATATGATAAGGAGCTCTATGCAAACATGGCAGCATTATCTTTGGCCAAAAGAGTTTGTGATTCACACTGATCATGAGTCTCTGAAACATCTGAAGGGCTAACAGAAGCTGAACAAATGCCATGCCAGATGGGTAGAATTCATTGAGACATTCCCTTATGTTATCAAGTACAAACAAGGTAAGGAAAATGTTGTTGCTGATGCTTTGTCGCGAAGGTACGTTCTCATCTCTACTCTTGATGCTAAGTTATTAGGATTTGAACAACTTAAGGAAATGTATGAAACTGATGCTGAGTTTATAGAAGTGTTTCACGCTTGTGAAAAGTTTGCTCATGGAAAATATTTTAGGCATGAAGGATTTCTATTCTATGAAAATCGTTTGTGTGTGCCTAACTGCTCTTTGAGAGATTTGCTTGTTAGAGAAGCTCATGGAGGAGGCTTAATGGGACATTTTGGAGTTGCCAAAACATTAAGTGTTATGCAGGATCATTTCTATTGGCCGCACATGAAGAGAGATGTGGAAAGGATTTGCAGTAAATGTGTCACTTGCAAGCAAGCTAAGTTTAAAGTGCAACCCCACGGTTTGAATACTCCTTTACCCATTCCTACTGAGCCTTGGACTGACATTTCTATAGATTTCGTGATTGGTTTGCCAATGACTAGAAAAGGAAGAGATTCTATCTTTGTTGTGGTAGATAGATTTTCTAAAATGGCGCACTTTATCCCATGTCATAAAACTGATGATGCATCTCTTGTTGCTGAGTTGTTCTTTAGAGAGGTTCGTTTGCATGGAATGCCTAGGACAATTGTTTCTGATAGGGATACTAAGTTCTTTAGCTACTTTTGGAAAACTTTGTGGTCTAAGTTAGGAACTAAGTTGTTGTTTTCAACTACTTGTCATCCGCAAACTGATGGTCAAACTGAAGTAGTGAATAGGACTTTGTCTACTCTCTTGCGTGCAATCATTAAAAACAACATCAAAACATGGGAAGATTGTTTGCCTCATGTTGAGTTTGCATATAATCATTCAGTGCATTCTGCTACCAAGTATTCGCCATTTCAGATTGTTTATGGTTTCAATCCGCTAACTCCTTTGGATCTAATTCCTTTACCTTTGAATGAAAGAGTTAGTATGGATAGGAAAAAGAAAGCTGATCTTGTTAAGCAGATTCATGAGAAAATAAGACTCAACATTGAAGCAAAGACGAAGCTGTACGAAAAGCAAGCAAACAAAGGAAGGAAAATGATGATCTTCGAAGTTGGAGATCTTGTTTGGGTACATTTGAGGAAGGAACGTTTTCCAGCTGAAAGAAAGTCTAAGATTATGCCAAGGATCGATGGTCCATTCAAAGTCTTGAAGAAAATCAGTGACAACGCTTACCATATTGATTTGCAAGGTAAGTACAACGTGAGTTCAAGCTTTAATGTTTCTGACTTAGCTCATTTTGTTGCAGATGAACCAGATTTGAGGACAAATCTTTTTCAAGAGGAGGGGCTTGATGTGATCATGGAAGGCAATCAGGAAGAACATGTGGAAGCTGAGCTTGAACCTACGGATGCAATGCTTGTACCAGCAGTTGGACCTTTGACTCGTGCTAAAGTTAAAAGATTTATGCAAGGAATTGGAGGTTTACTTAACCAAATGCTCACATCCAAAGAGAACTCGGATTGGAATGGAGAAGACTAAACTCAAGAAGTTCTAATGATGATCCAAGTCCAAGAAGAGCTCTAATGGGTTTGTGATCATTTGTACTTTTTTTCCTTATCCTTAGTTTTGTCCCATTGGGTTTTCCAGGAAAGGTTTTAATGAGGCAAATGGATCACAAAGTTACTAAGCCCATTCACTTAAAGGAGACCATTTCGTGCCTTGGAAGGAAGAGTTGAAGAGGCATCCACAAAATCACTTCAAGAGTCACTTTTGAAGCTCAAGAATCATTCAAACTTAGTTTTAATTCAGTCTTTCTTTAGTTAATGCTTTGACAACGAGTTTGCCTCTTGGTCTACTCATTTATATTTCTATATAACTCATGTAATCTCATTTGAGAACAACAACCCTTTT
This sequence comes from Thlaspi arvense, assembly GCA_911865555.2. NCBI lineage: Eukaryota > Viridiplantae > Streptophyta > Magnoliopsida > Brassicales > Brassicaceae > Thlaspi > Thlaspi arvense. The sequence continues at coordinate 29,980,433 of OU466857.2, forward strand.
CTTTATAAAACTTTTTGAGAGTGATTCTCTTTGTTCCTTGTGTACATTTCGATCTGTCTTGGTGTGTCATATTCAAGGGATCAACCTGGTTTATCAAGTGTTCTTCATCACACTTGTGTGGCCATTCTATCGACTGAAGTTAGTTGTTTGCGGTATAAGTTAGTATCAGGTGGTGAGTTTAATATACTCACTATTGGAGCTACATGCATCACCTTTCTAAGGTTCCACCGCCTTTTTCTTTGGAATTTCCGCTTCCATTGGATTAAAGGATTACCCTTACCAACTTTAGAGTGCCCGATCTTGGAGGATCGCATCAGGTACCCTATCCTAAGCATCCTAAGAAGTCTAAACAGAAGCTTGAAGATGCTAGATGCAAGGCTATCATGGATAAACTGGTCATTGAGATTTCCTTGATTGATGTTGTGAGGATTACTCCTGTTATAAGGAGATATGTGAAGATGATGGTGACCAACAACTTGAGCCTGGAGCAAGGAGCAATGATGATCAACGAGCAGGTCAGTGCAGTGATTCAGAACAGAGTACCAGAGAAGCTTTCAGACCTTGGAAGCTTTGTTTTGGATTACACCATATTTTCAGACAGGTTTGAGAGATCATTGTGTGATCTTTGTTACAGTGTGAACCTGATGCCTCATTCTGTTGCCAAGAGTTTAGGAATGACCGATTTTAAAGCTACCAAGATATCTCTTGTTCTAGCGGATAGATCAGCCAGAGTCCCTGAAGGTAGTATAGATGATGTTCCTATAAAAGTAGGAGATTGCATAATTCCTACTGATTTTGTGGTTCTGGAGTATGGAGAAGAACCCAAAGATCCTCTGATTCTTGGCAGACCTTTCCTGGCTACTGCATGAGCTATTATAGATGTCTGGACGGGTAGAATTGAGCTGAATGTGGTGACTTGGTGATGCAATTCGAAATGAAAAAGCTGATGAAGAGACCAACTATAGATGGACAGACATTCTATGTGGGTGTTCTTACCAACCTTGCTGAGCAGATCTTCCAAGAGATGAGTCTAAAAGAGCCACAAAAGAGGGCGTTAACCACTCCTACAGCAGAGGCTGAGCATTTAGATGCAGCTGCTACTGGTTATGCATAGATGATGGATGCTACTGCACATGTCATGCAACTGGTTACACAGGAAGAGCTAGTCAGCAATGTTCTGCGAAAGCTGCTGTAAGGGGCGACTGGAGTGCAACAAAAGCACCAAAAGTTGAGCTTAAACATCTCCCTGCAGGGCTAAGGTACACCTTCCTTGGAGAAAAATCCACTTATCATGTCATTGTGAATGCTTCATTGAACAATGCAGAGCTCACTCTTTTGCTAAGCAGGCTGCACAGATTTCGCAAAGCTCTTGGCTATTCTCTTGTTGATATTTCAGGTATTTCTCCAGACTTGTGCATGCATAGGATACATCTGGAGGATGAATCGAAATCTTCATTGGAGCATCAGAGGAGGCTGAATCCAAACCTGCAGGATGTTGTTAAGAAGGAGATCATGAAGTTGCTGCAAGCTGGGATCATCTATCCCATATCAGACAGCACCAGGGTCAGTCCGGTTCATGTTGTTCCTAAGAAAGGAGACGTCACAGTGGTGAAGAATGACACAGATGAGTTGATTCCTACCAGAACAGTGACTGGACACATGATGTGTATAGACTACGGGAAGCTGAATGCAGCCACAAGGAAAGATCACTTCCCTCTACCATTCGTCGATCACATGCTGGAGAGACTGGCAAATCACAAGTACTACTGCTTTCTAGATGGATATCCAGGCTTCTTCCAGATCCCCATCCATCCAGATGATCAGGAGAAAACCACTTTTACCTGTCCTTATGACACATTTACATATCACAAAATGCCTTTTAGACTGTATAATGCTCCTGCGATATTCTAGAGGTGTATGATGTCAATTTCCACAGACATGATTGAGAAGTTTATAGAGGTCTTTATGGATGACTTCTCAGTCTATGAGTCTTCCTTCAAAAGTTGTCTAGAAAACTTGTGTGCACTTCTGCAGAGATGTGAAGATAAGCATTTGGTTCTGAATTGGGAGAAGTGTCATTTTATGGTACAAGACGGCATTGTTCTTGGTCACATAGTCTCTGGAGATGGCATAGAAGTGGATAGGGCGAAAATTGAAGTGATGACAAGCTTACAGGCACCCGATTCTGTCAAAGCAGTAAGAAGTTTTTTGGGTCATGCTGGGTTCTACAGAAGATTCATCAAGGACTTCAGCAAGATTGCAAGACCTCTTACTGCTCTTCTCTGCAAGGATTTAAAGTTTGAATTCTCTGCAGAATGTCAATCAGCTTTTGAACTGATCAAACAAGCCTTGGTGACGGCTCCTATTGTGCAACCTCCAGACTGGGATTTGCCTTTTGAGGTGATGTGCAATGCTAGTGATTTTGCGGTTCGAGCAGTATTGGGACAGAGGAAAAACAAGAAGCTATACGCCATATACTATGCCATGAGAACATTGGATGAAGCTCTGAAGAACTATGCTACTACTGAGAAGGAACTGTTGCCAGTGGTCTTTGCCTTTGAAAAGTTTCGCCAGTACCTTGTTGGCTCCAAGGTCGTGGTCCATCAGACAATTCAGCACTGAAGTACTTGATGCAGAAGAAGGATGTAATGCCAAGATTCTTGAGATGGATTCTGCTTCTCCAAGAGTTTGACATTGAAGTTAAGGACAAAAAAGGATTTGAGAATAGAGTAGCTGATCATCTCTCCAGGATTAGGATTGAAGATGATGTCCCAATCAATGATTTCTTGCCTGAGGAGAACGTGTACTTGATAGAAACTCGGTTTCAGGAAGAAAGTATTGAAAACCTGCAACCTTCTCGCAACTACAGAGCAGTGACGAGCGACACCAGGAGGGTGACACTCGTCACCAACTCAGCAGACTCGTGATCAAGTCGTGATACGACCCGAGTGACGATCGCCACCCCTATCAGTGATGCTCGTCACCCGATACAGACGTTGGCGATGATTTGTGCCAGATTGGTAGCTGCTTTTGAAGAGCAAGTTTATGCCACTACTGATCCAAAGAGGTCCTGGTATGTTGATATTGCCAACTATCTCACTGCAGAGGATGAACCACATGATTTCAAGGGGTATGCTACGAAGAAGTTCTTGAGAGAACTTAGGAGATTCTATTGGGATGAGCCATATCTTTGCAAACATTATGCAAATGGGATTTACAGGATATGCATAGCAGAAACTGAAGTTCCAAACATCTTGTTTCATTTTCATGGCTCAGAGTATGCTGGACACTTCGCCACTTTCAAAACAGTCTCCAAAGTTCTTCAAGCAGTCTTCTGGTTGCCTACTATGTTTTAGGATGCACATGCATTCATTACACGCTGCGATACATGTTAGAGGAGAGGAAAGATTATCAGAAGACATGAGATGCCACATAACTTCATTCTTGAAGTTGATGTCTTTGACTATTGGTGCATTGACTTCATGGGTCCTTTTCCTTCATTCTATGGGAACATATACATTCTAGTTACTGTTGACTATGTATCCAAGTGGGTAGAGGCGTTGGCTACTCCTACCAATGATGCTGCAGTGGTTTTGAAGTTGTTTAAGACCATTATTTTCTCCAGATTTGCTGTCCCGCGAATGGTTATCAGTGATGGTGGTTTTCACTTTGTTAACAAGGTCTTTGACAAGCTGATGAAGAAGTATGATGTTCAGCATAGAGTGGCCACGCCTTATCATCCCCAAACCTGTGGACAAGTTGAAGTTTCTAACAGCCATATCAAGCAAATTCTAGAGAAGATTGTGGGGAAGACAAGGAAGGATTGGTCAGCAAAATTGGATGATGCGTTGTGGTCTTACAAGACTGCTTACAAAACGCCACTTGGGTCTACACCATTCCATCTGCTCTATGGCAAGGCGTGCCATCTTCCAGTGGAGTTGGAATACAAAGCAGAATGGACTATCAAGAAGCTGAACTTCGATTTGAAGCCTGCTGCAGAAAGGCGCTTGATTCAGCTCAGTGAACTGGATGAGATCAGATATCTGGCTTATGAAAACTCCAAGTTATATAAGGAGAGGACAAAGGCATATCATGATAAGAAGATCATCTCCAGACATTTCGAGCCCAATGACCAAGTACTTCTTTACAACTCTCGTTTACAGTTGTTTCCTAGTAAATTGCGATCTCGTTGGCCATGTCCCTTCACTGTCAAAGAGGCTAGACCACATGGTGCCATTGTCCTGATTAACTCCAGCGGAGAGGAGTTTACTGTTAATGGACAGAAGGTGCAACACTATTGGGCGCAAGCCGAGATTCCAGCAGGACACATTATGTCTCTGGCTGATGCACCTGCTGTCTGAGCAGCAATCAGACTCGAGCTAATGACTTTAAACAAGCGCTTAGTAGGAGGCAACTCACTAGTAACTTTTTTTTTTTCATATACTTAGCATTATGTAAAGTAAAATTTGAAAATTTCATAGAAATAACATCTAGGCTTTTTTTTTATCAACACAACACAAAAAAATTATCGTTTATTATTATCAGTATATCATTTTATTTTTAAATTTTTTGGGTATTTATCAAAAATTAATTTAAACTTTGTCAATGCATAAATTCAGGAGTTGATTGCGACTTTACAACTTACTAGGTTCTCGTGGGCCTTATTTTAGGCCCATCATTGGCCTGTTAGCTTCATAACTCTATTTCGATGTATCCAGCCCATAAAATATCCAAGGAAACACATCAATTGAATTTATTTTGCCTGAAAATTTTGGAAATTTCCTCGTTTTTATTTGTACGAGTTCAGCCAAAAAAGTCAAGTGCTGGGAGAAAAACCGTTAAATCGTAACCTTTGATTTAATAGCAATTGTCGGTTTAAAAGACTCAATCTGCATAGTCTATTCTTATTGGTCAATAATTTATTCAACAATGATATAGCATGGTTTTTTTGGATTTTTGACCACGATATAAGTTCTGTTTATAGAGTCTTTTTGGTACTTTTCGAGTCTTTTTGAGTCTTTACAGGTTTGGATATGTTTGGAGCTTATTTGGAGATATTAGAGCATTATGGAGCAAAACAGAAGATGTTGCTGAAGAAATCAAGTCGTGCAAAAATTGTACACTGTCAGGCAGAAATTATGCAGTGCCCGTACAAATCCCGTGTCGATCGACACTAGGGTATTGGTGTCGATCGACACCAAAAGTGCACAAATATTGCCCGGGTTTTTAAAGATTTCTGAAGACTTACAAGTTCGCCCATAAGTTTTATATATTTGCAGTTTCGCCCCAAATCATATTTTGGGTCTATAAAAAGATTTTTATGGTCATTGTTTAGACCTAAGCTTTATTTTGCAGAGAGATTTTGAGAGAGATTTTGAGAGAGTTTTTAGAGAGATAAATCATTCTCGTTTAGAGAAGATTTTGTACTACCTTATTTCTTCTATTGATTTCTCTTATGCTTTCTATTCAAATTATGATTTGTGTTTCATTGATCATGTCTGAATAGTTTTCTTGTTAGGTTTGGGGTTTTCAAAGGTGATGATTAATTGCTAGGTTGAATTGAATTGTTAGGGAAAAATCATTAGAGTTCTTCATCTGGATTTGTGTTTATTGCTTATTCTAGGTTCGCGACCTAGAATCTGATCTTAGGTTGATTATAGATGCGGAGGTATTGATAATCACCAGAACTAATCTTAGATGAGCGAAATTCCTATCTGCAAAGGAATTTGGTTTAGGATTTTGTGAACAATTGAACCTGATTTTAATGCTTGTTTGAATTGATAGGATTTGCAAAGGAATTTGGGATTCTAGGATTTAGACATAGATAATCTCTGCAGCGGAAGTTGATTGATTTTATATTAGTGTTTCAAGTTCAAGAACAGTTCTTAATAAACTCCTAACATTCTGTTTAGATTTGCAATTCGGATTCACCTGCAAATTTCCCAAGGCCTAGCGTTTCTCTCTTTGATTTAAAACCTCCTTATAATCGATTTGATGCTTTCTTTTTATTACTTGCATTACATCTATTTAGTTTTTCTTAGCTTGATTTGAACCTGATATTTATTGTACAACAATCTACGTCCTTGTGGATTCGATCCCTAAGTACTACAATGATCTCTTAATTTGAGAGAGTAGCTCTAAGGATTAATTTGAGCATATCAAATTTTGACGCCGTTGCCGGAGACTTAATTGTTGCCTATAGATTTTAGTTTTAGAATCTTATCTAAGTTTTTATTTTTGTTACTAATATTTTCTTGTCTGTTTCATGTGCATGCATTATCGCATTAATCGAAGCAACAAGGAAAAGAAGCTGATCAACTTGTACAACCATACACTAGCACGCTTAGAGCGAACAAACAGGAAAGCAAAAAAACCTGTTAAGATGGTTGCTCCATTGGTGGTTATTCAAGGTGAAGATGGTCTGCCGTATGATGCAGAGGGTAACATGCAAATGAAGAAGGACAGCAACTTGCTGATGCTGGGAGTGTGATAGTCGAGCAAGCAGAATCAGCAGTGTGCAGTCGCAGGGAATGGCGCAGGAAACGCTGTTGGGCGTTTTGTTCAGTGCACTCTGGGAGATTACAATAGACCAGACCAGTTTTATGCCAACAGAGCTGCAATCTGGCCTCCTGCATTCCAGAGAAATGATTTTGAGCTGAAGCCTGCCTACTACCAGCTTGTGGGTCAGTATCCTTTTCATGGCCTTCCACATGAGCATCCCAAGGACCACATAGAGAGGTTTGAGGATTTGGCAACCAGCATTAAAGCTAATGGAGTCAGTAATGATTTTCTGTTCTGCAAGTTGTTCCCTTACTCTCTTGGTGGAGATGCAGCTTACTGGCTGAAATAGTTGGAGTCTGGATCGCTGACTACTTTGAAGGACACCAAGAACACCTTCCTCAATAATTTCTTTGATGATGCAAGGTCTGAAGAGTTCAGAACAAAAATTGCCTCTTTCTCTCAAGGACCAGCTGAAGCTTTCAAGACTTCTTGTTTGAGATTCAGGTCATATCAGAGGAACTGTCCACATCATGGTTTCAATTAGGTGCAACTACTTGGCATTTTCTTGAGAGGTATTAACTGGAAGTATCATATGGCGTTAGATGCTGCTAGCAGTGGGAACTTCAACACCAGGATTCCAGCAGATGCAGTCACATTGATTGAGAACTTGGCATCTAGCAATAGTACTAAAAATGCAGACTTTAAGAGGCAGAAGAGAGCTGGAAACATGGATGACAATCAGATTGCTGAAGTGAAGGCTAAGTTGGACTCTGTTCATAGCCTTCTACTGAGTAAGAAATCAGTCTAAATTGCTGCTGAAGTGGAGCAATTCGAACCAGCTCACGAAAAAGCTGTTAACTTCATCAATGGAGCTGGTTTTCAGGGTCAAAGGTTTGGCAATTACCAGAAGCCTTTTAAGTGCAACAATTTCACTAGGAACTATGGTTCTTCTTCTTATCAATCACCACCTGCACCATCAGCTGCAAGTAAGATGGAAGCTATGCTTGAGCAGCTGCTAGAGGGTCAGCAGAAGATCACAATGGTCTTTAATGGGAAGATTGATGCCTTGTACACTGATTTGAATGGGAAGTTTGAGTCTTTGAACAGCCATGTCAGAAATTTGGATTCTCAAGTTGCACAAAATGCTGAGTCTGTTAGGAGACAAGAAGGATTCCTTCCTGGAAAGACTGTTACTAATCCAAAGCATTATGTCAATGCCATCACATTGAGAAGTGTAAAAGAGATGAACCTAGTGCTTCAGAGTTGTCTTACTGCAGAAACACCCGTGCAAAATTTGTTTGATTTTAGGTGTGCAGATCCCGTGTCGATCGATACTCAGGAGGGGTGTCGATCGACACCCGTGCAAATTTTGTGCACTTCGAATTCTGACGAAGAGTTATCGATCAGGGTCGACACGGATCGAGGCAGAAGGTCGACACAAGGTCCTGGTGTTGATCGACATCCTATTCGAAGCATGCAAAAACTGGGCAGTGACGTGCAAAAATTGGGCAATGTTCTGGAAACCAAAACTCAACCTGAATCTATCATAGAACGTGTCTACACTCCTAAGGTTCCATATCCCCTTCCACCAAAGCATCTAAGAAAGCATATTAGTGATGAAAAGCTAGCTGATTTTAACAAGAGGGTGAAAAAGATTTCCAACCACATCTCATTTGCAGAAGCTTGGGAAAGATATCCTTTGGGTAATTTCATTAAGTATTGCAGAGAAAGTCTTGAAGAGATTGAAGAAATCTTTAACAAAGCAAGGACTACACCACTCCCAATGAAGCAACTGCTTAAGGTTGAAGATCCTGGGATGTTTGTTGTTCCATGCTCCATTAGAGGAGTTGAGTTTGAACATTCTCTCTGTGATTCTAGTTCTAGTGTGAATCTCATGTCAAAGAATATTGCAGAGAAGTTAGGAATTGCTGATATGAATCCTTCTCAGATGACTCTTGCTTTTGCCAACTCTTCCGCCACAACTCCATATGGTACAATTCTAGACTTACTTATTGTCTAGTACTTACAGATTTTCAAGTTGTAGAGATGGACAAGGATTCTGATATGCCCTTGATTCTTGGAAGACCATTTATGGCTACAGTGGGTGCAGTTGTAGACTTGCCTAATAAGAGAATCTCTTTCTCTAACATTGCTAAAACAGTCTTCTGCAAGGTCATCCCTCCTAGTGGAACCACCAAACACGTTTCAATGTTATAAAAGTGAATCCGAGGAAATTATATCAGGAAATTACGAAAACAAGGAACCAGCTCTTTTGCAACAAGAAAATGATCATGTGGTACTTATGACTACAATTGACGATATCGAAGTCGATAATCTGATACACGGAGGAAATCCAATAGATCTCAAAACGTCAGAGATGCAGAAGCTGAAGATGAATTTCAATGTAATACATCATCGTCTGATGATGATGATGATGATAGTGAATTTAACTAGGTTTGATTAATTAATATTTTGTGTAATAAAATTTGAATTTAAATAACTTAATATTTCTTAACTAAATTTTAAATTCTACTAATTATTTTAAATCATAATCAATTTTAAAATTAAATCAAATCAAAAACTAAAATCTAAACTTTACGAAAACTAAAACCAAAATACAATTAAAATTATTGAAAACCAAAGATAAATCAAATTTATTTAAAATCAATTCCTAAACCAACCCCTAAACCAACCGCGAAAATTTCAACTTCCTAATCCCAAATTTTCATTTTCATTTTCCGCGTCTGAGTTTCCTCTCCTCTTCTCTCCTTCAAGAACCCTAGTCCCCAATTATCTGTCACAAATTCCTCTCCTTTTTGATTCTGATTCACTCCTTCTCCTTCATTCAGTCTTCGATTCACCAACCCTAATCCTCAATCTCTCCAATTTTACTCGGATTCACTTGGTGTCCTTCACTCCGTCTTCGGTTCACCGAACCCTGATCTTCGATGCCGAACCAAGGACAAGGTAATCTACGTCGCGGCGGAGGACAAAGGCGAGGCGGAGGACAAAGATGAGCCACTCCGAACATTTCTCAGAGACATGGATGCTCGAGTGCGGCGAGAACTCACAACCCTCTTCCTGGTCAATATGACTTCACGCCGTCGATTTCACCTCCGACAAATCGATTGCCCCAACATCAGGTCCCTAGCACCTCAAGTCAACCACATGTCTGAGACTTTCCACCGCCGGCACAGCTTTTCCAGAACTCCCCACCTGCACCGCTTGAAGTGGGGAACACCACATCGTTTCAGAACCGCCATCCTCCTTCACCTATGGTTGAGAGTTCTCCAATGTCACCACTGCAAGACTCTCAAGCATCTCCACTATAAAACTCTCAACCTCAAGAGTATTCCGTCTTCTGAAGCTAACAACTTCAATGGCGAAGACGAAGATGAAGACGAAGGCGAAGACAAAGGCGAAGACGATGGAATCTCTCCAGTTGAGCCGGTTCTCCAGGAGGACCTCCTCCATGTTCTGAATGCTCTCCTTCTGGTGCCAGGCCGTGAAAACTTCACCACAGTTCTATCCCCCACACTGAAGCCAAATACAACATGGTAAGAGTCTTTAAACTCTTTAACTTTTAATCCCTGAATATGGTTAATTTGTAATGTCTTGCTTTATTCATTGACAATGCATTCTTAACACAAGTATATATATACATTTTGATACCATGAAATAATTTGTAACGTCTTGCTTCTTAAAATGATACCATTGTCAATATATTTACACTCTTTATTTGTTTCACGTGTCTTATTTTGAATTCACTATTGCTATAACTCTGTTTTAAAAAGTCTTTTGTTCTGGCATTCTCTTGTTTCACATCGACACTCATATGATTGTAATTTGCTTCTTAAAATGATTCTTTGTTCACTCAGTTATTAATTTGTTTCTCATTTTATTTGTTTGCTTTTAAGTCTCGGGTTTCTTTCTGTGTTTGCCTCTGTTGACAAATTGATTCTTTTTCTGTAGGTTTGGTCGGGGCAAGGGAGCACTTGACCGAAAGATTACAAAAGTCTTCACTAACAAATTCGATGGTCTCTACTTGCCTAGATAATTCATTGAGTTTACGTTTAATAATTCTCTCCTTTTATCTTATAGTATATATAATTGCTTGTATTGTTTTCACTAACCTCTAACCTTACTAACATCAATCTCATGTCTTTGATAAGTAGAAAACACACACTTGGGATCCTTTATGGCCAGGGACAGTTCAAGAGCAGTTCGAGATGGTATGTCAACTGCGAATGAAAGATATGGTTAGCACTGTCCGCACTTCTCATATATGACCTAGATGGATAAAGCCGACACTATGGTCTCAGATGACGACCTTCTGGGACACAGAAGAAGCAACGGATAAGAGCAGTACAACTTCTACAACTCGCAACTCTGATCATAATGGTCTTGGCCCTCAAACACACTTATCACGCCAGAAGTCCTATGTACAAATCCAACAAGAAATGGTGAGACAAAGTTACATATTTTCCATTATTTACAAATAATCAAACCGCTGCAACTTTTATACTTTGTTCGTTATTTAATATTTCAGGAAGAGGAGTTCGGAAGATCGGTGAGTATTGGTGAGGTCTTTATTAAGACTCATACAAAACCAGATGGACGCTCGTTGATGTAAAGGCCAAGAACATCGCTGAAGCTTATACATTGAAGTTGTCTGACCTCAAGGCACATAATTCAGAAGTCTTGGACGGAGATGCAACACCTCCGGAGCTCTCCATAGATGCTCTTAATGAGCTATTTCTTCAGGTGATGACACTTTCTTCACTAAGTGGTTTTATTTTTCAAACTCGGTCTTATTTTGCAATTGATGAATTATTTTTCTATGTGATGCGAGTTATGGTTTTATGTGTACAATTGGCTTTAATGATTTGTTTGTGGCAGTGCACATTAAGAGATGACAGAGGACGCCCTTTTGGACTAGGAAGTCTCCAGAATACTCTTGCCAATGGCAAGCGTAAGTACCCAGGGAGCTGTTATTGTTGCACTGAAACAATAATTAGAAGTAGCTCAACGTCAAATAGTGGAACAGGCTGCTTATAATGCACACCGTGATGCAGAGATTGCTGCACGTGAGGCTGAGAATTCCAGACAGGTGGATGCACAACAAAACAAGCTTGATCACTTGTCATTGGTGGAGAAATTCCTGCCCGCAATTGATCCAGCGTTTGTAAACTTCATCAACTCTCAAATGGCTCCAACAAATCCACTTCCAACAGCGTAATAACTCCCTCTCAACTCTCTCTTTGCTTAACTCTAAGACTTAATTTACAAGACTTAATGATGGTATTTTTGTTTTGTGAACTCCATTGTTGGAGTTTTAGTTTTTAGCCTGAAAATAACAAGTTTTTGGATTTGGATGTTTATTATGTATTTTGCTTTTGTATATAAAGTTTTCTGTATTTTGCCTTTGTATATAAGATATAAGGTTTTCTGTACGTTGATTACAACTTTAATATTAAAAGGATATTGAGTCGTAGTTTAGTCGCACATTAGTCGCAAAGTAGTCGTTGTTCAGAAGAGCACCTTCACAGGAAACCAGAATCTTTCTGGTTACATGCCAAAGCTTCAGTTTAAGAAGACTGAGTTTCAAAAACCTTACCAGAACAACATCAACTTCAACAAGAATTATGGTTCTTCTAAATACCAAGCTGCACCCCCACAAGACAACAAGATGGAAGCTATGCTAGAGAAGATCCTAGAAGGGCAACAGAAAATGACAATGGACTTCAATGGCAAGATAGATTCGCTGTATCAGTATCTGAATGGAAAAAATGAGAGTCTGAACTCACACATGAAGAATTTTGATGTTCAGGTTGCTCAAACTGTAGGAGCTTTTCAGAGGCAAGAAGTATTCTTTCCTGGAAGGACTGATGCTAATCCAAAGCACCATGTGAATGCAATCACATTAAAGAGTGGAAGGAACCTGCAACCTGTGTTGCAGAAAGGTTTTAGTTCAGAAGAATTCGTTGGACTTGAAGGGTTTGAAGATGATAAGATTCCTGCTGAAAAAGAACGAGTGATGATCGTCACCCTTGAGGAGTGTCACTCGTCACCTGCTTTGGAAAGGCCCGACATGACTTCGTCCCCTACGAGTGACGATCGCCACCAGGAGGGAGGGTGACCCTCGTCACCGACCACGAATCACAGCTGCAGCGCCTGAGACTTCAAACAATGCTAAGGAAACGGTGTATAAGCCTAAGGTACCCTATCCTAAGCATCCTAAGAAGTCTAAACAGGAGCTTGAAGATGCTAGATGCAAGGCTATCATGGATAAACTGGTCATTGAGATTTCCTTGATTGATGCTGTGAGGATTACTCTTGCTATAAAGAGATATGTGAAGATGATTGTGACCAACAACTTGAGCCTGGAGCAAGGAGCAATGATGATCAACGAGCAGGTCAATGCAGTGATTCAAAACAGAGTACCAGAGAAGCTTTCAGACCTTCAAAGCTTTGTTTTGAATTACACCATATTTTCAGACAGGTTTGAGAGATCATTGTGTGATCTTTGTTATAGTGTGAACCTGATGCCTTATTCTGTTGCCAAGAGTTTAGGAATGACCGATTTAAAGCTACCACGATATCTCTTGTCCTAGCTGATAGATCAGTCAGAGTCCATGAAGGTGTTATAGAGGATGTTCCTATCAATGTAGGAGATTGCATGATTCCTACTGATTTTTTGGTTATTGAGTATGGAGAAGAACCCAAAGATCCTCTGATTCTTGGCAGACCTTTCCTGGCTACTGCAAGAGCTATTATAGATGTCTGGAAGGGTAGAATTGAGCTGAATGTTGGTGACTTGGTGATGCAATTCGAAATGAACAAGTTTATGAAGAGGCCAACCATAGATGGACAGACATTCTATGTGGATGTTCTTACCAACCTTGTTGAGCAGATCTTCCAAGAAATGAGTCCAGAAGATCCACAAAAGAGGGCGTTGACCACTCCTACAGCAGAGTCTGAGCATCTAGATGCAGCTGCTACTGGTTATGCAAAGATGATGGATGCTACTGGACATGTCATGCAACTGGTTACACAAGAAGAGCTAGTCAGCAATGTTCTGCGAAAGCTGCTGCAATGGGCGATTGGAGTGCAGCAAAAACACCAAAAGTTGAGTTTAAACATCTCCCTGCAGGGCTAAAGTACGCTTTCCTTGGAGAAAACTCCACTTATCCTGTCATTGTGAATGCTTCATTGAACAATGCAGAGCTCACTCTTTTCCTAAGCAGGCTGCTGAGATTTCGCAAATCTCTTGGCTATTCTCTTGTTGATATTTCAGGTATTTCTCTAGACTTATACATGCATAGGATACATCTGGAGGATGAATCGAAATCTTCTTTGGAGCATTAGAGGAGGCTGAATCCGAACCTGCAGAATGTTGTTAAGAAAGAGAACATGAAGTTGCTGCAAGCTGGAATCATCTATCCCATATAAAACAGCGCCAACGTCAGTCCAGTTCATGTGGTTCCTAAGAAAGGAGGCGTCACAGTGGTGAAGAATGACAAGGATGAGTTGATTCCTACCAGAACAGTGACTGGACACATGATGTGTATAGACTACGGGAAGCTGAATGCAGCCACAAGAAAAGATCACTTCCCTCTACCATTCATCGATCACATGCTGGAGAGGCTGGCAAATCACAGGTACTACTGTTTTCTAGATGGATATTCAGGTTTTTTCCAGATCCCCATCCATCCAGATGATCAGGAGAAGACCACTTTTACCTGTCCTTATGGCACATTTGCATATCACATAATGCCTTTTGGACTGTATAATGCTCCTGCGATATTCCAGAGGTGTATGATGTCAATTTTTACAGACATGATTGAGAAGTTTATGGAGGTCTTTATGGATGACTTCTCAGTCTATGGGTCTTCCTTCAAAAGTTTCCTTGAAAACTTGTGTGCACTTCTGCAGAGATGTGAAGAGAAGCATTTGGTTCTTAATTGGGAGAAGTGTCATTTTATGGTACAAGACGGCATTGTTCTTGGTCACAGAGTCTCTAGAGATGGCATAGAAGTGGATATGGCGAAAATTAAAGTGATGACAAGCTTGCAGACGCCCGATTCTGTCAAAGCAGTAAGAAGTTTTCTGGGTCATGCTGGGTTCTAAAGAAGATTCATCAAGGACTTCAGCAAGATTGCAAGACCTCTTACTACTCTTCTCTGCAAGGATTTGAAGTTTGAATTCTCTGCATAATGTCAATCAGCTTTTGAACAGTTCAAACAGGCTTTGGTGACAGCTCCTATTATGCAACCTCAAGACTGGGATTTGCCTTTTGAGGTGATGTGCGATGCTAGTGATTTCGCGGTTGGAGCAGTACTGGGACGGAGGAAAGACAAGAAGATATACGCAATCTACTATGCCATGAGAACATTGGATGAAGCTCTGAAGAACTATGCTACTACTGAGAAGGAACTGTTGCCAGTGGTCTTTGCCTTTGAGAAGTTTTGCCAGTACCTTCTTGGCTCCAAGGTCGTGGTCCAGATAGACCATTCAGCACTGAAGTACTTGATGCAGAAGAAGGCTGTAATGCCAAGATTATTGAGATGGATTATGCTTCTCCAAGAGTTTGACATTGAAGTTAAGGACAAAAAAGGTGTTGAGAATGGAGTAGCTGATCATCTCTCTAGGATTAGGATTGAAGATGATATCCCAATCAATGATTTCTTGCCTGAGGAGAATGTGTACTTGATAGAAACTCGGTTTCAGGAAGAAAGTATTGAAAACCTGAAACCTTCTCGCAACTACAGAGCAGTGACGAGCGACACCAGGAGGGTGACGCTCGTCACCAACTCAGCAGACTCGCGATCAAGTCGTGATACGACCCGAGTGACGATCGGCACCCCTATCAGTGATGCTCGTCAGCCAATACATACGTTGGCGATGATTTGTGCCAGATTGGTAGCTGCTTTTGAAAAGCAAGTTTATGCCACTACTGATCCAAAGAGGCCCTGGTATGCTGATATTACCAACTATCTCACTGCAGAGGTTGAACCACATGATTTCAAGGGGTATGCTACGAAGAAGTTCTTGAGAAACCTTAGGAGATTCTATTGGGATGAGCCATATCTTTACAAATATTATGCAGATGGGATTTACAGGATATGCATAGCAGAAACTGAAGTTCCAAACATCTTGTTTCATTGTCATGGCTCAGAGTATGCTGGACACTTCGCTACTTTCAAAGTAGTCTCCAAAGTTCTTCAGGCAGTCTTCTGGTGGCCTACTATGTTTCAGGATGCACATGCATTTATTACATGCTGCGATACATGTCAGAGGAGAGGAAAGATTATCAGAAGACATGAGATGCCACATAACTTCATTCTTGAGGTTGAAGTCTTTGACTATTGGGGCATTGACTTCATGGGTCCTTGTCCTTCATTCTATTGGAACATATACATTCTAGTTGCTGTTGACTATGTATCCAAGTGGGTAGAGGCGTTGGCTACTCCTACCAATGATGCTGCAGTGGTTTGAAGTTGTTTAAGACCATTATTTTCTCCAGATTTGGTGTCCCGTAAATTGTTATCAGTGATGGTGGTTCTCACTTTGTTAACATGGTCATTGACATGCTACTGAAGAAGTATGATGTTCAGCATAGAGTGGCCATGCCTTATCATCCCCAAACCAGTTGACAAATTGAAGTTTCTAACAGCCATATCAAGCAGATTCTGGAGAAGACTGTGGGGAAGACAAGGAAGGATTGGTCAGCGAAATTGGATGATGTGTTGTGGGCTTACATGACTGTTTACAAAACGCCACTTGGGACTACACCATTCCATCTGTCCTATGGCAAGGTGTGCCATCTTCTAGTGGAGTTGGAATACAAAGCAGAATGGACTATCAAGAAGCTGAACTTCGATTTGAAGCCTGCTGCAGAAAGGCGCTTGATTCAGCTCAATGAACGGGATGAGATCAGATATCTGGCCTATGAAAACTCCAAGTTATACAAGGTGAGGACAAAGCCATATCATGATAAGAAGATCATCTCTTGACATTTTGAGCCCAAGGACCAGGTACTTCTTTACAACTCTCGTTTACAGTTGTTTCCTGGTAAATTGCGTTCTCGTTGGTCAGATCCCTTCACTGTCAAAGAGGCTAGACCACATGGAGCCATTTTCCTGATAAACTCCAAAGGAAAGGAGTTTACTGTCAATGGACAGAGGGTGAAACACTATTGGGCGCAAGTCGAGATTCAAGCAGGACACATAATGTCTCTCGCTGATGCACCTGCTGTCCGAACAGCAATCAAAGTCGAGCTAATGACTTTAAACAAGCGCTTAATAGGAGGCAATCCACTAATAATTTTTTTTTTTTCATATACTTACCATTATGTACAGTAAAATTTGAAAATTTCATAGAAATAACATCTAGGCTATTTTTTAATCAACACAACACATAAAATTATCGTTTATTATTATCGGTAAATCATTTTATTTTTAAGTTTTTTGGGTATTTATCAAACATTAATTTAATCTTTTTCAATGCATAAGTTCAGGAGTTGATTGCGACTTTACAACTTATTAAGTTCTCGTGGGCCTTATTTTAGGCCCATCATTGGCCCGTTAGCTTTATAACTCTATTTCGATATATCCAGCCCATAAAATATCCAAGAAAATACATCAATTGAATTTATTTTCCCTGAAAATTTTGGAAATTCCTTTGTTTTTATTCGTACGAGTTCAGCCAAAAAAATCAAGCGGTGGGAGAAACACCTTTAAATCGTAACCTTTGATTGGGTAGCAATCGTCGGTTTAAAAGACTATAATTTAGTGGTCAATAATTTATTCAACAACATATATAAAACTCACGAGGTTCGTTTATCTCTCCCAATCCTTGTTACTTCGTCAAGAGAATTTTCAGTTTTTCTCCTTCCCTTTTTCTCCCAGAAATTTTCGCTAGAAAAGCGCTGTGGTTGTTGAAAATGGCAGGTCGCGGAAAAACTCATGGATCCGATGCAGCAAAGAAAGCCAAATCTCGAACCAGCAAGGCTGGGCTTTAATTTCCGGTGGGTCGTATCACTCGATTCCTAAAAGCCGGAAAAATACGCCAAACGTGTCAGAGCTGGTGCTCTGGTTTATCTTACCGCTGACCTCGAGTATCAGTTAAAAAACAAATGGAAAAATTAGTGACGATTGTTATAACTGATAAACACGAACACGAACACGAACACATATATCACCAAATTGATAACTTCTGATTTTGTTAAACAAATTGAGTGATTCAAAAGTCTAATCCGTGCGGATTTTAGTGTTCTTTCACAATCTCTCATTAGTTTTCAAGATCTGCAAGGTATGTGTTCAGAATTCCCAATTTTCAGTACGCCATAAGTTTGGTTAAATTTGATTTTCGACTTGTTAAGCTTGATTTATCTGTTAAATCATGGTTATTTAGGTTGTATTAGATGAATGTTACCATCCTTATGTGATTTATTGGTTGATTTGCAAGTTTATGAAATTTTCGAGTTCATGATAAAATTTGCAAAAATCTGGAAATTTTGGGTGATTTGGGTTGAAGTTCTGATTGAATTTGGTAGTGCTGTAGATGAACGCCAATAGCTGTTTCACATTGATTCGTTGATTTTTGAAGTTTTTGAAATTTGGCTAATTTTGGTGAATTTTTGGTTGTTCTTGATTTGAATTTTCAAATGCCTCCACGTGAGAAGAGACAGCGACCAACATCTTTTTTAAGTGATGCATCCGGTTCTGCACAATCAACGAGCACAAGACCAGTGTGCAGACCTCCATGGCCTAAGAGAGAGGACAGGAAAATCGCTTCTGGAATCGTTTGGGCAGGAACGCCGAAACAGGAGATAGCGAAAGATACATGTGTGTTCTGCGACTTACAGGAAGACTGGGAAGAGTATGACATGCTGTTCTAAAATGCGTGGCAGGACGTAAAGGTCATTCCCACCAGATTTCCAGATAGCAAGGTGCTGCACCAGATGGGCATCAAGGATGAAGTTCTGCAGGTTCTCGAGAGGATTAGGATGGGCACCATGGCGACACAGCAGTACAATCTGTACCCCGATCTGGTTCGCCAATTCCTCGCCACTATTCGCGTGTACTACGAGAACGAGCTGGTCAAGACCGCGCAGCAGGGCATGCTCACCTTCCTGATCAGAGGCATTCACTACATGCTCAGTCTCTTTGACCTTTGCAGGATCTATGGTTTCGAGGACCATCTTTCAGGAGTGCTCACACCTTTGCTGTGGACCCATATGCAGACTTTCTGGTCTAAGTTCGGGAATGGCATATACGAGAGCTAGATGAGAACACTGACTGATGTTTGACATCCCATGAGGAGGTACATTTTGCGCCCTCTAGGCAACACTATTCTCTGCAAGTCTGCGTCGAGCAAGATGTGTGTCAGCGAGCTCGTTATGCTCTATTACGGCTTCGCTAGTATGCTGGATGATGAGATCCCCATGGAGAGCATGGTCCGCGCTAATTTGGGCGCCATTTTTGTTGAGCACCTGGTCTCTCTGAAGACCAATCCATTCACGAGCTCCGGGGACAAGACCGAGAGCGTTGGCAGCCTTCTAACGCCTATCTTCCAGCACTTTCAGATCGACACAGAGCCATGCAGCATTATTACTGATCTTGATTCTCTCTTTCAACACTGACAAGAATGTTTACATACAGTCTCTCTTTGATCTTCCCTGATGATACACTCAGGTTTTACCCAAATAAAAGACTGCAAGTGCACAGACAATTGCAGTAATATAGATGGGATCAAATCCACAGAGACCAAGGTTACACTATGATTCTTAATGAATGAAGTGAAGCTAATACAAGAATATGGGTAGCTGGATGGTTGTAAAACGAAAATAGCTAATAAACTTGGTAAAAGATCAATTAAAACAAGCGTCAGGTCAAGGGCAATTCGCAGGAATCAGAGATCATGAACCAGACAATTATTCAGGGAACAAATAGGCACAGTCTTGAGCTCAAACATGAATGTATAACTAATCCACTGTCGTGGTATCAGAGACTTTATCTAGCAACCTAAGATTCTAAATTGTCGTTTGAACTTAGAATTGTAAACAAGCATTAATGGTCAGGTTCGATTTGTTCACAGATTGCCTTAACATCAGCTTTCGTTGGCTAAGGACAATCTGCTCATCTATGTTCTATCAAGCAATCTAAAACACTTTCATGGATAGATTAAACCCTAGATCAGAGACTAAGTGATCAATTCAGCCTAAGCAGTGGGCGCAACAAAAGATGAAGACAATAAATGAATAAATCGCTATCTATGTCCAGTTCAATGATTCATAATTCTTTTGAAACCCTTAACCTAACTAGGGAACTACTCAGACATGGAAGAAGAATAACATCAAAAAGATGAAAAGAAATTCATAATAATAAATAAAATATAAATCAGTTGGGGTTCAGAAATCTTCTCAGAGACGCAGAGTAGAAAGATCTTCTCCCCAAAACTCACATATTGCAAAAGCTCAAAGTCTGAATAGAAAATTAGAGGTGGTTGCAACAATGGCCAAAAATAAGTATATATAGGTCCTAGGTCATTTTAGGTCGAATCCCTTCCAAAACCGAGTCAAAATAGGAAAACTCGGGATTTCTTTTTTCTGCATTAATGAACCGGTCGGTTTGGACAGTTTTCACGAAAACTAGCACAACTTTAGATCGAACCGTTGGATCGCCTTCAAACCGCTTCCAAATGAATGATAACTCAAATATATAGCTTCTGTCCAAAAACAAGCACGATCCATCAGTGGAAAGTGCCTCAAAGATTTGCAAACGTCAGGCGTCTCTGCATAGTTTTGCATCTCCATATGCGTGTTTGCACCCAAAATGATTCCTTTTCTCCCAAAGCAACCTAAATCCTTAAAATACTCGATAAAAAGACTAAAAGACTCTAAAAACACACTTTCACTTGAAAAACCATTGAAAACCTTGGGTTAAAATGCCTTAAAAACACATTATATCAACTCTCGCAGACTTAGCATTTTGCTTGTCCTCAAGCAAATACTAAGAACGGAGCCGAGGTTTGAAAACACAGGGACTTATGAACTCTATGGAACGCCACATTAATCAACACTCTTGAACCCACATACCACAAAATCAACATTAGATAATATGTCAGTATACTTACCACAAGCTTAGCAATCGTCCCAGATACGGTTCAATATCCCTTAGAGAAATCTGAATTCTCCATTGTTGACCCCTTTATTTCATTTAGGCGTGCATTCTCATCAAGGGATAATCGATTAAAGAACTTATAGATTATTTCCCTTGCAAGCTCCTGAATATAGACAATCTCGGTAGAACCCTCTTATCTTCTTCTCCCTTAGTCGATTTATCCCTACTTTTCTAGGGTGCCATCTCTATATTTTTATCGAATTTCTTTTCTTTTATAGCCTAAAAGTGGTACTACTTTTTATTTGTGTTCCTTGTGAGGAGACAGGTTCAAGAGTGCTCACTACTTGTGTTCCTTGTGAGGAGACGGGTTCGTGAGTGTACCATTCTTAGACTTAGATATTTTTTTTTTTAATAAGGGAAGATCAAAGAGAGATTTCACCTAAACTTATCTTGACAGTGCTTGAAGAGGAATCAGGTTCAATGTATACCAAGCCCCAAGATGAGAAAATAAAAGTTTATTTGGGCGAAGTCAACTTTGGATCCTTCAGACAATCCAGAAACATGAACTTTCTCTGTTAGATTGATCCGCTCACAGCTTTCTACCTAGTAAAATCTGCAATCAACTGCTGTAGTAATGGTTCTTCAAGCATCAATGCAATGTGGTTAGTTCCAAGAAAAGCTCACAGTTCCCAATAAGGTTTTGACTCAATAAAACAACTTGGACTAACTCAAAGAAAACAAAACATAGGAAAATGGTGTTAGTTAGGGATGAACATCCTCCCCCAAAATTAAATCACACTGTCCCCAGTGTAAAGAAACCGAGAAGAGGATGGTAAGAATTAAGAAACAGATAAAGGATGAGTAAACTTACATGTTCATGGCTGGAAGGGAGGTGAAGGTGGTTCTGGTCGTTTTTTTTTTCGTTTTTTTTTTTTTTTTTACACTTAGAACTAAAACTAAAAGTTAGAAAATAAAGAGAGAACGAAATATATATACTTACCAGTGGGTTGCCTCCCACCAAGCACTTGTTTTAAGTCCTAAGCTTGACTTTGGTTGCCTTTTAGGTTGGAAATGCATCACTTAGAGGAATGATTTCCCCTTTAGTGATTTCGATATCAGCAAGATATGGCTTGAGTCGCTGACCATTGACCACAAACACCTTTCCCTGTGGATCCAAAAGCACAATGGCTCCATAAGGGCGCACTTCCTTAATTGCGATAGGGCCTGACCATCTTGATCTCAATTTCCCAGGAAACAGCTTCAGGCGAGAGTTGAACAGTAAAACTTGGTCATTTTCAGCAAAGCTCCTTGGAATTATCTTCTTGTCATAGTAGGCCTTAGTTCTCTCTTTGTAGATCCTAGAGTTCTCATAAGCCATGTGTCTGATCTCATCCAGTTCATTCAGTTGTATCAGCCTTCTTGCAGAAGCAGGTTTGATGTCAAAGTTCAACAGCTTCACAGCCCATGCTGCTTTGTACTCTAACTCCACTGGAAGATGACATGATTTCCCATAGATGAGATGGAATGGGGTCGTGCCTAAAGGTGTCTTATAAGCAGTCATATATGCCCAAAGAGCATCATCCAACTTGACAGACCAATCCTTCCTAGTTGTGTTCACAGTCTTCTGCAGAATGCGTTTGATCTCCCTGTTAGAAATTTCGACCTTGCCACTTGTTTGGGGATGGTATGGCGTGGCCACCTTGTGCCTGACTCCATGTTTCTTCAGCAAACTCTCAAAGACTTTGTTGATGAAATGAGAACTACCATCACTGATCACAACTCTAGGAATTCCAAACCTTGGAAAAATCACTGATTTGAACATCTTCAAGACCACCTTTGCATCATTAGTTGGACTGGCCATTTCTTCAACCCATTTAGACACATAGTCTACTGCAACCAAAATGAACTTATTCCCATAAGAGGATGGAAATGGTCCCATGAAATCATTGCCCCACACATCAAACACTTCCACTTCCAAGATGAAGTTATGAGGCATCTCATTCCTTTTGCTGATGTTGCCTTGTCTTTGGCATGAATCACATTTAGAAACAAAAGCATGTGCATCTTTGAACATTTTTGGCCACCAGAAACCAGCTTGCAAAGCTTTGGAGACAGTCTTGAAGGTAACAAAGTGTCCTGCATAACTGGAACCATGCCAATGAAACATAATGCCTGGAACCTCTTCTTCTGGTATGCATCTCCTAAAAACGCCATCAGCACATTGTTTGTATAAGAAAGGCTCATCCCAAAAGTAGTGTATGATGTCTCTTAAGAACTTCTTCTTCTTGTACCCAACAAAACCAGCGGGTTCCTTCTCTGCAGCCTGGTAGTTTGCAATGTCCCCAAACCAAGGCATTGTGGAGTGTGTTGTGGTGCAAGGTGGTGTATGAACAGCAGCCACGTCCCCAAGGCTGATGGCATACACGTGCTCTTGAGGAAGGTCATCATCCAGAGGAACTGATTCCTCTACATGCATCCTAGAAAGATGATCTGCAACCCCATTTTCAACTCCTTTCTTGTCTCTGATCTCAAGATCAAATTCTTGCAGCAATAGTATCCATATAAGTAGCCTAGGCTTGGCATCCTTCTTTGTCAGCAAGTATCTCAAGGCAGCATGATCAGTATGCACAATCACCTTAGACCCCACAAAATATTTTCTGAACTTGTCAAAAGCAAACACTGTGGCATACTTGGATTTAGCATCATCTAGGGTTCTGCTAGCATAGTAAATGACATGAAGCTTTTTGTATTTCCTATGTCTTCAGACAGCTCCTACTGCATAGTCACTGGCATCTGTCATTACTTCAAAGGGTAATTCCCAGTCTGGAGGCTGAACAATTGGTGCGCTCACAAGTGCTCCTTTGATTGTGTGGAAGGCTTGAAGTCAGTCATTGTCAAAGTGGAACTTTACATCCTTGCATAACAGTTGAGTTAGAGGGCGAGCTATCTTGGAAAAATCTTTGATGAACCTTCTATAGAACCCAGCATGCCCAAGAAAGCTTCTGATCCCTTTGACAGAAGATGGTGGTTGCAGGCTCATCATTACTTCAACTTTCGCCTTGTCTACCTCAATGCCTTGCTCTGAAATCTTGTGTCCCAAAACAATCCCATCTCTCACCATGAAGTGACACTTCTCCCAGTTCAGCGCAAGATGTTTTTCCTCACAGCGCTGAAGCACCCTGCACAGATTAGAAAGATAAACAGAGAAGGAGGATCCATAGACTGAAAAGTCATCCATGAAAACCTCCATTATGTCTTCAATATAGTCAGTGAAAATTGATATCATACAGCGCTGGAAGGTTGCTGGGGCATTGCACAAGCCAAATGGCATTCTGCGATAAGCAAAAGTGCCATAAGGACAAGTGAATGTGGTTTTCTCCTGATCATCTGGGTGTATGGGAATCTGAAAGAAACCAGAATAACCATCTAGAAAACAGTAGTAAGGATGGTTAGCCAATCTTTCAAACATCTGATCAATGAAAGGCAAAGGGAAATGATCTTTACGAGTTGCAGCATTCAACTTTCGATAATCTATGCACATCCAATGCCCTGTAACAGTTCTAGTTGGAATCAACTCATTTTTATCATTCTTAACAACTGTCACACCACCTTTCTTTGGCACTACATGGACAGGACTAACCCAACTACTGTCAGAAATAGCATAGATCACTCCTGCTTCTAGAAGTTTCATTATCTCCTTCTTAACAACATCTTTTAGATTTGGGTTTAACCTCCTCTGATGTTCTATAGAAGTCATTGATTCATCTTCTAGATGTATCCTATGCATGCAAAGATCAGGTGAAATTCCTGTGATATCATTTAACTAATAACTTATGGCTCTGCGATACTTTCTAAGTTCACACAAAAGCAAAGCAGTTTCAGCATTCTTCAGTTTAGCATTGATGATGACAGGATAAGTAGAGTTAGGACAAAGAAAAGCGTACCTTAGTCCCTCAGGAAGTGTTTTGAGCTCAACTTTTGGAGCTTTCAGCTCACTCCACGTGGATGCTTGTGGTTCTGGTTGGATCTTTGCTGGATGCGCACATTCAGCTCCATCTAGACTGAGGTGGGTGACCATTTTCTCTATGGTTTTGCTGGAGTCCATCATCCTTGCATATTCAGCGGCCTCTTGGTTCAAAAATCCATGTTCACTTGCAACTTGTGTCAAGGCAATCTCCAATGGGTCTTTTACCATAAATTCTGCAGCAGCATCCTCTGAAATTTCTAGAGAGTCATCCACTGAGAAGGTCTGCCCACCAAGCATAGGTTTATTCAGCATTTTATCTATTTCAAACTTCAGGATGATGTCTCCAAGATGAAGGTCTATCCTCCCACTTCTGACATCTATTATGGCTCCAGCGGTGCATAGAAAGGGTCTCCCTTGGATGAGGGGGTCCTTTGGTTCTTCATCTAGCTCAAGCACCAACATATGCATTGCCAACCTTCACATGCAGAACTTCAAGGATTCCAATTGGCAGATTTACAGATCTATCAGCAAAAACCAAGGAGATCTTTGTTGGCTTAAACTTTGTGAATCCACGTCTTTTAGCTACTGAATATCGCATCAAGTTGACACTTGAGCCTAGATCACATAGAGAACAAGCAAAAGTCATTGCTCCAATCTGCACTGAGAGAACAAAACGCCCAGGGTCATCCAACTTCTTAGGCATTTTGTTTTGGAGAATAGCACTGCAATCCTTTGTTACTTTGATGAAGTCTTCCTCTCCTGTCATCTTGCTTGTTACTAGGCTCTTCATGTATCTCTTCATTGCAGGCATCATCTGGATTGCATCAGCTAGAGGAAACTTCACAACCAGATCATCTAGCATCTCCTTGCATTTTGCCTCCTCCAGGTTCTTCCTAGACTTCTTTGGAGGAGTAGGGTAAGGAACCTTTGGGACATAGACTCTGGCTGGTGGCAGCAGGTCCTTCTCTACTTCAGTGTGTCCATCTGTGGCATTCTTGTCCTCCTCAGGTTCTATTGTCTTTCTCCCTTCTGGATCAGTCACAACATCAGCTACATCTCCTCTTTGGGACACAGGTCCTAGTACCTTTCCACTTCTGAGTGAAATGGCATTCACAAACTCTTTTGGATTTTGTTCACCTTTCCCTGGAAGAAAACCGTGTGGTCTCTTGATTTCTTCAGCAGTTTGAGCTACCTGAGTGTCTAGCTTCTTCACATGAGTGTTCAAGGCTTCATACTTGCCATTCAAGTCATTGTACATGTTGTCAACTTTGGTATTGATCTCATGGGAAGATTTCTGTTGATTGACCAAGAGTTGTTGCATAAGAGTTTAGAGTTCATCCTGAGAACCTCCTGTAGAGCTTGTAGAGGCTTGGAAGGGTGCTGGTGCTGTAGACTGAAAAGTGTTGAATGGTTGTTTCTGCTGAAATCCACTTTGAAATCTGTTCTGACCCTGATTTTGCATGAAATCTTGATTTCCTTAAAAACCTTGAGAGAAGTTCTTCTGAAATCCTTGGTTCTGCATTTCTGTCTGTCCTGAAAACCCTTGGAAAGTACCAGTGGCGCCAGTATTTGGCATATATGCCTTTCCTTGAAACCGAGGCGCCTGGTTGACCATCTGTTGAGGGTAGACTTGATCCTGTGGTTTTTCGACATTTGTGCTCCTATAGGACAGGTTTGGATGGTTTCTGTAGTTCTGGTTGAACCCCCTGTTTTGCATAAATGGCTGGCCATTCACATAGCTAACTTCCAGCTCATTGTTCTATTCCTCTGCAAAATCTTGACAAAGAAAGGCATCAGATCCATTTTCACAATTCTGTCCTCCCTTCTGAGTTGCCTTTAGCAGAAGACTAACTTGAGCAGTCAGCTCCTCTATCTTCTGAGATTCTACACTGCTGACTCTTCTTGATCTGTCATACTCAGAACAACTGTTATTAGAACTTGCAACCAAGTTCTCAATCAGCTCATATGCCTTCTGAGTGCTCCTGGTCATGAAATCCCCATTGCTTGCAGAATTGAGATTATTTTTGAACTCCCATTCTACTCCATCATAGAAGATGCTAAGGAACTGCTCTGAATACCCATGGCGAGGGCACTCTCTGAGATACTCCTTAAACCTCTCCCATACTTCACAGTAGGATTCCCCTGAATGTTGCTGGAAGGTGGTGATCTTGTTCCTCAAAGCAGCAGTTTTGGATTTGGTGTAGAAGTGGTCCAAGAATGCTGCTCTGCATTCACTCCAGTTTGTCAAAGATCTAGGAGGAAGGGATTTAAGCCATCTATGTGCTTTGTCAGCCAAGGAGAATGGAATGAGCTTGCATTTGAGAAAGTCAGCAGGTACTCCATTAGATTTTGTTGTGCTGCAGATCTCCTCAAAATTCTCAATGTGATCCATTGGATGCTCAGCAGAGAGGCCATGTAACAGATGCTGCTTCACCAATGCAATCATCTGCGGTTTTATCTCATAGTCTGCTCTCTCAATAGCTGGTATACGGATAGCAGCTCTGTTCCTGTAGAAGGTGTGAGGTGTATCCACATCCCCAATAGCTTGCAGCTCTTGCTGCCGCCGTTGTTGCTGTAGCAATCTGTTCAGCTGCTGTTGTATACGCTGGAGCTCTGTAGCCTGGTTAGCTTGGCCTTTCGGTAGATCCTGGTCGTCGATATTGTCACCCATCGTGACTTGGTTCGACTTCTTTTTCCTTCCTTTGTTGTTTGTCCTTTCAACTCTTGCAAGTTATTGGTTGTTTAGAAGGAGGAGGCTGTCAGAACCTTTACTTCTTCTATGCATGCACCTGAATCCACAAGAATGAAAGAAGAAACTAGTTAGTAAATCTTAGACTAAACATCAATCCTAGATTCACAGGTAACGCTATTGGTCCCCGGCAACGGCGCCCAAAAACTTAATACACTCAGGTTTTACCCAAATAAAAGACTGCAAGTGCACAGACAATCGCAGTAATATAGATGGGATCGAATCCACAGAGACCAAGGTTACATTATGATTCTTAATGAATGAAGTGAAGCTAAGACAAGAATATGGGTAGCTGGATGGTTGTAAAACGAAAATAGCTAATAAACTTGGTAAAAGATCAATTAAAACAAGCGTCAGGTCAAGGGCAATTCGCAGGAATCAGAGATCATGAACCAGACAATTATTCAGGGAACAAATAGGCACAGTCTTGAACTCAAACATGAATGTATAACTAATCCACTGTCGTGGTATCAGAGACTTTATCTAGCAACCTAAGATTATTAACTGTCGTTTGAACTTAGAATTGTAAACAAGCATTAATGGTCACGTTCGATTTGTTCACAGATTGCCTTAACATCAGCTTTCGTTGGCTAAGGACAATCTGCTCATCTATGTTCTATCAAGCAATCTAAAACACTTTCATGGATAGATTAAACCCTAGATCAGAGACTAAGTGATCAATTCAGCCTAAGCAGTGGGCGCAACAATAGATGACGACAACAAATGAATAAATTCCTATCTATGTCCAGTTCAATGATTCATAATTCTTTTGAAACCTTAAACCTAACTAGGGAACTAATCAGACATGGAAGAAGAATAACAGCAAAGAGATGAAGAAAAATTCATAATAATAAATAAAATATAAATCAATTGGGGTTCAGAAATCTTCTCAGAGATGCAGAGTAAAAAGATCTTTTCCCCAAAATTCACAAATTGCAAAAAGCTCAAAGTCTGAATAGAAAATAAGAGGTGGCTGCAACAATGGCCAAAAATAAGTATATATAGGTCCTAGGTCGTTTAGGTCGAATGCCTTCCAAAACCGAGTCAAAATAGGAAAACTCGGGATTTCTTTTTTCTGCATTAATGAACCGCTCGGTTTGGACTGTCTTCACGAAAACTAGCACAACTTTAGATCGAACCGTTGGATCGCCTTCAAACTGCTTCCAAATGAATGATAACTCAAATATCTAGCTTCTGTCCAAAAATAAGCACGATCCATCGGTGGAAAATGCCTCAAAGATTTGCAAACGTCAGACATCTCTGCATAGTTCTGCATCTCCATATGCGTGTTTGCACCCAAAATGATTCCTTTTCTTCCAAAGCAACCTAAATCCTAAAAAGACTCGATAAAAAAACTAAAAGACTCTAAAAACACACTTTGACTTGAAAAACTATTGAAATTCTTGGGTTAGAAAGCCTTAAAAACGCAGTATATCACCTGATACAGCTTTTAAGAGTTTAAGTCTAATGAATGGTGCATCACGACCCTGTCTCCTTTCAAGGAACAAAAGTAGTGAACACTCAAGAACCTCTCTCCTCACAAGGAACACAAGTATTGAGTAGCACCATACTTTCGGCTGTAAAAAAATGAGAAAAGAAGTTGAAAAATCAAAAATATCCAAAGGAAAAGATCAAGGGAAGAGAAAATTGGAGAGTTGTGTTGAGATTGCTTTGTTCAGTGTTTAGGAAGGGAAAAGAATCTATAAATGATTTAGATGATAAATCCTTGATGAAATATCAGACTTAGATAAATATAAGGAGTTAGCAGTAGAAATTTCGGAAGGAGCTTGAACTGGATTTGAGAGATTGTTAAGCTTGTGATGATTAGACTGAAATTTGATCTTGTGTTGCCTCTGTGGTATGTGGATTCGAAAGTGTTGATCAATGTGGCATTCCTAATGTTTAGCTAACTGTTTCTGTTTTCAAACCTCGACTCTGTTCTTTGCCTGATGTTTGCTTGAGGGCAAGTAAAAGCTAAGACTGGGGGAGTTGATATATCATGGTTTTTATGGTTTTTGACCATGGTATAAGTACTTTTTATCGAGTCTTTTGTTCTTTTTAGAGTCCTAGTAGAGTCTTTACAGGTTATAGCATGTCTGGAGCACAATTGAAGATTTTTGAGCTTTTGGAGCTTTGCAAGAATCAACCACAAAGCTAGCAACTCAGAAGGCATCGATTGGGATTGGTGACGATCGTCACCACTCAAGGGTGACGACGTCACTCGCATCTGAAGAAATCGCGACATCTAATTAAAAGATGGAGAGGAAATTACATCTTTGGCCCATAAGTTCCACTATTTACAAAAGTGTTCAGCTCGGGTTTTGTATTTATTTAGTTTTAGTTTTCAGCCATTGTTGGCCTTTGTCTTAGATTTGAGAATTCAGAGAACTTCAGAGAGAGTTTTATTCAGAGCTTTTGGGGAGACAGATCCTGTACTCTTTTAGAGAAGATTTCGAACCCCTTTATCTTTTACTTTATTCTTCTTATGCAGTTTTATTCAATTATGTTTTGTGTCTTCATGATCATGTCTGAGTAATCTGTTAGTTAAGTTAGGGCTTTTCAAAGGTTGATGAAGAGTTTGTAGAACTGCTAAACTGTTAGGAAATCCATTGGTTCTTCATCTGTGCTTGCATTCATATCGGTTTATGAGACTAATCATCTAGGTTTCGAAACCCTAGGTTGTTTAAAAGATGTGAGAACATTGTTAATCACCTGAACTAGTATTAGATGAGAAAAACGCTTGCAAAGAGATTTGACTTAGGAGTTTTGTGAACAATCGAAACCTGATCTTTAATGCTTGCTTAGCTTGTTAGAATTTGCAAAGATATTTGGAATTCTTTGAATTAGGCATAGATAACTTCTGCAATGAGAATTGATTAGTTATATCATTGAGTTTTGAGTTTAAGATGGTGTTTAATTCATTCCTGCTTGCAAGCATTCTACATTCTCGGATTCAACCTGCGAATTGTCCTGACTTAGAGCCTTTAGTCTTCTGAAACTTAGATCAATCAACAAATTTCGCATGCTTTCATTACTATGGTTATTTCGCATTACATTCACTAATTACTGATTAGCTTAATCCAAATCTATAATCGCTAGTGTAGTAAGCTCACTCCCTTGGAATTCGATAACATTTTATGCAACAACTGCTTTGCTATGCACTTGCAGTAGTTAATTAATTGGGTAAAACCTGAGCTACAAGCTTTTCCACCCTCACTTTGGAAACAAAATCCCACAAGTCACGAGCTCAGAAGCTAGGCTTTTAACAAAAAAAAAGATTGAAGAAGAACTGGTCTGTGAAACAAGCTTTCAAACTCCAACCAAGACCTTGAAGCAACAAGAAACGGAAATTATGGATTCAAAAATTAAAAAAAGGGACAAGAGGGACTACCAAATTAGTTTGACGTATTTTATTCAACAATTTCGACATGATTAAAATCACATACTTGACTTTCAAGCTCCATGACGATGTCATCTCCATCCAATATCTCCAACAAAAAACTTTCGACGCAAAGAAAGAAGAAGGAAGAAGAGTGTAGAAGAAGCTAATTCGGTGACTCTCTGACAACAGAGAAAACAGTGGATAAGTACAAAATATTACCGATGGAACCATCATCATCCCAAGAGTCCAAAAGGAGCAAGACGGAACCCTAGCTATGGCATAAAAACCATTTGGAGACTTTGCTTCTTGGACACGAAATCTCTGAAAACCTGCAATTTGAAATCCAGTAAAACAGTGCAAGTAAAGACCTTTCGAAGAGAATTCCCAAATAATAAAGAAGATTCTATCACAACCAAGGTATATATGGAGATATCTCTTTGCATAGAATCAACAGGTTTTGACGGCACATCAATCGGAGTTAAACTCCATTCACAAATCGTTTCGGAAGTTTGCAGAAAATCATCAAAACTTGTGACTTTCAGAAACCAAAAAGAAGGTTTTGAGACAGTTTTTGCGGGGAAATTTCCCGACTACTCAGAAGGATCCAGAAGACGATCTACATACAGTTGGAAAGCTCTTTCTGTCATCTATTCCGATCTTTTTTCCTTTAGCTATTCTGAGGCATATTCGACCAGCAAATCTGTATCCATAACAAGAATAAAAAGACTCGACTGCAAGAAAAATAGAAAGATAGAGATGACAATCAATGGTGAGAAACCAAAAGAAAAAGAACAAGAAGAAGATTTAGAAAAGGAAGAGATTGTGACGAGAGAACACACCATCAACCTTCTGCAAACTCATCCACATGGTGTACCTTCAAAGGGAAGGCTTCAAAAGCCATAAAGGAGATAGGAAATCTTATCAAAAGGCAAGGAAGAAAAGGATGTGAACTGAAGATGTGTAAGGAAAATTCTGAAACTTGGTTCGACAACATCTTGGTGAAGCACAAGTATGCAGAGAAGGCATCACTCGATGATGTTCAGAATTCTAATATCAAATGACATAAGACGGAGAAGCCGCCTGTTGGAAGAAACAGAGGCCGACGAATCAACAAAAATGAAAAAAGTGGTGTGGAGTTTAGAGAAAGACCTCACATGGAGAAGCTGATTTTTGGAAGAAACAGAGTAAGGCTGCTCATCAAAGTTTCAAGGAATCAAAGAGACTACGACTAGAGAAAGCTAAGGTGATGACTAAAGAAAAAAAAACCGAAAAGACTATGGTTAGAAAAAGCCAAAGTGATGGTTAGAGTCAAACAGACCAATTTTAAAGCCGAGGTGATGATTATAAGGAAAACAAGGGAAACAGGCTGATCCTGGAAATCTCATCAGAAACAACAAGTTATGTTTCAGGTTCTTCATTTTCAATTGTATCCAGACGCATTCCATCTCTGAAATGTTCTTGTTCCACTTCATCCTATCCAATTTTCAGGCAAAAACTAAAGATCTGCTCCACTATAGATCATCAAGAGATCACTGTGAAATCTCAAAACCCGAAAAAACTATGCGTTTCTTGGAATCCTCAGTTTCGTGCATTCATTTTCAGAGATTAAAATAAAACTGTTGTTGTTGTAAGGTTTCTGGTGAAAGTTTGTTTGGAGGATGCGATGCAAAACGCTAGATAAATTATCGTAACATATTTCTATTCCAAATCTGAAACTGTAAGTATCCTGCGAAAGAAACCAAACAAATAGTCACAGAGCCACTAAGCATTAAAATAAATGAAGAACAAGATCGTCCATTTTCGTGACAATGGTATTGTTGATTACATTAGTGAGCTTATCACCATTTGGGAGAAACAACTCCTTAGACACCAACGTTGTTACTTCATATAAAATTAATTGGTTTAAAATCAAAAGATTCATCAAATCATTGGCACAAATTCTTCAACCAATATTCAAATTGAATTAAAGGGAATATTATAACAATTTTCCCAAGATTTCAATTTTGAGATATATAATCTGAGTTTTAGGAATTGAGATCATAATGGCACAATCTGAAATCATCATATCATATACAAGCAAGACACCTCAATCCCCCAATTTACAATTTACAATTTTCAAATTCAAACACAACCACAAAGGACTGAATCGAAGCAAAGCCACAAAAGTTTGGCAAAATTCACTGAAATCTGCCGTCTTCTTCGTTCACGGTGATTTATCCGGAATAAAATTTGATGAGGATAACTTGTAGTTTTGCCAATAGATTAACTTTTCGATTTGCTGCCAAGTCTTTATCCGGCTATACTGTACGAATTCTCTCCCCACGGACTCCACCGCCACCATGACTCGTCATTTTTTGTGAGCTATTATTGTGAGAGACGAAAAAAGTTATGAAATAGAAGGCGAGAGGCGCAATACCTAGGATACATATGATTGAATGAAAAGTTGATACACATTTTTTTTTGCTGGAATATATTTGTACAGATGAGCAGGTTGAGATGGTAGTTAAGGCTAAAAGGTTAAAAGATGAAAAGACAATGGGCTTTATTGGAAACAGTTGTAGCTTTACGTTTTTGCCATAGAAATATGACTGTAGGTTTTTTTATTGTAGTTGTAGATTTTATTTCTTTAAAATTTTGGCTGTAGAACTATAAATTTAGAAAATGATAAATTTATGTGCTTTGGAAAAAATACATTGTACAGCCAAAAAAATAAAAAAAAAGAAATATTTTGGCTATGAACGAATAAAAGAAAGAAAAAGGTTATAAAACATGATTGGTATTAAAGCTTTAAACATAAATATTGCTGTGTATATTCTCTACAGCAATAGCCAATCGAGCCCAAGAAAGCGAGAAGACAAGAAGCAAAAAGATGGTTTGCGTTTTTTTTAATGACATGTGTTTTTTCTTCAGTGCTGACGTGGCAAGTTACGGGAGAAGGCTTTTTCTACTCATATATACTAGAGTAAAACCTGTACATACACGCACGATTTTCTTATTTAACATTTAATTTAGAAAATGATCAAATTTTAGTTCTAATATGTCTTTGTTCTAATAATAATATATATGATAAAA
This sequence comes from Thlaspi arvense, assembly GCA_911865555.2. Lineage (NCBI taxonomy): Eukaryota > Viridiplantae > Streptophyta > Magnoliopsida > Brassicales > Brassicaceae > Thlaspi > Thlaspi arvense. The sequence goes on from OU466857.2 coordinate 30,014,230, forward strand.
CCATTAAATGATTTATTTGCATTTGTAAATTTATTTGCATATATTTTTAATTGTTATATTATTTTTACTTTGTTTTTTGAAAATAGTATTGATTTTTGTATAAATATGTGTTTAGATTTTTTTGACTAAAGTAAATAACTAAAAAACATTCATATATATTAATTTTGCTTTTTTTTACTCTATTTTATTTTTTTATAAAAACCTTAATGAACATAATCTTTTTAAATATATTATGTGAATCTAACTTCATGAGTTTAATATATTCATTCAATTTTTTTTTTAAAACATGATAACCTAAGTATTAAGATTACCAGAAACTTACCTTTTGAGGGACTTGCACTATGATGGGCCAATGACATCTTCTTTTCGTGACTACCTTCCATAGTGATGACGTCATCAGCTACCTATTCAACTTGATTAAAACGGGTTCATATATTGCTGGATGAACGTAACACTGGTATGCATCTAAATCTATTAACCTGATGAGTGATGCCTCACCACTACCACCTTTTCTCTTTGTTGTGGCCTGAATAAGAAATTCAATATTTGATGCAATATTAATTATATCAGTGTTAGAGGGGAAATGAGCACATTGTTTAAAAGGCTTTCTCTAGCAATAACCTAAGCCCATCAAGACAAGGAGAATCACACCAACTTGTGGATTAATGGAGAATCTTTGAAGATAACTGTAAATCACCAACGAATAAAGAAAAGAAGAAGTTTTCCTTAACGGAAACCCAGAAATATTCCTATATAAAAAAGAGAAACGAGGTCAAAGAAACCGACCTCGTCTTCTTATAAATTGAGAGCTCCTCATAAGTTAAAGATCATCAGAAAACGGGATGAAACCCCTATCTAAAGCAACCATCGAAAAATCTACAATCTAGAGAGAAGACCTAATTGATATCTCTATAATTTATACTATTTTAGCTTGCATTCATCACTAGTTTTAGTCTTTAAACATGCATATTTTGCTTCTTCTTGTCCCATTTGCATACATTTAGGAGCTATTGTAGTTTTAGGAACTGCATTGCATTTTGCATGTATTTGGAGTTTTATTCAGGTACTAGATAGAGTGTGGAGGTCATATGGTGCAGTGGGTGTGAGCTGGGAATGGAGCAAGGCAAAGGACAAAGGCGAATAGACCAATATCGACATGGATATCGACATCATCTGATCGATACAGAGTATATCGATGGGAGTATCGACCACTTCAGCATCGATATAGTAGAGGCATAGTTAGAAGGAAGCATATCGACTAGAAGACACCTCGATGCAACATAAGGGAGTCCATATCGAGCAGTGTATCGACGTCTCAAACCGATACATATGACAGGACAATACCGAGGTTCCATATCGACTTGCTTGATCGATGAGTCTTAACTAAATAGTGATTGTATCGACTTCACATCACAAAGAGCCAAACCGATACAACATGGGAGCCTTTTGTATCGACGTGCATATCGACCAAGAGACAAAGACGAGATGGTATCGACATGTATATCGATATTCATAGTCGATATGGTCTGTCTGAGTCAGCTTATTTTCGGTTAAATCTTGGTTTACTAGGGGGTTTTCTAGTTTTCCTGTAAATACTAAAGTCCTAAAATGGTTAGGCAATTCAGATCTTAATATTTTTCTTCTGTTCTTCCACTTAAAACCTTTCCTTTTTCAGCTTTGCTTTGTAAGAACTAGTTTGATTTAGTGAAAATCTGTATTTGCCTTTGATCTATTCTTGTTTATTCTGCTTCTTAATCATGCTTAACCATCTTTTCTCTTTGGAATTTGTGGTTTTGATTATGGCTAGTGAGTAGTAGTTTTTTTTAGGGTTTGAGATGGGATAGATCAGAGGGGTTTTAGGCTAGATTAGTGATGTTTTGTGCTTAATATGATTGTCTTCTCTCTATTAGATGTGCTTAACACTAGATTAGTCTTGGCCAGGCTTGTTTAGTATCTTGGCTTTCTCTTGCACCTGGTAAGTGTTTGATGAAATGCTGCTTAGAGTCTCTTAGTGGATTTGTATGCTTAGCCTAAGGAATTAGATGTGTAAGGTGCATTTTGGCTTTATAGGGTTGGAGTTCTGTTCTGAATGCTTGCTGATCATGTGTTAGAGTAAAGAGATTTATCTTGAATGTGTGCTTAGCAAAGTGATTAGTGTCAAGGAATTGAGCTAGTTATAGTTGTTAATCCTATGCCTAGAAGATAGCATTGTTTGAATGGTTTTGAAGCATCACTAGTTAGGTTCTAATCCCCTCTTAACTTAAAACCTTCTGGACTATCAACACAACATTCTGCAAGTGGAAAGAGCACTAAGAGCAACAAGGGAAAGAGAGAGACTGCAAAGGTTTCATCAGCTCAACATGGAGCATGGTATAGATGATCAGCGATTTCATGGACCACCAGGAGCGCAAGGTGCTCAAGGAGTTGCTGGTGTCCAGGGACAGCAAGGAGTCCAAGGTGAACAAGGTCAGAGAGGATCAGCACATGGTGCACACCCAATCAGACCCATTGGAGCTGGTGACGCACCTAACGCTTAGAATAACAGAACTGGGATCCTTCCTCCAGCAGTTCACAACAATAACTTTGAGATCAAATATGGATTGATCTCAATGGTTCAAGGCAGCAAGGTTCATGGGTTACCACTTGAAGATCCTTTGGATCACTTGGATAACTTTGATAGACTTTGCTCACTAACCAAGATCAATGGGGTAAGCGAAGATAGCTTCAAGCTCAGGTTGTTCCCTTTCTCTCTTGGCGACAAAGCACATCAATGGGATAAAAACTTGCCTCAAGAAAGTATCACCAGCTGGGATGAGTGCAAGAGAGATTTTCTAGCAAAGTTCTTCTCTACTTCAAGTACTGCTAGAATCAGGAATTAGATCTCTGGTTTTGCTTAGAAGAATAGTGTGAGTTTTGGTGAAGCATGGGAGAGATTCAAAGGGTACACACTTCAGTGCCCTCACCATGGGTTCTCACAAGCTTCACTACTCTCAACCTTATACAGAGGCGCTCTCCCTAAGATCAGGATGCTACTTGACACTGCCTCCAATGAAAACTTCCTATCTAAGGATGTAGATGAAGGCCTAGAGCTGGTGGAGAACTTAGCCCAAAGTGATGGCAATTATAGTGAAGACTATGATAGAAGTCCAAGAGGAGAAGATGGCAACACTAAGAAGGAGCTGGAGTCTACAAGAAGAGAGTTGAAAGAGCTGAAAACTAGGCTTGACAAACTGCTCCAAGTGCAACACAAAAAGATCAATTATGTTGGTGAAATGGTGGAGATGCCTAATGAAGAGGAGCTACAAGTAGAGGAGATGAACTACTTGGGTAATCAAGGTGGATATAATGGGTATGAGAACTTCAGACCTAACCCAAACCTGTCATACAGAAGCAAAAATGTTGCCAAACCCCATGATCAAGTTTACCCTCAACAGCAACCTCAAGGGAATCAGCCAAGACCTTTTCCGCCATTCAACCAAGGATATGCACCAAGGAACAACTTTCAAAGCAACTTCCAGCAAAAGCAGTTTTCTCCTCCTGGATTATCTCAAGGTCAAGCAAGCTCATCAACACCAATGATGCTGAAGTGAAAGGACTGCTGCAACAACTCCTTCAGGACCAACCAGCTACTAATGTGGAGATCACAAAGAAGTTTGTTGAGGTATACAATAGAATGGATACTCTTCATATGGAGTTGTCAAACAAAGTTGATGGGTTGGCTTCAAGAGTAAAGACACTAGAGAACAACAAGGGCATAGCTGGTCCAAAACCTCAAGGAAACCTTCCTGCAGAACCAGAAGCTAACCCCACGACTTCTGCAACGCCATAGTCACTGACGAAGAGACCTTCTCAGATGAAGCGGAAGCTGTCATTGAGGAGTTCCTTTCTCCGTTCAATGAGGACACTGAACTTGAGAGTGGGGTGGAAGAGTTTTTCGCAGCTGACGCCAACCAGGGAGTTGCAAAGGAAAAGTCTCTTGAAGCAACAGAAACTAAGGAAGAGGAGAAGAAGGGGCTACTTGAGGAGAGTCAAGCTGAGAAACAAACTTGGATCTATGATCATTCTCCTTACAAGCCAGCTCTCTTTTTTCCTGGAATGTTTAAGAAGCAGCTTATGGATAAGTACACCACTCTCTATGCCAACCAGATGAAGCTTAGAGGTCTTGATATTTGGACAAAGCTGAAGGAAGCCATTGCCAAGACTGAGGTCCTGAACATCAAGAATCTTGGAGATCCTGGATGCTTCACTTTGCCTTGTGAACTCAAAGGGAAAACTTTCAGGAGCTGTCTTTGTGATCTTGAAGCAAGTATCAACCTTCTCCCATCCTCTACTGCTAAGGCGCTTGGCTACACTCAACATCAAGAGAGTAATGTGTCTCTTACCATAGCTGATGGGTCAGTAAAAGCACCACTTGGAGCTCTTAAAGATGTGCCAATGATGATTGAAGGAGTGATCATACCAACATATTTCCTGGTCCTAGATGTTGAAGGAAAGATCAAGAACGCCATCATTCTAGGGAGACCATTTTTAGCTTCAGCTGGCGCAGTCTTTGATGCAAAGGAGTGCACAATAGAGCTAAGGTTGACCAAAGAGAAGGTTATGGAGTTTGACTCCAAAGGGAACAAGCGGGAAGATGAGCAAGCCTTCTCAATGGAGGTCAAGAAGTTGAAGAAAGTTGGAGAGCATTGGCCAGAGTTTGATGGCGATGTTGGTGCAAGTTTTGATGGTTGCTGTCTATCCAGGATGTTTGTTGATACCAGTGAAGAGGAGGTCCTCGAAGTGGGTGGTTCTGATTCTGTGAATGAAATCTTATTGGGTCCTATAGAAGAATGAGTGGTGTTGAGACCATTTGGCTCTAAAAGTGGTGAAGTTTGCTACAAGATGAAGCAAGAGGGGAGGTATAAGCCTTTTGCAGTGCTGAAGATTGATGGATTCACCAGGAGAGTCAAGGGGAGAAAGATCACACCAAGGAGTTCTAAGACTCCTGCTCCACACATCAACTAAGGAGCTAAGAAAGGTCAAGCTAAGTGACTCTAAACAAGCACACTTGGGAGACAATCCCATGGTATCCTTGTTTATAGCTTTGCATTTTTATGTTTTTTATGCTTGTGTGGGAGTTTTTGAGTGTCTCTAGTAACCAGGTTCGAGCTGAGGGTGAAGGAACCAAGCTTGGGCGAAGGAAGAGGTCGAAGAAGGGTCAATATCGACCAGCATATCGGCCATGCACATCGATACAGCTCATATCGAGCATGTATATCGAGCATATCTTGCTCAATACAACTATGTTGGACTTATATTGCGTGCATATCGGTGATGATTCTGATCGATACATCTGTGAGGATTATTGTATCGATCAGAGTACCGATATAAGGCAACCCGATACGCTTTAACAAGCAATGTATCGGGGAACAAACAGTTTGATATGCCTCAACTAGTATTCATATCGATCATATGTATCGTCGTACCAGGTCGATATGACATCAAGGAGTGCGTATCGAGCACAATATCGACGTAACAGACCGATGTGCCCTAACTGCAAGGACGAAAGGCGATTAATCGCCCTTTATTAAGGCATATCCGTGTGAATATCGACATCCCACGTCGATACACCTTAAGTGACGAATGAAAACATGCAGTTCAGCATATGTCAAGGTGTATCGATGAGCATATCGACTTGTTAGTCCGATATGAATTTTTCCAAGTAATACCGAGCTACATATCGAGCTACTAGCTCGATATTGGACAGCTACATATGATTATCAGACTACATATCGACATAAGGGATGTCGATACAAAAGATGTCAAGCAGTATCGACATGTATACAGGTCGATATCAAGAACCAGATAACCCATATCAGCACGCATATCGACCGGACCAAGTCGATATGATCAATATCGATCACAATATCGAGTTGGGTGGTCAATATTAGGTAAGCTTTCTTCAGTTCAAAGTTTTCCCTCCTTGGTCAAACTAGATCACAAATTTGAATCCTTCCCCTTCCCAAGCACAAGTAGGACCTCTCTCTAGCACTCTTTGTCTCCTTCCTCCCCACAAAAAGATTCCCCAACCCTCTATATAAATTAACCCCACCCTTCTCTCTTTCTCACTTTCATTTTCCTAGTTTTTCAACCACTAAATTTCAAATATCTGTGGTTTCAAAGTGCTTGAGAGAGTCAAACCACTTCAGGTATTGTCTCTTAGCTTCTCAATGTTTAAAAAATTGCTTTATGCACTTTAGCACTTGTTCTTGTTTAGTGAATGATTTCTAGTAATGATTCTAGCCTCTTGCTTATTTTTATTTCTTTTGCATGGTGAATAGGCTGTCTTTGATTCTTAAAGCATTTTGATTCATGAATATTTGCTTGTCAAATTCATCTATTTATCTTTGCATTAGCATCTTAGTGCATTTGTTTAGTTTCACCATGCCAGGATTCATCATTTTCGATTATTTGATAAAATTTGTTTAATGAATCATTTGCATGCATTGCCTATTTAATTGCTTCACAACTCTTAGACGTTTACTTTTTAGTAAATAAACTCTTCCTTTTGTGATTTTTATCATCATTTGGCATTGTGTTTTGTTGCTTCCTTGGTTCTCCTATTCTTTTGAGAATATGTTTTAGGTACCATGGGAAAAACAACAAGAAGTGGAGCTAACAAAGAGGCTGAGAAGCAAGAGAAAGACAAGGGAAAAGCCAAAGAAGTTGGGAGTCCAAGCGCCAAATCCCAAGGCTAGAAGAGAGGTTATGTTGGCGCTAGTGAGCAGGTCCCTCAAAAGAAGAAAGGCACCACACTAGCTCAAATGCAGTGAAACCGTAGTTTTTAGTCACTAGATCAAATTCCTTTAGCTTCTAATCAGTTGTAGAGTAGAGATCATGTATCAATCCAGTTGTGGGAGATGAGATGCAAACAATGCTGTAAGCTAAGCAAGATTTGGATTTGATTATGTGAGAACAAATCTAACAACCAAATGGTGCAATGAAAGAAAAGCATAAACTAAATACAAGTGAACAAAACTGAACAATGAACTTAAAGCAATGACTAAACAAGATCTAAGCAGGAAATGACTACTAAAGCAAGAACTAAGAAAGATGACCTTGAAGACAATTAATTAAAAGCAAGACTCAAGGTTCTAAGCAATTGTGGGACAGTGGTTTTCAAGAGAGACAAGAGGATTTCCTACTAAGGCATTCAACAAGCATTAATCAAGCAAGCAATTCTCAATTTTATGCTCCTAGACAAGGTATCTAAATGGAATAACTTGGCGTCAATAAAACAATCATATTCAACAAGATCAAAGTGTCTGACCTACTTGTGATGGCGTATCCTTCAACCATGAGCATAAAGATCAGAACCATTCTAGCCTAAGAGATGCACCAATCAGGCAACTACTCTCTCGCCCAAGCAAGAATTAAGATCAACTTATCAATCTTGTGAACCAATAAGGACCTAAGCAGCTATACACCAATCAAATTATGGATTTAAGCACAAACTTGTAACATCCTAACAAAGCTAAGCAATGAACAAAAATGAAGCAAAAGCAAGATCTTTTGATGCATACTATCTAACCACCAAGTCAAGAATCTCAAAACCAGCATTATCTAGCCCTAAGCGAATCATCTAGCAAGGTGAACTATCACTTTGGTGTCACTGAACAAAGGAAACATAGACCAAGCTAGACTATAAAGCCAAATAAGCGAACCATGCTTAGAGAAAAGATATCAAGATATCAAGTGAACCATATGCATCTATCAAACCATGTTCAATCAAAAGGAGAAAGCTTTATCAACATTAATCACTTTGCAAGAGAAAGAGATAACAGAGAACCATTAAACAAGCCTAATCACCCCTTAATCACATTTTAATCACCACTTTCCCTACTTATAACCATAAATCTCAAGCGGACTACTCACTAATCATGTTTAATCCCATTGATTTGGAGTTAAACATAACTAGCTGAGGTTAAAATGCAAAGAAGATAAATCTAATCTAGCAAGATGCAAGAACAAAGGATTAAAGACAAGATTGAACCATCAAAATGAAAAATTTATTAAAGATAAAGTTCCTTGAGGCAAATTGCCCTTTAAGGTTTAGATAGTATTTTTCAGAAAGCTAAACTTAGATGAAATCAAAACTTGATAAGGATAATGTTTTGTGGCTTCCCTTTTATAGTAGGGAGCCAAAAGAAGCATAAAAAATCCTAAAAAGATAAGATAAGGTTAACAGAAGTCAATCGGTCAACGCGGATGAGTTGCATCGAGGTCGTAGGGTCGATGTTCTGCTCGATATGCGACCTCGATATGGCCCGTGCAGCGTGAATCGACATCCTTCCTCGATGCTGGTCCTCGATGCAGACCAACGGCATTGGAATCTTCGTGCTGATCCTTTTCCTCTCGTCCTACTCCTTGCATCGAGCATACTACATGGGTGTTCTGCTCGATATGTTTGCTCGATAAGGACCAGACTATGCAAGAACTCCACTTTTGACATCTTCTTTGATCATGAGCTGCTTCCATCTCCTCCCCAGCTCTAAGAAACTCCAAAAACACCTGAAAACCACCACAAACATGCACATGTATGCAAATGTATGCAATCCTAAGCTAAATGCATGCTATGTTGATTCTAAATGCAAATGATACCTAAATGCTAAACTATAATGCAAAAACAAAGGAAAAGATGCATAAAATACAGCCTAAAATGATCTAAAATAGCAAGCTATCAGGCAGCTGTTTGACAAGCTGCAAAAGGTGGATGTGAGGCCAACTAGATACCCCCAAGTGCCATCTCGAAAGGCCTTGGGACTCTATGAAGACAGCTCTTCTTTGCTGGAGACAATGGAGCTCACAAAGCTTGTGGGAACTCCATATTCAGCCAACAAAGACCAAGTCCTTCAATTCTTTGCAAGCTATGAACTGACATTCTATGAGCCAGGAGAGGAGACTCGTGAAGAAGATGGTGATGGCTTCATCACTTTCAGAGTTTCCAAGAAGAGCTACAGGATGTGTTTCTCAGTAATTGAAGATGCCTTTGGATTCTCATATGGAAACGCTAGAGGACAGAATCTGGGGGTTAGCAAAGAAGGGATGAGAAGCCTTTGAGAGCATGTAGCCTAGGGCGCTTTCAAGCCAGGAAGAAGCAAGGCTTCTCTGATCGGAAATCCTACAATCAGATATGTGCACAAGGCGCTGGCACATACACTATTTGCTATGAAGGAAAGTGGAGCTGTTGAAGGAGGAGAATGAGAGCTGACTGATCATGGTCTGATGAGTGTTCTGGACAGCACCAACCAAGGTGTGGCGTTTAGAGGAGCATATGGTACAACTGGAATGGACACCATCTTCATAGATTCATTGGAAGAAGAAATCAGAACATTCATCATCTCCTTTACACTCTCTTAAAAACAAAAAAGCATTCTCTCACGACATCAACGAACGAGCAACATATCTCGCGGCATAATTAGGCACTGCAGCTCCTCTCACGGCATCAACAAGCGAGCAACATACCAAAAATTTTGATGCCCTCTCCTTCAAAACCGAGATCTCTATCAGCTCGTCCTAAACTTTCATGTCCCACATTCTAATTGCTCTACATATCTTGATAAACTCATCAACCAGCGAATTCCATTAGCTTGTTAGCTTGCAAATGAAGCCCCAATCGCAGCTCATCACCTCGTTTTCTCCACATCAGCTCGTTTTCAGATGGGTTTGTACTCTGTGTACTCATCATTCTATCGTCTCGAGCTCAAGCTCCACGAGTTCTCAACCCACCAAGAGAATAAGCCTAGCAGAAGTAAGTCTCCATCGTACAAGCATTGTGAGTCTCGCATGTTCAAAGCCGAGCTTCAAGTCTCACATATTGTAAAACGAAGGCCGGTCTGACATTTCATCACATACAAAAGCTGAACTAATGCTTGGTCGTCACGTATTGATCAAACATCATTACCCATCTCAGCGATGATGACAAAGCTCCTGAAGTTTGTCTTTAATCAATTTTTCATCATTAAAATCAGATTCACTCTGCAATCTCTTCTCGAATGAGACCACTACATAAACGATGGAACAAACAAAGCTCCAAAAGTGATAATTACGGCAAGTAAAAAGCTAAAGGATGTTCACTGCTGAGCTAGAGAATGCTCAAACTCTTAACAAGCACTGCTACACATCTCTTCGATCTGTGTTTTGAATGCTCGAAGTCCCAGCGTCATTAAAGTCCAAATTCTCCAATACAATCTCCATTGAAGAATCAGCCACCGCGAAACAACATCTGGAAGATAAGGAAGATGACTCTTTCCATTAAAGAGCTCATAAGCAACAATGACAATACATGGTCCTCTGTTTGCTGATCTCACCGGAAGCTTGTCACAAACTTCTATTTTATAACGGCCAAGGCAGAATTACTCTCAACAGTGTTTAAACAAAACCTCGACACCAAGACCCGCCAATTAATCTTCACAAAAATTCTGCAAACGCTTCAAGGAACCAGCCGCAACTTTAGAGTCTTATTCTCCTCAAGGACATAGTAAATCTCCTTTCTTCACTGTGAATTAAGTTTCAACCTCATCATGATAGGAGATGACGTGGTCGTGTGTGCTGCATAATAGCAACAAAAGACCCACATAAATTGTCTCTCCAGCTAAAAAGCTAATCTTCTGCAACAGTGCTCACCCTCTCCGTATCGATCATCAAATCAAGATAAGTTTTTTATACATTGCATATTCTTTTAAAATTCACGATTACTCTAGATTCTTTTCGGTTCAAGTTCAAAAACATTGATTTATTACTCGGTATTGGACAGCTCAGTATGCGTATAAAGCACAATACTGAGGTGCATGGACACCGACATGGAGAGATGTTAAGGCATATCGGTGTATGCCTCGAGCTGAACAAGTCAGTACAGGCAGAAACATGCTGTCTCGAGCTTGGTATCGGCCTATCCAGTCGATATGCACGCACCACAGGGGATATCGACCAGCGTATCGGCCTTATACCCTGATATTGGCCACGAAAACAGCTGTAAGTCTTCGTGGGTAAGGGTATTGCATTTGACATTGTGTTTTGTTTTTTATTTTTTTTTCCAATTTGCATATTTGAGTCTCATGTATTCATCTATGTCCACTGAAAATCATAAAAAAAATTCAAAATTCTGGAAACCAAAAAGAACCATTTAGATGCATCTGCATAATTAAGATTGAGCTTAGATGTATTTCATGTAGCTTTGCATACATTTGCATAGGGAGTAATAATAAACACTTGTTATGATGTCCATTTTTGAATTGCCTTCACTGCCTTAGTTATTTGTTGTTTGATTGCATAGTTTGTTATAGCTGCACCATGCTTTGAATTCTTACATTGATACTCTAGTTTTATGCTGAAGCTTGCTGTGATTTGATTCCAAATCTATCATATTAGACCTTAATCTTGACATGAAATTATCTTGTTTGTGCATGAAAAGTGATTACATGGCTACCCATATACATACTTGGATTATCTTCTTCCCTTCTTACCACTCTTGTTAATCCAAGTAGCTGACATCATTAAGAGACAGTTATCCACATTCTAAACCAATCCTTCCTTCTAAACCCCAAACACTATTTTGAGAGTTGTGAGGCCGTGCATTGCATATTTTTGATTTTATCTTGACAAACAGTGTTAGGATTAAGGCTGTTAAGGAGAGGCTCTCTTGTAGATACCAGGTTGCATTTTGAACTTGGTACTAGGTTAGGAGATTGGGAAAGGTGATAACAGGTTTCTTACTACCCAATTCAAGCACGAGAGGTTATCAAACTCAAATGCAACCCAGAGATGTAGTATAGCATGCAAGTGAGGTATCAATCCACACCTAGGAGTAGGAAGTATCACTAAGAATCCAAGGGAATGAGCCAATCTAAGCGAAATGGATAAAGGATTGGTAAGTTCAAGGAAAACTAAATGCAAGTATCAAATGCAATGCAAAACAATTTTAAAATCCCTGGAAGAAGGTTAACTACCACTAGGAACAAGCAGAAAGTCTAAAATGCAAAGCTACTAAAAACTAAAAATCGACTAGTGGATCGACCACTAGATCGAGCAATATGAATCGATCACGTCTAACAACTTAAGATAATGAATGATGCAATGAACTAGTGAACAAGATGCGAACTTTATGCTGACAAAATGATAAACAGAGATTTAAAACACTAAGAAAGAGGGTCTAGGGTTGATGGTCATATTCATGGGTCTCAAAAATTAAAGCTTGGTTTGAAAACTTTTAGATCTACTCACTTTGTGAGGTTCTCTAGGCCTTGAAAACAAAACAAGGACCATCCATAGCATGTGGTATAGTTTACTTCTTCAATCTCTTCTCCAAACCCATGGCGTTTGGTGGAAGAAGAGATCGAAGAGCAAGAAACATAGATTTCAAATGTTGACCTAACTAATCCCCTAAACAACCATGGCATGTGGAAAAGGAAGGATTAGCCTCTAGGATCTGATTTTCCAGGACATCTGAATCCTGTCAAGGCAAGACAGCCTTTGGATCATAGAGATCTTGGCGTGAGAGTCTCTAAGCCTTAAGTACTCAAGATCCTAGAAGAGAAGGTAATGAAGAACAAGAAAACACAAAACTTTAAACCTCTTTGACCCTTTTGACTTCCTCAACCCATCAACCCAAATGAAACTACTCGCTACTCATAAAGAAAACCGAACAAAAAGCAAAGGATGATCTACTAAGCATGATTAACGATTGATTAAAGCAAAAGATTCAATATCAAAGGTTCAAAATGCAAGAAAAGCTTGAAAAGTTCTACAATGGCAGAATCGCCTAAGCTCCAAGGAAAAACGAAAAAGATAAAAGTGAAAGCGTGTGTAAAAGGTGGGATCGCCGCCTTCCCAAAATGGACAAACAGTCGGATGGTCCCCCCCCCCCCCCCCCCCCCCCCCCCCCCCCCTCGCTAGAATCCAAAAACGGTTAAAGTAGCCTGGACTCGACCTTGAGATTGAGCATATCACTCGATCGTCTTCGAGAATCGCGTGCCTCAGCTCGATCTTCGTGTCGATCTTCTTAGATGAATCGAGTGCTCTGTCCGATCTTCAAGTCGATCCTTGGATGATCGAGTGGTGGACTCGATCCGGCTCTCGTTCTGCATGGCGTCATTTACTTCCGTACTCCGGATCGATCTTCTCTCTCGATCTTAATCTCGATCCTTCCTCTGGAATTGACTTGGTGTACTCGATCTTCTGGTCGATCTCATCTAGATCGACCTGCCTTGCTCGATCCGCTACTCGATCTCGGACCCTTAGCTGAGTGGTTGAGTTCTCCAAGCCTCCATAAGCTTCCTCACGAGCCTTAGCACATCCACGAATCCTCCAAAGCTCCAAAGTATCCGAAAACAACCTGAATGTGATGCATAATGCAAGAAATATGCGAATGCTAATGCAAAAGTGCTCTAGGACCAAAAATGGTGCAAAGTAGCCTAATATGCAAAGTAAATGCATGAGAAACTATCTTATATACATGCAAAATACACAAAATATACAGTAATATCAACTCCCCCAAACTTGCCTTTTGCTTGCCCTCAAGCAAACAAAATTCAAGATGGAAGAGAGGTTTTAAAAACGGGTGTTTAAGCTTCTTGCAAAGGTGATTTTCAGATGAATCACTTCAATGGTCCTATTTCTTAACTCTAAGATGCAATGCACACACTCATACTCCAAAGAACTTAGCCATACTCATCACATAATGAATTTCAAATCATGACTCTCATATTCCAAACAATCAAAGAATCTTATCCTTTAACATTCATTAAGATTAGAACCGTGAATCACACCTATGCATTTTAAAGCCGAACACATTTGGTTAAGGACAAAGTCTATGAGACTAGATTGATCTCATTTAAAAGGGTTTTGTAAAGCAAAGGTTTCTCTCAAGAAAGGTATGAACTTATGCATAATGCTAAAGGTAAAAGCAATTGATGCAAACATGACTAGACTCTCATCTACCCATATACACTAACAATGATCCTAAAACCCCTCTCATTTCTTTTCTTTTCAGCTCACTCACCCTCCTAGATACTACCCTTATCAACAAAGCAATTCGCTTAGCAAAATCCCAAATAAAAAACATCATCTCAAACTCTTTCGCTAGTGGAAAGGCATTAAAACACATTAGCTCTTTTCTATTCTCATTGATAGCTCTCTACTTATTTTTTTTTTTCTTTTCTTTTTATTTGGCACTTAGGCTCTTTTTTTTTTTTTTTTTTTTTTTTTTTTTTTCTTTTTCTTTGAGAGCTATCTTCTGAATTAACTAGAGCTTTTATTTTAAATATATTGACCCATCCACTTAAAACCTTTTTCAAACACTTCAAACTACCAAACTCTTTTTGAAACCGAGAACAAGTAAGTGAAATAAACATTCCCCATAAACCCCAAACCTAATCCTAAGCCTAAGACTTGCTTCAAAATGCAAAGCTAGAATCAATATGAAAGCCTAATCATGTCGCCTAAACCTAACACTTTATGCCAAGTTCAAACCGAAAAGAGGCCTCACAATGATATCACACAAGAACATTTGGCTTGAAAGAAAGGTAAGGGTAATGGTGGGAGTTCTACTTAGGCTCACAAAAGAGTGGTGAAAGGAGGAAGATAGACTAAATATGTATATGATCCATGTATTCATTTTCAAATGCATAAGTATGATAATTAAAGATCAGATTAAGGTTCTCACTTATCAGGACAAGATTCAGTTCATGAATGTGCAAGTCAAACCACGAAAATCAAAACACATGATCTGAGTATGGTTAGAGGTTACTTTCAAAGAGTGTACAATGCATCAAAGAGCTACTAACTAGGGCCTTAAAACAATTCATGAGCTTAAAACACCTTTTAAAGAAAACTTTAACCCCTTATGCAAATGTAAACAACCTAGATGCTTAAAAATTCTAGACTAAATCCTAAAATGTTTAACAAAGTGAATGCAACTACATGAATGTTTTTGAAAATTTTTAAAAATTTTACCAATTTTTTGTTCTTTTCTATGCCTTAGATGCAATGAAGACTCAAGGGATGCAAACAGAAAATAAGAAGAAAGAAAGCAATGTCAAATAACACACACACTCCCCCAAACTTGAATGACACCATCTCGGTGGCAAACAAATTGAAAGGAGTTCAAACATAAAGCAAAAACAAAGAAAGCATGCGTGGTATATACAAGGGACGGTTGTTGGTACCTTGGAGCTAAGAAGTGCTGGAACTTGAGGACGTTCCAGACCTCTTGCTCTTTGTTGGGGTCTCGTGGGCTACTCCTTTGCCCTTGTCCATTGCAGCTCCTTCATGAACCGAGTGGCGAGCAGGTAGGATGGGGCTTCCTTGAGGCTCACGTAAAACGATTCCACCAGACGATCTCCTCCTCTCGGGCTACTCGACTTCTTCGCGTACAGCCTCCTTAGGTGAGCTCCCTTGAAGCGCCTTGACCTTCTTGGCAAGCTTCTTGAGTACCTTGCTCTGCCACTTGTTGATTTTCCTTTGCATGTCCATAACATAAGCAAAGAACTTCTCCGTCTTAGTCCGCGGCTCAAAGTCGATCTTAGGAAGCATACAGCTCTCGAGCATCTCATCATCCGAGGCAGGAGACTCTGATCTTGGGCGAGCTTGTTGAAGGGCGGCTGTGGCTCCTAAAGGGGCGAAGCACTCCTCTACACTCGGCAAGAACTCGATGTTGCCAATTCCTTACAGCTCAGTTTCCTCCTTTTTCAGCAGTGTGCAAACTCGCTTCTCATTCTCTGAGTCGATGAATAGATAGGCAAAGAAGCCCTCGGCTGGCGTGCGTCCTAGGCTATCCGTGTTCCTTTGGTATATCTCATCCATGAAGGCTCTCTCCAGAACAGGGGCGAAGTCTTGAAGCGGTACGCCAACTTGCACAAACAAGGGTGTGAGGAAGCCGCCAATAAGCGCCGAGCTTGCCTTGCATCGCAAGGTGTATGCCTTGTATTTCACCAATGAGGCAGCTAGGATACACCCATAGTTCACGTCATCGCTGTGTTCATCTTCCATTGGATCGTCGTTCTCTTTAGGATCACACACGAGGTGCTTCACGCCTTGGAATAGGAAGCAAAGCTTGATCTTTGTGACCGTGGGGGCTACTGACCATCCGCTGAAGGTGTTAGCAATCAGTTTCAGCGTGTACCTCAGCACCGGACTCCTCACTCTCTTGATATTTGCTGTATTCGCCTTGTAGTCGTCATTGCTTATGAGGTCCCACAGGTCATTCGCTTGAGTGAAGGAGGGGAATTCAACCTTGTTGGCAGCAGCGTTGAGGCCATAGGCTTGACAAAGCTCGTCCAGATCGACTGACTCCTCTCTATTCACTACCTCGATCTAGTAAAGATTGAGCTAGGATGAGTCGATCTAGCACTCGATCTCTAGCCTATTCTTAACCCTTCTCGCCTCTTTTGGACTCCAAGATCATGGCCTGCAACCTTGGCTTTATTTACCGGCGGCTGAAGACTCATCATGACCTCAACCTTGGCTTTATCAACCTCTATGCCCTACTCTGATATCTTGTGGCCAAGCACGATCCCTTCCTTCACCATGAAGTGGCACTTTTCCCAGTTAAGCACAAGGTTCGTCTCTTCACAACGCTTAAGTGCCTTGCAAAGATTCAACAAACAAGCAGAAAAAGACGCACCATATACAGAGAAGTCGTCCATAAACAATTCTACCATCTCCTATATCAGATCAGAGAAGATCGACATCATACACCGCTGAAACGTAGCCGGTGCGTTACACAACCCGAATGGCATCCTTCGATATGCGAAGGTGGCATAAGGGAAGGTATAGGTCGTCTTCTCTTGATCGTTTGGATGGATTGGTATTTAAAAGAATCCACTATAACCATTAAGAGGCAACTTGATCTCAACGTCCTTGAGATGCTTCTCAAACAAGAGTCTATGCTTCTCTATAAGCTGTTTCTTGAAACGGCCGGGAAAAGGAAGCTTAGGTACATACGGTGGAGGCACATAAACATCTTTCTCTTTAGTAGCTTGCTCCACTTTCTTCTCTACAACAACCTCTTTACCCTTTCTTGGTCTCTCAATCCACACGTTCTCAAAGTTGATCTCCTCATCAGCTGAAAGCTTACCCTCCCCCTCTTGGACTACAATGTCCTCATTGTTTATAGGAGCAACACGCGGAGGAAGCTCTCTACCACTCCTCAAGGTAATGGCGTTGGCGTATTCCTTTGGATTCTGCTCACACTTGCCCGTTAAGCTGTTCTTACCGCTCTTACTTGCCTTTCCTTTCTCTAACTGCTTGATCTTGTTGTTCAGGTTTGTAATCTGAGTTGAGACGTCAGTAAGAGAGGAGTCAAGGCGGTTGTTCATCTCGGCAAACTTCTGATTAGTTGAAGCTTAGCCTTGAAGCAACTGCTGAAACATTACTTGAACCGGATCTTGAGGAGGCTGTTGCATCTGTTGTTGTTGAGGGACAAAGCCGGGAGGAAACATAGGTGTATAGCTCTTGTTGCCTTGCTGATGTTGCTGACCTTGAAAGTTCCCTTGCCTCTGCCCTTGAAAACCACCACTTGGCCTAAAACCTTTGTTGTAGGGCACAAACGGTTTTGCTTTCTGAGGGGGGTACACTTGATCCTTTGGATTCTCAACGTTGGTGCTTGTATAAGACAAGTTGTTGTTCTGCTGGTAGCCTTTAGAGTAATCTTGAGGCTTGTAGTTGTTCTAACCGGCTACCCAATTAGCTTCTTCCTCTTGGCATTGCTCTAGCTCATCCAAGACATCCGCAGCTTCCCCAACAAAATGTACATACTTTTGGTTTGCAAGCACTAGCTTATCTATCTTCTCATGGAGAGACTTCATTTCTTTCTTGTTAGCTTCAAGATCACCTCTCTTGGGGCACGGTCGTAATCCTCGGAATAGTTCCCATCACTCAATGCCAAGTTCTCAATTAACTCCATACCTTCCTCAACCTCTTGACCAAGGAAGTTTCCTTTGCTTGCCGTGTCAAGTAGTAATCTGATCTTTGGAAGAGCTCCGCGGTATATGGTACTCAAGAGGGTCTCTTCACTGAAGCCATGGTGAGGACAAGCTATAGTATAATCCTTGAAATGCTCCATAGCCTCATTGAACGACTCATTCTGTCTCTACGAGAAGCCACTGATCTCACTTCGCAACCTTGCTGTCTGAGAGCTTAAGAAAGCTTTCTTACAGTCAGCCCAAGAAGTGATAGTGCCTTGGGGAAGAGTCTTCTCCCAATGTCGCGCCTTGTCTTCTAGGGAAAAGGGAAACAAACGCAGCTTGAAGCTGTCCTCCGAGATGCCATTTATCTTAAGCATTCCACAAAGCTGCTCAAAGTTATCTAGATGCGCCAATGGGTCTTCCAAAGCTAACCCATGAAACTTATTATTTTGCACCATCTGAACAAACCCTGGCTTGATCTCGAAAGTATTGTTTTGCACTGGAGGAGGAGTGATCCCAAACCTATTATGGTGAGTATTCGGAGCATCTCCTGCTCCAATGATCCGTGGGGGTCTAGCCGCGTGGTGGGGGTTTCCATTACCCCTTCCCACTGCCCCATGAGCTGGAGGAGGCCCCTATGGATGTTCTTGCTCAGCCATTGCTTCAAAATCCACTGAACCTTGCTGAACAATCTCCTCAAAGCTCTAGCTTGCTCTCTAACCCTTCTTGATTTTGTGTGTCCAAGCTGGTGAATGTTGTCCAGGGGAGTTAGTAGATCGTTGTTACCCCTGGAGCGTAGGTTCATGTACCTAAAAGACACAAGTGTGAAGAGAAAGAGATTAGTAACCAAATTGAAAGTAAAGGCTTAGTCTTTACTAAACCCCAAATCTTAATGCTTCCTAGCAACCTAAGATGGCAACGGCGCCATTTGATAACAGGTTTCTTACTACGCAATTCAAGCACGAGAGGTTATCAAACTCAAATGCAACACTGAGATGTAGTATAGCATGCAAGTGAGGTATCAATCTACACCTAGGAGTAGGAAGTATCACTAAGAATGCAAGGGAATGAGCCAATCTAAGCGAAATGGATAAATGATTGGTAAATTCAAGGAAAACTAAATGCAAGTATCAAATTCAATGCAAAAATCTTTAAAATCCCTGGAAGAGGGTTAACTACCACTAGGAACAAGCGTAAAATCTAAAATGCAAAGCTACTAAAAACTAAAAATCGACTAGTGGATCGACCACTAGATCGAGCAATATGAATCGATCTCGTCTAACAACTTAAGATAATGAATGATGCAATGAACTAGTGAACAAGATGCGAACTTTATGCTGATAGAATGATAAACAGAGATTTAAAACACTAAGAAAGATGGTCTAGGGTTGAGGGTCATCTTCATGGGTCTCAAAGATTAAAGATTGGTTTGAAAACATTTAGATCTACTCACTTTGTGAGGTTCTCTAGGCCTTGAAAAAAAAACAAGAACCATCCATGGCATTAAGGGATAAGTTTGGTGGAAGAAGAGATCGAAGAGCAAGAAACACAGATTTAAAATGTTGACCTAACTAATCCCTTAAACAACCATGGCATGTGGGAAAGGAAGGATTAGCCTCTAGGATCTGATTTTCCAGGACATCTGTCAAGGTAAGACAGCCTTTGGATCATAGAGATCTTGGCGTGAGAGTCTCTAAGCCTTAAGTACTCAAGATCCTAGAAGAGAAGGTAATGAAGAACAAGAAAACACAAAACTTTAAACCTCTTTGACCCTTTTGAATCACCTCAACCCATCAACCCAAATAAAACTACTCGCTACTCATAAAGAAAACCGAACAAAAAGCAAAGGATGATCAACTAAACATGATTAACGATTGATTAAAGCAAAAGATTCAATATTCAAAGGTTCAAAATGCAAGAAAAGCTTGAAAAGTTCTACAATGGCGGAATCGCCTAAGCTCCAGAGAAAAACGAAAAAAGATAAAAGTGAAAGCATGTGTGAAAGGTGGGATCGCCGCCTTCCCAAAATGGAAAAACAGTCGGATGGTCCCCCCCCCCCCCCTCGCTAGAATCCAAAAACGGTTAAAGTAGCCTGGAATCGACCTTGAGATCGAGCATATCACTCGATCATCTTCGGGAATCGCCTGCCTCAGCACGATCTGCGTGTCGATCTTCTTGGATGAATCGAGTGCTTTATCCGATCTTCAAGTTGATCCTTGGATGATCGAGTGGTGGACTCGATCCGGCTCTCGTTCTGCATGGCGTCATTTACGTCCGTACTCCAGATCGATCTCCTCTCTCGATCTTGATCTCGATCCTTCCTCTGGAATCGAGTTGGTGTACTCGATCTTCTGGTCGATCTCATCTAGATCGACCTGCCTTGCTCGATCCGCTACTCGATATCGGACCCTTAGCTGAGTGGTTGAGTTTTCCAAGCCTCCATAAGCTTCCTCACGAGCTTTAGCACGTCCACTAATCCTCCAAAGCTCCAAAGTATCCGAAAACAACCTGAATGTGATGCATAATGCAAGAAATATGCGAATGCTAATGCAAAAGTGCTCTAGGACCTAAAATGGTGCAAACTAGCCTAATATGCAAAGTAAATGCATGAGAAACTATCTTATATGCATGCAAAATACACAAAATATACAGTAATATCAAAAGGGTAGTGTTAAGTGGTTTGAGTTTTAATTGTTTTCATCTTTTTGAGAAGAAGAAGAAGAATGGGAATGGTAGTGTAAGATGATAATGTGGGGAAGAAAGTTAGATTTTTTTGTGGCTAAGTGTCAAGAAGAAAGCTCTAATTGACAAGGAAAAAGAACGCCTTAAACAACAAGGATTACAAAGGTCATCCAAAAGGAGAAAAATCTGACCAAGCAATCCACCAAAGAGGTGATGAAGATGGAGCCTACACATCAAAGAGGAGCATGTTCTAAAAAGGAGTCAACCACACAAGAAAAATAAGAAGAAGTTTCCCCACATATGAAGAAGAAAGTGATGACAAGTGCCTTAGAAAAGGGTAGACTTAAGGTTTTCATTTAGGGTTTATAATTAATTAGGATCATCTTTGGGTAAAACAAAAAGGGTAGAAGAGAGCTTTTACTTGCATGCATAAGTGTGCTTTTACCTTTAGCAAATAGCCTAAGATAGAGTCTTTTCATTTGAGTGATCTCTTGATTCATTAAACCCTTATTGTGTGAGATCATTTTCATCTCATAACCATGTCCCTTAGACCAAATGTTTTCACTTGAATTGCACAAACTTGATCCATTGGTTACAATTATTGAATGTTTAAGAGTTGGTTGATTTGAATGCTTGTGTAGGCTAAACTTGAGTTCATTGCTTGTTATG
The DNA here is from genome assembly GCA_911865555.2 of Thlaspi arvense. Taxonomy (NCBI): domain Eukaryota; kingdom Viridiplantae; phylum Streptophyta; class Magnoliopsida; order Brassicales; family Brassicaceae; genus Thlaspi; species Thlaspi arvense. The sequence continues at coordinate 30,035,523 of OU466857.2, forward strand.
ATGGGTATGGCTAAAGCTAGAACAACTTTTATGCATCTTAGAACATATAACTTGGGCATTGAATCAATTTTTCCATTAACGTCTTTAATTTTGAGATCCCACCTTCAAACCCCTCTCTCTTATCTATCTTTGACTGCTTGAGGACATGCAAAAGGCAAGTGTGGAGAAGTTGATATACACTATAATTACTCCGTTATTTACATACATTTAGCATTAGTTTCAGAATTTAAACACCCTTTCTTTCATGTTCTTGTCCTAATTGCATCCATTGAAGACTTAGAGTGTAGTTAGGAGTTGCATTGCATGTTTTGTGCACTTTACGCATTCAGCAGGTGCAATTGAGGAGTGATCAAATGGCGGAACAAAGGCGAGCAGGCTTCATATCGATCAGTGTATCGACCTACTAAGCCGATACAGAGCATACAAAGCAGCATATCGACATGCACACGTCGATACAAGGTCAAGCGATCATACCGAGGTGTGTATCAGGATCCCAAGTCGATATAACTGAGACAGGACAAGCTGAGAAGTTCCAGCTCATATATCGACCACCGTATCGAGCTACTCTGACCGATGCATCTTCTTCAGGACTCTTATACCGGACTACATATTGATGTGGCAGCAAGCCGAAACACAAGCAGGGCCAAATGTACCAAGGACCGTATCGAGATGCCACCCCAGTAAGCCTTAACTCGAGGCAATTGTACCGATCAGTGTATCGACCAGGCTTGGTCGATAGAGCCTTCGACCGACCAATATCAAACTGTGTATCGACCAGACAGGCCGATACAAACCCTCTGAACCACCCTATTCCTGGTTTGTTCCCGGTTTACTAAGGGCTTTCTCAAGAGACTATAAATATGTATTGACCCAAAATTTTGGGAGGAGCTTCTTATCATCTTTTATCCTTTAGATAATAGTTTTATCCTTTGTATTTCTCTTAGTAACCTTGAATTTCTGTCTTAAATCTTATTCTTTTAATCAAAGTTGTGTTTATCTTTCTCCAATTCATGATTAGTCATCTTGCTTTGCTTTGGTTCATGACTAAAACCATGTTTAGTGAGTAGTTTGCTTAGGGATTGAGATGGGATAAATTATGAGGATTTGAAGCTTGATTTGTGATTGTTTAGTGCTTAAATCCTAGTGTTCCTTCTTATTGATGATTTTAATGCTAGATTATCTCTTGCTAAGTTGATCTAGATCCTAGGGTTCTCTTATGCCTAATAAGTTTTTGTTGAATTGCTTGAATGAGTCAATTAAGAGATTTGCTTATCTTAGCCTAAGAAATTACCTATCTAAGGAGTAGATTCGCAATACAGAATTGGATTAGTTGCTTTTAATGCTTGTTTATCATTTGTTCACTAATGAGAATTAGTTCTGGGATGAATGTTCTTTCAAAGTGATTAGTACTCAAGAAATTGGGCTAGTTATAGCTGTGAATTCTATGCCTAGGAATATCTTGTTGTTAGTATGTAAGCATCACTAGTTAAGTTGAGAATCTCCTTGATCAATAACCCCATCTCAAATCCCATTTGTATTTTGCATTGCTGAATTCGAAATTGCCTTAGTTCCTTAGTGTTATTTTGTTTGCTTAAGCTTGTTTAAAGTTTCTTTAAGTTATTAGAATCATAGTTTCCCTTTTATCATGCTTGCTTGAATTGAATGATCTATTGCATTTCTAGTATCTTCAATTGCCCATTATGGATTGACACTCACATACTACAATGATATGAGTATATGTGGGAATTGAAGTAGAGCAAACTCCTACATCACCGTGTTCTCCTTCCACTCCTTCTTGGTCCGTCCGACATTGTACCTATCAAGGGAAATACTCGATAATGGATAAATACATTGCTTTTGACCAGAAATTAAAACAGATTCGGCTTAGTGCAAGCATAAGTAGAATTCCTTATTCATGACTAGAGTGAGTCCTGTTATGCATGCAATCAATTCTTAAGCAAAAATAAACTTAGATTCGAATTGTTAAAAGATCAATGAATAATAACAACAGCAATCCTATAAAATGCGACAGCAAGAATGATTAATTTCGGAGATTCATAAAGAAAGCCAGACATTAACTCGAACAGCCGTAGTTAATCATGCTTCAGACTTATCTCTCTCTCTCTCCCCTAAAACCAGATAACCGAAAAGAAATCTTACATCCTAGCAAAATCAAACAAACACTCAACGGATTCATGCATTACCTTGCCCAATATCAAAAGGAAACCATGTGGATGAAGCCAAAATGTGGCGAATGCTAGAGTTCTTTGAAAAAAATTAAACAAAAATTTCCTAAGTCATCTTCGATGGCGATGAGAGAGAGATGTTTTCTAAGTGAGAGTGAGGCTACTTATAGAAAATGAAATCTGAGGGGAGTGTAGGGTGTTTTGGTAGGTCCGAAATACTCGGTTAATCCCTAGCCATGTATTACTTGCCTTATCCAAGAAGGTGGGCCATGGTTGAGACCTTTCTTGGATATAGCTTGCGATATCCCTTATTTACCTTTCGGACCATATCGATGTTGCATCGATATGGTTCCTCGATATATGACAACAGTGTCGCTGCACGACATGATACCCCATTTTTGATTGCCTTGGCTTGGAATTTATTCTATATCGGGTTCCTACCGTGGTATTTGCCCGATGTAGAATGTCCTGAGGGTTCATATCGGGATTAACCTCGATGTTACACCTCGATGCTGTGCCAGACAATCTTTAAAACTTGGGACCCTTGTTCCATTCATTTTATCCCTCTTTATTGAATCTGAAAAACACTTACTGATAGACAGGATTTATGCAAGCAAGAATATCAAAGCCCAAACCACAGTTTATGATTTAGTATAGTGGTAAGGGTGTCAATCCAGCCTGGGTTGTAGAAACAACACTAGGAATGCAAGAGCAATGCAAACCTAAGCAGATTCGGGTAAATGAGGGAGAAATTCTACAAAAACTAAATGCAATGCGAAATGAACAAGAAACCTATTTAAAAATCCCTGGAAGAGGGTTAACAACTACTAGAAGAAAACTGAGAATTTTAAAAGTGAAACTACTAATTACTAAAAATCGAGATCTAAAGGCAGAAAAACAGGGAACTTCTAACAACTTAGAGCAATGACTTTTAAAGATTAAAGATGCAAACTTTAAACTAAAGGATGATGATTTAAAGGTTTTGAAAAGCTAAAAAGAGGATTCAAGGTTGAGGGTCATGTTCAAGAGAGTTCAAGATTCAAGCTTTGGGTTTGAAAACATAGATCTACTCATTTGATAAGCTATCTCTAAGCCTTGAGAAACTAAAAGAGATCTATCCATGCGTGTGGTATAGATCCTTTCCTCAACCCTTCCTCCTAACCTATGGCGTGTAGTGGAAAGAAGGATCAAAGAAGATTAAGGAAAGATCTTAAATATTGGCTTAACTAGCTCCCTAAGCATCCATGGCGTTTGGGAAAGGATAAGCTAGTCTCTTGGATTTGGCCTTAAGGGATTTCTGAATTCGGTCAAGGTAAGAAAGCCCTGAGATCATAGAGATCTTTCCCAAGACTCTCTAAGCATTAAGACCCGAAATCCAAGAAGAGAAAAGATTAAGAACAAGAAAAAGACCAAAGCTTAAACCCTTAAACCCCTTAAATCGCCCCAACCTTAAACCCAAAGGAAATCTACTCCCTACACATAGCTAAAACACACGAAAATGCAAAGGAAAGAAAGATAAGCATGATTAAACTACTAAGATTAAGCAAATACTCAATGATTAAGGAAAGATTAAGAGTTTAAAACATGAAAAAGCTTGAAATCGTAATAATGGAGGTTTTTCGCCTTAAACAGTAAGAAAATCTAAAAAGGTTCAAGACTAATCGAATGGATGAGAAACGATTGCCTAAAATGGCCAAAACATAAAAATGGTCCCCCCCCCCACAAGAGTCCAAAAATGACTTGGCCGGATAAGGTTGTAGAGATCGAGCTGAGTCGTCGATCTGGTCACTCGATCTCTCGGCTAGAACGGCTGCTTTTGCTCGATCCTTGGGTCGATTCATGAGGGTTGATCGAGTGCTTCAGACAATCCTCCAGTCGATCCTCGGATGATCGGATCGTGAACTCAATCTGGCTCTCGTTCTGCATGGCTTGATTAACGTCTGTACCGTACACACGATCGATCACCTTGGTCGATCTTGAGCTCTATCTCTTCCTTGAAACGACCCGGGCTTAGTCGATCTTCTGGTCGATCTCATCTAGATCGACCTGCTTAGCTTGATCTACCTCTCGATCTCGGTTTCCTTGTAGCAAGGCTGATTTCTCCTAAGTGTCCACGAACTCCTCTTTGATCCTTAGCATGTCCACGGACTCTCCACAGCTCCAATGTGTCCAAAACAACCTGAATATGATGCAATAATGCAAGAAACATGCAAATGCTAATGCAAAAGTGCTCTAGGACCTAAAATGGTGCAAACTAGCCTATTATGCAAGATGACTGCATGAAAACTACACTAAATGCATGCTAAATATGCTAAATATATGAGTATATCACTTACTAAATTAAAAAACATTAATATACACAGGATAAGCTTGGGGTGCCTCCCAAGAGCGCTATTTTAAAGTCTCAGAGCTTGACCTTCCTACATTATTTCCTAACGGGCAAAGGGGAAGTGGTTACCCCTGAATCCCCTGGGAGGATCCTTAGATTATTTAACAATCTCATTAAGATCAATCAAAGACACATAGGGGACTCCCTCCTCGCTTACCTCGTTACGCTTTTTATTGGCGAATCTGTGTTTTTCATCACTTTGAGGTGGTCTTCCCTTTACGTTTTGGTTTTAAAACTATTTAACCATTAGGAGAGTAAACAGGTTTGAAGATTGTACCATTTAGAAGATCTCCAAGTGATGGACTGTTTGCCATGGTCAGGTAAGGTGCTTTCATCTTTTGTGGTTCTTCACGGCTGGCCACGATCAACTCTTTAAATAGGGATCAGAGACAGCTTCCCTCAAAACTTTTTCCTTCATAGCAGGCACTAAGGGACGGATCTTTGGATATCTTCGGTGTTTCCTTTGGTTCAATAGAGCATATCCGTTCCTTGCCTTTCCCCTTGCCGCCCTTGGTGTCAAAGGTCATCACCACGTTTCTTGCTTGACGTAGCTCCACGTTTCTTGCAAGTAACCAAGAACAACTAGACAGTTTGTGAATTGATACTATGAATTTAAAAGCAAGACTCAAGATACTAAGCAATCATGGTTAAGTGGCTATAAGAGTGATCAAGGGGTTTCTAAGAACAAGGCATTCAAACAAGCAATTCAAGCAATCATTTCTCAATATTGCAATCTTAAACAAGTATCTAAAGAGAATCAGCTTACTGGTGTATATAAGACAAATTTATTTCAACAAAACTAGTGTGTCAAACCCACTTTTGATGTTGTATTCACTAGCCATGAGCATAAAGCAAAGAACCACAATTGTTTAAAAGAAGCACTAATCAAAGTGAACCTCTCTCTCTCTCTCTCAAGCAATGATTTTAGTCAACCTATCATCGATTAGGATTCTTTAGGGAACTAAGCAGCAACTCAAAAATTGAAGAATATGACCTTAAGCTAAACCTATAGGAAACCTAAGCAAAACCAAAGCAATGCATCAAGTCTCAAGTAAAAGAATGTTCTTTAAATGCTAACTATCAAACAATTAAGCAAAACCCATGAACCCCACACTATCTAGCCCTAAGCGAATCATCTAGTAGAGCAAACTGCCAACTTTAGTGTCACAAGACAAATGAACCATAAGCAATACCAAACTATCAAGCAAAATAAGCGAATCATGTGAGGAAACAAGACATTAGACCATCAAGCGGATAATCAACATCAACAATATCATATCCAATCAAAAAGGAGATGATTTCTAATCATTAACAGCTTTGCAAGGGAAGGAAGCAATAGAGATTAACATGCAAACAAGCTTAACACCCTTAATTAAACCTTAAAAACCACTTTCCCTAATTAGAACATCAAATCTTTGGTAAACTACTCACTAATCATATCTAAACCAATTTGATTAGAGTTAAACATGATTAAATGAAGCAAATGCGAAAATGGATAAAAGAAAAGCTAAGTTACCAGGATGCAAGAAAGATATCAAGATTCTAAAACATAAAATGCAAGAATTGATTAAGAAAAATAAGAATTTACAAGGTCTAAGGCAAATCGCCAACCAAGAGAAAAGATAAGATAGAACAATTGCTGGAGAGACACTTGTTTTTGAACTTCATGTGGTGGCAGCTCCTTATTTATAAACTTGGCTCCTTTTTGTGATGATTGTGCTTCATTACGCCTTTTGCTTTTGATTTGAACACTGCACTTCTTGCATCTTTCTTTGCTTGTAAACTTGAGCCTCTTTTGCTTTTGAACTTAGCTGCCATTTCACGTATAACTTGTATCACACTCCTTTTCTTTTGCCTTGCTTTTTTTCTCCCTTCTTCTCTTTTTATGAAACCCAAAATAAACCCCAAACTTTTCTCAAACTTCCTAGCCTATCTAACTCAAAAGTGAGCTAGTTCTACAATGGAAATACTTCCCTTGTAGTTCCAACCCAACATTTTTTGCTATGCTACAACCATGAAGAAATATGCCTCACAATTCGCTCACTATTAATGTATTGGCTTGAAAGAAGTCTTGGTTAAAGGTGAGGTGGTAAAAATAGACTTTTTAAAGAGTGCTAAAAGAGGATAAGAAAGTCCAAATATTTTTAAATCAATCCTTGACAACACTCACATATGCACAAGATATAATATTTTCATTAAGGTTCCACTAAGATAAAAGCTGATTTCATTTCAAAGCATGCTTCAGTTTCAAATCAGATTTTCAAAATTGAAAATTCCAAAAGTGTTTCAGCATTATTTCTAGTTCAACAACAAGTGCATCAAAGAACTAAGAACAAGGGCATCCTTTTCATAACCTACTAGCATTTACAAAGATTTACTATCATTGTTCCCAAATTAAACAAGCAAGCTAATCCTAGATGAATGCATGAAGTCTAAGCCTTATACGAATGCACATGAAAACTCTCTTTTTGTGGAAGAAATTTTCGAAATAGTTTTATTTTTTTTTGGATTTTCTATGCATTAAGTGAAATGCAAGTATGATGCATGATTACTAATCTATATGAAAATGCAAATGAAATCATTAGCTCATCATACACTCCCCCCACACTTAAATTACACAGTCTCTGTGTAATAAAAATGGTGAAGAGAGGGTTCACAAACTCAATAAAACAAATGCAAAAAACTTTTTAAAGAAATTCTGGTATTTACAATGGTTTGAATGGGGTACCTTACTTCAGATGGAGGAGTGGTGATAGGCTGAGCTCTCAGTGACATGAGAAGGAGAGGTGTCTTCCTCAGATGGAGTTGGCTGCTTGGTCCCTCTCTTCTTTCCTTTGCTCGTTGAAACCGGCACATGAGAAGAATGCCTTGGTGGTTCTGTTGGTTGTGCTCTTGGCCTCTCAACAATGTGGAAGGAGTGTCTCTCTTGAACTGTGGGACGGGGATCATCCTTAGACATGCTATCACCATCTGATCCTTTTCCTTCTGGTTCGGTCTTCAAAACTTGATCGGTCTTCTTTTTGGATGATCCTCCCAATTTTTTTTTCAGCTTCATCACTTCATGAGGACTTTAATGGCCTTATCTTGAAAGTTATTCCACCTTTAAAGGAGCATAATGTGCTCATGGGCAGCTCTTGATGCTTAAGATGTGCATATCACATTCTAAGGTTCAAAAGCATATGGGCTCTTGAACCTCTTGGTTCCCTTCATCTGCATCCTCCACATCTGAGTCTCTTACTGTACCTATGTTTCTGACCTTGCTAGGTGTCATCAAAGGCGGATCACTTCTTGGATCATATGAATCATCCACTTCAGCTTTAATTCTCAACCCTTCCAACAGACCAGGCGAAGCATAACGTGTAGGAGTAAAGTCAACTTTCCTCATTGCCGTTACATAGTCTTTGAGCTTTAGAGGTCCATTGGGGTATTGCTCCTCTTCAACAAATAGCCTCTTGCCCTCAGTTTTCACTCATGCTTGCTAACTTGAGGTTAAAGCCATTTCATTTCATCTGCTGCTTGTACCTGAAAAACACAAAGTGATACCAGACATTAGTGGTTTATCCCTTTTGAGCACTGTTCAGAGAAATAATTTTCTAAAATCAAGAAAACTCGTAAAAATTCCACAAATAGTTGAAATGAACGCCAACAGACAGACCGGAATTTAGCAAAGATGTTCATCTTTAAACGGTAAACACAAAGAAAATTAAAATTCAAGTAACAGCTAGCAGGATTGTATCCAAAAAACTAAGTATATGCATCAAAAAGTAATCTTCTCTCCACCAAATTATGAACAAGCAGTTGAACAATATTGTTACTCAATTATCAAGCATCTAAATGGTAAATATGAAGGAAAATAAGAACATGCACAGATTTTGGCCTAAATCTAAATAATACTCAAGGTTAAGCACAAAACAAACCTTTTTTAAACATATAAACCATAAATATTCAACAAGAATGGCAACAATGGTGACATGCAATCAAAATAAAAATATCAATCATGCAAAAGAATTTCAACAAACATTCTAATGCATCCTAACTCAGCCTTCAAAGATTAAACACACAAAAATGAAGAAATCTCGCATTTAATACTGATAGCTTTCTATTTTAGATCATTTTAGGCTGCATTTCATACATCTTTTCCTCTGTTTTTGCATTATAGTTTACCATTTGGGTATCATTTGCACTTAGTTATAACATAACATGCATTTAGCTTAGGATTGCATACATTTGTATACATGTGCATGTTTGTGGTGGTTTTCAGCTGTTTTTGGAGTTTCTTGGAGCTGGGAAGGAGATGGAAGCAGCTCATGATCAAAGAAGATGTCAAAAGTGGAGTTCTTGCAAAGTCTGGTCTATATCGAGCAAGTATATCGAGCAGAAGACCCATGGAGTGTGCTCGATACAAGCAGCAGGACGAGAGTAGAAGGATCAGCACGAGGATTCCAAGCCGTTGGTCTGCATCGAGGACCCGCATCGAGGAAGGACGTCGATACACGCTGCACGGGCCATATCGAGGTCGCATATCGAGCAGAACATCGACCGTACAACCTCGATGCAACTCATCCGCGTTGACCATTTGACTTTTGTAAACCTTATCTTATCTTTTTAGGATTTTTATGCTTCTTCTGGCTCCTTACTATAAAAGGGAAGCCACAAAACATTATCCTTATCAAGTCTTATTTTATCTATGTTTAACTTTCTCAAAAACAATCTCTAAACCTTAAAGGGCGATTTACGTTAAGGATCTTGATCTTTAATAAAGTTTGTAATTTTTGGTTTAATCATGCCTTATAATCTTTGTTCTTGCATCTTGGTAGATTAGATTTATCATCTGTGCATATTAACCTCATCTAGTTATATTTAACTTCAAATCAATGGGATTAAACATGATTAGTGAGTAGTCTTCTTTAGATTTAGAGTTCTAAGTAGGGAAAGTGGTAATTAAGATGTTATTAAGGGTGATTAGGCTTGTTTAATGATTCTCTGTTATCTCCTTCTCTTGCAAAGTGATTAATGTTGATAAATCTTGCTCCTTTTGATTGATTATGGTTTGATAGATGCATATGGTTCACTTGATGTCTTGATATCTCGATATCTCTTCTCTAAGTATAGTTCGCTTATTTGGCTTGATAGTCTAGCTTGGTCTATGTTTCCTTTGTTCAGTGACACCAAAGTGATAGTTCACCTTGCTAGATGATTCGCTTAGGGCTAGATAATGCTGGTTTTGAGATTCTTGACTTAATGGTTAAATAATATGCATTAAAAGATCTTGCCTTTGCTTCATTCTTGTTCATTGCTTAGATTTGTTAGGATGTTGCAAGTTTGTGCTTAAATCCATAATCTTGATTGGTGTATAGCTCAAGATTGATAAGTTGATCTGAATTCTTGCTTGAGTGAGAGAGTAGTTGCTTGATTGGTGCATCTCTTAGGCTAGAATGGTTCTGATCTTTATGCTCATGGTTGATGGATATGCCATCACAAGTGGGTCTGACACTTCAATCTTATTGAATATGAATCGCTTATTGACGCTAAGTGGTTCCCTTTAGATACCTTGTCTATGAGCATAACATTGAGCATTGCTTGCTTGATCTATGCTTGTTGAATGCTTTAGAAAGAAATCCCCTTGTCTCTCTTGAAAACCATTGTCCCACAATTTCTTAGAACCTTGAGTCTTGCTTTTAATTAATTGTCTTCAAAGTCATCTTGCTTAGTTCTTGCTTTAGTAGTCATTTCTTGCTTACATTCCTGTTTAGTCATTGCTTGAAGTTCATTGTTTAGTTCTGTTCACTTGCATTTAGTTTAAGCTTTTCTTTCATTGCACCATTTGGTTGTTAGACTTGTTGTCACATAGTCAAACCCCAATCTTGCTTAGCTTACAGCATTGTTTTCATATCTCCCATAATTGGATTGATACCTGATCTCTATTCTAAAACTGATTAGAAGTTAAGGAATTTGATATAGTGACCAAAAAACGCTCTTTCAAATTGGCGCTGTTGCCATTGTGGATTGTTTGAGTTTAACATTGCTGTTAGACTATGTTCTTTACTTTCAAGTCACTAAATTGCTCTATTTTCTGTGCTCTGTTTTTTCAGGTACTTGTATAAATCTGAGGTCTAAAGGCTCATCAAATCTGACTTCTTTCATTGACAACATTCAAAGGAGAAAAGCTGTAAGATAGAGAGCTCAAGAGTTAGAAGAACAGAGAATGGCAGAGCTAGAAGCTCAGTTACCACATGTTGGTGTTGTTGGACAAGCACCACTACAACAAGCTGCAGCACACATAGATGAAGCAGAAGAAGCTTTGAACCAAGCGGCTCGAGTTCAAGGATTGCGAGTACCGGTTTATGCACCTAGAGCTGCAAGACCAATAGGAGCTGGTGATGCACCTGACACTTACTGGTGCAAGCACCGTACTAGCCGAGGACCAACCGGACGTACCGACGGTGAGAGAAGGACCAATGACACGTTCAAAGGAGAAAGCCTTAAGGGACAAGTTTAATTTAGCCGTGGAAAGGATCATGCACACACGTACCGCGGTCGAGGACATTACGAGGATGGGCGAGAACATTACGAGCTGGTACGATGACATTACGGGACGGGACGATGGCGCGATGAACCTACCCCGTACCATGGTCGAAGGCATTACCACGCGGGACGACGACATTACGGGACGACTGACCGGCCAAGACAACGACTCAATGGGCCAGGACTTAGACGATTTTCAAAACCTTCAAGACCCACCTAAGCTCAAGATAGATCCAAACCACAGTGAATGGCCCTTCCTAAAACACGTGACCGGCCCAAACTTGTGTATCATTGATCCACTCCAAAACGGCGGCACTTAGACGATTGATGATCAAGGACGACTTACCATTTTCACACCAAGGAATCAAGAGGCAACGGTAAGTTTGTCAATTAAATCAATGTATTCTTGTTTTCCTTTCTTTTGCAGGGAATAAACACTAGTTTCTTTTGTTACTTTTCCCATTTAAGCCGATGTAATCTTTAATTTATTTTCTTGTATTTTTGGTTTTATTTTGCTTTTATTTTTAGACCCTAGAAGGTCCAGATCGAAGAGCTATTAATAAAGCTCCACTGCGACATTGTAGTTCACAACTTTTTACCCCATATCAATAAAATCGGCAGTTCTTCTTCAAGTTAAAGTCTTGAATCCTTGCTTGTTTCTTTGCGTGTGTGATTCACCAAAGTCATAAGTGTTTGCTGTATCAGAGATCATTCTATACTCTCTGTGGTGCCATCGATCCCCCATCATTCCTCATTTATCGAATCAACATGAGAGAGTCTAAGGCCATCACGTTCATTCCCATCTCATAAGATCCGGTCATTCTGAGTCTTATACCATTTGGTATTAGAGCCGAACGGTTCTATATCAGGTGATATCTATCTCTTTCTAGTACCGTTTGCTCTTTGCTTCCTTGTTTAGTTGTTTTTATCTTAAGAAAAACCCATAAAAATTTGCTTCCGTTTGCTTGTTTGGTTAGATAGTCATATCTCGGATCTATATTGGTTTCTTTTAGATTCTTTGATTGATTATTCTTTTCTTAGGCTTACTAGTCCTTGTTTCTTATTTCAAAAACCCCAAAAGAAAATCGTTTTACTCTTGTTACTCTTTATATTTTGTTCTCATAAAAATAAAATCCTAAAAAGAAGCTTTGTTTATCTCATTGCCGTGCTTGCTCAGGAACGTGTTGTTTAACATTTTTCTAGCCGTTGTGGTGCTTTGATCTAGTGTTGTTTTTGTTGAGATTCAGGAACACCATAGGAGATGAGGTCCCCCAAGACGCCGTGCTACAAATGCTAACAGCCTTCCGAGAGGAGATGAGGGCTATGAGGGATGATTTTGGTACAAGGCTTGTTCACTTGGAGCAACGTCCTCTACCACCTCAGCCGCCCGTACTACCTGCACCACCAGTACCACCCGCGCCACCCGTACCACCCGCACCACCCGTGCTCCCTGTAGCGGCACCAGCCCCGAGAAGTCCCATAAGAAACTTACGAGAACCCGATGAGGACATGCCCGCACTAAAAGATGACATACCCCCGGACCCGTTGCAACAATAATACCAACGAGCACAAGACCCGTTGAGGAGGCCACGAGGGCGAGAGGAGGACCCCCGAGAAGGCAACATGGAGGTTAATCTGACACCCCCAACATTCGCCGGCAAATCAAGTCCTGACGTCTACTTAGATTGGGAGAGAAGGCTTGAATACATCTTCAATTGCTACGGCTATGGAGATCGTAAGAAGGTAGCCTTAGCAGCCGCACAACTCACCGACAATGGCCTTGTCTGGTGGGATAGAAACGTAGCTGAGTGAAGGCGTAACCGTTTTGCTGCTGTCACCATGTGGCAAGACATGAAGTTCTAGCTAAGGTCAAGGTATATTCCGGATACCGATCATAGAGACTTACAAAAACGGTTTTGAAAGTTGACTCAGGGAACAAGGACTGTGGATGAATACTTCGAGGAGTTTGAGAAGCTTATGAACCTGTTGGAGCTAGAGGAGTCCGAGGAGGCCCTAATGGCGCAATTCATAGACGGCTTACATGAGCGAATTGCTCGGAAGGTTGAGAGGACTCAATACAGCGGCATGCACGAGCTCTTGCATCTCTCAGTGCAAATAGAGCAGCAGATCAAGCGCAAGACCAGCCTGACTAACCATAGCCGAGCTCCCCCACCTTGGACCGCTAGTAGTTCTAAACCGGTGGACAAAGGGAAAGCCGTTGAGATTGATTCCCACTTTAAGAGCAAAACCACTCGTCCAGAGCCTAGTAAGTACCCTAACACCTCGAGAACTCGTGAGATCATATGTTTTGTGTCACTGACGTGGCCATATGTCTCGGGAGTACACCAACCAGCGCATTATGATCGTGACCCTGAGTGGGGATTATAAATCCCAAGACGAGAGCGATGACGAGCCAACGGAGTTAGATGGTGAAATAGACTATCCTGATACGAGAGAGCTACTTGTAACAAGGAGAGTCCTTAGTGCTCAAGTGGTGCCAGAAGAGAAGGTGCAGCGTGAAAACATCTTCCATACCCGGTGCACCATCCGTAACAAGGTATGTAATCTCATAATAGATGGCGGGTCATGTACTAATGTTACTTCAAAGTATATGGTGGATAAGCTAGGTTTGGAAAAGACTAAGCACCCGAAGCCTTACAAGCTGAGATGGCTGAATAATCAAGCCGAGCTAAGGATTGCCGAGCAAGTTACCATCCCATTCAGTATTGGCTCGTACCATGACGAAGTGACGTGTGACATCGTACCAATGCAAGCCGGGCACCTTCTACTGGGAAGACAGTGGCAGTTTGATCGGTCTACAAGCCATAACGGGAGGACTAACTACTACTCCTTCACGTTCAAAGACCGAAAGCATAACCTAGCTCCTTTAAAGCCAAGTGAGGTACATGAGATACAAAACCATATGGCTAAGGAAAGCGAGTTAAGTAAATCTAACCTTTTTATTAAGACTAAGGAAGTTTGTAAAACTATGAGTGCCCGCGGCACGGTGCTACTAATGGTTTTCAAAGAATGTTTGAGTACAGATATCACGGCAATGGCCTGGCCAAATGAGTTACAAGACATTCTAGAAAGGTTTAAGGATGTGTTTCCAGATGAGATACCAGGGGCTGCCTCCGTTGAGGGGAATAGAACATCAGACTGACCTCGTACCCGGCTCAGCGTTACCCAACAAGGCAGCGTACCGAATGAACCTTGAGGAGACGAAACAACTTGAAAAGCAAGTCAAAGAACTAATGGATAAGGGTAACATCCGTGAGAGCCTCAGCCCATGTGCCGTACCGGTTCTGTTGGTACCTAATAAGGACGGGACGTGGCGCATGTGTGTAGACTGTCGTGCCATCAACAATATCACCATCAAATACCGTCACCCCATCCCATGTTTAGACGACATGCTAGATGAGTTAAGCGGTGCAACAATGTTTTCAAAGGTGGACTTACGAAGTGGCTATCATCAAGTACGAATGAGAGAAGGCGATGAGTGGAAAACCGCTTTCAAAACTAAGCAGGGGCAGTACGAGTGGTTAGTCATGCCTTTCGGCTTCACCAACGCTCCTAGCACCTTCATGCGCCTCATGAACCAGGTTCTAAGATCATTCATTGGTAGATTCGTAGTAGTTTACTTTGATGACATACTGATATATAGCAAGAGTCTCACAGATCATATCATGCATTTAGAGCTTGTTTTAAAAACACTTCGAAAGGAAGGTCTATATGCCAACTTTAAGAAGTGCTCCTTTTGTACTGATAAGCTTGTGTTCTTAGGTTTTGTAGTAAGTGAGCAGGGTTTACAAGTAGACGATGAGAAGATAAAAGCTATTCAAGAATGGCCTACACCCTCCACAGTCAGTCACGTGAGGAGCTTTCATAGTTTAGCATCATTCTACTGCCGGTTTGTCAAAGACATTAGCACCGCAGCTGCCCCACTTACCGCTGTTATCAAAAAGAACGTACCATTCTCGTGGGGAGAGCCACAAGAAGCTGCATTCAATGACCTTAAGGAGTAATTGACCCGAGCCCCCGTACTAGCCTTACCTGACTTTGAGATAATGTTTGAGGTCGAGTGTGATGAATCCGGAGTTGGCATAGGAGCGGTACTACATCAAAAAGGAAGGCCCGTGGCATTCTTCAGTGAAAAGCTAAGTGGAGCCACGCTCAACTACCCCACGTATGACAAAGAGTTGTATGCTCTAGTCCGAGCTCTAGAGACATGGCAACACTACCTACTCTCAAAGGAGTTTGTCATTCATACTAACCATGAGACGCTGAAGCATTTGAGAGGGCAGACATCATTGAAGAGAAGACACGCGAAGTGGTTAGAGTTCATTGAGACGTTTCCATACATCATCAAATACAAGAAAGGCAAGGAGAACATAGTAGCCGATGCACTTTCAAGGAGGCATGCGCTTATATCAACAATGGAGGCCAAGGTTCTCGGATTTGAGCATCTCAAGGAATTGTACGGTGAAGACCCTGATTTCAGTGAGAGCTACAAGGAGTGTATCAAAGGACCTCACGGAGCATTCTACATTCACGATGGCTTCTTATTTCGAGACAAGCGATTCTGTATCCCCCAAGGATCAATGAGAGAGTTACTACTAAGGTAGGCACATAATGGCGGTCTCATGGGACATTTTGGCGTGTACAAGATGCTAGCCGTGATGATGGATCATTTCTTTTGGCCACACTTGAAGAAAGATGTAGAGAAGACGTGTTCTCGATGCGTTACATGCCGTAAAGCAAAGTCCAGGTCCCATCCTTACGGTCTTTACACCCCTTTACCTATACCTAACGCCCCTTGGGTAGACATTTCTGTGGATTTTGTCCTAGGTTTACCGAAGATTAGGCACAAGGACTCGATCTTTGTAGTGGTAGACAGGTTTTCCAAGATGGCTCATTTCATACCATGCGCCAAGACAAACGGTGCCACTCAAACCGCTGACCTCTTCTTCAAAGAAGTGGTGCGTTTACATGGAGTTCCCCGTACCATTGTCTCTGATAGAGACACAAAGTTTCTCAGCCATTTCTGGAAGACATTATGCTGAAAGATGGGTACCAAATTGCTCTCCTCAACCACTTGTCAGCCCCAAAACGATGGCCAAACCGAGGCGGTAAACCGTACACTCCCTACTTTACTTAGAGCTACTCTTGGCAAGAATATGAAAACTTGGTTAGATTGCATTCCCTTTATAGAATTTGCTTATAACCATGCTACTCACTCTGCCTCTAAGTTGTCATCTTTTGAGGTTGTGTACAGAAATAATCCCTTGACGCCTATGGATCTTACACCGCTTCCACAAGCTGAACAAGTCAGCTTAGTAGGACTTAGCCGAGGAGAATATGTGAAGATGATACATCAGCGAGCTCGGGACAACATTGCTAAGAAGACCGAGGAGTATAAGAGAAACAAAGATAAAGGGAGGAAAGAGATGGTGTTTCAACCCAGAGAGTGGGTTTGGCTTCATATGAGACCGGAGCGTTTCCCCCACAAGCGGAGTTCCAAGTTAGCACCGAGAGGTGACGGTCTATTCCAGATCAAAGAGAAGCTCAATGACAACGCCTACATACTAGACTTACCAGGTGAGTTTAACATGTCCCATAGTTTCAATGTTGCTGACTTATTTCCTTTTGATGTAGTTGACCTGTTATTGAGGACAAAACCTTGTCAAGAGGGAGGGAATGGTGCAAGCACTGTACCAGCCGAGGACCAACCGGACGTACCCACGGTGAGAGAATGACCAATGACACGTTCAAAGGAGAAAGCCTTAAGGGACAAGTTTAATTTAGCCGTGGAAAGGATCATGCACACATGTACCGCGGTCGAGGACATTACGAGGATGGACAAGAACATTACGAGCTGGTACGATGACATTACGGGACGGGACGGGACGATGGCGCGACGAACCTACCCCGTACCATGGTCGAAGGCATTACCACGCGGGATGACGACATTAAGGGACGACTGACCGGCCAAGACAACGACTCAATGGGCCAGGACATAGATGATTTTCAAGACCTTCAAGACCCACCTAAACTCAAGATAGATCCAAGCCCCAGTGAATGGCCCTTCCTAAAACACGTGACCGGCCCAAACTTGTTCATCATTGATCCACTCCAAAACGGCGGCACTTAGACGATTGATGATCAAGGACGACTTACCATTTTCACACAAAAGAATCAAGAGGCAACGGTAAGTTTGTCAATTAAATCAATATATTCTTGTTTTCCTTTCTTTTGCAGGGAATAAACATTAGTTTCTTTTGTTACTTTTCCTATTTAAGCCGATGTAATCTTTAGTTTATTTTCTTGTATTTTTGGTTTTATTTTGCTTTTATTTTTAGACCCTAGAAGGTCAAGGTCGAAGAGCTATTAATAAAGCTCCACTGCGATATTGTAGTTCACAACTTTTTACTCCATATCAATAAAATCGGCAGTTCTTCTTCAAGTTAAAGTCTTGAATCCTTGCTTGTTCCTTTGCGTGTGTGATTCACCAAAGTCACAAGTGTTTGCTGTATCAGAGATCATTCCATACTCTCTGTGGTGCCATCGATCCCCCATCATTCCTCATTCATCGAATCAACGTGAGAGAGTCTAAGGCCAGCACGTTCATTCCCATCCCATAAGATCCGGTCATTCCGAGTCTTATACCTTTTGGTATCAGAGCTGAACGGTTCTATATCAGGTGATATCTATCTCTTTCTAATACCGTTTGCTCTTTGCTTCCTTGTTTAGTTGTTTTTATCTTAAGAAAAACCCATAAAAATTTGCTTCCGTTTGCTTGTTTGGTTAGATAGTCATATCTCGGATCTATATTGGTTTCCTTTAGATTTCTTGATTGATTATTCTTTTCTTAGGCTTACTAGTCCTTGTTTCTTATTTCAAAAACCCCAAAAGAAAATCGTTTTACTCTTGTTACTCTTTATATTTTGTTCACATAAAAAGAAAATCCTAAAAAGAAGCTTTGTTTATCTCATTGCCGTGCTTGCTCGGGAACGTGTTGTTTAACATTTTTCTAGCCTCTGTGGTGCTTTGATCTAGTGTTGTTTTTGTTGAGATTCAGGAACACCATGGGAGAGGAGGTCCCCCAAGACGCCGTGCTACAAATGCTAAAAGCCTTCCGAGAGGAGATGAGGGCTATGAGGGATGATTTTGGTACAAGGCTTGTTCACTTGTAGCAACGTCCTCTACCACCTCAGCCGCCCGTACCACCCGCACCACAAGTACCACCCGCACCACCCGTACCACCCGCACCACCCGTGCCCCCTCTAGCAGCACCAGCCCCGAGAGGTCCCATAAGAAACTTACGAGAACCCGATGAGGACATGCCCGTGCTAGAAGATGACATACCCCTGGACCCGTTGCAACAACAATACCAACAAGCACAAGACCCGTTGAGGAGGCCACGAGGGCGAGATGAGGACCCCCGAGAAGGCAACATGGAGGTTAAGCTGACACCCCCAACATTCGCCAGCAAATAAAGTTCTGACGTCTACTTAGATTGGGAGAGGAGGCTTGAATACATCTTCGATTGGTATGGCTATGGAGATCGTAAGAAGGTAGCCTTATCAGCCGCTCAACTCACCGACAATGGCCTTGTCTGGTGGGATAGAAACGTAGCTGAGCGAAGGCGTAACCGTTTTGCTGCTGTCACAATGTGGCGAGACATGAAGTTCTTGCTAAGGTCAAGGCATGTTCCGGTTACCTATCATAGAGACTTACAAAAACGGTTTAGAAAGTTGACGCAGGGAACTTGGACCGTGGATGAATACTTCGAGGAGTTTGAGAAGCTCATGAACCTGTTGGAGCTAGAGGAGTCCGAGGAGGCCCTAATGGCGCAATTAAATCATGGCTTACATGAGCGTATTGCTCGGAAGGTCGAGAGGACTCAATACAGCGGCATGCACGAGCTATTGCATCTCTCGGTGCAAATAAAGCAGCAGATAAAGCGCAAGACCAGCCTGACTAACCGTAGCCGAGCTCCCCCACCTTGGACCGCTAGTAGTTATAAACCGGTGGACAAAGGGAAAGCCGTGGAGATTGATTCCAGCTTTAAGAGCAAAACCACTGAACCTCCTAAAACCACTCGTCCAGAGCCTAGTAAGTACCCTAACACCTCGAGAACTCGTGAGATCATATGTTTTATGTGTCAGGGACGTGGCCATAAGTCACGGGAGTGCCCCAACCAGCGCGTTCTGATCGTGACCCTGAGTGGGGATTATGAATCCCAAGACGAGAGCGATGACGAGCCAATAGAGTTAGATGGTGAAATAGACTATCCTGATACGGGAAAGCTACTTGTAACAAGGAGAGTCCTTAGTGCTCTAGTGGTGCCAGAAGAGAAGATGCAGCGTGAAAACATCTTCCATACCCGGTGCACCATCCGTAACAAGGTATGTAATCTCATAATAGATGGCGGGTCATGTACTAATGTTGCTTCAAAGTATATGGTAGATAAGCTAGGTTAGGAAAAGACTAAGCACCCAAAGCCTTACAAGCTGAGATGGCTGAATAATCAAGCCGAGCTAAGGATTGCCGAGCAAGTTACCATCCCATTCAGTATTGGCTCGTACCATGACGAAGTGACGTGTGACATCGTACCAATGCAAGCCGGGCACCTTCTACTGGGAAGACAGTGGCAGTTTGATCGGTCTACAAGCCATAACGGGAGGACTAACTACTACTCCTTCACGTTCAAAGACCGAAAGCATAACCTAGCTCCTTTAAAGCCAAGCGAGGTACATGAGATACAAAACCATATGGATAAGGAAAGCGAGGTAAGTAAAACTAACCTTTTTAATAAGACTAAGGAAGTTTGTAAAACCATGAATGCCCGCGGCACCGTGCTACTAATGGTTTTCAAAGAATGTTTGAGTACAGATATCACGGCAATGGCCTGGCCAAATGAGTTACAAGACATTCTAGAAAGGTTTAAGGATGTGTTTCCAAATGAGATACCAGCCGGGCTGCCTCCAGTGAGGGGAATAGAACATCAGACTGACCTCATACCCGGCTCAGCGTTACCCAACAAGGCAGCGTACCGAATGAACCCTGAGGAGACGAAAGAACTTGAGAAGCAAGTCAAAGAACTAATGGATAAGGGTAACATCCGCGAGAGCCTCAGCCCATGTGCCGTACTGGTTCTGTTGGTACCTAAGAAGGACAAGACGTGGCGCATGTGTGTAGACTGCCGTGCCATCAACAATATCACTATCAAATACCGTCACCCCATCCCACGTTTAGACGACATGCAAGATGAGTTAAGCGGTGCAACAATGTTTTCAAAGGTAGACTTACGAAGTGGCTATCATCAAGTACGAATGAGAGAAGGCGATGAGTGGAAAACCGCTTTCAAAACTAAGCAGGGGCAGTACGAGTGGTTAGTCATGCCTTTCGGCTTAACCAACGCTCCTAGCACCTTCATGCGCCTCATGAACCAGGTTCTAAGATCATTCATTGGTAGATTCGTAGTAGTTTACTTTGATGACATACTGATATATAGCAAGAGTCTCACAGATCATATCATGCATTTAGAGCTTGTTTTAAAAACACTTCGAAAGGAAGGTCTATATGCCAACCTTAAGAAGTGCTCCTTTTGTACTGATAAGCTTGTGTTCTTAGGTTTTGTAGTAAGTGAGCAGGGTTTACAAGTAGACGATGAGAAGATAAAAGCTATTCAAGAATGGCCTACACCCTCCACCATCAGCCACGTGAGGAGCTTTCATGGTTTAGCATCATTCTACCGCCGGTTTGTCAAAGACGTTAGCACCATAGCTGCCCCACTTACCGCTGTTATCAAAAAGAACGTACCATTCTCGTGGGGAGAGCCACAAGAAGCTGCATTCAATGACCTTAAGGAGCGATTAACCCGAGCCCCCGTACTAGCCTTACCTGACTTTGAGATAATGTTTGAGGTCGAGATTGATGCATCCGGAGTTGGCATAGGAGCGGTACTACATCAAAAAGGAAGGCCCGTGGCATTCTTTAGCAAAAAGCTAAGTGGAGCCACGCTCAACTACCCCACGTATGACAAAGAGTTGTATGCTCTAGTCAGAGCTCTAGAGACATGGCAACAATTCCTACTCTCAAAGGCATTTGTCATTCATACTGACCACGAGACGCTGAAGCATTTGAGAGGGCAGACATCATTGAAGAGAAGACACGCGAAGTGTTTAGAGTTCATTGAGGCGTTTCCATACGTCATCAAATACAAGAAAGGCAAGGAGAACATAGTAGCCGATGCACTTTCAAGGAGAGATGCGCTGATATCAACAATGGAGGCCAAGGTTCTCGGATTTGAGCATCTCAAGGAATTGTACGGTGAAGACCCTGATTTTAGTGAGAGCTACAAGGAGTGTATCAAAGGACCTCACAGAGCATTCTACATTCACGATGGCTTCTTATTTCGAGACAAGCGATTGTGTATCCCCTAAGGATCAATGAGAGAGTTACTACTAAGGAAGGCACATAGTGGCGGTCTCATGGGACATTTTGGCGTGGACAAGACGCTAGCCGTGATGATGGATCATTTCTTTTGGCCACACTTGAAGAAAGATGTAGAGAAGACGTGTTCTCGATGCGTTACATGCGGTAAAGCAAAGTCCAAGTCCCATCTTTACGGTCTTTACACCCCTTTATCTATACCTAACGCCCCTTGGGTAGACATTTCTGTGGATTTCGTCCTAGGTTTACCGAAGATTAGGCACAAGGACTCGATCTTTGTAGTGGTAGACAGGTTTTCCAAGATGGCTCATTTCATACCATGCGCCAAGACAAACGATGCCACTCAAACCGCTGACCTCTTCTTCAAAGAAGTGGTGCGTTTACATGGAGTTCCCCATACCATTGTCTCTGATAGAAACACAAAGTTTCTCAGCCATTTCTGGAAGAAATTATGGAGAAGGATGGGTACCAAACTGCTCTTCTCAACCACTTGTCACCCCCAAACCGATGGCCAAACCGAGGCGGTAAACCGTACACTCTCTACCATGCTACTCACTCTGCCTCTAAGTTGTCACCTTTTGAGGTGGTGTACGGAAATAGTCCCTTGACGCCTATGGATCTTACACCGCTTCCACAAGCTGAACAAGTCAGCTTAGAAGGACTTAGCCGAGGCGAATATATGAAGAAGATACATCAGCGAGCTCGGGACAACATTGCAAAGAAGACCGAGGAGTATAAGAGAAACAAAGATAAAGGGAGGAAAGAGATGGTGTTTAAACCCGGAGAGTGGGTTTGGCTTCATATGAGACTGGAGTGTTTCCCCCATAAGCGGAGTTCCAAGTTAGCACCGAGAGGCGACGGTCCATTCCAGATCAAAGATAAGCTCAATGACAACGCCTACACACTAGAATTACCAGGTGAGTTTAACATGTCCCATAGTTTCAATGTTGCTGACTTATCTCCTTTTGATGTAGGTGAAACGATTTTGAGGACAAAACCTTGTCAAGAGGGAGGGAATGGTGCAAGCACCGTACCAGCCGAGGACCAACCGGACGTACCCACAGTGAGAGAAGGACCAATGACACGTTCAAAGGAGAAAGCCTTAAGGGACAAGTTTAATTTAGCCGTGGAAAGGATCATGCACACACGTACCGCGGTTGTGAACATTACGCGGATGGACGAGAACATTACGAGCTAATACGATGACATTACGGGACGGGACGATGGCGCGACGAACCTACCCTGTACCATGGTCGAAGGCATTACCACGCGGGACGATGGCATTATGGGACGACTGACCGGCCAAGACAACGACTCAATGGGCCAGGACTTAGACGATTTTCAAGACCTTCAAGACCCACCTAAGCTCAAGATAGATCTAAGCCCCAGTGAATGGCCCTTCTTAAAACACGTGACCGGCCCAAACTTGTTCATTATTGATCCACTCCAAAACGGCGGCACTTAGACGATTGATGATCAAGGACGACTTACCATTTTCACACTAAGAAATCAAGAGGCAACGGTAAGTTTATCAATTAAATTAATATATTCTTCTTTTCCTTTCTTTTGCAGGGAATAAACACTAGTTTCTTTTGTTACTTTTCCCATTTAAGGCGATGTAATCTTTAGTTTATTTTCTTGTATTTTTGGTTTTATTTTTCTTTTATTTTTAGACCTTAGAAGGTCAAGGTCGAAGAGCTATTAATAAAGCTCCACTGCGACATTGTAATTCACAACTTTTTACCCCATATCAATAAAATCGGCAGTTCTTCTTCAAGTTAAAGTCTTGAATCCTTGCTTGTTCCTTTGCTGTGTGATTCACCAAAGTCACAAGTGTTTGCTGTATCAGAGATCATTCCATACTCTCTGTGGTGCCATCGATCCCCCATCATTCCTCATTCATCGAATCAACGTGAGAGAGTCTAAGGCCAGCACGTTCATTCCCATCACATAAGATCCGGTCATTCCGAGTCTTATACCACTTACTACAGCAGAAATGGCATTCACGCTCCAGCTGTACATCAAAACCACTTCGAGATCAAGCTTGGGTTGATCAACATGGTGCAAGGCAATTGATTTTATGGCCTGCCCAGTGAAGACCTTTTGGATCATCTTGACCAGTTTGATAAGGTGTGTGGTATGACCAAGATTCAAGGAGTCTCTAAAGATGCTTTGAAGCTGCGCTTGTTTCCTTTCAGTTTAGGTGACAAAGCACATCAGTGGGTGAAGACACTTTCACAAGGTTCAATCTCTACATGGAATGAGTGCAAAACAACATTCCTCAACAAATTCTTCAGCTCAACAAGAACAGCAAAGCTCAGGAACACCATAAGCAGCTTTACTCAGCATGGGAATGAGACATTTGCTGAAGCTTGGGAGCGATTCAAGTCTTACACTTTGCAGTGCCCACACCATGGCTTCACAAATGAAAGCTTGCTGTCTACTTTATATAGAGGAGTGACGCCAAAGTACAGAATGCTCTTGGACACAGCTTCCAATGGAAATTTCATGGGCAATACAGTTGTATATGGTCTAGCTCTTGTGGAGAACTTGGCACTTTCTGATGGAAACTATGGTGAAGAATATGACAGAACATCTAGAGCTGTTGTAAGCGCTGAAGGTGAGAGCACAACAAAGAAGGAGATTAAAGCTTTGAATGACAAGTTAGATAAGTTGCTGAGTGTATCTTTCAAAAATGTCAGTTTTGTTGGTGATAGTGTTGCTACACAAGAGGAAGATGGGACAGTTGTAGATGAAGAAGCCTTCTACATGAATCAACAAGGACGCGGTTTTAACAACTACAGGAACCATCCCAACTTCTCTTATAGAAGCACCAACGTGACTAACCCTCAGTATCAAGTCTATCCATCACAAGCTGCTCAATAGAACCAAGGAACCAAACCTTTTGTTCCTTTCAACCAGCAGAACAACTTTGCTTCAAGGCCACCATTTCAGGGCGGTTTTCAACAAGCTAACTTTCGGTCAAGGCCAGCTTTTATACCACCAGGTTTTGGCAATACACAAACCTCTTCCAGCACTCAAGATGTTCATTTGAAGCAGATGATGCAACATTTGTTGACTGGTCAAGCCAACACCACTATAGAGATACACAAGAAATTTGCTGAAGTGGATAACAAAATAGACGCCACTACTTGTGACCTGAATGGCAAGTTAGATGCTCTGAACCAAAGATTAAAGTCTCTAGAAATCAAAGGAGTTTCATCTTCAAAGCCTCAGAACCAGTTACCAGGAAAGAGTGAAGCAAATTCTAAGGAATTCTGCCACTTGCTTGCTGAAGAGGATGAAGAGTTTGATGATGAAGATGCTTCATTGGAAGAGCTTGGCATTATGCTTCAAGAAATGCTGTTACATGGGGACATGTTAAAGCCAGAGTGTGGGGGCAATGTCATCAACATCAACATTGATGATAGAAGTTGCTGACATTGTAGAGAAGTTCCTTGAAGGACTAGATGAAAGCTTGAACAGAGAAGAAGAGCAAGAAAGAGCCGCACACAAGAAGCTGCTGAAAAGGAAGAGGCTGAGAAAGCTTTAGTTGCTCCAGAAGAAGAAGCCAAACCAGAGCTCAGTGAAGCTGATAAAAAGCTTGTAGAGACATACCACGCTTTGATGGTCTTGGCTAGAGAAAGTCCGGAAGACTTCAAGGAGTTATATGATCGCCAAGTAGACAGCTCCTCAAGCAGCAATGAGAAGGGTAAAGCTCTTGAAGTTCAAGCTTATAAACCACCAATCCATTACCCCACAATGCACTTTACAAAGGCTCAGATGGAAGTCTACTCAAAGTTGAGGAAAGACATACACGACGCTGGAATAAAGCTTCCTCATGGCACCACTTTGCTTGAAGTGAAGGATCAAATCAGATTCATCAAGGAAGTCTTTGACAAGCTGGAAGTAGTGGAGCCAATTATAGAGAATGTGGGGGCTAATCTGAAGAGAAGGAAGGAGCTGAAGACATTGACAAAGCTTCCCAATCCAGGAAAGTTTCTCATCACTTGTGATATTGAAATGCTAGCCAATGTTGGAGCTTTGTGTGATTCAGGTTCAACAGTGATGTCATGTCTCTCCACTTAAGCGAAACCTTAGGAATCAAGGAATTGAAGCCCTGCAAAGCCTCTATCACCTTTGTGGATAACACCTCAACAAGACCCTTGGACATGGTAAAGGATTTCCCTTTAAAGATTGGGAATTACTTGGTGCCAACAGATTTTGTGGTTATAGAGAAGACATATTCAAGAGAAGTGCCACTTCTTCTAGGAACACAATTCTAAGACAACAGCAGGAGCTGAAAGTTGACTTCAAGAGAGGCTCTGTGATTTTGAAGAATTTTGATGAGTTCAAAGTCTTCAAGATTGTTTCTCATTCTATAGCTTTTTGTGGAACAATCATTGAAGAGGGGAGTAAGCAACAGAAACTTCCAGAGCGTGTGGAGCATGCTATGAGCTTCACAATGAGTATGTTGATGAGAGACACTCTCCCTGATGAGACAGAACAGAAGATTAACATTGAGTTGAAGCTTGAAGATGGGTTGAAAGAGGATGAAAGCTTGATCACCAAGGAAGTGAAGCCTTTGATCACACCAAGTGTCAAGAAGAAGAGAAACAGGAAGACAGCTCGTGAGAAGAAGAGACTGATGTCAGTGGGCACTTGGGTTTACCAGAAGAAAGAGGTAGGAGCACAAGCTCCATCTACCTCTTCTCAGTAGTCCTCAAACCATCAAAGTCAAGCTTAGTGACTTAAAATAAGCACACTTGGGAGGTAATTTCATGACTATCCTTGCAAATATGTGCTTTCTTTTATTACTAATGTCTTTATTTAGTCTTTCAGAGGTCAAAAATCAGGTCCACGGATGTGTAGAATGGTTTAAAGGCCAAGGAAAGAAGACTCTGTTTTCATATCGAGGAACCATATCGAGCAGAACATCTATCATTTCTGCTCGATACAGCTTATCTCGAGGAAGGACCAGTCCGTACACCGAGCAGATTGCACGATGGGGATCACATCGAGGTGTAACATTGAGCAGAACACCAAAACCCCTGCTCGATATGATCGCTCCTGAAGCCCCAGTCCGTACACCGAGGAGAGTAGACCGTACATCGATCAAGACACACAGTGGATATTATATCGAGGTGTAGCATCGAGCAGAACACCAGAAGTCCTGCTCGATGTAATCACCAGTCCGTACATCGAGAAGCTACAGCCCGTACATCGACCAGATAGCTCGATGGAGTTGCACCGAGGAGTTGCATCGAGCAGAACATCCAAGGTTCTGCTCGATATGGGTGCTAAAAGCTAGCTCGATGCAAGACGGTGTCCGGTACGACAACCACCGAGGAGAACAGCAACCATGTACGAAATGTTCCACATCGAGGTGTAGGATCGAGCAAAACACCAACATATTTGCTCGATGCACAATGGCTGAGCCAGAAACAAGCATCTAGACGGTGCCATGCATTGCCCACAGGAAGGATCATGCAAGCTGAAGTGTCTCCCTACACCGAGCAACAACATCGAGCAGAACATCTAATAAGACTGCTCGATGCGAGCTGTCCTGAAGGAGAAGCTGACCAGAACACAGAACCCCCGAGGCAGCAGAGCATCATCACCGAGCCACAGGACCCGACGTCCCGATATGGTACACATTCAGGTACCACATCGATTGTTTTTCTCGATATGATCCGTGTAAGAATTTTTTTTTAAACTTTTACATGGGTAATTCGAGTAAAACCTTTTTGTGGACCTTGATGGCCGGTAAAAGAATCTTTTCTTTCCACCTCACATGCATTTTAAAAAAAAATTAAATCAGATTTTCTTGCATTATCTTTGGATTTTTCTAGATATCCCTTATCCTCTTTCATTAAAACTAGCAATCATCATCTCTCTCTCCACACACACATCCATATCGAGCTAAACATCTCTTTATCAAGCATCCTTTCTTTCTCTCTTGCATTCTCTAGAACTTCATCTTTTTGGTCAAAGAACTAAGGTAAACTTTGCTAGATTCCTTATTTCTTGAGTTTAAATGTGTTAAATTGAAGTAGGATGCATTAAAATGATTGATTATGGTTGTTTGCACAATTTTGTTTACGGTTTTGATTTGCATGTCACCATTGTTGCTCTTCTTTGAAATTTTATGGTTGAAATGTTAAAAAAATGCTGTTTGTGTGCTTATATTGACTTTATGTTTAGATTCTGGCCAAATCTAAGCATGCTATTATTTTTCCAGCAAATTGACCATTGAAATGTTCCTTATTAGACTAGTGATGGTGAATCTGATGCATTTTCATAGTTTGGTGGAGAGAGAATATTGTTTTTAGCTTCATATGCTTGAAATTGTTGCAATCGCTGCTTGCTACTGTGAGAATTTTAATTTTATCTGTACTTATCCTTTTGAGCTGAAACGTTTTGATAAATTTGACTATGCTTGTTGGTGATCAGTGTGAATTGTTGCAGAATTTGTCATTGCTTGCTTGAATTTTGAAAATTGATTTTCTTCACAGTGCTTTCAAAAGATACTTTACTAATTCTTGCTTCAAGCATTTCATTTTCAGGTACTATTTCCAGCACCAGAGGAAATGAGGAGATTTCTGACTCAAAAGTTGCTGCAAGAAACAGAGCTGAGGGAAAAAGGCCAGTTGTTGAGGAAGAATCAGTCTAAGATGCAGCACTAAAGCTGAAGGATTACTTGAGAGCGATGAGGAGAGTGGACTTCACTCCCACAAGTGATATAAGATCAATGGGGTATGATCTTATAATGCAAGGGTGAATGGGTGGAAGCAAGCAGCTGGACTGAAGTCTCTTTTTACTTGCTCAAGAGATGATCGAAGTGGATGGTTATGGGATCAATCCTGCTGGACTCAAGTCTCTTTCAGGCTGGATCGGTGGATGGAATGGATAGATGGGTTGACTGATTCCAAGGCAACAATTTATGCTTCTAACTTCCAAGGGCTCATCCTCGCATGGACAGTAAGAAACAACACGAAAACTCAAATGTCTGATTCCACAAAACACTCAAGAACTCACAAGAACATAAGAGAAGTGATTCCACACAATCTCTAATGAACAAAGTAACAAAGCCTAAGCTTTTTTAGAGAAAATTTTCTTTCATTTTTTAAAAATTTCTATTGTTTTTTACAATGAGAACAATGAGCTTTTATAGCTCTTACAACAGATCTTTACAAATAAATACACTTAAATAAAATTATTTACATTTAAACAAAAGGATAAAAATAAGCTAAATCAAATAAAAGTCTTCTTGGTACCAATTTTTCTTTAGACTTGAATGAGAATCCTTTGATTTTGTGAAATGATGAAGACTAGATTCTTATAATAAATCCACATAATGAAGACATTTGATTTAGTATTTTTCCATATTGTATCATTCTCTCCCTCTTCCAATGGTTTTGTCCTCAAAACTGAGTTTTTTTTATAAAATATTTGGCAAATTTTATTTATAAAATAAATAAAAAATCTTTTCATTTTATAATTTTTTTAAAACAGAAAAAAACTAAATAAACAAAAACATAAATAAAGACAGAGTTTTTTTTTCAATGAAAGAAACAAACTTCAATTGTATTTTTTATTTTAAAAAAATCATGAATCAAAAAACAAAAACATAAAACTATTTTTCTGATTTTTTTTAAGTTTATATAAATTAAAGAATAAAAACAACTAATTTTTTTTTCTTTTTAATGAAAATGTTTATAAAACATGAAACAAAAACAAAAATATAAAAGATAGAGGATAGGAGCCTTTAGCTCTGATACCAGATGATATAAGATCAATGAGGTATGATCTTATAATGCATGGGTAAATGGGTGGAAGCAAGTAGCTGGACTGAAATCTCTTTCTACTTGCTCAAGAGATGATCGAAGTGGATGGTTATGTGATCAATCCTGCTGGACTCAAGTCTCTTTCAGGCTGGATCAATGGATGGAATGGATAGATGGGTTGACTGATTCCACAGGCAACAATTTATGCTTCTAACTTCCAAGGGCTCATCCTCGCATGGACAGTAAGAAACAACACGAAAACTCAAATGTCTGATTCCACAAAACACTCAAGAACTCGCAAGAACATAAAAGAAGTGATTCCACACAATCTCTATTGAAAAAAGTAACAAAGCCTAAGCTTTTTAGAGAAAATTCTCTTTTATTTTCCAAAAATTTCTATATTTTTTTACAATGAGAACAATGAGCTTTTATAGCTCTTACAAAAGATCTTTATAAATAAATACACTTAAATGAAATTATTTACATTTAAACGAAAGGAGAAAATTAAGCTAAATCAAATAAAAGTCTTCTTGGCACCAATTTCTCTTTAGACTTGAATGAGAATCCTTTGATTTTGTGAAATGATGAAGACCAGATTCTTATAATAAATCCACATAATGAAGACATTTGATTTAGTATTTTTCCATATTGTATCAACAAGATATGCTGATCCTGGTCTGTTGGGAGAGCTAGGAATCAAGCCTTAAGTGGATGAGCTGTTGAGCAACATTGGACTGAAGAAATTTGCTAGTCTTGGCTATCCAACTTACAAGCAACTTTCTTGTGAGTTCCTTGCAAGATTCATCAAGTTCAGAGCCAATAGAGCATGGTACACCATGGGGTTCATTCAGCTTGAAGAAATCTTTGGATTTGATCAAGGCTCAAGAGAACAAAACATGTGCTTCAAGCATGATGAGCTAAGGCATGTATGGGAAGAGATAGCTAATGATGCTTATAGAGCTGGTGATCTCAAGAGTCCTAGCATCCGTCATCCTGCTATCAGATATGTTCATAGATTCCTCAGCAGCCCACTCTTCTACAGAAAAGAGCAAAGTATGGTCAAAGAAGAAGAGATGGGGTTGCTTGTGCATGGCTTGAAGAACATAATGGTTGAAACAAGGCATGGGAAGATACAAGGAGAGCGCTTAGGAGTTGGTCTTGTGACAATCCTAAGGAAGCAATTTCTAGCATGCCAGCAATGGGCTTTCAACACCAGAGACAAGAAGCCAAAGATAGCCATTGGAGGCGTGATCACTCCTATCTTGCTTGGTGCTGGATTTGAGCTTGGCACACCAGATGTTACAATGATATTCCTAGATATTCCTTATCTCAGCAAGATCGGATACCTTTGAGGAGCTGTTGAGACAGGATTTGGCTATCAGTTTGAGATGGAAAACGGGAAGAGGAAGATCATCTTGCCCAAGCAGCGCTTAACCAACTTCACATCATATGAGAACATCCGATTCATGCCAACAGAAGATGAGCTTTATGACCCAATGACTGACCCACCATTGATGAGGCCAAGCAAAGTGAAGAACATGAGCACCATTAGAGACTCAGATGTGGAAGAAGACATTGAAGAGCAGCATCAAGAACAAGAGGTTCAACATCAAGGGATGGAAAAGGAAGAACATGAAGACTATGATAGCCGCCCTTATGCATTTGACCCATATGATGTTATCTGCACATCTGAAGCTTCAAGGGCTGCACATGAGCATATTAGGATTCTTCAGAGATGGAACCACTTCCAGGACAAAGCCATCAGAGGTTTGCTGAAGACAGTCAAAGCAAGTAAGAAATCGGCTGATTCTTTAAAGAAGAAAGTGAGGAAGCTCAAGAAGAAGTTGGGAGGATCTTCATCAGCCAAGAGATCTGATCAAGCGATCCAAACAGAGCCACAATGAGGAGAATCTGATGATGAGAACATGTTTGAGGACACACCAGAGAGGGCAGTCCAAGAGAGACACTCATTCCACATCGGTGAGCGGCCAAGAACACAAGTTCCTCAATCGGCCAGGCATTCATCTCATGTAGCTGCTCCAAGGCGAAAAGGAAAGAAGAGAAGGACTAGACAGCAAAATCCATAAGAAGAGGAAGCTTCACCTTCTCATGCCATTGAGAGTTCAGACTCTCACCACTCTTCCACCTGAAGTAATGTACACCACACTAACCATTGTAAATACCACTCATTTTTTTAAATATTGCGATTGTTTGCTTGATGTTTGTGGGAGAGGGTGTATGATGGACTGATGCTTGCATTTGCATTTGCATAGAAGAATAGGAACCATGAATCATGATTACATAACATTTAAGGCATAGAAAATACCAAAAAAATTGAAAATTTTTCAAAAAATTGTTTCACAAAAAGAGTTTGATTCTCATGCATTCTTATAGGATTTAGACATCATGCATTCATATAGGACTAGCTTGCTTGTTTAAATTGGGAACTATGATAGTACATCTTTGTTATTGCTAGTGATTTATGAAAATGAAGCCCTTGTTTTTAATCCTTTGGTGCATTTGATGATGAACTAGATATTAAGGATAAGCCATTGGAGGCAAGGTGGAAGCATGGGAATGCTTCAGGGAGTTGCCCCAGCCAAGGAGGAGCAAGAGGAGCTAAGGAAGTGGAAATTTGTCCTAGCATCAAGCTTGATGAAGTCCACATCACGCGATGTAATGCACAAGAGAGGATGGGAGATCACATCGAGCATCCACATCGAGCTAGGCTGCTCGATGTCAAAGTACAAGACATCTACATTGAGCATCAACATCACTTGATGTAAGAGGGCAGGAGCAATCATGTTTTACATCGAGCATGCACATCAAGCAAAGCTTGCTCGATGTCAAGCATCCGAAGAACAACATCGGACACTCACATCGAGCTCCTTAGCTAGATGTTGGCCTTATCTGAACTGCTTTTATGTACAAGTTTGCCATTCCTTTAAGGTTTTTGTCATTTAGTCTAAATACCTGTTGACCTAATGATTTTAGCAAGTCTTGTTCTTGCTTAGTCTCTTAATATCTTTTCTGCTTTTGTAAGAACAAGATCCTTATTTTAATCTAAGTCTTTGTATTTGTAATCATAATCTTCTTTAATCTCTCTTCTTAATCATGTTTAACGTCTTTTTCCTTTGTGGTTTGATGGTTTACATGATGATTAGTGAGTAGTTACCTTATAGGTTCTTAAATGTGGTAGATTAGGGGAATTTAAGGCTTGATTAGGGTTTGTTAGTACTTCATATTGACTGATTCCTCTCTATTAGTCTGTTTTTATGCTAGATAAACCTTGATCACACGAATCTAGAATTATGTTTTCTCTTATGCCCACCAAGTGTTTGATGAAATGGTGATCTTGTCTTTGAGAGGATTTACTTATCTCAGCTCAAGGGATTAACTGTCTAAGAAGTATCTTGGCTTCAATAAGATTGGTTTAGCTTGCTTGCTATTGATCTTAACACTAATGGGAGTTAGTTCCTGTTAGGATGTTTAGCAAAGTGTTAATCATCAAAGGATTGGTTTTAACTTGCTTAATTGTGAATTATATGCCTAGGAATTAGCATTGCTTGCTTGTTTGCATTGTCAATGAGATTGATAACAGCCTAATCTTGCCTTTAAATTCTCCAAACTCAATAACCACATCTAGGAGCCTTGCTTTATTATCTGAATTTTTAATTTTCTTAGTACTCTGTTTTTGTTGCTCTGTTTTGTGTTTGATCATTGCTAAGTATTGCTTTCACAAGTCTTGCTTGGTCTATAGTTCAGTTAGGTTGATTAGTGATATGTCCTATATATATACCTTTTAAGACTGCATTTCGTTCATGTTTTTGTCTTCTCTTCCTTTGATTTGGTCTCATTTTCCTTTGCTTTTAGACTTAGGTTGCTTTTAGGTTATAGTTTGAATTTAATTTGCATAAATGATGTTTTTAGGTACCTAATAAGCCTTTAATGACAAGGAGGAAGCATAGGAATGATTCATGGAGTTGCCCCAGTCAAGGAGGATCAAGAGGACCTAAGGAAGTGGAATTTTGGCCCAGCATCAAGCTTGATGGAGTCCACATCGCACGATGTAGTGCACCCGAGAAGGAAGAAATCTATGTTGAAGCTGCCAGAAACTGCGTTTGACAAACTGGCTCGGAAAAAGCATTTCCATCACGATTCAGCTTCAGCAGTCTTTACCAATGTTGTAGCCCTATGAGTTAGCTTGGGTGTGAAGTTCGTTTCAGGTCATTCCTATCAGCGGTTAGACATTTACAGAAGTTTCTGTGAAACCGTTCAACCCGATATCGTGCACCAACATCGCGCGATGTAAGCAACCCGAGACTCCGAAGAAACACATCGTGCATCCACATCGAGCAAGACCAGCTCGATGTCAGCACATCGAGTACCCACATCACACGATGTTAAGCTACATGAAATCCACATCAAGCTGTACATCGCACGATGTAAGAGGGCAAGAGCTATAAAGATCAACATCGAGCATGCACATCGAGCCAGTCTGCTCGATGACAGCACATCGAGCATCCACATCGACACAGTCTGCTCGATGTTCTTCCAATCTGAAGACCATTTATTTACAAATTTGCCACTCCACTAGGATCCCTATAAATACTTAAAATCTCTAATTTATAGGAACATCCTATTATCCAACAGTTCTTTCCTTTTTTGTTTCTTAATCACATATTGTATTTTGGATCTTTGCTTGATTTCAATAATAGTTAGCATTTATCTTCTTGTTTAGTCTTCCTAATCATGATTACCTATCTTTTCTTCTTCTTTGATTTGATAGTTTTGATGGTGATTAGTCAGTAGTCTCTTTAGGAATTTGAGATGGGTTAGGTTTAGGAAATTTGATGCTTAATCCATGATTTTTTAGTGTTAGTTCTTCCATTTGCATTCTTAATTGCTGTGTTTAATGCCTGATTAGTTCTAGCTAAGTTGATTAGGATCATATGCTCAATTTATGCCCACCAAATGTTTGTTGAAATGCCTGAATTGCAATTTAAGAGAATTGCTCAATCCTATCTCAAGAGACTGACTGTCTAGGGACAAGTTTGGCAATATAGGATTGATTAATTGTCTTAATGCCTGCTATTTATCATTTCACTAATGGAATAATTAGTACCAAGAGATTGGATTAGTTATGGAAATGAATTATTATGCATAAGAAATAGCATTGTGTGAGTTTGTAAGCATCATGGATTGAGTAGAGAGTTCCCTAACACCAATTATCCCATCTTAAGTCGTGCATTTTCTCTGTTTTTAGTTGATTTCGAAATAGCTCTGTTTTTGCTTAAGTTTTGGGTGTTTTGGTTGTTGCTTGCTCTTGATTAAGTGTTTGTTTTGAATTTTGCTTTGATCCTTTAGGTTGTTAGACTATAGTCTTCTCTATTCCTGCTTGAATTAATAACTTTACTGTATTCTTACTGCTTCAATCGGCCCTTTTGGATTGGTAAAACCCATACTACAATGGCTAGTACAAGGATGGGTGACTGAGAAAGAGACTCAAAACTCTTGTATCAAGTTGGCGCCGCTGGCAATAGGGGGTTGCTTTGATCAGTAGGATTTGTAGAGATCTTGAGATCAAGCTCTTTTATTTTCGTTTTTGGTTATTAATTGCTCTTTTTGGTCTAGAATCTCTTTTGTAGGTACCAAAACACTTGCTCTTAAGTGTCTGCAAATGCATCTGAAGTTCAAGGTCAAAGATTTTGGGTGCACGGCGGCAGAAATAAGTTGTAGAAGCATGGAGGAACATCAGTATGCTGCTGGTTTTGGTTTGCAAGGTCGATAAGGTATTCAAGGTCCACAAGGGACCCAAGGCTTACAAGGGCAGCAAGGCTACATGGTTTACAAGGAGCTTGGGGTATGAGTGATCAAAGACCATTGAGACCTATAAGTGCTGCAGATATACCATCTGGCTATGCTTTAAGGCAATGTATCTTTCCACCTATGGAGACTCACCACTATGAGATAAAGAGCAGAATGATTGCTATGGTTCAGGAAAGGAAGTTCTTTGGCTTGCCTAACCAAGATCCTCTTCAGCATTTAGATCACTTTGAGAGGATTTTTGCTATGAGAAAGCTTAGTTGAGTTTCAGATGATGGATTCAGGCTGAGATTGTTTCCATTCTCTCTTGGTGATAGAGCTCAAATGTGGGAAAAGTCTTTACCACAAGGAAGCATCACCTCTTGGGAACAATGCAAATGAGCTTTTCTAAACAAGTTCTTCTCTCCTTCTAGGACTGCTAGATTCAGGAATGAGATCTCCAACTTTAAACAATTATCAAATGAGAGTTTTGGAGACACTTGGGAAAGGTTTAGAAGCTTCACTCAGCAGTGCCCTCATCATGGCTCACCAAAGAGATGCTCCTCTCCAGTCTCTATAGAGGTGTTCTACCAAGTCTAAGAGGTCCTTCTGGACACAGCTAGTAATGGTCATTTCCTAGGTAAAGATGTCGATGAAGGTTGGATATTGGTGAAGAACATGGCATTAAGCAATCGAGATTATGTTAATGAGTTTGAGCAGCATGCAAAGGCAGCTGAAGATAAGTTGGAAAGAATAAGGCATGAGGTGAAAGATTTTCAAGAAAAAGTGGATATGTTGTTCAATGGAGGCCCTTACACTCAACACCGTCAAGGCTCTTCTTCTCAACCACTTGGCACCTATAACAACCAGCTAAGGGGCATGACAACTCCTACTACTCACATGCCAACCGTCTTGGTTCAACCTCAACAACAACCAAGCTCTCAGCCTCCACAAGATTTGGACATCAAGCAACTTTTACTTCAAATGAAACAAGTCCAAATTGCAGAAATTCAAAGACGTATGGCTGAATTCAAAGAAGTATTGGTGCTGAAATTCAAAGAAGTATTGAGTCCAGCAGCAACAACTTCTAATCCCAAACAGACTCCTTGACTATGCAGCTGAGTAAACATAGTACCAATGCTCAACCAATTACCTTCAAGAGGCCCCTAGATTATTGTTATGGCATCTCCTCTACTTCCCTAACTACTCAAGAAGAGAATGAAAAGTCTATTTCTGAGATTGAAAGCCTTCTATTTGGCCATGAGTTTGTCCCCGTAACTTCAAAGGTGACACCCTCTATCATCAATGAGGACATTGAAGTTCTAAGTGTGGGGGAGTAACATGAAAAATCAGTAAGGGCCATAAGAGAGAAGGAGAAGGAAGCTGTCCATGTGGCTGCCTCAAGGGAAGAAAAGGTTATCTCCAAGAAAGAGACAGTAGTAGAAAATGATGGAGTGGTAGAAGTTGGTGAAAGCTCAAGGAATAGCAAAGCCAAAGAAGTGGTTCAAGAGAAGCCTAAAGAGGTACCCAAGGAGACAACCAAGGAACTAAGATACATTCCTCCTGCTTATCAGCCTACAATACTATTTCCTGGAAGGTTCAAGAAGGAGTTAGTTGCCAAGTATAAGGGTCTCTTTCAAAAACAGATGAAGTAAATTGAAGAGACCATTGGAATAGATGAAGCAACAAAGTGGATGTCTCCAGCCTTTATACCTCTTAAGAAACAGTATCTTGCAATGTTGGTAGCAAAAAGGGTTGGGGAAGATAGAGCTACTAAGGAAGAGGTTCCCACTAAAGATGAAGAAACCCAAGTTACTAAGCTTGAAGATCCCGCTTGTTTTACACTACCATGTGAATTGGGAACACTATCTTTCAAAAGTTGCTTGTGTGATCTTGGGTTCAGAATCAACATTATGCCACTCTCTACTGCTTAAGCCTTAGGCCACATTAGCTTCAAGGAAAGTAATGTCTCTCACACCCTATCTGATGGGTCAAGAAAGCAAGCAGTTGGGTCTCTTGAAGATGTTCCGTTGATGATTGACAAGGTGAAGGTACTGATATGCTCAAATTAACCCTTAGAGCTACTATCTCAAATTTAGAGATCATTGTAGTACTTAGGGATCGAATCCACAAGGACTTAAGACTATTACTCAACAGACTTTAGAGTCAAATGAAGCTAAGCAGTCGATAATAAATAAAAGTAAATAGTAGAATAAAAGTAACAAGATTAGGAGCGGATTATGAGTTCTTAAAATCAATAGAGACAAGGCGCTAGGCAATGGGAAATTCGCAGATTGACATAAATCGCAGACTACAGACTGAAAGGAATATTTATTAAAACCGTTCTAAAACTCGAAAACACGAATGTAAAACCAATCGACTTCCGTCGCAGAGATTAACTATGATCAGATTCTAGAATTCCAAATTCCTTTACAAACTCTAACAACCTAAACAAGCATTATAGTTCAGGTTCGATATGTTCACAAAATCCCTAATCCAAATTCCTTTGCAATTACTTATTTTGCTCATCTAAGATAGTTCTGGTGATTAACAATGTTTCCACATATATTAAACA
The DNA here is from genome assembly GCA_911865555.2 of Thlaspi arvense. Lineage (NCBI taxonomy): Eukaryota > Viridiplantae > Streptophyta > Magnoliopsida > Brassicales > Brassicaceae > Thlaspi > Thlaspi arvense. The sequence goes on from OU466857.2 coordinate 30,073,248, forward strand.
ACCTAACATCTGATTTCTAGGTGATTAATCTTAAAATCAGTGTTAAAGCAATCTAGATGAAGAACCAAATGATTTATCCTTTCAGTTTTGTAGTTCTAACAATTCATTATCAACCTTTGAATAACCCAAAACCTAACTAGCAGATTACTCAGACATAGCAAGTGAAACACAAATCATGACTGAATAATATTGCATTAAGAAATAGAGTAAAAGATGAAGGGGGTTCGAAATTCTTCTCTAGAGAGTATGGACTTGTCTGCCCAAAAGCTCTCAATCAAATCTCTCTCTTATGTCTCAATGAAAACCAGATGATAGCCTAACAATGGCTTAGAAAACCTAAATACAACCCTAAACACGAACTGGGGCAAAAGTGCAAATAGTAGGAAAATTCTGGGCTAAGTTGCAATTCTTCAAAAGAGTTTTTGATGCTCTTTCTCGCGACCACGATCGGTGTCGATCGACACCAAGTGGCTGGTGTCGATCGACTGCTTCATAATGCTCTCCGACTTGGTCTTTTCAGCATTAGCTTCAACATAGCTCCAAAAGGCTCCAAAACTCACAGTTATGCTCGAAACGTACCTAGATCTGCAAATACTCTATTGGAGTAAAAAAAATACCAAAAAGACTCTATAAACAATACTTTTATCATGGTCAAAAACCAGCAAAAACCATGATATATCAACTCCCCCAGACTTAGCTTTTGCTTGCCCTCAAGCAAACATCAGACAAAGCATAGGGCCGAGGTTTGAAAACACAGAAAAAGTCAGCCAGATATCAGGAACACCACATTGATTAACACTTTCGAATCCACATACCACAGAGTCAACACAAGATCAAATTTCAGTCTAATCATCACAGGCTTAGCAAATTTTTCAAATCCAATTCAAGCTCCTTTAAGAAATCGGAAATCTCTACTGCTAAACTCCTTATATTTATCTAAGTGATGTCTCATCAAGGTTTTATCATCTCAATCACGTATAAATTCTTTTTCCTTCCTAAACAACTGAACCAAGCAATCTCAACACAGCTCTCCTATTTTCTCTTCCCTTGATATTTTCTTTCTGATGATTTTTTTATTTTAAGCTCTTTCTCATACTTTTTATAGCCTAAGATATGGTGCTACTCAATACTTGTGTTCCTTGTGAGGAGACAGGTTCTTGAGTGTGTTCATTACTGTTGTTCCTTGTGAGGAGACAGGGTCATGAATGCACCATTCTTTTTAGTCAAACTTTTAAAGCTATATCAGGGAAGATCAAAGAGAGACTATGTCTTAACATACTTATCAATGTTAGAAGAGATAATCAAGATCAATGAGAATCAAGCACCAAGATAAGAAGTTTTAAGTTCATTAAGGTGGAGCTACTCAATACTTGTGTTCCTTGTGAGGAGACAGGTTCTTGAGTGTGTTCATTACTGTTGTTCCTTGTGAGGAGACAGGGTCATGAATGCACCATTCTTTTTAGTCAAACTTTTAAAGCTATATCAGGGAAGATCAAAGCGAGACTATGTCTTAACATACTTATCAGTGTTAGAAGAGAGAATCAAGATCAATGAGAATCAAGCACCACGACAAGAAGTTTTAAGTTCATTAGGGTGGGGCTAATCAGCAAATTTTCCAGATTCTCTAAGAACTTAAACCTTCACTGCTAGACTGATCTACCTATGACTTTCAACTAAGTAAGATTTGTAATCAACATTTGTGGCAATGGTTCTTATAAGAATCAACGTTTTGTGGTTTGTTCCAAGAAAAACTGACAATTTCAAAATTTTTGACTCAATAAAACAGGTTTTGACTCAACTTTGAGACTCTAAAAATCAAAAACAATGTACATAATGTCAGCAACGACCTCCCCCGGACTTAAACAACACTGTCCTCAGTGCTATTAAGCATGTAGTTGGTAAAAAGAAACAATGAAACGGTTTGCACATAGATGAGAAAGTGGTACATGTGTCTGCGCGTGGTGTCGATCGACACCACATAGTTGGTGTCGATCGACACCCTGTCCGAAAACAGAATGGGATGACCCAGACATGTGTAATTATTGCAAGTTAGATTGTTAGCTGAAGTTCTCCCAAGTCAAGACTGATAGGAACACTCAAGCAAACAATTAAAAGCATCAATATAATCTATAATCTCATAAGTTCAAACAAGTTTCAAAACATCATCAAAGCAGACAAACTAACTCAAAACAAAAAACATAAAAACTGACTCAAAGCAAATGAAAAAGAACAAAGGGAAAAGAAAAGGTAACAAGGATAGATAGAGGAACTAATCCTCATCCTCATCGCGAGGAGGCGTAGAAGGTCGAACGCAGCCACAGTTCGACAGAACTGAGATGGCATTCCAGAGTGCCTGAACACTCTGGACCATGAATCGCTGAATTGCGGCCTGCTCAATTGGAATGTCGGGAACCTCTGGGAGCGTGTGGCGGCCAATTGGCTCAGGTAATGCAGGAACTCGTGATGCCCTCGAGCGACGAGATGGACCTCCAGCAAGGCCCTCAACAGGTGCATCCTCAGCAGCAGAAGCAGCTCGTGAAGATCATCCTCTGCGTCTAGTCGCTGGCGCGGATCGTAGCAAGGTATCATCGGGCTGAAAGCTAAGGAGGTCTGTCTGAAGTGTAGTCAGGGCAGGTTGTGGTAGCGGAATCAGACATCGCTCACCAGTGTGGCTGACAAAGCTCCATAGCAGCTCATCTTCCGTGATCCAATGGGTCCTCCTCAAGTAGTCCATGTCCAGAAGATGGCGCTCAGTCACAAGTCTACAGGTCGAAGTATCGATGTTGCAGTAGCGAAAAATGGGAGTGAGAAGACTACCAATACTCTCGGGCTTGTTCCGAGCTCCGGTGAACGCCTTGGTCTTCAGTGAAGCCAAGTAATGGGCATAGACGGCGCCCATGTTGACATTACTGTCAACCGGATACTCCTCTGTGAGTACATCCTCAATACCATAGTAGAGGAGAGTCAACTCAGAAACATGCATCTTCCCAGGCTCAGTCTTGCACAGAAGTGTAGTGGAGAAGAAGCGGACAAGGTATCGCAGCAAAGGATGGCGCACATCTGTCTGAGTGGACCTCTAAGAGTCATACATTCCATTCCCGAAATGGGACCAGAAACTCTGCAGGTCAGGAAATGGCGTCGGAAGGGAGACGCCTGTGCATGCCGAATCGAACCCGTAGATGAGACAGAGCGCAATGACGTTGATCCGGTACCTGATGCCTCAGATGATGAATGTGAGAGTGCCCTCATCCGCCCTCTTGACGATCTCATTGGCGTAATACACCCTAACTGTGGCAATGAACTGGCGCACTAGATCCGGGTACAGGTCATACTGCCTGGTCGCAATGTCGCCCAACCAATCTTCTGCAGCACGCGTATCGCCTCCTCTCTGAGCTCGAGCCTGCGCAGTGTATCCGGACAAGTGAAGCGTGTAGGCACAATGTCCATCTTGGTCCAGGCATTGTAGAACAGTGTATCATAGTCATCCTACTGCTCACTGATGTTCCTGAAAACGCAGTCGCGTTTTCCCTCCTCCTTGGCTGGCGTATCCTCCCATGCTCTCTCCATCGGGATCCTCAACCCTTCTCTTCGAGGCCATGGTGGAAAAGAGGGTATAGCAGGTGCGGGATTGAAGGTTTTACCAGTCTCAGTACCTGATCTCTTGTTCCATGGAGCCATCTGCACTCAGAAAACCAAGAACACACAAAAATTTTGAAAATCAGGCCACAAATCAAAAATCTGAAAATTAAAAATCTGGCATATATCATCAATGGCGAACCTAACGAGCAACTTACTGATCACTAATCACAAACAATTCTAGTTTAAAACCCCAAATTCGGACCTATTTTTGCAAAATAAATCATCAATCCGAAAATTTTAAAAATTTTGCAAAACAAGCTGTAAAAACTAAGGGGCAAGGTCGAATTCCTCCTAAACAACCTAAAGAAGCATGATTCAAGTCCTAAATCAAGCTAAAACAGGTCAAATCGGAAGTTTCAAACATTGGGGTCGAACTGAAAAATTGAGATTTCGAGTGTCATACCTTGCAGATCAGATGAATGAGTTGGATATTCAGAAAGAGCACAAAATTTTGCCAAAGTTAGGCTTTTGAATCACTCAATTCGTCAAGAAACAAGAAAGTTGTGATTTGGAGAAAAATTTATGGTTTTCGGGTTTGAGAGAGATAGAGAGGAAGAAGGAGAAGTCCCAAAAAATAAAGGACTTACCTGATTAATGAGGGTGTCGATCGACACCCTGTATATGGTGTCAATCGACACCAGCCTGTGTCAACTGTGGTGTCGACCACAGTCGATATTGGCTCGCCACGACCCTTTTATTTTTTAATCTTTTTTGAAACACATAGAGACGAAAATGTGTTAGTAAAAACTAAAAATTAGACTAAGTATGTACACTTACCAGTGGGTTGCCTCCCACCAAGCGCTTGTTTAACGTCATTAGCTTAACTGTCCTCAGGATCAAGCTGTGGGTGCATCTGCCAAAGGTACAATCTGTCCTTCGGGAATCGCGGCTTTCGCCCAGTAATGCTTCACCCTTTTCCCATTGACAACAAACTCCCTGCCTTCTAGAGTTGATAGAACAAATGCGCTATATGGTCTGACTTCTTTGATGGTGAAGGGACCTGACCAACGAGAACGAAATTTTCTAGTAAATAATTGTAAATGTGAGTTATACAAAAGTACCTGGTAACCCAATTTGCCTTGTGTTCAAGCTCCACTAGAAGGTGACATGCTTTCCCATAAAGCAAATAGAATGGGGTGGCGCCAAGTGGTGTCTTGAATGCTGTCCTGTAGGCCCAAAGTGCATCATCTAGCTTGGCTGACCAATCCTTTCTTGTCTTTCCAACTGTCTTCTCCAGGATTTCTTTGATCTGCCTGTTGGAAACTTCAACCTGACCACTTGTCTGAGAGTAATAAGGTGTAGCAACCTTGTGGTGAATTCCATATTTCTGTAGCAGCTTCTCAAACACTTTATTAATAAAGTGCTTTCCACCATCACTGATCATAATCCGTGGTACTCCAAACCTGGGAAAAATGATGGTTTGGAACAGCTTCAGGACCACTGCAGCATCATTGTGTGGACTGGCAATTGCTTCCACCCATTTGGAGACATAATCCACTGCAACCAGGATGTACTTGTTCCAATAAGATGAAAGAAAGGGTCCCATGAAATCGATGCCCCAGCAGTCAAAAACTTCAACCTCAAGTTTGAAGTTCTGTGGCATCTCATGTCTCTTACTGATCTTCCCTCTCCTTTGGCAGACATCAAATTGTGAGATGAATGTCTGAGCATCTTTGAACATTGTAGGCAACCAGAAACCTACTTGTAGAACCTTGGAGACAGTCTTGAAAGTAGCAAAGTGTCCTGCATACTCAGAACCATGACAGTGGAACATCACATTCTGAACTTCAGCTTTTGCAAGACATCTTCTGTAAATACCATCTGAACAGTGCTTGTACAAGTAAGGGTCATCCCAGTAATATCTTCTAAGTTCTCTTTTGAATTTCTTCTTCTCATATCTTTTGAGGGTTTCAGGGATCTCATCTGCAGCTAGGTAGTTGGCAATATCAGCATAGCAAGGCCTAGAAGAGGCTGCAACTGCGAAGATAGGCTGAGAGAAAACATCACGCAGGATCTACTAAAGGACTAGTGCAGTACACGACTGGTGTCGATCGACACCAGAGGGAGTGTGTCGATTGACACCAAGTCAGTGTTGACCTTGTGACGAGCTTGCTGTTGATCCTGCTCGATATTGGTCCGCCTCAAGATTGGTGTCGATCGACACCAACTAGTGGGTGTCGATCGACATCCTGTCTGCAGCTCGAAAAAGCTGCAAATCTTCCACATCTGAAGGCTGCAACCTTGCCTCAATGAGGTATATATTCTCCTATGGCAGGAAATCATCAATAAGGACGTTGTCTTCAATCCTGATTCTTGAGAGAATTTCTGCTACCCCATTCTCAATCCCTTTCCTGTCCCTTATCTCAATGTCAAACTCTTAGAGCAACAAAATCCATCTTCTGCATCCTCAACAGTCTTGGTTTTGCATCCTTCTTCTACATCAAGAACTTGAGAGCAGAATGGTCTGTATGCACAATTACCTTAGCTCCAACCAAGTACTGTATGAACTTCTCAAATGCAAATACCACAGCCAGCAGTTCCTTCTCTGTGGTTGCATAATTCTTTTGAGACATCATCCAAGGTTCTACTTCCATAGTAGATGGCATGAAGCTTCTTCTCCTTTCACTGACCCAAGACAGCGCCCACTGCAAAGTCTGAAGCATCACACATCATCTCAAATGGTAGATCCCAATCAGGAGGTTGCAGAATAGGGGCGCTTATTAATGCTTGCTTGATCTACTGGAAGGCTGAATGACACTCTTTATTAAATTCAAACTTCACATCCTTGCAAAGCAGAGCTGTGAGTGGTCTTGCAATCTTGCTGAAGTCTTTAATGAACCTCATGTAAAATCCAGCATGTCCCAGAAAGCTCCTTACTGACTTCACACAATCTGGTGGCTGCAGACTTATCATCACTTCGATTTTGGCTTGGGCCACCTCATTGCCTTCTCCAGAAACTCGATGCCCAAGTACAATCCCATCTCTGACCATAAAGTGGCATTTCTCCCAGTTCAGAACTAAGTGCTTCTCTTCACATCTTGCAACTACTTGACAGAGGTTGTCAAGACAGTCTTTGAAAGAGGATCCATATACTGAAAAATCATCCATGAAGACCTCTAAATACTTCTCAATCATATCAGTGAAGATGGACAACATGCACCTCTGGAATGTCGCAGGAGCATTACAAAGTCCAAATGGCATCCTGCGATATGCAAAGGTGCCATAGGGACAAGTAAATCTGGTCTTCTCCTGGTCATCTGGGTGAATGGGGATCTGAAAGAAGCCAGTGTACCATCCAGGAAGCAGTAGTAGGAGTGATTTGCCAACCTTTCCAGCATCTGGTCAATGAATGGCAATGGGAAGTGATCCTTCCTTGTTGCAGCGTTAAGCTTCCTGTAGTCAATGCACATTCTGTGTCCAGTGATGGTCCTTGTATGAATCAGCTCATTCTTCTCATTTTTCACCACTGTGATTCCTCCTTTCTTTGGAACCACATGTACTGGACTGACCCAAGTGTTGTCTGAAATGGGATAGATGATCCCAGCAGCTAGAAGCTTCATGATTTCCTTCTTTACCACATCTTGCCAATTCGGATTCAGCCTCCTCTGGTTCTCAATTGACGACTTTGACTCATCCTCAAGGTGTATCCTGTGCATGCAAAACTCTGGAGAGATACCTGAAATGTCATCAAGAGAATAGCCAAGAGCCTTGCGAAACGTGCGCAGCTTGCTTAGCAGTAAAGTGAGCTCTGCATTGTTTAAGGTAGCACTAACTATAAAAGGATATGTAGAGTTAGGTCCCAGAAAAGCATATCTTAGACCTGCAGGGAGCTGTTTGAGTTCGATTTTAGGAGCTTTTTCTTCACTCCCATCGCCTAGTTTTGCAGCCTTTACAGAGGTTCCAACTAGCTCCTGTTGTGCCACTAACTGCATGACTTGCTCACTTGCATCCATCATTCTGACATAACCAGCAGCAATGTTGTCTAGATGCTCTGTTGCTTCTATAGAAACTGTCAATGCCCTCTCCAAAGGGTCTGTTGGATGCATCTCTTGAAAGATCTCTTCTACAAGACTGGTGAGGGAGTCTCCCTGATTACCCACATAGTTCATCTCTTCCACTTGAAGTTCTTCCTCACTTGGCATCTCAATCATTTCACCAACAAAATTCAGCTCCTTGTGCTGTACCTGAAGCAACTTGTCAAGCCTTGAGTTTAGCTCCTTTAACTCTCTTCTTGCGGACTCTAACTCCTTCTTTGTATGGCCTTCTTCTCTTCTTTGAGTTCTGTCAAAATCTTCATTGTAATTACCATCACTCTGAGCTAAGTTATCAACAAGCTCAAATCCTTCATCCACATCTTTAGAGAGAAAGTTCTCATTACTTGCAGTATCAAGTAGCATCCTGATCTTAGGGAGAGCGCCTCTGTACAGTGTAGGCAACAATGATTCAGTTGAGAACCCATGATGTGGGCACTGAAGAGAAAAGCCTTTGAATCTCTCCCATGCCTCCCCAAAGGACTCATTGCTTCTTTGGGAGAACCCAAAAATTTCATTCCTGATTCTTGCAGTCCTAGATGTGCTGAAGAACTTTTAGAGGAATGCTTTCTTACACTGATTCCAGCTGGTGATACTCCCTTGAGGCAAGTTTTTTTCCCACTGGTGAGCCTTGTCTCCTAGAGAAAATGGGAAGAGCCTCAACTTAAATCTGTTTTCACTAACACCATTGATCTTTGTGAGGGAGCATAATCTGTCAAAGTTGTCTAAGTGGTCCAAGGAATCTTCCAAAGGCAAACCATGGAACTTGCTATTCTGAACCATAGAGATCAAACCAGACTTGATTTCGAAGTTGTTGTTCTGCACTGGTGGAGGTATGATACATGTCCTGTTGATATAGGCGTTAAGGGAATCACCAGCACCAATGGGCCTCATGGGGTGTGCAGCATATGCTGGTCCTCTATGACCTTGCTCACCTTGGACTCCTAGTTGTCCCTGAACAACAGCAACTCCCTGAAAACCTTGTGCTCCTGGTGGTCCCTGAAATCGCTGATCATCAATACCATGCTACATGTTGAGCTGATGAAACCTTTGCAGTCTCTCTCTTTCCGTTTCTGCTCTTAATGTTGAGGCTGATAATATGAGGAGCCATAGTTCCTGCTGAAGTTGTTGTTCTGGTAAGGCTTCTGGTATTCAGTCTTCCTGAAACTGAGGTTTGGGAGTGTAACCAGAAGAACTCTAGTTTCCTGTGAAGTTGTTTCTCTGCATGTTCCCACTGAATCCTCTGTTTCCTTGCTGATTGTTGTACCTTTGACCCTGAAAACCAGCTCCATTGATGTAGTTGACATCTTCTTCTTCAAACTCCTCAGCTGGCTCAAATGTCTCAACCTCAGCAGCAAACTGAACAGACTTCTTACCCACCAAGAGGTTATAAACAGAATCCAGCTTAGCCTTCATCTCAGCAGCAAAAAGATTGCTCCCTGCATTTCCAGCGTTTTTCAGTCTCTCAAAATCAGCATTCTTTGTGCTGTTGCTGGAAGCTAGGTTCACTATCAGTTTGATGGCGTCATCTGGGACTCTAGTGTTGAAGTTCTCATTGCTTGCTGATAGACACTTTATTTGCAAGGGTGAGAATGCAATGAGGTTATCAAACTCAAATGCAAGACAGGTTGTAGTACAGCATGCAAGAGAGAGTCAATCCACACCTAGGATGATAGAAAATGCAAAGAGAATGCAAGGACTATGCAAATCTAAGCGAAACAAGATGAGTTTTGAGGAAATCCCTAAAAACTAGATGCAGCAACTAAATGGAATGAAAACTATTTTAAAATTACCAGAAATGATCAAACTACCATGAGGAACAAACAGAATAATTAAAGGACAAAGCTTCGAATTACTAAAATTTGATTAGTGGATCGACCATGAGATCGACCACTAGATCAAGCAATAACAATTGATCTCGTCTAAAAATGCAAGAACAGTAAAACTAACGACCATGATGCTATCAAAGATCAAGCGAATGACGAGAGAAGATGTAAAGATGCTAAAAGAGAGGGCTTAGGGTTGAGATTCATGGTCAGGGGTTTCAAAGGTTCGACCTTGGGTTGAAAACTTTAAATCGACTCACTTTGTGAGGATCTTTAAGCCTTGAAAACTAAGCAAGATCTATCTGTGGCTTTCGGTATAGATCACTCCTTCATCCTCTCCTCCAAACCCATGGCTTTTGGTGGAAAGAGAGGTCGAAGGGCAAGGAAAACGGATTTCAAACGAGTGGCTTAACTAGTCCCCCAAACTTTCATGGCTTTTGGGAAGGGGTAACTAGTCTCTAGGGTGTGATCTTCAGAGGTTCCTGGATCCTGTCAAGGTAAGGAACCTCTCGGATCATGAAGCTCTTAGCGTGAGAGTCTTCAAGCTTTGAGAGCTCAACACCCTAGAAGAGATAGCCATTAAAATACTTAGAAAACCCCAAGATCGAAACTCTTTAGACCCCTTAATCCTCTCAACCCCGAACCCAAATAAACTACTCACTACACATAAGGTAAATCATGCAAAGCATGGAAAAGGAAACGATGAACATGAAAAGAAAACTAGATTAACCTGAAATGATTCGATTACAAAGCTAAAGAAAACTCAAAGTTCGACAATGGTGTTCTTCTTTCAAAACCAGAGAGAAAACATAAAAAAGATAAGGATGAAAAGTTCTCTGGGAAAAGGACGTCGCCGCCTTCCCAAAATGGCCAAAACAAGCTGATGGTTCCCCCCTCGCTAGCGGCCAAAAATGGTTGAAAGGACAGAGATCGACTCCGGGATCGAGCGGTTCTCTCGAACATCTCCGAACATCGTGTCTTCAGCTCGATCTGGGTCTCGATCATCTTCGGCGGATCGAGCGTTGCATCCGATCTCGGTATCGATCTTCGGTTGGATCGAGTGGTGTACTCGATCTGGCTCTCGCTCTGCATGGCATCATTTACATCCGTACCGTTTGATCGACTGCTTCACTCGACCCTCGTCTCGATCATTCTCCTTGGATCGCCTGGTCTTCTCGATCTTCGGGTCGATCACATCCTAGATCGACCGGCCATGCTCGATCTGCTCCTAGATCTCTGATCCTTAGTAAATATCCGAGCTTCCACGAACTGCTACAACAGCTTCAGCACGTCCACGAACCTCCACGACTCCAAAGCAGCCAGAAACAACCTAAATGTGATGCAAAATGAAAGGAACATGCGTATGCTGGTGCAAGAATGCTCTAGGACTCTAAGTGATGCAACCTAACCTAAAATGTGATGCAAATGCATGAAAAGCTAACTAATGAATATGCAAAATGTTTGTAATATGCAGTAACATCACTTGCTGCATCCAGAGCCATCTGGTACTTCCAAATGATAACAGGTTTTTGGAGTATGATGATGTATCAAAGCTCAAATGCAACACTGAGATGTAATATAATATGCAAGTGAGTGTCAATCCACACCTAGGAGCTAGAAAGCTCAATGAGAATGCAAGGATCAAGTAATGCTAAGGAAGTGATGAACGGTTTTATAAAATTCCTAAAAAGTATATGCTACGATCAAATGCAAAGCAAAACTATTTTAAAAATACTAGAAACGATTGATCTACCACGAGGAACAAACATAATGATTAAAATGCAAAGCTATGTATTTATAAAAATCGACTAATGGATCGACCACAAGATCGACTACTAGATCGAGCAACAACGATCAATCTCGTCTAAAAGTTCTACGGAAACGAATCTAATGACCAGGATGCGAACAGATAGCAAGCGAATGATTAAAAGAGATGTAAGAATATTAAGAAAGAGGGTCCAGGGTTGAGATTCATGTTCAAGGGTTTCAAAGGTTCAAGCTTGGTTTGAAAACTTTAGATCTACTTACTTTGTGAGATTCCCTAAGCCTTGAAAACAAAACAAGATCCATCCATGGCATGTGGTATGGATCACTCCTTCATTCTCTCCTCCAGACCCATGACGTTTGGCGGAAAAAGAGATTGAAGGGCATAGAACTCAAATTTCAAACACACGGCCTAACTAGTCCCCTAAACTACCATGGCGTTTGGGAAAGGTAGACTAGCCTCTAGGATGCAATTTTCAGAGACCTCTGGATCCTGTCAAGGTAAGAGGCCCCTTTGATCATAAAGATCTTTGCATGAGAGTCTCTAAGCTTTAAGAACTCGACATCCTAGAAGAGAAAGCCATGAAGAACAAGAAAACACCAAACTTGAAAACCTTTTCGACCCCTTTGAATCCTCTCAACACCAAAACCCGATGAAACTACTCACTACATATTAAGTAAACCGAGCAAAGCATAAACGATGAACTAATAAACATGAAGAACGATGGATTTAAACTTAAACAATTCAAAGAATCAAGAACAAAGCTTCAAGGTCTAACAATGGTGAAATCGCCTTCGAACAGAGAGAAAAATATGAAAAAAATAAAGTGAAAGCGTGTGTAAAAAAGTATGATCGCCGCCTTCCCGAAATCGGCCAAACAGCTCGATGGTCCCCCCCTCGCTAGCAGCCAAAAATGGTTAAAGTGCACTGATATCGACTTTGAGATCGAGCATCTCGCTCGATCATCTTCGGACATCGTGATTTCAGCTCGATCTGTGTCTCGATCTTCTTCGGTGGATCGAGTGGTTCGTTCGATCTTGGAGTCGATCTTTGGAGGATCGAGTGGTGGACTCGATCTGGCTCTTGCTCTGCATGGCGTCATTCACGTCCGTACTCCTTGATCGATCGCTTCACACAATCTCCGTCTCGATCAGTTCCCTTGGATCGGATGGACTACTCGATCTCATCTAGATCGACCGGCCATGCTCGATCCGCTTCTCGATCTCTGGTCCTTGGCAAGCATTCCTGAATTCTCCAAGTTCCCACGAACCTCCACTCGAGCCTTAGCACGTCTACGAACCCTCCAAGACCCAAAAGTAGCCGAAAACAACCTGAATGCGATGCAAAATGCAAGAAACATGCATATGCTGGTGCAAGAACACTCTAGGACCTAAAGTGATGCAAACTGTCATAAAATGCAATATATATGCGTGAGAAACTAACTTATATGTATGCAAAATACATGAAATATGCAGCAATATCAACTCCCCCAAACTTGCCTTTTGCTTGCCCTCAAGCAAACAAAATTCAAGAAGAGAGAGAGGTTTTAAAACAAATGGGGGTTTAAGCTTCTTGCAAAGGTATCTTTCAAATTAAATCAATCTCAACATCCTAGTTACTAGTTCTAAAATGCAATGCACACACTCATACTCCAAAGAACTACCCTTATTAAGCTCAAACCCAAACAAAAATAGAAAACAATTTTACTCTTTAGGTTAGTGAAAAGGCTTGAAAATATTTTTAGCTCTATATATATTTTTTTCTTATTGATAGCTCTCTTATTTTTTTTTTCTTTTTCTTTTCTTTTTGTTTTGGCACTTAGGCTCTTTTCTTTTTCTCTTTATTTATTTATTTATTTATTTTGAGAGAGCTATCTTCTGAAATTATTAGAGCATTATACATTCTAAACACAAAATCTTTCACTTAAAACCTTTTGTTCACTTCAAACACCAAACTCTTTTGAAACCGAAAGCATATAACACATGAAACCAACCCCATCAAACCCCCAAACTTATCCTAAGCCTACATCTAGCTTCAAAATGCAAAGCTAGCAATCAAATGAGAACCTAATCATGTCGCCTAAACGTAACACGTTATGCTAAGTTCAAACCGATAGAGGCCTCACAATGATATCACACACGAAAACTTGGCTTCAAAGAAAGGTAAGGGTTAAGGTGGGAGTTCTACTTAGGCTCACAAAGAGTGGTAAAAGGAGGTAAATATTTTTAAGACCCATGTGTTCATTTTCAAATGCGTAAGAATGATATATAAAAATTCAAATTAGGGTTCTCACTTATTAGGACAAGTTTCAAATCATGAATGTTCAATTCAAGTCACGAAAATCAAAACAAGTGATCCAAGCATGGTAAGGACTTACTTTCAAAGTGTGAGCAAAGCATTATAGAACTACTAACTAGGGCATTGAAACAATTCATGAGTTTAAAACACCTTTTTAAGAAAACTTAACCCCTTATGCAAATGTAAACAACCTAGATGCTTTAAAATTCTAGACTCAATCCTAAAATGCTTAACAATGTGAATGCAACTACATGAATTTTTTTGAAAATTTTTAAAAAATTTACCAATTTTTTTCTTTTCTTTTCTATGCCTTAGATGTATGCAAGACTCAAAGGATGCAAAGAAAAAGTAAGAGCAAAATAAACATGTCAAACAACACACATACTCCCCCAAACTTGAATGACACCGTCCCGGTGGCAAACAAATTCGAGAGAGCTCAAAACACAAAACAAAAATCAAGAAAACATGAACGGTATATACATTGGAAGGTTGTTGGTACCTCAGGTCTAGCCTCGGCTGGAAATTGAGGATGTTCCAGACGAGCTAGATACTATGGCTTTGCCTTTGGAGGCTGGCTCTTGGAAAGGGAGACGCGCCGGCTGAATGTTGCTGCCTTGAGTCTCACGGATGACAACTCCACCGGTTGAAAGTCTCCTCTTCTCGGGTTGTTGAACCTCCTCACATGCAGCCTGCTTTGGTGAAGCTCCTTGAAGCGCTTTGACCTTCCTGGCAAGCTTCTTGATGACTTTGCTCTGCAACTTTTTGATCTTTCTTTGCATCTCCACAACAGAAGCAAAGAACTTTTCTGTCTTGGTCCGCGGCTCAAAGTCTAGCTTAGGGAGGACGAAGGCTTCAGGCATCTCATCATCCATGGCTGGAGACTCTGATCTAGGGTGAGTAGCTTGCTGAATTGTTGCCACGGCTCCTAGAGGAGCAAAGCACTCCTCTATGCTTGGGAGAAACTCGATTGTCCCAATGCCCAACAGCTCGGTCTCGGTTTGGTTTGGCAAGATGCACGCCCTCTTCTCATTCTCCTCATCAACGATCAAGTACTCAAAGAAGTCTTCGGCTGGCGTGCGTCCCAAGCTATCAGTGTTCCTTAGGTATGTCTCGTCCATGAAGGCTCTATCCGGGACGGGAGTGAAGTTCTGAAGTGGCACGCCGGCTTGCACGAACAAGGGTGTGATGAAACCGTTAATGAGTGACGAGCTTGCCTTGCATCTCAAGGCATACGCCTTGTATTTGACCAATGAAGCAGCAAGGATGCACCCGTAGTTCACGTCATCTCCGAGCTGGTCTTCCAACGGCTCCTCATTCTCATCCGGATCGCAAAGGAGATGCTTAAGGCCTTGAAACAAGAAGCAAAGCTCCGTCTTTGTCACTGTGGGGGCTACGGACCGGCCACTAAAGGTGTTAGCCATCAACTTCAAGGTGTAACGTAGCACCGGGTTCCTCACTCTCTTGATCTTCGCGGTATTCGCCTTGTAGTCGTCATTGGCGATGAGGTCCCAAAAATCGTTTGCTTGAGTGAAGGAGGGGAACTCCACTTTCATAGCAGCTTCATCGAGGCCATACGCTTCGCAAAGCTCGGGGATTGAGAGGCTGAAGGCTTAGCATTTTATCTTGAAGGAGAGGCGGCCTTGAGAAGGAATTGGGATGCTAGGATTCTCGTACGCAAACTCCAAAGTGGCAAGGAAGTCGATTGTCACTTCGAGAAAGGTTGGGCAATCCATCCGTGACAAACACCTCAGCCCTATCTTCTAGAGGAGCTGATCAAAATCTCCTAGAATCCCCATCTTGGCCAGCAATCCTCTGTCCGCAAACTTAGTCACCTCGAACCTCAGCTTTTGATGCCGTTCCTTATCCCGTTTCTCATCCTTACTCCAACGAACCCTCTCCTGAACAGCCACTTCTTGGTTTCCTCCTTCTTGTGCTGTCTCTTCTCTCGTTCTTTTGGGAGCCATTGTGCCTCAAACAAGTTTCTCAAGCAAAGCAATGAGCAAAACGGCGATATGATGAGAGAAAAAGAGAAGCGAAGAAGAAAACTTATAACTAATACCCTAGAATTTTGGGGAATTTATAAAAATTTTAACAAAATAATTGAGAATCATATCTAGAGATAGAGAGAAATCTAGAATTTTTTCTATTATCAAGCTATTTTTTAAAAATTTAAAACCGCCCTAGCATCTAAAACAATCAAAGCGAGTAAAAAGGATATTTTCTTGAAGATTTTCTTAAAGATTCGAAAATACCTTTGCTAGGATTGAAAAAGATGCTGTTAGCCTTTAGAAAACAAGAACTCACACTCTCTTTTTGCTTAACAACTCGAGAAAACATGAATGAGAGAGTGTGAAAGTGGTTGAAAACATTTAAAGGCTAACAAAAACAAAACCATGGGTAAAAGAAGTGGTTTTCTGACAGAAGTTGTGGTCAAGGCACATCTTTCATGGTCAAAGATGCTAGCCTTGACCACTTTTTGAATTTAAAAACCGGAGGGAAAGAGGAAAAGAGGGAAAAGAAAATGTTACCTCGGCACGAGATCGAGTCCTTTTGGTCGATCTGGGACTCGATCTCATGCCCATAATGGCGTGGATCGAGAGGGTTGCTCGATTTGGGGCTCGATTCGAATTGAATCGAGTCTTGGATCGATAACACCTCTCGTTCCTTGAATTTTTGGTACAACGGCTAAGTCCTCATGATCGAGCCACATTCTCGATTAAGGGGTCAATTTAAGCTTGGATCGAGTGGCAGATCGAGTAGACTATTCGATCTGGCCTTGATAATCGAGTGACTCAGTCGATCCACCTCTCGTTTGCTTTTCAGGCTAAACGCATAGGGTGTTCGTCCTCTCGTGATCGACTGTGTCACATGATCTGTCTACTCCATCTCGTCTACATCGACTAGCTCCTCTCGTTTCACTAGCTCGATCTAGCAAAGATCGAGCCAGGATGAGTCGATCTAGCACTCGATCTGTAGCTTATACTCGCCCCTTCTTACTCCTTTTGGATCTACGATCATGGCCTGCATTCCCTCATACTTGTTCCTACACACTCAGAAGATAAAAACATAAAACTGAAAAAGAAATAAAGCAAGAATATGTACAAGATAGACATGGGAATGCCTTCCAAGTGCGTTTTCTTTAACGTCTTTAGCTAGACTTTACTTGGTTTAGGCAGATGGTGGGTCTTGGAGAAGCATTGAGGTGTTCTCCTTGTCAAATTCACTCGCCATGTATGGCTTAACTCTGTGTCCGTTCACTGTGAATGCATTCCCACTCTTGTTGACCAACGTGACAGCTCCGTAGGGTAATACCTCTTTGATTTCATACGGACCGCTCCATCGTGACTTTAGCTTTCCTGGAAAGAGCTTGAGCCTTGAATTGTAAAGCAGCACCAAAATCCCTTCCTTAAGGTCCTTGGGTACCAACTTCTTGTCGTTAGCAGCCTTAGTACGCTCTTTGTAGATCCTAGCGCTTTCGTAAGCATCCAGCCTTAGCTCATCAAGCTCATGTAACTGGATCAAGCGCTTCTCCTGAGCCGTATGTAGATCAAAATTCAGCCGCTTCACAGCCCACAATGCCCTATGTTCCAGCTCAACGGGGAGGTGACATCGTTTGCCGTAGAGAAGAGTGAAAGGAGTATTACCAATGGGCATTTTGAAAGCAGTCCGGTAAGCCCACAAAGCGTCATCTAACTTCACCGCCCAATCCTTCCGAGTTGTCCCAACTGTTCTCTCAAGTATCGCCTTGATCTGTCGGTTAGAGACCTCCACTTGGCAACTCGTTTGAGGATGGTAAGGTGTAGCTTCCTTGTGCTTCACGCCATACTTCCTTAGAAGGTTTTAAAACAGCTTGTTGATGAAATGGCTTCCTCCGTCGCTTATCACCACCTTAGGTACTCCAAACCTCTGGAATATGATGCCCTTAAAGATCTTGATCACCACCTTAGAGTCATTTATAGGGGAAGCAATGGCCTCAACCCATTTATAGGCGTAATCAACAGCTACTAAGATGAACTTGTTGCCGTAAGAAGAAGGAAATGGCCCCATGAAGTCTATGCCCCACGCGTCAAAGACGTCTACCTCAAAGATGGGAACCTGAGGCATCTCGTTCCGCTTAGTGATATTCCCTGCTCGTTAACAAGCTTCGCATCTCATCACGAACTCATGGGTGTCTTTGAAGATGGACGGCCACCAGAAACCGGCTTGCAAGACCTTAGTGGCGGTTTTGAATGAAGCAAAGTGCCCGCCATACGAAGAGCCATGGCAATGAAAAATGATATCTCTTGCTTCCTCCTTTGTCACACATCTTCCGTATAGGCTGTCAACATCTCTCTTGTTTAAATAGGGTTCATCCCAGAAGTAGTGGCTCACGTCCCTCATGAACTTCTTCCTATGATAGTTGTCAAGATGCGAAGGCTCTTCCCCACATGCCAAGTAGTTCACAATGTCCGCGTACCAAGGAAGATCCTCCTCTTTGAAGCTCAGAACCTCCTCAAACCGTCCCTCTAGCTTTCCACAAACAGCCGTAGTGATCGCCATGAGTTGTTCCTCGGGAAGAGAATCATCTAAAGGTAGAGACTCGTTGATTCTTAACCGAGAGAGATGGTCAGCAACGCCGTTCTCTATCCCTTTCTTGTCTTTGATCTCCATATCAAACTCCTGAAGAAGAAGAATCCATCTTAAAAGCCTCGGCTTAGTGTCCTTCTTGTAATAGATGTACCTCAAAGCCGCGTGATCTGTGTAGACATTGGCCTTGGAACCCACGAGGTATGACCGAAACTTCTCAAAGGCAAACACTACTGCCAATAGCTCCTTCTCCGTAGTAGTGTACCTTGTTTGCGTGTCATCCAAGGTTCTTGAAGCATAGTAAATCACGTGCAGCTTCTTATCCTTCCTTTGACCTAGGACGGCTCCCACGGCATAGTCACTAGCATCACACATAATCTCGAACGGTAGAGTCCAGTCCGGTGCTTGCACTATAGGCGCGGATACTAGAGCCTCCTTGATGGTCACGAAAGCTTGCAAACACTCCTCATCAAAGACGAAGTCAGCTTTCTTGCACAACAGCCGTGTAAGAGGGCGTGCAATCTTAGAGAAATCCTTGATGAAGCGCCTGTAGAAGCCAGCGGGTCCTAAGAAACTCCTTACTCCTTTAACATTGACCGGCGGCTCAAGACTCATCATGACCTCAACCTTAGCCTTATCAACCTCAATGCCCTTCTCTGATATCTTGTGACCAAGCACGATCCCTTCCTTCACCATGAAGTGGCATTTCTCCCAGTTAAGCACCAAGTTTGTCTCCTCACAACGCTTTAGTACCTTGCAAGGATTCAACAAACACGCAGAAAAGGATGCACCATAGACCGAGAAGTCATCCATAAACACCTCTAACATCTCTTCTATTAGATCGGAGAAGATCGACATCATACACCGCTGAAACGTAGCTGGTGCGTTACACAACCCGAGTGGCATCCTTCGATACGCGAAGGTGCTATAAGGGCATGTAAAGGTCGTCTTATCCTGATCATTTGGATGGATTGGTATTTGGAAAAATCCACTATATCCATCAAGAAAGCAATAGTAGGGATGATTAGTAAGTCTTTCAAGCATTTGATCAATAAAAGGCAAGGGAAAATGATCATTTCTAGTAGCAAGATTAAGCTTCCTATAATCAATACACATACAGTGTCCTGTAATACTTCTAGTAGGTATTAGCTCATCTTTGTCATTCTTAATGACTGTGATCCCTCCCTTCTTAGGCACCACGTGTACGGGAGAAACTCACGTGCTGTCACTTATGGGATAGATCACGTCAGCTTCTAATAGCTTAAGAATCTCTTTCTTAATAACCTCTTTTAAATTAGGATTCAAACGCCTTTGATGTTCTATAGAAGAGGCGTTCTCATTATCCAAGTGAATCCTATGAGTGCAAAGCATTGGTGAAAGGCCCTTTATGTCACTTAGAGAGTACCCAATGGCCTTCTTATACTTTCTCAACTTAGTTAAGAGCGAGTGCAACTCATCATCTCTTAAGTTTTCATTCACAATCACGGGATAGGTTTCGTTAAGCCCTAAGAAAGCATACCTTAGCCCTTTTGGGAGCTCCTTAAGGTCCACCTTTGGGGCTAACAGCTCGCTTCAATCATCCTCGTGGCTGTTGCTGCTGTTTTACTCCTTGGAACCTTCCTTAGAACCCGAGACATGACCCTTGAGGCTGCTTTCTCCAACCGCTAAATCGAGTCATCCAGTCGATCTTACTCTCGATGTCGTCTAGATCGAGCCGTTTCACTCGATTCACTCACTCGATTTTATGTGTGTCGAGTGAGAGATCGAGACGCTGGGTCGATCTCCGGATTAGGCTCTGAACTGATCAGAAGGCATCTCTCGATCTCGGAGTCGATTGATTTCCTGGATCGATCACCCTCCTCGATCTGGCTGTCGATTGTTGCACCGGATCGAGTTTTGTTCTCGATTGTCTTGTCGATTTGACCCCTGGATCGAGTAATGTCATCGATCTCGGAGTCGATCTCTAGGCAAGCGCCTTCATCTTCTAGCACAACCTTCCTTGAATCAAGCAGGTTAACGTATTCCTGAGTCCTCTGATCCAAATAACCGAACTCTCCTGGCTCCTTAGTCAATGCCAGCTTCAAATGATCCTCCTGAACTAACTCTTCTAGCAACTCATCCGCTAAAGCATCCAACGTTTCAATGTAGAAAGCTTGCCCTTCTATCATAGGCTTCTTCAAAACCTCATTGATATCAAAGTCCAGCCTTATATCTTTACCCATGTGCAGAGCTATCTTCCCATTCTTGATGTCTATGATGGCTCCGGCGGTGGCTAAGAACAGTCTACCGAGAATGAGTGGATCCTTAGGTTCTTCATCCATTTCCAACACAACGAAGTCCGTAGGCACGTTTACACCGCTGATTCTCACCGGCAAGTCCTCAAGCAAACCCACAGGTAACGTCACGCTCTTGTCAGCTAGTACCAACGAGATTCTACAATCCTTGAACCGGGTAAAGCCAAGTTTCTTTGCCACAGAATGAGGCACCAGATTTATACTAGCTCCGAGATCGCAAAGACAACTCTTGAACTCCAAAGGACCTAAAGCGCAAGGTATAGTGAAGCTTCCAGGGTCTCCCAACTTCTTGGGAACTATCTCCTTGTGTATCACGGTGCTACATTCCTCACTAAGAACTAGCACTTCCTTGCTTTCCTTATTCTTCTTCACGAGCGTATCTTTGAAGAATTTGGCGCATTTAGGCATCACGGCAAGGCAGTACACAAGAGGTAACTTGATTTCTACGTCCTTAAGATGCTTCTGAAACAAGATTCTATGCTTCTCTATGAGTTGCTTCTTGAAGCGGCTAGGAAAAGGTAGCTTGGGTACATACGGTGGAGGCACATAAGCATCCTTCTCCTTAGCAGCTTGCTCCGCTTTCTTCTCTACAACCGCTTTCTCACCTCTCCTTGGTCCTTGAATCCAAACATTGTCAAAGCTGATCTCATCATCAGCTGAAAGCTTACCCTCCCCCTCTTGAATTACAACATCCTCGTTGTTCTTAGGAGTAACCGTAGGTGCAAGCGCTTTCCCACTCCTTAGCGTAATGGCGTTGGCGTATTCCTTGTGATTCTGCTCACACTTGCCCGGTAAGCTATTCTGACCACTTGTACTCGCCTTTCCTTTCTCTAGCTGCTTGATCTTGTTATTCAAGTTTGTAATCTGAGTAGAGAAATCCGTGAGAGACGAGTCTAAACGAGTGTTCATCTCGGCAACCTTCTGATTTGTAGAGGCATGCCCTTGAATCAGATGTTGAAACATAGCTTGGACATGATCATCTTGTTGTTGTTGCATCGGTTGTTGTTGAGGAACAAAGCCCGAAGGGTACATGGGCGTATAACCCTTGTTTCCTTGCTGTTGTCCCTGGAAGTTGCTTTGCCCTTGCCCTTGGAAGCCACCACTCGGCTGAAAACCTTTGTTGTATGGTACGAAAGGCTTTGCTTGCTGAGCAGGGTACACTTGATCCTTAGGGTTCGCGACATTGGTGCTACAGTATGAGAGATTGTTGTTCTGGTTGTAGCCTTGTGTATACCCTTGAGGTTTGTAGTTGTTCTGACCTGCCACCCAATTGGCATCTTCTTGACTCAACTAAAGCTCCTCTAAGGTTTCATCCGCTTCACCAACAAAGTGAACATGCTTCTGGTTAGCCAACACCAGCTTATCAATCTTCTCATGCAATGATTTAAGCTATTTCTTGTGAGACTCTAGCTCAGAACCTCTCGGTGCACGGTCGTAGTCTTCAGCATAGTTGCCGTCACTCAATGCCAAGTTCTCAATTAGCTACATGCCTTCTCCTACCTCTTGACCAAGGAAGTTTCCCTTACTAGCCGTGTCAACTAGGAAGCGAATCTTTGGTGAAGCTCCGCAGTAGATAGTGCTTAGAAGAGTCTCTTCGCTGAAGCCGTGGTGAGGACACTGAATGGTGTAGTCCTTGAACCGCTCCATGGCTTCATTGAACGTCTCATTGTTCCTTTGAGTGAAGCCGCTGATCTCACTTCTCAACCTTGCTGTTCTGGTGCTAGAGAAGAATTTTGAGAGGAAAGCCTTCTTACTCTCAGCCCAAGAGGTAATGGTGCCTTGTGGAAAAGTCTTCTCCCAATGTCTAGCCTTGTCTCCAAGAGAAAATGGAAAGAGACGCAGCTTGAAAGCATCTTCGGATATGCCGTTAATCTTGATCATCCCACATACTTGCACGAAGTTATCAAGGTGCTCCAAGGGGTCTTCCATTGCTAGCCCGTGGAAATTATTGTTTTGCACCATTGAGATGAAAACCGGCTTAATCTCGAAGTTGTTGTTCTGTACAGGAGGAGGAGTTATCCCAAACCTATTGTGATGAGTATTGGGAGCATCTTCCGCTCCTATGATCCGTGGGGGTCTAGCCGCGTGTTGGGGGTTTCCATTACCCCTTCCCACTGCCCCGTGAGCTGGAGGAGGTCCCTCTGGATGTTCGTGCTCAGCCATCGCTTCAAAATCCACTGAACCTTTCTGAACAATCTCCTCAAAAGCTCTAGCTTGCTCTCTTACTCTTCTTTGTCGTGAATGACCGAGTTGATGAATGTTGTCCAAGGGTTGAAGTAGATTGTTGTATCCCCTTGAACAAAGATTCATGTACCTGAAAGACACACGTTTGAGAGTAGAGAAATCAGTAACCAAAAGAAAAAGAAAGGCTTAGTCTTTACTAAACCCCAAATCTCAATGCATTCTAAACACTCGTAAGATGGCAACGGCGCCATTTGATAACAGGTTTTTGGAGTATGATGATGTATCAAAGCTCAAATGCAACACTGAGATGTAGTATAGTATGCAAGTGAGTGTCAATCCACACCTAGGAGCTAGAAAATTCAATGAGAATGCAAGGATCAAGTAAAGCTAAGCAAATGATGAACGGTTTTATAAAATTCCTAAAAACTAGATGCAACGATCAAATACAAAGCAAAACTATTTTAAAAATACTAGAAACAAATGAGCTACCACGAGGAAAAAACATAATGATTAAAGTACAAAGCTATGAATTTATAAAAATCAACTAATGGATCGACCACAAGATCGACCACTAGATCGAGCAACAACGATCGATCTCGTCTAAAAGTTCTACGGACACGAATCTAATGACCAGGATGCGAACAGATAGCAAGCGAATGATTAAAAGAGATGTAAGAATACTAAGAAAGAGGGTCCAGGGTTGAGATTCATGTTCAAGGGTTTCAAAGGTTCAAGCTTGGTTTGAAAACTTTAGATCTACTGACTTTGTGAGATTTCCTAAGCCTTGAAAACAAAACAAGATCCATCCATCGCGTGTGGTATGGATCACTCCTTCATTCTCTCCTCCAGACCCATGACGTTTGGCGAAAAAAGAGATTGAAAGGCATAGAACTCAGATTTCAAACACACGGCCTAACTAGTCCCCTAAACTACCATGGCGTTTGGGAAAGGTAGACTAGCCTCTAGGATGCGATTTTCAGAGACCTCTGGATCCTGTCAAGGTAAGAGGCCCCTTTGATCATAATGATCTTGGCGTGAGAGTCTCTACGCTTTAAGAACTCGACATCCTAGAAGAGAAATCCATGAAGAACAAGAAAACACCAAACTTGAAAACCTTTTCGACCCCTTTGAATCCTCTCAACCCCAAAACCCGATGAAACTACTCACTACACATTAAGTAAACCGAGTAAAACATAAACGATGAACTAATAAACATGAAGAACGATGGATTTAAACTTAAACGATTCAAAGATTCAAGAACAAAGCTTCAAGGTCTAACAATGGCGAAATCGCCTTCGAACAGAGAGAAAAAGATGAAAAAAATAAAGTGAAAGCGTGTGTGAAAAAGTATGATCGCCGCCTTCCCAAAATAGGCCAAACAGTTCGATGGTCCCCCCCTCGCTAGCGGCCAAAAACGGTTAAAGTGCACTGAGATCGACTTCGAGATCGAGCATCTCGCTCGATCATCTTCGGACATCGTGACTTCAGCTCGATCTGTGTCTCGATCTTCTTCGGTGGATCGAGTGCTTCGTTCGATCTTTGACTCGATCTTTGGAGGATCGAGTGGTGGACTCGATCCGGCTCTCGCTCTGCATGGCGTCATTCACGTCTGTACTCCTTGATCGATCGCTTCACTCGATCTCCGTCTCGATCAGTTCTCTTGGATCGGATGGACTACTCGATCTCATCTAGATCGACCGGCCATGCTCGATCCGCTTCTCGATCTCTGGTCCTGGGCAAGCATTCCTGAATTCTCCAAGTTCCCACGAACCTCCTCTCGAGCCTTAGCACGTCTACGAACCCTCCAAGACCCCAAAGTAGCCAAAAACAACCTGAATGCAATGCATAATGCAAGAAACATGCATATGCTGGTGCAAGAACACTCTAGGACTAAGTGATGCAAACTATCCTAAAATGCAATGTATATGCGTGAGAAACTAACTTATCTGTATGCAAAATATATGAAATATGCAGCAATATCACCAAACAACACCTCTAAAGAGAATACCCAGCAGCTGTACTTCATTGAAACCATGGTGTGGACAGTCCCTTTGGTACAGCTTGAATCTCACCCATGCTGCTTTGAAAGCTTCTGTAGGACCTTGGGAGAATGTTGCTACTTTCGTCCTCAACTCCTCTGACCTTGCATCATCATAGAAGTTGTAGAGGAAAGCAGATTTGGTGTCCTCCCACGTGGTCAAAGAGCCAGCTTACAGCTGTTTCAACCAATGTGCTGCATCTCCTCCAAAGAGTGAGGGAAAAGCTTGCAGAATAGGAAGTCATTGCTGACTCCATTGGCTTTAACACTTGTAGCTAGGTCTTCAGACCTCTCTATATGGTCCACAAGATGCTCATGGGGAAGCCCATGGAAAGGATGCTGACCCACAAGTTGGTAGTAGGTGGGTTGCAGTTCAAAGTCATTCCTCTGAAAGGCAGGAGGGCGCATTGCAGTTCTATTTGCATAGAACTGATCAGGCATGTTGTAATCTCCCAGGGTTCTCTGTGGAAGACGCCCAGCAGCATCTCCAGCAGCTTGTTGTTGCACATTCTGTGCAACTGGTTGCACATCCTGTTCCTCAAGCACAACACCATTCTTATCTATCTTCTGCCCATCCTCATTTCTTCTTTTCCCTTCTCTGTCAACCAAATGACCCTCAGCATCTGTCCTCCAAACCATTGGTCCAACCATCTTATTCTGCTTCTTGGCTTTTCTGATGATTCTTTCTAGTTTGGCGAGGTCGTCGATGCCTAAGGTCACAAGCTCTTTGTCCTTGTTGCTCCTGGTACTGCGATTATGCATGCACCTGAAACAGATAACAGAGAAGTAACGAAAGTTAGTAAACAGAAAATAAAAGCTTAGTCAAAATTCTAAAACTAAAATTCTGAAAGTAATATCTAAGTCCCCGGCAACGGTGCCAAAATTTTATTTGCTTAAATTAACCCTTAGAGCTACTCTCTCAAATTAGGAGATCACTGTAGTACTTAGGGATCGAATCCACAAGGACTTAAGACTATTACTCAACAGACTTTAGATTCAAATGAAGATAAGCAGTCGATAATAAATAAAAGTAACAAGATCAGAAGCGGATTATGAATTCTTAAAGTCAATAGAAACAAGGCGCTAGGCAATGGGAAATTCGCAGGTTGACATAAATCGCAGACTACAGACTGAAAGGAATATTTATTAAAACTGTTCTAGAACTTGAAAACGCGAATGTAAAACCAATCGACTTCTATCGCAGAAATTAACTATGACCAGATTCTAGAATTCCAAATTCCTTTGCAAACTCTAACAACCTAAACAAGCATTATAGTTCAGGTTTGATATGTTCACAAAATCCCTAATCTAAATTACTTTGCAATTAGTTATTTTGCTCATCTAAGATAGTTCTGGTGATTAACAATGTTTCCACATCTATTAAATAACCTAAGATCTGATTTCTAGGTGATCAATCTTAAAACCAGTGTTAAAGCAGTCTAGATGAAGAACCAAATGATTTATCCCTTCAGTTTTGTAGTTGTAACAATTCATTATCAACCTTTGAATAACCCAAAACCTAACTAGCAGATTACTCAGACATAGCAAGTGAAACACAAATCATGACTGAATAATATTGCATTAAGAAATAGAGTAAAAGATGAAGGGCGTTCGAAATTCTTCTCTATAGAGTATGGATTTGTCTCCCCAAAAGCTCTCAATCAAATCTCTCTCTTATGTCTCAATGAAAACCAGATGATAGCCTAACAATGGCTTAGTAAACCTAAATACAAGCCTAAACACGAACTGGGGCAAAAGTGCAAATAGTGGGAAACTTCTGGGCCAAGTTGCAATTCTTCAAAAGAGTTTTTAATGCTCCTTCTCGCGACCATGATCGGTGTCAATCGACACCAAGTGGCTGGTGTCGATCGACACCCTGCTTCATAATGCTCTCCAACTTGGTGTTTTCAGCATCAGCTTCAACATAGCTCCAAATGGCTCCAAAACTCACAGTCATGATCCAAACGTACCTAGACCTGCAAAGACTCGATAAGACTCGAAAAATACCAAAAAGACTCTATAAGAAATACTTATATAATGGTCAAAAACCAGCAAAAACCATGATATATCAGGTACCAACTGATTTTTTGGTGCTAGATATAAAGAGTGATGAGCAGACCCCAATCATCTTGGGAAGACCATTTCTGGCATCTTCTGGTGCTGTTTTTGATGTTACGAAGGGCATCATTGAGTTGAGATTGAAGGAAAACAAGGTGCTAAGGTTTGACACCAAGAGGACCAATAATGGAGTTAAGGGACAAGCTTACTTCATAAAGACTGAGGAATGGAGTCTTGCAGATTCGAATTGGCCTATCTCCAAGTCAACATCAACAACATTCACAGGTCATTCAGGAAAGGATCCATCAAGTAGTTCTCTAACTCCCTCTCAGCCCAACTAAGGAGCAATAAAATTCAAGCTTAGTGACTTTAAACAAGCTCTCTAGGGAGGTATTCCCATGTTATCCTTGTACATATTATTGCATTTTAAGTTTGTGTTTGTGTCTTTCTTTTTATCATAGGAGCAGGTGGTGTTCAAAGCAGTTGGTTGGTTGGATTTGTGAACATCTAGGCATGTTCTGGCTGATATCGCGCATGGACATCGAGCTTGCCAAGCTCGATGTGGGTGACATCGAGTGATCAGCATCAAGCAGAGGAGCTCGATGTTAGCAAAACCGGGATACATCAGGTAGTCACATCGCACCAACTATGTTCGATGTCCAAACTTCGGCCAATGACATCGCGCGACCGGGAGTGTTGATGCCAACATCGAGCTACGACATCACGGGATGTTTTCTCTTGATTTGCACAAACTTGATCCATTGGTTACTGATTAATGAATGTTAAAGAGTTTGTTGAATTGAATGCTTGTGTAGGCTAAGCTAGAATTCATTGTTTGTTATGATAGGTATGTGATACAAGATTTTTGAGGTCTTGATTCAATCACCCAAGCTTGTACTAGTTAGTTGTAGTATAGCATAGGGTTTTTATTAATCCAAATGGGTTAGAGTTAAAAACAGAAGAGTTGAGAGTAAAAATCTCTAAGTCAAGCAAGCAGAAAAGTGTTTTTGTTGCCTAAGCAACCAACCTAATATCCTAATATGATCAAGCAGCAAAGAGAGTAAAGATAAGAGCAAACTAAACAAAACTAAGCAAGCAAAACAGAGCAAAACAGAGCAAATCCGAAATTCAGATAAGAGAAAAGCAAGTTCCTAGATGTGGTTATTGACTTTAGGGAATTTATAGACTAACTAAGGCTGTTTCAAACAACATTCATCAAGCAAAAAAGCTAGCAATGGTGATTCCTAGACATAGAGTTCACAATCAAGCAAGCTAGATCCAATATCTTGTAAAATAGCCCTTTTCTAAACATCTTAACAAGAACTAACTCTCATTAGTGCTAAAACATTAAGCAAGCATTAATAAACAACTCTATTTTAGTCAATATGCTCCTCAAACAGTCTATCTCTTGAGCCAAGACCAGCAAATCCTCTATTAAACAAGATCAGCATTTCATCATACACTTGGTGGGCATAAGAGAAAGCTAACAACCTAGATAAGTGTGATAAAGACAAATCTAGTTTAAGAACAGATTAATAGAGAAGAACCCATAAACTGAAGCACTAAACAAGCCTTAATCAAGTCCTAAATTCCCCTAATCTACCACATCTAGAAACTCTAAGCAAACTACTCACTAATACTCATGTTTAACACCAAATCACAAAGGAAAATGATGTTAATCATGATTAGAAGAGAGAATAATGAAAGATTAAAGGAAAATACTCAAATATATTAAATAAAGCACAGGATTTGTCTTACAAACTTAAAGAAAATGCTTAAGAACAATAATTTGACAAGACTTGTTGAAAATCTGGAAAAAGAGGCTATTTATAGCCTAGAGAAGGAAGCCCTAGAGTAATGGCAAAAGTGTAAATAAAACAGGTTCGGACGGGGTTTACATCGGTCAGTTACAACAGTCAGGGTTGATCGATATAAATTACATCGGTCTGGGCAGTGATCGATGTGGTGACCGAAATTCATTCGGGGCGTTTGTGTCGATCACTTCTGATCGATGCTGTTGATCGATGTGCTTGTATCGGTCACCTCATGATCGATGCTCCTAACCAAAAATTTGGTATCGGTCACCCCCTTGATCGATGTTCTCCGTGCTCTGGCCGAAAACCTTTCCAGAGATTGTCTGCTTTGATCCCTTTTGCTCCCTTTGGTCCAGCTAGCATCCTGGATCATCCTCAAAGCTCCTCGAAGCTCCTTTTAGCTCCAAAAGCACCTAAAAACATCCAAAATGCAAGGAAAATGCCAACTATATCCTAAATGCAACATAAGTCTAGAAGGTGAAGAAAATGGGACAAAAACTAAGGGAAAACATGCAAAAGAGAACCAAAACATGTACTAAATGCTGTCCTAAATGGTGTAAATACAAGAGATATCAACACCTCCACACTTGCCTTTTGCTTGTCCTCAAGCAAATAAGAACAAATGAGAGAGTGAGGTTTGAAGGTGGGCATTCAGATTCCAAAAGGGCAAAGGTAAAGTGATGGTATCAATGCTTAAGTGCCTAGTTGTAGGATGCAAACATAATCAGCTATACTTTAAAGAACCTAGCCATGCTCATCATGTTTCAAAATGATCTCAAATCTCAACTTAGGCAAATGCTCAAATCAACCAACTCTTTAACATTCAATTAAGATCAGAACCATGAATCATGCTTATGTAAATCAAGTGAAGACATTTGGTTGAAAAGGGTAAGGTTATGAGATAAGAATTATCTCATTTTAGCAAAGGGTTAATAAACATAAGGGATCACTCATTGAAAAGGATTTCATCTTAGGCAAAATGCTAAAGGTAAAAGCACACTTATGCATGCAAATCAAAGTTCCCTTCTACCCAAAGATGAATCCTAAGCATTTCTAAACCCAAAAGTTAACCCTTAAGTCTACCCTTTCCTAAACTCTACCCTTTACCATTCTTCATGGCTGGGGAAACTTCTTTTTTTTGCTTGTGTGGCTGCTTCTTTTTAGTTGGGAGATGCTCTTCTTTGTTGTATTGGCGCCTTCATCACTTTTGGTGGATTGCTTCTGGTCTGATTTTTCTTCTTTGGACCTTTATGAGCTTTGTTGCTGGCGCCTTTCTTCTTTGTACTTAGAGCTTTGTCTTCCTTTTACTTAACCACAATTCTAGACTGTTTCCCCTTTTCTACCATTTGAAATCGTTTCCTTTTCTTTTAAAACATATATACATGAAGTTTAAACCACTTACACTCCCCTTTTAAACCCCAAAACTCCTATCCTAGAATCTAGCTCAAGATGCAAGCTGATATCTACAAGAGAGCTAATCATTGCCAGCCTTATTCCTAACACTTTTTGCCAAGACAAAATCGAAAATGCAATGCAAAGGCCTCACAGCTCTCAAAATAGTGTTTAGGCTCAAAAGGAGGTTTCGGTTAAGGGTGAGGATGTAACTGTCCAATAAGTATGAAGATCAGCTATTTGGATCAACAAGAGTGGTAGAAAGGAAAAAGATGATCCAAATATGTATATAGTAGCCATGAATTCACTTTTCAATGCATAAGACGTGATAATTAAAAGTCCAAATTAAATTTCAAGTTGATAGAGTTGATTTTCAGAGAACAAGTGCTTTCAATATGAGATGAGAAGACCAAATCTAGCAATCTAAGCATGGTTCAGCCTTAACTTCTAGCAATCATATGGTGCATCAAACAACTAGTCACTTAAACACTGAAATCATCTCTAAACTCTAAGCACTTTACAAGGAAAACTCATCATAATGCCCTATGCAAATGCAATGCAACCTATATGTCAATACTAGACTCAATCCTATAAGAATGAAATGCATCTACATGTTTTCTTTTTGGTTTACAAAAATGCAAAAGTTTTCAAATTTTTTCGATTTTTTTGTGTTTTTCTATGCCTTACATGAATGCATGATATGCACGAGACTCAAAGTGAAAGAGAAAGAAAAACTAAGAAAACAAAACACAAAGTCAAACCCCAAATCTCTCCCCCATACTAAAATTACACAGTCTCTTGTGTAATGAAAGCAATGAGAGAGAGAAGCACAAAATATAATACAAAACTGAAGAAGATGCAATGGTATAAACAGTGGAGAGGATGTGGCACTTGGTTCAGTGGTAGGAGTTATGGGATGATCCAGAGGTCTGAGGAGACTTGCTAGCTCTCCTTTTGTTTTTCCTCTCATAAACCTTGGTAGAATGCTCTGCTTCTTGAGGTGGTTGAACCCAACTTAACCATAACTGCTCAGCTTGAGAAGAGTTCCCTTGTTGACCCCATTGCCATGTTTCCTGAACTTCAGAGGGAGTGGGAGTTGGTTCCCAAGCTGATGGTACATGGGTACTTGGCTCATAAGATGAAGCTCTTGGCTGTGTCCATGTCCCCCATTGATCACTTGGCTATGCATGGAAAGAGTGTCTTCCATGGGGGTTCCAAACAGCCTCCTCCTCTTCAGTTGGCTCATCTTGTTGAAGATGCTCTTCTTGATCAGGAGTGTGCTCATGAGTGTGGCTTTGGTGGGAAGTCTTGTCTTTCTTGAACTTCCCCTTAACCATTTTTACCAATCCCTTAATGGCTTTGTCTTGCAATTTACACAATTTCTGGAGGGCATTAATGTGCTCATGAGAACCTTCAAAGAGCCTCCTTGGCTGGGTGCTTCATAGGGTTTGAAGTGGAACTGCCTTGAACTGTAGCACAACACTTCTTCCTCTTCAAGCTCATCTTCTTCATAGGTTCTTCCTTGGCCTTCAGCGCCAGCTGCAACATCTTCTTGGACTTCTGCTTCAACCTCTTCGTTTTCTGCTGCCTCACTATCCTCCTCTCTTTCTCCAGGAACATGGCTGTCTTGGTAAAGCTGATCATCACTTGGATTGAAGCTCATGTTGCTCCTCTTGGTGAAGGAAGTGAGCCTTGGATTAGGGAGAAGGACTTTTGCTGGTGTAATCAAGTCCTTGATGAAGGTGTATACATGCTTTCCAGCAATGCTTTTTTCAAGGAAGTGGCTTCTCTTGAGATAGGCTATATCAATCCATTGTGGCTCAAGAGCATCATATTCATATCCCTCAAGGTTTACTCCACTAGCCAGAAGAACAGCTGTCACAACTCCTCCAATGTGGAGCTGTGGGCTTTTCCCATTTTTCACCTTGCTCAGAACCCAGCTCTGGTAATAATAGAGCTGCTCCATAAGCATAGACACATAGCATGGATATCTTTTCGGCGCCTGGAGAGGTTCCCCATCTCTGGTGGTGCTTACAATATCATACACTCCCTGGTATATCAGGTCTATCTCCCTTCCTGTGAGATATGTTGTCTCCTTCCTTGCAAAGAGCGTGTTTGCAAGTGCCTTGTGAGCATATCTCACAGCTGGATGCTTCAGGTGTTGATTCCTTGTTGTTCCAGCAATGAACTGCCCAGCCCCAATAGCTTCCCACAGCATGGCGTGCTGCTTCCTGGAAATGTGGAAAGTGCTCTGCTTGTTGGTGTAGGACCTTAGCTCAAGACCTTTAGCGATAGTCAGGAAGGTGGAGGTGAACTTCTGATTGCCAATTTCGAAAGAGAACCACCCATGTCCGTTAGGAAGCTTACTGTCCTCATACCAGACCACTTGGAGAGTGGAGAGAAACTGGTAAGTGAGTTGTTGGTATGATGGGAGTGGTGTTGTCATGAGGCTTTCAAGCTCCATATTCCCAAACACTGTCTTGCAGTCCATGTAGATCCCTAGTGCCTTCATTGTGCTAGCACAATAGTATCTTGTTGGCTTGAAGGTGCATTGTTTGATAGCCCTCATGAGCTCCCTAGCACTTGGTTCATGGCAACGGACTTCTTCCTCCACAGCTCTGTTCATTTCGTTCTGCTTGGCGCCTCTATCCCCAACTGGTCTCTTTCCAGCAGCCTTTGATGATTGCTCAGCTGCAGCACCTTTTCCCTTATTTCTGATTGCTCGTGGCGAGGTTGGTGCTTCCTTCTGATGTGCTTTTCCCTTGCTTCTAGCTGCTGTTTTTGTCCTTCCCATGGTACCTTCAAAAGCAAAGCTTGAAGATAATATGAGTGAAAGAACAAAAGCTGAAGAACCATATAACTGAAAGCTTTAAAAAGAAAACTCTCTAGGCTAAAGAAAAGCTTAACAAGTCTTAACAACAAGATTAAACTTCTATAAAGCTAGAGGAAATCAAAAGCTAACAGTTTAGATAAGTTAGAATGCACAAAGAATAGGCAGTTATGCATGTGAATCAAGCAAAATGGTTCCTAGGCAAAAGAGATGATGATCATGCAAAAGGGATGATAATTAAGCAAGTAATGAGATAGATGAACAGTAAACAAAGCTTAAACATCTAACTTGCTTATCTTAAACAAATCCCCATTACAAAACCAAAGCACAACACTTAGAACTAATCAAAACTTGATCTTAAAAACATATACTAAGCGATTTTGAACAAATGCATAGAGTAAGAGCAAATAAATGATAGTTGAGGAAGCAAACCTTTGTGGAGCTTCTAAGCACTTAAAGAAAGCAAATAAACGAGAGAGAACTGAGAATTTCGAGCTTTAGGTGAGAGAAGTAGTGAATTGAAGTGTGAAGAGAAGTGAAAGAGATTGTTGGTTTAAATAGAGAGAAAAAGGGGGAACCAAAGGAATCAATGGTTGGTGAGGGAATCAAAGGAATCAAAAGAGTGGGGGACAAAAACAAAAGTGCTCAGAAGCTGTGAAAGAGGTCAGGAAGAATCCAATGTGTAAATTTAAACCCCCTTGGCTCCAAACCAAATGAGGGAAAATGTTTTGAAAAGTGAAGTAACTGACCGAAATGTCAGTATCAATCATAAGTGATCGATGCTAGTGGTCGATGTTCTTCCTGGGGATCATATCGGTCATCACATGATCAATGTTCTTAACCGAAATTAATCCACTGGGTTTATATAGATCAGTGTATGATCGATGTTGGTGATCGATATGTTTCTGAGAATCACATCGATCACCAACTGATCGATACACTTGACCGAAATTAGTCCGGCGGGTTTATGACCGAAATGTATTTCCCTTTCAAACTTCCTTCCATATCGATCACAAGTGATCGATATGTTGACTGGTGTAATCTAGCTCCACTGACATCTATCAAATATGGTCGATATTCATGACCAAAATGTGTGTATCTATCTTGTCATGACCGATACACTTGATCGATGTCAGCCAGAAAACACCCGCTCTTTGTCCCTTTCAGACTTTCTCAACCCCCAATTCGAAATCCTGCTTCTATACACTATAACAAAGCATAAAAGAGAAACTAGAAAGCATAATATATACAAAAAGATACCATGGGACTACCTCCCAAGTGTGCTTGTTTAAAGTCACTAAGCTTGACTTTGATTACCTCTTTTAGTTGAGGTGAGGAGAAGGAGTCTTGGAACTCCTTGGTGGTGGCTTGCTCCTTTTGACATTGGCAGAGGCTCCATTCATCCTGATCTTGGGAAAAGGCACAGTCTTCCCCTCTTGCTGAAGCTTGAAGCTAAACTCTCCCCTCTTAGAGACACTTGGTTGCAAAACCACCTCTCCTTTGTTAGTAACCAGCTTAATTTCATTCAGATTCTTGTAACTATCCTCTTCAAGGACCTCCTTTTCAGTGGTGTCTTCAAACAACTTTGGCAAACAGCAGCCATCAAAACTCTCCCCTTGGTAGCCTTCAAACTCTGGCCAATGTTTCCCAAGCTGCTTCAGCTTCTTGATGTCCATTGAGAAGACTTGCTCATTCTCCAGCTTATTCCCCTTGGAGTCAAACCTTAGAACCTTCTTCCTGGTCAGTCTCAGCTTAATTGTGCACTCCTTGGCATCAAACACTGCTCCAGCTGAGGCTAAGAAAGGTCTTCCTAGGATGATAACATTCTTTATATGGCCTTCCACATCAAGCACCAAGAAATCAGTGGAGATGGTTACTGCTTCAATCATCATTGGTACATCCTTGAGGCTCTCAAGTGGTGTCTTCACTGTCCCATCAGCTATAGTAAGGGACACATTACTCTCTTAAAGTTGAGTGTAGCCAAGAGATTTAGCAGTAGAGGATGGCAGAAGGTTGATACTTGGTCCAAGATCACAAAGACAGCTTTTGAAAGTCTGCTCCTTAAGCTCACATGGGAGAGTAAAACATCCTGGATCTCCAAGTTTCTTGATAGTGAGCTCATTAACCTCAGGTGTTCCAGCCTTTACCCCTAGCTTCTCAAGCTCTTCTTGGCCATCCAAACCCCTCAATACCATTTGAGCAGCATAGAGGGTTTCATATTTCTGCACTAGCTGTTCCTTGAATCTTCCTGGAAAAGGGATGGTTGGTTGGTAGACAGGAAGGATAGCAGCTTGAGCTTCCTCTTTATCATCAGCAACTTAAATCAAGTAGTCCTTTGTGTTATCAACTACTTCATGTGGCACCCACCACTCTTCTTCTTCTGAGTTTTTCCCATCTCCAAAGGGTTCTTCTTCCACAGCTCCTTGGTCAGTTTCAACTTCTAAGAACTCTTCCCCCCCACTTTGAGGTTCAGTGTCCTCATTGAACAAGTAGAGGAACTTTTCAATGATAGCCTCCTCTTCAGCTGAGAAGTTCTCTTATTCTATGACTATAGCATTGCAGAACTCCTTTGGGTTAGCTTCTGGTTTTCCAGGAAAGTTGCCTTGAGGCTTGGGACTAGCTATGCCTTTGTTGTTCTCAAGTGTTTTGACTCTTGCAGCCAAACCATCAAACTTGTTGGTGAGCTCTACATGTACTGAATCTATTTTGTTGTGGACCTTTGCAAACTTCTTGTTCATTTTCAAGGTTGTGGTAACTTGAGTGTTGATCATTTGTTGTATGTGAGTCTTGAGTTCAGTGTCTTGAGAGCTGGAGGAAGCTTGTCCTTGAGCTTGGGCATTTAATCCTGGAGGGTTGTAGGGCGCTCTAGGTTGGTAGTTGTTGTTCCTTTGCTGAAAGCCTTGATTGTTGTAGGGAACAAAAGGTCTTGGGGAAGCTTGCTGTTGCTGTTGAGGGTAAACCTTATCTTGTGGGTTGGCAACATTGTTGCTCCTGTAAGACAAGTTGGGATTGGGTCTGTAGTTCCCATAGTTGTTGTATCCACCCTGATTGCCCAAGTAGTTCATCTCCTCAACTGGGCATTGTTCCTGATCATCAAGCTGAACCATGTCTCCCACAAAGTGAACCTCTTTCTTTTCCCTTAGCAACAAGTCCAGCTTGTCATGTAGAGACTTGATTTCTTTCCTGCTAGACTCTAACTCATCATTTGCACTTCTTGGAGCTCTGTCAAATTCCTCATTGTAGTTTCCATCAGACTGAACCAAATTCTCTACCAGCTCCAAGCCTTCATCCACATCTTTTGACAGGAAGTTCCCATTTGATACAGTGTCTAAGAGCATTCTTATCTTTTGCAAGGCTCCTCTGTAGAGAGTGGAGAGCAAAGAGGCTTGTGAGAAGCCATGATGTGGGCGTTGCAGTGTGTAGCCTTTGAATCTCTCCCAAGCTTCACCAAAACTTTCATTGTTCCTTTGTGCAAACCCTGAAATCTCATTCCTTATTTTTGCAGTTCTTGAAGTGGAGAAGAAATTTGCTAGAAAAGCTTTCTTGCACTCATCCCAGCTGGTGATACTCCCTTGGGGCAGGTTCTTCTTCCATTGGTGTGCTTTATCTCCAAGAGAAAAAGGGAATAACCTGAGTTTGAAGCCATCTTCACTCACTCCATTAATCTTTGTGAGGGAGCATAGTCTATCAAAATTATCTAGATGATCTAGAGGATCTTCAAGTGGTAGCCCATGAAACTTACTGCTCTGAACCATTGAAATCAATCCAGACTTGATTTCAAAGTTGTTGTTTTGGACAGCTGGTGGAATGATACATGTCCTCTTGTTGTAGGCATTTGGTGCATCACCAGCACCAATAGGTCTAGCTACTCTTGGAGCTTTTGCAGCGCCTCTTGGTCCTTGCTCACCCTGTAAGCCTTGAACACCTTAATGTCCTTGTATGCCCTAAGCTCCAACAGCTCCTGCAGGACCCTGAAATCTGATGTCATCCATGACTTGTTCCTGATTGTTCATTGATAAACAGAATTGTTTTGAGGGTTGTAAATCAAAGCCAAAACCACAGTTATGATGCAGTATAGTTGTAAGGGGTATCAATCCAGACTGGGTTGTAGGAAGAACACAAAGAATGCAAGAGCAAAGCAAATCTAAGCAGAATCGGGTAAATAGATGGTAAAATCGATAAAAACTAAATGCAATGACCAGATGATTATGAAAACTATTTTAAAATCCCTGGAAGAGGGTTAACAACTACTAGGAGAAGACAGAGGATTAAAAATGCAAAACTACTAATTACTAAAAATCGATAACTAAAGCGGGTAAATAGAGAACTTCTAGCAACTTAAGGTGATAAGCAATGAAACTAAAGCAAAGATGCGAACTTTAAGACTTGGAAATGAAAACTTGAGGTTTTGAAATGCTAAAAGGAGGATCTAAGGTTGAGGGTCATATTAAGAGGGGTTAAGGTTCAAGCTTGGGGTTGAAAAACACTAGATCTACTCATTTGATGAACTTAACTCTAAGCTTTGAGAAACTTAAACTATGATCATCCATGGCGTGTGGTAAGACCCCTTTCTTTGACCCTTCCTCCAAACCTATGGCGTTTAGTAGAAAGATGGGTCAAGGAACATTATGCAAAGATCTCAAATGGTGGCTTAACTAACCCCCAATACAACCATGGCGTTTGGGAAAGGGAAGTTAGCCTCTTGGATTCGGTTTTAGGGGATTCCTGAATCCTTTCAAGGTAAGGAGATCCCTAGGATCATAAAGATCTTTTTCAAGACTCTTTTAGCACTAAGAGCCCAAATCCAAGAAGAGAAGAGATTAAAAACAAGAAAAGACCCAAGCTTTAAACCCTTAAACCCTCTAAATCGTCCCAACCTTAAACCCAAAGAAATCTACTCACTACACATAGCTAAAACACACGAAAATGCAAGTAATGAAATGCTAAACATGATTAACAAAGATGGATTAAAGAAAATGCTTAAGATTAACCAAGATTCAAAAGTTTAAAACAAGAAAAGAGAAACTCGAAAAAGATAAGGCAAAGCATGTCCAATGAAAGTGATGTTCCTCCTTTGCCCAAAATAGCCAAACAGCCCTAATGGTCCCCTCACTACGCTCCAAAAATAAGCTGGCCGGATAAGGTCCCAGAGATCGACTTGGGTCACTCGATCTCTGGCTCGATCTTCTTTATGGATCGTCCGCTTTTGCTCGATCTTTGAGTCGATCTTTGGATGATTGGGTCATGGTCTCGATCTGGCTCTCGATCTGCATGGCGTAATCCACGTCTGTACTCACGATCGATCTCCTCACGCGATCCCATCCTCGATCCCTTCCTTGGAACGATCCGAGCTTAGTCGATCTTCTGGTCGATCTCATCTAGATCGACCTGCCTAGCTCGATCTTGCTCTCGATCTCAGGTCCTTTGCATGCATGGCTGAGTTCCTTCACGTGTCCACGAGATCCTTTTGTTGATCTTTAGCATGTCCACGAACTCTCCACAGCTCCAATGTCTCCAAAATAACCTGAATATGATGCATGAATGCAAGAAACATGCAAATGCTAATGCAAAAGTACTCTAGGACCTAAAATGGTGCAAACTAGCCTATTATGCAAGATGAATACATAAAAACTATACTAAATGCATGCTAAATATGCTAAATATATGAGTATATCAACTACCCCAAACTTTCCTTTTGCTTGCTCTCAAGCAAATAAAGTTCAAGAAAGGAAGAGAAGTTTTAAAACGGGGGCTCAAATTCCTTGCAAAAGTGTTTTTCAAATGAATCAATTCAATGGTCCTCGTTCTTAATCCCAAGATGCAATGCACACACTCATACTCCAAAGAACTTAGCCATATTCATCATATATTGAATCTCAAATCATGACTCTCATATCCCAAACAATCCAAGAATCCTAACCTTTAACATTCATTAAGCTCAAAACCGTGAATCACACTTATGCACTTTAAAACCGAATACATTTGGCTTAGAGACAAGGTTATGAGACAAAAATGATCTCATTTAAATGGGTAATTCAAGCAATGGGTTCTCTCAAAGAATGTTGAACTTATGCATAATGCTAAAGGTAAAGACAATTGATGCATACATGACTAGACTCTCATCTACCCATATACACTCTTAAACCCCTCTCATTTTTCATCTTTTTAAGCTCACTCACCCTCCTACAGACTACCCTAATCAACAAGGCAATTCGCCTAGCAAAAACCCAAATAAAAAAAACATAATTTTAAAACTTTTTTTGGCTAGTGGTGAGGCTATAAACATAGTTAGCTCTTTTAAATACTTTTGGTAGCTCTCTTCTCTTAAGTTTTTTCCCTTTTTAAACTTGGCCTTTTGGCTCTTTTCTTTTCTGATTTTTTTTCCTTTTTTTTTCTTTTCTTTGAGAACTACGTTCTTTTTAAACAAGAGCATTCATTTTTAAACACAAGGCCTACCACTTAAAACCATTCATTTCCCTTTTGTTCAAACCCCAAACACAAAATATTTTCAAACCGAAACTAAAGCAAACAACTCCCATGAATCCCAACCCTATCCTAAGCCTAGAACTAGCTTCAAAATGCAAAGCTAGCATCAATATGAAAGCCTAATCATGTCGCCTAAACCTAACACTTTATGCCAAGTTCAAACCGGAAATAAGGCCTCACAAAGATGTCACACAAGAAAATTGGCTTGAAAGGAGGGTAAGGGTCAAGGTGGGAAGTCTACTCAGGCTTACAAGAGAGTGGTGAAAGAGAGTAAGAAAGCCTGAATATGTATATGTGATCCATGTATCCTTTTTCAAATGCATAAGTATGATAATTAAAAAGATTCAAATTAAGGTTCTCACTTGATAGGAAATGATTCAATTCTTGAATGTTCAACTTAAGCCACGAAAATCAAAACAAATGATCCAAATATGGTTAGAGCTTACTTTCAAAGTGTGAACAATGCATCAAAGAACTACTGACTAGGGCCTTGAAACAATTCATGAGCTTAAAACACTTTTCAAGAAAAACTTTTGCCCCTTATGCAAATGCAATCAACCTAAATGCTTAAAATTCTAGACTCAATCCTAAAATTTTTAACAGTTCAAATGCAAGCTACATGAATTTTTTTGAAATTTTTTTAAAAATTTATGATTTTTTTGTTCTTTTCTATGCCTTACATGATGCATGATGACTGAAGGGATGATAACACAAAATAAAATCAAAGAAAACATGTCAAAGCACACACATACTCCCCCAAACTTGAATGACACTGTCTCGGTGGCAAACAAATTCAAGAGGAGTTCGAAAACTCAAAGCAAAAACAAGAGAATGCATGTTATTTACAAGGTTGTGTGTTGGTACCTTGGAGCTAGGCACGGCTGGGGCTTGAGGATGCTCCAGACTTCATGCTCTTGCTAGGAGGGTTGTGGGTTGTCTCCATGCCTTTGCCTTTGCTCGTGGCTTCTTGTAGAGAAGGGCGAGGAGCTTGAGCGCTTCCTTGAGGCTCACGGATCTCAATCCCACCGGTTGGCTTCCTTCTCTTCTCGGGTTGCTCGACCTCCGCACTTGAAGATGCATCAGATGAGCTCCCTTGCAAGTCCTTGATCTTCTTAGCAAGCTTTTAATCATCTTGCTCTGCCACTTATTCACCTTCCGCTTAATCTCTACCACGGATGCAAGGAACTTCTCGGTTTTTTTCCATGCCTCAAAATCAAGCTTAGGGAGGTCGAAGCTGGCTGGCATCACGGCATCTGAGGGAGGTGACTCTGAAGGTGCACGAGCAACTTGAGGCGGCGCGGCTGTGGCTCCAAGAGGCACAAAACATTCCTCTTCAGTCGGAACGAACTCGATGGTGCCACAGCTTTCTAGGTGCGTCTCATCCGTATTAGGCAGGATGTACACTCTCTTTGTGTTGTTCTCGCCATAGAACAAGTAGGCATAGAACCCTGGAGCTGGCGTGCGTCCCAAGGAGTCAGTGTTGCGCAAGTACTTCTTGTCCATGTAAGCTCTCTCCGCGCAAGTTTGAAACTTTGAGATAGGTATCCCCGCTTGTATGAACATCGGTGTGAGGAAGCGTCCAACGAGTGCTGAGCTTGCCTTGCATCGCATTGTCCATGCCTTGTACTTGACCAAAGATACAACCATAGTTGACATCATTGCCAAGCTCATCCTTCATCGGCACGTCATTCTCTTCTTGGCTGCATAAGTACTTCTTAATCCCTTGGAAGAGAAAGCACAGCTCATTCTTGGTGACTGTAGGAGCTACGGATCGCCCACTGAAGGTATTGGCAAGAAGTTTGAGGGCGTATCTCAACACGGGATTGCGAACGTTCTTGATCTTCGCGGTGTTAGCCTTGTAGCCTTCGTTGCAAAGCAAGTCCCATAGGTCGTTGGCTTGTGTGAAATGAGGGAACTCCACTTGCTTGGCTGCTGCATTAAGACCGTAGGCTTGGCAAAGCTCTACGATAGAGAGGTAATAAGCCTGTCCCCTGATCTTGAAGGTGAGGTGACCTTAGGATGGAGTAGGGAGGCTCGGATTCTCGTAGGAAAACTCCAAGGTTGAGACGAAGTCATGCATGACTTCTGGATATGTGGGGCAATCCATCCTCGAGAGGCAAGCTAGCCCCATGTCCTTGAGAAGCTCATCAAAATCTCCTAATAGCCTCATCCTCTGCAAGAGGTCTCGGCTTGCAAATTTGGTTGGTTCAAAGCGCAGCCTCTCAAGTCTCTTCTTAGCTTTTTTCTCCTCCTTGCTCCATCTAACCCTCTCTTGAACCACTTGTTGACCTTCCTCTTCCACCACTTGCTGAGTTTCTTTCTCTTTGGCTGAAGATGCCACATCTATGCTTCTCTTTGGTGCCATTGGTACCTGAGATTAAAATTCTCAAAGAGAGGGATGAGTATAGGCGGCGAAATAAAGATGATGAGAGAGCAAGAAAGAAAAACTCAAAATAATAATCTCAGATTTTTAAGAATTTTATAAAAATTGAAGCTAAATACTAGAAGGAAATAACTCTAGATAGGATTAAATCTAGGAATTTTCCTAATATTTAGCTGCTTCTAAAAATTATCCTAATATCTTAACATCTAGCAATCACCCTAAGCTAACAAAAGGAAATTTTCCAAAAATTTTAAACAAGTTATTCAAATAACCGAAAATACCTTTGAAAGGGATGAAAGCAAGAAGTTCTTGGTCTTAAAACAAAGTTCACACTCTCTCTTTCTTTTAGAAAACAGTTCGAACAAAAATGAGAGAGAGTGTGGATGCATGTTTTTATAAAAACCAAGAAAACCATGGGCTAAAACAAGTGGTTTCTGAAAAAGTGTGGTCAAGGCACATCTTTCATGGTCAAAGATGCTTGCCTTGACCACAATTCAAATTTAAAATAGGAGGGAAAAGAGAAAGGAGGGAAAAAATTTGACTTACCTCGGCATGAGATCGAGTCAATTTGGTCGATCTTGACCTCGATCTCATGCCCATATTGGCTAAGATCGAGAGGGTTAATCGATTAGGGACTCGATTTGGATTGCATCGAGTCCTAGATCGAGTGTGCCCCCTCGTTCCATGATTCTACGTCATTATGGCTATTGTCCTTGGATCGAGCCACGTGATCAATTTGGAGGTCGTTTTGGCAAGGATCGAGTGGCATGATCGAGTGAAATGATCGATCCAGCTCGAGGATCGAGTGAGGTCAGTCGATCAACACCTCGTTGTAGACGCATTGGTGGGTCATCCTCTCATGATCGACTGGTTCACTCGATTGTCCACTCGATCTAATCTAGATCGAGTGACTTAACTCGATTCACTAGCTCGATCTAGTGAAGATCGAGCCAGGGTAGGTCGATCCATTACTCGATCTCTTGCCTCTAACTCTCCTTTCCTTGCCATTTTGACTCCAAGATCATGATCTCCAATCCCTTATCGTTTCACCTACACACTTAAACATAGAAAGCATAAAACTGAAATAGAAAGAACGCAAAAATATGTACAAGATACACATGGGAATGCCTCCCAAGTGCGCTTGTTTAACGTCCTAAGCTTGACTTTACTTGGTTCAGGCTAGAGGTGGGTCTTGGAGAAGCATTGTGGTGCTCTCCTTGCTGCATTCACTCGCCAGGTAGGGCTTGACTCTGTGCCCATTAACCGTGAAAGCCTTTCCACTCTTGCCAACCAAAGTAACCACTCCATATGGTAGAACTTCCTTGATTTCAAAAGGTCCACACCACCTTGACTTTAGCTTCCCTGAGAATAACTTCAAGCGTGAGTTGTAAAGCAAGACCAGATCTCCCTCCTTAAGCTCCTTGAGAACCAGCTTCTTGTCATGAACCGCCTTGGTCCTTTCCTTGTAGATTTTGGCACTCTCATAAGCGTCTAGCCTTTGTTCATCGAGCTCATGGAGTTTAATCAACCTCTTCTCCTATGCCGTCTTGAGACTGATGTTCATTTGCTTCACCGCCAAAAGTGCTCTATGTTCCAGCTCCACAGGGAGATGACAACCCTTGCCGTAGAGGAGAGTGAAGGGAGTGGTGCCTATAGGAGTCTTGAAGGCGGTTCGATACGCCCAAAGGGCATTGTCTAGCTTACTTGCCTAATCCATCCGAGTTACCCCTACGGTCCTCTCTAAGATAGCTTTGATCTGTCTGTTCGAGACCTCTACTTGCCCACTAGTTTGTGGGTGATAAGGTGTAGCTACCTTGTGCTTTACTCCATACTTCTTCAAGAGACCCTCAAACACTTTGTTGATGAAGTGGCTGCCCCCATCGCTGATTACTACCTTGGGTACCCCGAATCTTGGAAAGATGATGATCTTAAAGAGTTTGACAACCACCTTCGAATCATTATGTGGGGAAGCAATAGCCTCAACCCACTTAGACACGTAATCAACCGCCACCAAGATGTATTTGTTGCCGTTAGAAGATGGAAACGGCCCCATGAAATCTATTCCCCAAGCATCAAATACATCAACTTCAAAGATTGGCACCTGAGGCATCTCGTTTCTCTTGGTGATGTTTCCAGCTCTTTGGCAAGCCTCACACGCCTTCTTATCCTTGATTCACCCTCATTCTTTAAAGATGATCAGCAACACCATTCTCTATCCCCTTCTTATCCTTGACCTCCATATCAAATTCTTGTAGAAGAAGGATCCATCTCAAGAGTCTTGGTTTGGTGTCTTTCTTGTAGTAGATGCACCTCAAAGCAGCGTGATCCATGTACACAATGACCTTAGAACCCACCAAGTAGGACCTGAACTTCTCAAAAGCAAAGACAACGGCTAGTAACTCCTTCTCGGTGGTAGCATACTTCACTTGCGTGTCATCCAAGGTACGGCTGGCATAGTAGATTACATGCAGCCTCTTGTCTTTCCTCTGACCGAGAACAGCTCCCACGACGTAGTCACTCGTGTCGCACATGATCTTGAAGGGTAAGCTCCAGTCTGGTGCTTGCACTATAGGTGCGGTAACAAGACCTTCCTTGAGCGTCTTGAAAGCGTGAAGACACTCATCATCAAACACGAACTCGGCTTCCTTGCACAACAGCCTTGTAAGGGGGCGTGCTATCTTGGAGAAATCCTTGATAAACCGTCTGTAGAAGCCATCGTGCCCCAAGAAACTCCTTATCTCCATCACATTAGTCGGAGGCTCAAAGCTCATCATGACCTCAATCTTTGCTTTATCAACCTATATCCCTTGCTCAGAAATCTTGTGACCGAGTACAATCCCTTCCTTCACCATGAAGTGATACTTCTCCCAGTTCAGCACCAAGTTTGTCTCTTCACATCTCTTGAGTACCTTGCAAAGATTTGACAAACAAACAGAAAAGGACGCACCATACACAGAAAAATCATCCATTAAAACTTCCACCATTTCCTCTATAAGATCAGAGAAGATAGGCATCATGCACCTATGAAAGGTTGTTGGTGCATTACATAACCCAAAAGGCATCCTTCCATAAGCGAAGGTACCATAAGGGCATGTGAAAGTTGTCTTTTCTTGATCGTTAGGATGAATTGGTATTTGAAAGAAACCACTATAACCATCAAGAAAACAGTAGTATGGATGATTAGCTAATCTTTCAAGCATCTGATCAATAAAGAGAAGAGGAAAATAATTTTTTCTAATAGCCGAGTTAATCTTCCTATAATCTATACACATTCGATGTCCAGTTATGGTTCTTGTAGGAACCAACTCATCTTTTTCATTCTTAATGACCGTGATAACCCCTTTCTTTGG
Organism: Thlaspi arvense; assembly: GCA_911865555.2. Classification (NCBI taxonomy): domain Eukaryota; kingdom Viridiplantae; phylum Streptophyta; class Magnoliopsida; order Brassicales; family Brassicaceae; genus Thlaspi; species Thlaspi arvense. Next base: position 30,118,202 of record OU466857.2, read on the forward strand.
TACCACATGGACCGGAGAGACCCATGTGCTATCACTGATAGGGTATATCACGTCAGCCTCTAACAGTTTCAAGATCTCTTTCTTAACTACTTATTTTAAGTTTGGGTTCAAACGACTTTGATGTTCAATAGAAGAAGAGTTTTCATTCTCTAAGTGAATCCTGTGAGTACAAAGCATTTGTGAAAGGCCCTTGATGTCACTTAGAGAGTACCCAATGGCCCTTCTATACTTTCTCAACTCATTAAGGAGTGACTTTAACTCATCATCACTCAGATTTTCATTCACAATGACGGGATAAGTGTCATTAGATCCCAAGAAAGCGTACCTTAGCCCATTCAGGAGCTCCTTTAGGTCCACCTTTGGGGCTAGCAGCTCGTTCCAGTCCTCCTTGTGGCTTGTGTTTATGTTGCCATCCTCATTAGCCTTGTTAGAACCCGAGTCATGAGCCTTCAGGCTGCTATCTTGAACCGCTGCTTCCTTAGAGATCGAGTCATCCAGTCGATCTTTCCCTCGTTTTAGTCTGGATCGATTGCACTCTCTCGATTCACTTACTCGATTTGATATGGATCGAGCAGGAGATCGAGTTGCTGAGTCGTTCTCTGAACTGATCGAGTTGGCCCTCTCGATCTTCCATTGATTTCTTTTCTGGATCGACCAATCTTCTCGATCTTCTTGTCGATTGTTGCCCTGGATCGAGTGATCTCATTGATTTCCTGATCGATCTCTAGGCATCCGCCTTCATCTTCTTCCACAACCTTGCGAGAATCAAGGATGTGAACATACTCTTGAGTCTTTTCATTCAGAAAACCATACTCTCCACACTCCTTAGTCAAAGCTAGCTGAAGGTGATTCGCTTGTGCTAACTCCTCAAGCAATTCATCCGCTAACTCATCCAAAGTTTCAATGTAGAAAGCTTGCCCTTCAATGGTTGGCTTCTTCAAGACTTCATTGATGTCGAAGTCTAGCTTGATGTCTTTGCCCAAGTGTAGAGAGATCTTGCCATTCTTCACGTCAATGATGGCTCCAGCAGTTGCTAGAAACGGTCTACCAAGGATTAGAGGATCCTTTGGCTCTTCATCCATTTCAAGAATAACAAAATCAGTCGGCACGTTCACACCACTAATCCTCACGGGCAACTCTTCAAGCATACCTACAGGGAGCCTTATGCTTCTATCAGCCAGCACGAGAGAGATCCTACACTCCTTAAACCTTGTAAAGCCTAGCTTCTTTGCAATGGAGTGAGGCATAAGATTGATACTTGCTCCTAAATCACACAAGCAACTTTCAAACTTCAAAGGTCCAAGGGCACAAGGGATGGTGAATGATCCTGGATCTCCTAACTTCTTAGGAACAATCTTCTTGTGAATGATTGCACTGCACTTTTCACTCAACACCAAGACCTCTTCACTCTCTTTGCTCTTCTTAGTAAGAGTATTCTTGAAGAACTTGGCACATTTAGGCATCATGGTCAAACAATCAACTAAAGGCAGCTTGATCTCAACATCCTTCAAGTGCTTCTCAAAGATTGCTCTATGCTTCTCAAGCAGCTGCTTCTTGAACCGTCCAGGGAAAGAAAGCTTCGGTTTGTAGGGTGGAGGTACAAATGCATCTTTCTCTTTGCTCACCTCTTCTACCTTCTTCTCTACGACTGCTTCTTTACCCTTCTTAGGTCTTGCAATCCACACATCGTCAAAGGTGATCCCATGATCATTCGAAAGCTTAGCCTCCCCCTCTTGAACAACAATGTCCTCATTGTCTTCAGGTGCAGTCCTTGGTGGTAGCTCTTTCCCACTTCTCAAAGTAATAGCGTTTGCATACTCCTTGGGGTTTTGCTCACACTTCCTGGGTAAGCTTCCTTGACCGCTTGAACTGGCTTTGCCTTTCTCAAATTGTTTGATCTTGTTGTTCAGGTTGGTGATCTAAGTAGACACGTCAGTTAGAGAAGAGTCTAGCCTGTTGTTCATGTCAACAAGCTTCTGATTTGTGCTTGCTTGTCCCTGAAGCAACTGTTGAAACATTGCTTGAACCGGATCTTGAGGATGCGGTGGAGCTTGTTGCTGTTGAGGCATGAAACCAGGAGGAAACACAGGAGAGTAACTCTTATTTCCTTGCTGTTGCGGACCTTGAAAGTTTCCCTGTCGCTGCCCTTGATATCCACTATTGCTTGTAAACCCGCCTTTGTTATAAGGGACAAAGGGTTTGCCTTGTTGTGGAGGATACACCTGATCTTTAGGATTCTCCACGTTAGTGCTTCTGTGATGTTACTGCATATTGCATACATTTTGCATACTCATTAGTTAGCTTTTCATGCATTTGTATCACATTTTAGGTTAGGTTGCATCACTTAGAGTCCTAGAGCATTCTTGCACCAGCATATGCATGTTCCTTGCATTTTGCAACACATTCAGGTTGTTTCTGGCTGCTTTGGAGTCGTGGAGGTTCGTGGACATGTTGAGGCTGATGTAGCAGTTCGTGGGATCTCGGATATATGCTAAGGATCAGAGATCGAGGAGCAGATCGAGCATGGCCGGTCGATCTAGGAGGTGATCGACCAGAAGATCGAGCCAACCAGGCAATCAAAGGAGAATGATCGAGACAAAGATCGAGTGAAGCAGTCGATCAAACGGTACGGACGTGAATGACGCCATGCAGAGCGAGAGCCAGATCGAGTACACCACTCGATCCAGCCAAAGATCGATACCGAGATCGGATGCAACACTCGATTCGCCGATGAAGATCGAGACCCGGATCGAGCCGAAGACACGATGCCCGGATGTGATCGAGAGAACCACTCTATCCAGTGGTCGATTTCTGTCCTTTCAACCGTTTTTGGCTGTTAGCGAAGGGGGGACCATTGGCTTGTTTGGGCATTTTAGGCAAGGCGGCGAGATGCTTTTTCGAAAACTTTTAGATCCATATCCTTTTTTTTCATATTTTCTCTCTGGTTTTACGAAGAACACCATTGTTGAACCAGTTTTTCTTTGAAGCTTTTGTATTCGAATCTTTATCGTTTAATCCAGTTTTTCTTTCATGTTTATCGTCTCGTTTCTTCTGCTTTGCTTGATTTACTCTATGTGTAGCTAGTAGTTTACTTTGGGTTCGGGGTTGAGAGGATTAAGGGGTAGAAAAGGTTCAATCTTGGTTTGTTTTCTAAACGTTTTAAAGGCTATCTCTTCTAAGGTGTTGAAAGCTTAATGCTTGAAGACTCTCACGCCAAGAGCTTCATGATCCGAGAGGTTCCTTACCTTGACAGGATCCAGGAGCCTCGGAAGATCACACCTTAGAGACTAGTTAACCCTTCCCAAAAGCCATGGAAGTTTGGGGGACTAGTTAAGCCATTACTTGAAATCTGTTTTCCTTGCCTTTCGACCTCTCTTTCCACCAAAAGCCATGGGTTTGGAGGAGAAGATGAAAGAGTGATCTATACCGAAAGCCACGGATAGATCTTGTTTTGTTTTCAAGGCTTAGAGATCCTCACCAAGTGAGTCGATCTAAAGTTTCAAACCCAAGATCGATCCTTTGAAACCCTTTACATGAATCTCAACCCTAGGCCCTTTCTTTTAGAATCTCTAAGTCTATTTTCATCTTTTGCTTGTTATCTGATAGCATCCTGGTCATTAGATTTGTTGTTCTTACGGTTTTAGATGAGATCGATCGTTACTGCTCGATCTAGTGGTCGATCCACTTGTCGAATTTTAACAATTCGAAGCTCTTTCCTATAATTAATCTGTCTGTTTTTCGTGGTAGTTGCTTCCTTTCTAGTATTTTTACAATAGGTTTCACTCTGTTTAGGTTGCTGCATCTAGTTTTTAGTTAATTTCTCATAAACTGTCTCATTTTGCTTAGATTTGCTTAGGACCTTGCATTCTTTGTGCATTCTCTGCCTCCTAGAAGTGGATTGACACTCTCCTGCTTGCCTTACTACAACATTGCGTGTATAAGAGTTTTGATAACCTCTCTGCTGCATAACACGAGCTAAGAAACCGTTTATCAAATGGCGCCGTTGCCATTCGAGGAGTGTTTAGAGAACATAGAGATTTGGGTCTTAGCAAAGACTAAGTCTTTACCTTTTTCAAGTTACTAATACATCTACTCTCAAACGTGTGTTTTCAGGTACATGAATCTTCGTTCAAGGGGAGACAACAATCTACTACAACCCTTAGACAACATTCATCAACTTGGTCACTCACGGCAAAGGAGAGTCAGGGAGCAAACAAGAGCCTTTGAGGAGATTGTTCAGCACGGCTTGGTTAACTTTGAAGACATGGCTGAACACGAGCATCCAGAAGGACCTCCTCCAGCAGTACGGGGCAATGGAAACCCCCAACACTTGGCTAGACCCCCGAGGATCATAGGAGCCGGTGATGCTCCCAATACCCACCATAATAGGTTTGGGATCACTCCTCCTCCAGTACAAAACAATAACTTCGAGATCAAGCCAGGTTTCATTTCCATGGTGCAAAACAACAAGTTCCACGGCTTAGCAATGGAAGACCCCTTGGAGCACTCGGACAATTTCGAGCAAGTATGTGGGATGATCAAGATCAATGGCATATCCGAAGATGCTTTCAAGCTGCGTCTCTTCCCCTTTTCACTCGGAGACAAAGCTAGACATTGGGAGAAGACCCTCCCACAAGGCACCATCACATCTTGGGCTGAGTGTAAGAAGGCCTTTCTCTCAAAGTTCTTCTCAAGCACCAGGACAGCTCGGTTGAGAAGCGAAATCAGTGGTTTCACTCAAAAGAACAACGAGACATTCAACGAGGCAATGGAGCGTTTCAAAGATTACATGATCCAATGTCCTCATAATGGGTTCAGCGAGGAGACACTACTCAGTACCATATACCGTGGAGCTTCACCAAAGATCCGGTTGTTGCTTGATACAGCTAGCAAAGGGAACTTCCTCGGTCAAGAGGTAGAAGAGGGTATGAAGCTGATAGAAAACCTGGCGTTGAGTGATGAAAACTATGCCGAGGATTATGACCGAGCACCGAGAGGATCAGAGTTAGAGTCTCACAAGAAGGAGCTCAAATCGTTGCATGAGAAGATTGACAAGTTGGTATTAGCTAATCAGAAGCATGTTCACTTTGTTGGTGAAGCTGATGAAAACCAAGAGGAGTTAGAGCTAAGCCAAGAAGAAGCAAATTGGGTAGCCGGACAGAACAACTACAAGTCTCAAGGCTACAACCAAGGCTACCAGAACAACAACCTCTCTTACCGAAGCACCAATGTAGCCAACCCTAAAGATCAAGTGTACCCTGCTCAACAAGCTAAACCTTTCATCCCTTACAACAAAGGTTTTCAACCGAGTGTTGGTTTCCAAGGTCAAGGGCAAAGCAACTTCCAAGGGCAACAACAACACAACAAGGGTTATACACCTAACTACCCTCCGGGCTTTACACCTCAGCAACAACAACCGATGCAACAACAAGTTGATCCGGTTCAAGCAATGTTTCAACAGCTAATACAAGGGCAAGCTTCAACCAACCAGAAGTTCGCTGAAATGAACACTCGGCTAGATTCATCTCTAACCGACTTCTCCACTCAAATCACCAACCTAAACAACAAGATCAAGCAGCTGGAGAAGGGAAAAGCAAGCACGAGTGGTCATAACAGTCTTCCGGGAAAGTGTGAGCAAAATCCCAAGGAGTATGCCAATGCTATAACGTTGAGAAGCGGCAAAGAGCTCGAACCTCCGGTCTCTACCAAGAACAACGAGGACGTTGTAATTCAAGAGGGGGAGGGTAAACCTTTGGCTGATGATGATGAGATAAACTTTGACAACGTTTGGATCCAAGGGCCGAGGAGAGGAGATAAGGCGGTAGCCGAGAAGAAAGCTGAGCAGACCACCAAGGAGAAGAACTCTTACGTGCCCCCACCTTACGTACCGAAGTTGCCATTCCCCGGTCGTTTCAAAAAGCAGCTAATAGAGAAGCATCGGATCCTTTTTGAGAAGCACCTGAGAGACGTGAAGATTAAGCTGCCTCTTGTAGACTGTCTCGCTATGATGCCCAAGTGCGCCAAGTTTTTCAAGGACACCCTTGTGAAGAAGAACAAAGAAATCAAAGAGGTACTTGTACTAAGTGAAGAGTGTAGTGCGGTTATTCATAAGGAGATAGTGCCTAAGAAGCTGGGAGACCCTGGAAGCTTCACTATACCCTGTGCTTTGGGTCCTCTAGAGTTCAAGAGTTGCTTGTGTGATCTCGGGGCTGGCATAAACTTGATGCCTCACTCCGTGGCTAAGAATCTTGGTTTCACTCGGTTTAAAGACTGTCGGATCTCATTGGTGCTAGCTGATAGGAGTGTGAGGCTACCAGTGGGGCTGCTTGAAGACTTATCGGTGCGAATCAGTGGTGTGAACGTACCTACAGACTTTGTAGTGTTGGAGATGGACGAGGAGCCTAAAGACCCACTCATCTTAGGGAGACTGTTCCTTGCAACCGCCGGGGCTATAATAGATGTGAAGAACGGGAAGATTGCCTTGCATTTAGGGAAGGAGATCAGGCTAGATTTTGACATCAACAAGGTTCTAAAGAAGCCGACCATTGAAGGACAAGCTTTCTATATCAAAACGATGGATGCCTTGGCGGATGAGTTGCTGGAAGAGCTAGCTCTAGAAGACCATCTGAAGCTAGCACTCACTAAGGAGCCAGGTGAGTTTGGCTATGTGGATCAGAGAACCCAAGAGTACGTGAACCTGCTGGATTCGAGGAGGATTATCAAGAATGAAGAAGGTTGCTGCCTAGAGATCGACCCCGCGATCGACGCTATCACTCGATCCAGGGGACAGATCGACAAGTCAATCGAGAGCACAACTCGATCCGGTGCAACAATGGATGGAAAGATCGAGACGAATGCTCGATCAGGGAAAACAATCGAGTCGACGATCGAGAGAGACCTCCCGATCATTTTGGAGTCCAATCAAGAGATCGACTCAGCGTCTCGATCCCTTACTCGATCCATATCAAATCGAGTAAGTGAATCGAGTGAAATGGCTCGATCTAGACGACATCGAGAGGAGAATCGACCGGAGGACTCGATCTCAGAAGGGATAGCGATGGAGGAAAGCAGTCTGAAGGGCCATGCCTCGAGTTCAAGGGGGAGTTCCAAGGAGGAAAGCAACAACAACAGCCACGAGGATGACTGGAGTGAGCTGTTAGCCCCAGGTGGACCTAAAGGAGCTCCCAAAAGGGCTAAGGTATGCTCTCTTAGGGCCTAATGACACCTATCCCGTGATTGTGAACAAAAACCTTAGTGATGATGAGTTGCACTCGCTCCTAACTGAGCTGAGAAAGTATAGGAAGGCCATTGGGTACTCTTTAAGTGACATCAAGGGCCTTTCACCAATGCTTTGCACTCATAGGATTCACTTGGATAATGAGAACGCCACTTCTGTAGAACATCAAAGGCGTTTGAATCCTAACTTGAAAGAGGTTGTTAAGAAGGAAATCCTTAAGCTTTTAGAGGCTGACGTGATCTATCCCATAAGTGACAGCACGTGGGTTTCCCCTGTACACGTGGTGCCTAAGAAGGGAGGGTTCACGGTCATAAGGAATGAAAAAGGATGAACTTATCCCTACTAGGACCATTACTGGTCATAGAATGTGTATTGACTATAGAAAACTTAACCTTGCGACTAGAAAAGACCAATTCCCCTTGCCTTTTATTGATCAAATGCTTGAGAGACTTGCAAATCACCCTTACTACTGTTTTCTCGATGGGTATAGTGGTTTCTTTCAAATTATTATTCACCCAAACGATCAGGAGAAGACGACTTTCACATGTCCTTACGGTACCTTTGCATATCAAAGGATGCTGTTTGGATTGTGTAATGCACTGGCTACCTTTCAGCGGTGTATGATGTCTATCTTCTCTGATCTTATAGAGGAGATGGTAGAGGTGTTCATGGATGATTTCTCTGTGTATGGTGCGTCCTTTCCTGCTTGTTTGTTGAATCTTTGCAGGGTACTTAAACGTTGTGAAGAGACAAACCTGGTGCTGAACTGGGAGAAATGCCACTTCATGGTTAAGGAAGGGATAGTGATCGGTCACAAGATATCAGAGAAGGGTATTGAGGTTGATCAGGCTAAGGAGGAGGTCATGATGGGTCTTGAGCCGCCGGTTAATGTTAAAGGGATCAGAAGCTTCTTGGGGCACGCAGGGTTCTATAGGCGCTTCATCAAAGATTTCTCCAAGATTGCACGCCCTCTTACACGGCTGTTATGCAAGGAAGCTGAGTTTGTATTCGATGAGGAGTGTTTGAAGGCTTTCGTGACCATCAAGGAAGCCCTTACATCAGCCCCTATAGTCCAAGCACCAGACTGGTCTCTTCCCTTTGAGATCATGTGTGATGCTAGTGACTACGCCGTAGGAGCCGTCCTTGGTCAGAAGAAAGACAAGAAGCTACATGTGATCTACTACGCTTCAAGGACCTTGGATGACACGCAATCACGATACACCACTACGGAGAAGGAGCTGCTTGCAGTAGTGTTCGCCTTTGAGAAGTTCAGATCATATCTCGTTGGTTCCAAGGCTATTGTATACACGGATCACGCTGCCCTACGATACATCTACTCGAAGAAAGACACTAAGCCTCGGCTCTGAAGATGGATTCTGTTACTCCAGGAGTTTGACATGGAGATTAAAGACAAGAAAGGGATAGAAAAAGGAGTCGCTGACCACCTCTCAAGGCTAAGGATTAACGAGTCTCTCCCTTTAGATGACTCCTTACCTGAAGAGCAGCTTATGGCGATTACTACTGCTGTTTGTGGGAAGCTAGAAGGGAGGTTTGAGGAAGTGCTGAGTTTCAAAGAGGAGGATCTACCGTGGTATGCTGATGTAGTGAACTATCTAGCATGTGGTGAGGAGCCAACACATCTCAACAGCTATCACAAGAAGAGGTTTTTGAGGGAGGCTAGTGACTACTTTTGGGAAGAGCCTTACTTATACAAGAGAGGAGTAGACAGCTTGTACCGGAGATGTGTTACTAAGGAAGAAGCCAGGGACATCCTCTATCATTGCCATGGCTCTTCCTACGGAGGACACTTCGCCTCATTCAAGACTGCCACGGAGGTGTTGCAAGCCGGTTTCTGGTGGCCGTCTATCTTTAAAGATGCACACGAGTTTGTGAAGAGCTGTGAGGCATGTCAACGGGCAGGGAATATAACCAAGAGGAACGAAATGCCTCAAGTTCCTATCTTCGAGGTTGACGTGTTCGATGCGTGGGGGATTGACTTCATGGGGCCTTTTCCCTCTTCATACGGCAACAAATACATCTTAGTAGCTGTGGATTATGTCTCTAAATGGGTTGAGGCTGTTGCTTCCCCTACAAATGACTCTAAGGTTGTGATCAAGCTGTTCAAGAGTATCATCTTCCCAAGGTTTGGGGTACCCAAGGTTGTTATAAGTGATGGAGGAAGCCACTTTATAAACAAGGTCTTTGAGAGCCTCTTGAGAAAGTATGGGGTTAAGCATAAGGTGGCTATACCGTATCATCCTCAAACAAGCGGTCAAGTGGAGGTCTCCAACAGGCAAATTAAAGCTATTCTGGAGAAGACTGTAGGAGCAACAAGGAAAGACTGGTCAGTGAAGCTGGATGACGCTCTTTGGGCCTACCGTACCGCCGTCAAGAAAGCCGACGAGTTTTGGGACCTGATCAGCAATGAAGACTACAAAGCCAACACCGTCAAAATCAAGCGAGTTAGGAGTCCGGTGCTGAGGTATACTCTGAAGCTGATTGCCAACACGTTCAGTGGAAGGTCTGTTGCTCCTACTGTCACGAAGACAGAGCTGTGCTTCCTGTTCCAAGGTGTGAAGCACTTGGTGTCTGATCCGGATGCAAATGAAGAGCCCATAGAAGATGAACTCGGCGATGAAGTGAACTACGGCTGTGTGCTCGCGGCTTCCTTGGTGAAGTACAAGGCTTATGCCTTACGGTGCAAGGCAACCTCCTCCTACATTGGCGGCTTCCTTACTCCTTTGTCGTGCAACCCGGTGTGCCCATTCATGACTTTGCTCACGACCCAAACAGAGCTTTCATGGATGAAGCATACATGAGGAATACTGATAGCTTGGGACGCACGCCAGCAGAAGGGTTCTATACCTACCTCTTCATAGATGAAGAAGACAAGAAGAGAGTGTGCATCCTCCCCAACAAAGATGAAACCGAGCTGCTTGGTGTTGGGAACATCGAGTTCTTACCCACGGAGGAAGAATGCTTTGCCCCTTTAGGAGGACCACCTGCTTCAACCATTGCCCCACGTCAAAGGTCAGAGTCTCCAGGCACGGAAGACGAGATGCCCGAGGCTTACACACTTCCCAAACTAGACTTTGAGCCGAGGACAAAAACCGAGAAGTTCCTAGCATCGGTGGTAGAGATGCAAAGGAAGATTAACAAGTGGCAAGGGAAGATGCTGAAGAAGCTTGGGAAGAAAGTTAAAGCACTTCAGGGAGGCCAGCCTAAGCCAGCTGCAAGCCAAGAGATGCAACAACCCGAGAAGAGAAGGCTCTCAACCGGGGGAGTTGTGATCCGCGAGACCCAAGGAGACAGCATTCAGCCGGCACGCCACTCTCTCCAAGAACCAGCTGACAAATGCAAAGCAACGATCTCTAGCTCCTCTGGAACATCCTCAAGTTCCAGCCGAGCCTAGACCAGAGGTAAACAACCTTCTTCCATTGTATATAACCGCTCATATTTGTTTTTTGCATTGTGTTTTGATGCTCCTTCGGATGAGTTTGCCACCAGGACGATGTCAAGCAAGTTTGAGGGAGTACTTGTGTGATTTAATCTTGTGTTCTTTGATCTTATTTTCCTTTTTGCATCCTTGAGTCTTAGGTCATGAAAAATTGGTAAAATTTTTAAAATTTTTTTTTCAAAGATTCATGTAGTTGCATTCATCTTTTTAAAAACATGTTAGGATTGAGTCTAGAGTTTCTCATATCACCTAGGTTGTTTGCATTTTGCATAAGGGGTTAGAATTTCTTAAAAAGGTGTTTTTACTTATGAATCATTTCAATGCCCTAGTTGGTAGTTCTCTAATGCTTTGTTTATGCTTTGAAAGTAAGTTCTAACCATGCTTGGATCACTAGTTAGAATTTTCGTGGCTTGAATTGAACTCTTATGATTTGAAACTCATCCTACTAAGTGAAAACCTTAATTTGAAACTCTAATTATCATTCTTATGCATTTGAAAATGAACACATGGTTTTAAAATATTTAGGCTCTCTTCTTCCTTTTTACCACTCTTTGTGAGCCTAAGTAGAACTCCCTCCTTGAACCTTACCCTCCTTTGAAGCCAAATGTTCTTGTGTGACATCTTTGTGAGGCCTTACTTTCGGTTTGAACTTGGCATAAAGTGTTAGGTTTAGGCGACATGATTTGGTTTTCATATTGATTGCTAGCTTTGCATTTTGAAGCTTGGTGTTGGCTTAGGATAAGTTTGGGGGATCATTGGAGTTGCTTTCTTGTCGATTTGTTTCGGTTTCAAAGAGTTTGTGTTTTAAGGAAAGAAATGAGGTTTAAAGTGAAAGGTTTGCTTTTAAAAAACTAAGTTTGCTCTAATTTCAGAAAGTAGCTCTCTCATAATAAGTAAAAAAAAAAAAAAAAAAGAGAAAAGAAAAGAAAAAGAAATAAAAAGAGCATAAGTGCCAAATAAAGAAAAATGAAAAGAAAAAAAAATATAATAATAATAAGAGAGCTACTAATAAGAAATTTCTAAGAGCAAAAGTATTTTTCAAAACATTTTCACTAGCCTAAAAAGTTTAAAAATGTCATTATTTTGAATTGGGGATTGCTAAGTGTGAGAAAAAGGATAGACTCTTAAGTGGTGAGTGAGGATTAAATTTCTTAAATGAGAGGGGTATAGGATCATTTGATAGTTTACATGGGTAGATGAGAATCTAATCATGTATGCATAAATTGTCTTTACTTTTAGCATTATGCATAAGTTCAAACCATTTTTGAGAGAAACCCTCGTTATGATTATAAACCCTTTTCAAATGAGATCATTCTATGCTCATAACCATAACCCTTAGCCAAATGTGTTTTGCTTTAAAGTGCATAAGTTTGATTCATGGTTCGAATGTTAATGAATGTTAAAGGATGAGTTTCTTTGATTGTTAGGAATAGGAGAGTCATGATTTGAATTTCTTTGTGTGATGAGTATGGCTAAGTTCTTTGGAGTATGAGTGTAGGCATAGCATTTTAGAATTGTTAACGAGGACATTGAGATAATCCATTCGAAAAGCACCTTTGCAAAAAGTTTAAAACCCCTTTGATTTTCCTAAAAACCTCTCTTCCTTACTTGTTTTTTGTTGCTTGAGGGCAAACAAGAAGTAAGTTTGAGGGAGTTGATGTTATTGCATATTGCATACATTTTGCATACTCATTAGTTAGTTTTTCATGCATTTGTATCATGTTTTAGGTTAGATTGCATCACTTAGGGTCCTAGAGCATTCTTGCATTAGCATATGCATTTTCCTTGCATTTTGCATCACATTCAGGTTGTTTCTGGCTGCTTTGGAGTCATGGAGGTTCGTGGGCGTGTGGAGGCTGATGTAGCAGTTCGTGGGAGCTCGGAAATATGCTAAGGACCAGTGATCGAGGAGCAGATCGAGCATGGCCGGTCGATCTAGGAGTTGATCGACTAGAAGATCGAGCCAACTAGGCGATCCAAGGAGAATGATCGAGACAGAGATCGAGTGAAGCAATCGATCAATCGGTACGGACGTAAATGACGCCATGCAGAGCGAGAGCCAGATCGAGTACACCACTCGATCCACCCGAAGATCGATACCGAGATCGGATGCAACACTCGATTCGCCGATGAAGATCGAGACCTGGATCGAGCCGAAGACACGATGCCCGGATGTGATCGAGAGAACCACTCGATCCAGTGGTCGATTTCTGTCCTTTCAACCGTTTTTGGCTGTTAGCGAAGGGGGGACCATTGGCTTGTTTGGGCATTTTAGGCAAGGCGGCGAGATGCTTTTTCGAAAACTTTTAGATCCTTATCCTTTTTTCATGTTTTCTCTCTGGTTTTACGAAGAACACCATTGTTGAACCAGTTTTTCTTTGAAGCTTTTGTATTCGAATCTTTATCATTTAATCCAGTTTTTCTTTCATGTTTATCGTCTCGTTTCTTCTGCTTTGCTTGATTTACTCTATGTGTAGCGAGTAGTTTACTTTGGGTTCGGGGTTGAGAGGATTAAGGGGTAGAAAAGGTTCGATCTTGGTTTGTTTTCTAAACGTTTTAAAGGCTATCTCTTCTAAGGTGTTGAAAGCTTAATGCTTGAAGACTCTCACGCCAAGAGCTTCATGATCCGAGAGGTTCCTTACCTTGACAAGATCCAGGAGCCTCGGAAGATCACACCTTAGAGACTAGTTACCCCTTCCCAAAAGCCATGGAAGTTTGGGGGACTAGTTAAGCCATTACTTGAAATCTGTTTTCCTTGCCTTTCGTCCTCTCTTTCCACCAAAAGACATGGGTTTGGAGGAGAGGATGAAAGAGTGATCTATACCGAAAGCCACAGATAGATCTTGTTTTGTTTTCAAGGCTTAGGGATCCTCACCAAGTGAGTCGATCTAAAGTTTCAAACCCAAGATCGATCCTTTGAAACCCTTTACATGAATCTCAACCCTAGGCCCTTTCTTTTAGAATCTCTAAGTCTATTTTCATCTTTCGCTTGTTATCTGATAGCATCCTTGTCATTAGATTTGTTGTTCTTACGGTTTTAGACGAGATCGATCGTTACTGCTCGATCTAGTGGTCGATCTCGTGGTCGATCCACTAGTCGAATTTTAACAATTCGAAGCTCTTTCCTTTAATTAATCTGTTTGTTTCTCGTGGTAGTTGCTTCCTTTCTAGTATTTTTAAAATAGGTTTCACTCTGTTTAGGTTGCTGCATCTAGTTTTTAGTTAATTTCTCATAAACTGTCTCATTTTGCTTAGATTTGCTTAGGACCTTGCATTCTTTGTGCATTCTCTGCCTCCTAGAAGTGGATTGACACTCTCCTGCTTGCCTTACTACAACATTGCATGCATTAGAGTTTTGATAACCTCTCTGCTGCATAACACGAGCTAAGAAACCGTTTATCAGCGTTTGAATCCTAATTTGAAAGAGGTTGTTAAGAAAGAAATCCTTAAGCTTTTAGAGGCTGACGTGATCTATCCCATAAGTGACAGCACATGGGTTTCTCCTGTACACATGGTGCCTAAGAAGGGAGGGATCACGGTCATAAGGAATGAAAAGGATGAGCTTATTCCTACTAGAACCATCACTGGCCATAGGATGTGTATTGATTATAGAAAACTCAACCTTGCGACTAGGAAAGACCATTTCCCTTTGCTTTTATTGATCAAATGCTTGAGAGATTTGCTACTCACCCTTACTACTGTTTTCTCGATGGGTATAGCGGTTTCTTTCAGATACCAATTCACCCAAATGATCAGGAGAAGACGACCTTCACATGTCCCTACGGTACCTTCGCATATCGAAGGATGCCGTTTGGATTGTGTAATGCACCGGCTACGTTTCAGCGGTGTATGATTTCAATCTTCTCTTATCTAATAGAAAAGATGGTAGAGGTTTGTTCATGGATGATTTCTCTGTCTATGGTGCGTCCTTTTCTGCGTGTTTGTTGAATCTTTGCAGGGTACTAAAACGGTGTGAAGAGACAAACTTGGTACTGAACTGGGAGAAATGCCACTTTATGGTTAAGGAAGGGATCGTGCTTGGTCATAAGATATCAGAGAAGGGCATTGAGGTTGGTCAGGCTAAAGTGGAATTCATGATGGGTCTTGAGCCGCCGGTTAATGTTAAGGGAGTCAAAAACTTCTTGGGACACGCAGGGTTCTATAGGCGCTTCATCAAAGATTTCTCCAAGATTGCACGCCCTCTTACACGGTTGTTGTGCAAGGAAGCTGAGTTTGTGTTTGATGAGGAGTGTTTGAAAGCTTTCGTGACCATCAAGGAAGCCCTTACATCAGCTCCTATAGTCCAAGCACCAGACTGGTCTCTTCCCTTTTAGATCATGTGTGATGCTAGTGACTACGCCGTAGGAGCCATTCTTGGTCAGAAGAAAGACAAGAAGCTGCACGTGATCTACTATGCTTCAAGAACCTTGGATGACACGCAACCAAGGTACACCACTACGGAGAAGGAGTTGCTTGCAGTAGTGTTCGCCTTTGAGAAGTTCAGATCATATCTCGTTGGTTCCAAGGCTATTGTATACACGGATCACGCTGCCTTGCGATACATCTACTCGTAGAAAGACACTAAGCCTCGGCTCTTAAGATGGATTCTCTTACTCCAGGAGTTTGACATGGAGATTAAATACAAGAAAAGAATAGAAAACGGAGTCGCTGACCATCTCTCAATGCTAAGGATCAACGAGTCTCTCCCCTTAGATGATTCTCTTCCAGAAGAGCAGCTCATGGCGATTACCATGGCTGTTTGTGGAAAGCTAGAAGGGAGGTTTGAGGAGGTGTTGAGTTTCAAAGAAGAGGATCTACCGTGGTATGCTGATGTAGTGAACTATCTAGCGTGTGGTGAGGAGCCAACACATCTCAACAGCTATCACAAGAAGCGGTTTATGAGAGAGGCTAGTGATTACTTTTGGGACGAGCCCTACATATACAAGAGAGGAGTAGACAGTTTGTACCGGAGATGTGTTACAAAAGAAGAAGCTAGAGACATCCTCTATCATTGCCATGGCTCTTCCTACGGAGGACACTTCGCCTCATTCAAGACTGCCACAAAAGTGTTGCAAGCCGGTTTCTGGTGGCCGTCCATTTTTAAAGATGCACACGAGTTTGTGAAGAGCTGTGAGGCATGTCAACGAGCAGGGAATATCACTAAGAGGAACGAAATGCCTCATGTTTCCATCTTCGAGGTTGACGTGTTCGACGCGTGGGGCATAGACTTCATGGGGCCATTTCCTTCTTCATATGGCAACAAATACATCTTAGTAGCATTGGATTATGTCTCTAAATGGGTTGAGGCAGTTGCTTCCCCTACAAATGACTCTAAGGTGGTAATCAAGCTGTTCAAGAGTATCATCTTCCCGAGGTTTGGGGTACCCAAGGTTGTTATAAGCGATGGGGGAAGCCACTTCATAAACAAGGTCTTTGAGAATCTCTTGAGAAAGTATGGAGTTAAGCATAAGGTGGCTACACCGTATCATCCTCAAACAAGCGGTCAAGTGGAAGTCTCCAACCGGCAAATCAAGGCTATACTAGAGAATACTGTCGGAGCAACAAGAAAAGACTGGGCAGTGAAGCTGGACGACGCTCTTTGGGCCTATCGTACCGCCTTCAAAACGTCGATTGGTACAACTCCTTTCACTCTACTCTATGGCAAGGGCTGTCATCTCCTGGTTGAGCTGGAACACCCTGCGTTGTGGACTGTGAAGAGGCTGAACTTTGACCTCAAGACTGCTCAGGAGAGGCGCCTTATTCAGCTATACGAACTGGATGAGTTATGACTGAACGCTTACGAGAGCTCTCAGATATACAAGGAACGGACTAAGGAGACTCATGACAAGAAGTTGGTTGCCAAGGAGCTTAAGGAAGGAGGTTTAGTGTTGCTGTACAACTCGAGGCTGAAACTCTTCCCGGGCAAGCTGAAGTCAAGGTGGAGCGGACCGTTCGTGATTCAAGAAGTGTTGCCTTATGGAGCTGTTACTCTGATGGGAAAAATTTGCAGTGCATTCACCGTCAACGGACACAGAGTCAAGCCT
Source organism: Thlaspi arvense (assembly GCA_911865555.2). Classification (NCBI taxonomy): domain Eukaryota; kingdom Viridiplantae; phylum Streptophyta; class Magnoliopsida; order Brassicales; family Brassicaceae; genus Thlaspi; species Thlaspi arvense. The sequence continues at coordinate 30,134,940 of OU466857.2, forward strand.
TACTTGGCAGACGACTATGACAAGGAGAGTACCTCGGTGCTTCTCCAAGACCCACCATCCGCTTAAACCAAGTAAAGTCTAGCTAAAGACGTTAAAGAAAGCGCACTTGGGAGGCATTCCCATGTTTATCTTGTACATATTTCTGCTTTATTTCCCTTTCAGTTTTATGTTTTTATTCTGCAAGTGTGTAGGAACAGGTATGAGGAGTCTAAACCTTGATCTTGAAGTCTAAAAGAGGCGATAGGGTTTAAGATAAGGCTAGAGATCGAGTGCTTGATCGACTGATCCTGACTCGATCTTTGCTAGATCGAGTCAGTGAATCGAGAGGAGCCCGTCGATTTAGACGAGAACGAGTGACAAGATAGACCTTGACGAAAAAGGATCGATCGATCCAAAACATATCGACCGATCTAATTTCTCTCGGGAAAATCTGTTGAAAACAGATCGATCACTCGACTCGATCCATCACTCGATCTGTGCCAAATCGACCCCTAAATCGAGGACATAGCTCGATCATGAAGACTTAGCTGTGGAGCCAACATCTCAATGATCGAGAGAGCCAATCGAGTCTCAAATCGAGTAACCCTCTCGATCTAAGCCATTATGGGCATGAGATCGAGTACTAGATCGACCAAATGGACTCGATCTCATTCCGAGGTAACATTTTCTTTCCCTCCTTTACTCTTTTCCCTCCAATTTTTAAATTCAAAACTTGGTCAAGGCAAGCATCTTTGACCATGAAAGATGTGCCTTGACCAAGACTTTGTCAGAAAAACCACTTTTACTACCCATTGTTTTGCTCTTTGCTAGTCTTTAAATATTTCAACAACCTCTCACCCTCTCATTCCTATTTTTCTCGAAAATTTTTAACAAAGAGAGTGAGAGTTTCGGTTTTCAAAAGCTAGCATAGATCTTTTACATTTTCTTGCAAAAGTATTTTCAAAATTTAATAATTTATTTTTAGGAAAATTTTCTTTAAATTCGCAAGATATTGTTCTAGAATATAGGGTCGGTTTTGATTTTTAAAAACTAGCTAAGTAAAATGAATAATTCTAGATTTTTTGGTATCTAAAGATATGCTTCTCCTTTATTTAGCTATAATTTCTATTAATTCCCCAAAATTCTAGGGTAGTTTTTATAAGTTCTCTCCGTCTCTTCTCTCATTCTCATCAAACCGCCGTTTTGCTTATCAAACTTCCTTAGAAACTTGTTTCAGGAACAATGGCCCCCAAGAGAACAAGAGAAGAGACAGCACAAGAAGGAGAAGGACAAGAGGTGGCAGTTCAAGAGAGGGTCAGATGGACTAAGGATGAGAAAAGGGACAAGAAACGGCTGGAAAGGCTTCGGTTTGAGCCTACCAAGTTTACTGATCGAGAGCTGTTGTCCAAGCTAGGGATTCTTGGGGATTTCGACCAACTCCTCAAGAACATTGGCCTAAGATGTCTGTCACAGATGGATTTCCCAACCATTCCAGAAGTGACAATAGACTTCCTTGCCACGTTGAAGTTCCGTTACGAGAATCCTAGCACACCCGTCCCTTCTCAAGGTCGCCTCTACTTCAAGGTTGGCCGTCAAGCCTATACACTCTCCATCCCTGAGCTATGCCAAGCTTATGGTCTCAACGCGGATGCCTACAAGGTCGAGTTCCCCGCCTTCAAGAAAGCCGACGACTTTTGGGACCTGATCAGCAATGAAGACTACAAAGCCAACATCGCCAAGATCAAGCGAGTAAGAAGCCCGGTGTTGAGGTACACTCTGAAGCTGATCGCCAACACGTTTAGTGGAAGATCTGTTGCTCCTACAGTTACAAAGACAGAGCTTTGCTTCCTGTTCCTAGGTGTGAAGCACTTGGTGTGTGATCCGGATGCAAATGACGAGCCTATGGAGGATGAAATCGGCGATGAAGTGAACTACAGATGTGTGCTTGCGGCTTCCTTGGTGAAATACAAGGCTTATGCCTTGCGGTGCAAGGCAACTTCCTCTTACATTGGTGGTTTCCTCACTCCTCTGTTCTTGCAAGCTGGTGTGCCCATTCACGACTTCGCCCATGTACCAGCCAGAGCTTTCATGGACGAGGCATACATGAGGAATACTGACAGCTTGGGACGCACGCCAGCGGAAGGGTTCTACGCCTACCTCTTCATAGACAACGAAGACAAGAAGAGAGTGTGCATCCTGCCCACCAACGATGAAACCGAGCTGCTTGGTGTTGGGAACATCGAGTTCTTGCCCTCGGAGGAAGAATGCTTTGCCCCTCTAGGAGGACCACCTGCTTCAGCGATTGCCCCTCGCCAAAGGTCCGAGTCTCCAGCCACGGAAGATGAGATGCCCGAGGCCTACACACTTCCCAAGTTAGACTTTGAGCCGAGGACAAAAACCGAGAAGTTCCTAGCATCTGTTGTGGAGATGCAAAGGAAGATCAACAAGTGGCAAGGCAAGATGCTCAAGAAGCTTGGAAAGAAAGTCAAGGCACTTCAAGGAGGCTCACCTAAGAAAGCTGCAAGTCAAGAGGTGCAACAACCCGAGAAGAGAAGGCTCTCAACCGGTGGAGTTGTCATCCGAGAGACCCAAGGAAGCACCATTCAGCCGGCGCACCACTCTCTCCAAGAACCAGCCGACAAAGGCAAGACCATAGTCTCTAGCTCCTCTGGAACATCCTCAAGTTCCAGCCGAGACTAGACCAGAGGTAACAACCTTCTTCCATTGTACATAACCGCTCATATTTGCTTCTTTTTGCTTTGTGTTTTGCTACTCCTTCGAATGAGTTTGCCACCGGGACGGTGTCAAGCAAGTTTGGGGGAGTACATGTGTGATTTGACTTGTGTTCTGTGATCTTATTTTCCTTTAGCATCCTTGAGTCTTTAGTTCATGAAAAATTGGTAAAATTTTTAAAATTTTTTCAAAGATTCATGTAGTTGCATTCATCATGTTAGGATTAAGTCTAGAGTTTCTCATATCATCTAGGTTGTTTGCATTTTGCATAAAGGGTTAGAATTTCTTAAAAAGGTGTTTTTACTTATGAATTGTTTCAATGCCCTAGTTAGTAGTTCTCTAATGCTTTGTCTATGCTTTGAAAGTAAGTTCTTACCATGCTTGGATCACTTGTTAGAATTTTCGTGGCTTGAATTGAACTCTCATGATTTGAAACTTGTCCTAATAAGTGAGAACCTTAATTTGAAATTCTAATTATCATCCTTATGCATTTGAAAATGAACACATGGTTTTAAAATATTTAGGCTCTCTTCTTCCTTTTTACCACTCTTTGTGAGCCTAAGTAGAACTCCCTCCTTGAACCTTACCCTCCTTTGAAGCCAAATGTTCTTGTGTGACATCTTTGTGAGGCCTTCCTTTCGGTTTGAACTTGGCATAAAGTGTTAGGTTTAGGCGACATGATTTGGTTCTCATATGATTGCTAGCTTTGCATTTTGAAGCTAGGTATAGGCTTAGGATAAGTTTGGGGGATCATTGGAGTTGTTTTCTTTCCTATTTAATCTCGGTTTCAAAGAACTTGGTGTTTTAAAGAAAGAAATGGGTTTTAAGTGAAAGGTTGTGTTTAAAAACTAAGTATGCTCTAATAAATTTCAGGAGGTAGCTCTCCCATAAAAAAAAAGAAAAGAAAAAAAAAAGAAATAAAAGAGCCTAAGTGCCATATAAAAATAAAAATAAAAAGAAAAAAAATATAATAAGAGAGCTACCAATAAGAAATATCTAAAGAGCAAAATTATTTTCAAAACCTTTTCACTAGCCTAAAAAGTTTAAAAATGTTTTTGTTTGGAATTGGGGATTGCTAAGTTTTGAGCAGAAAAAAGGTAGACTCTAAGTGGTGAGTGAGGATAGAAGTTGATAAATGAGAGGGGTTTAGGATCGTTTGTTAGTTTACATGGGTAGATGAGAATCTAATCATGTATGCATAAATTGTCTTTACCTTTAGTATTATGCACAAGTTCAACCAATTTTGAGAGAAACCCTTGTTCTAATTATAAACCCTTTTCAAATGAGATCATTCAATGCTCATAACCTTTACCCTTAGCCAAATGTGTTAATGAATGTTAAAGGATGAGTTTCTTTGATTGTTAGGAATAGGAGAGTCATGATTTGAATTTCTTCGTGCGATGAGTATGGCTAAGTTCTTTGGAGTATGAGTGTAAGCATAGCATTTTAGAACTGTTAACTAGGACATTGAGATTGATTCATTTGAAAGGCACCTTTGCAAGATGTTTAAACCCCCATTCGTTTTTCTGAAAACCTCTCTTCCTTACTTATTTTATGTTGCTTGAGGGCAAGCAAGAAGTAAGTTTGGGGGAGTTGATGTTACTGCATATTGCATACATTTTGCATACTCATTAGTTAGCTTTTCATGCATTTGTATCACATTTTAGGTTAGATTGCATCAGTTAGAGTCCTAGAGCATTCTTGCACCAGCATACGCATGTTCCTTGCATTTTGCATCACATTCAGGTTGTTTCTGGCTGCTTTGGAGTCGTGGAGGTTCGTGGACATGTTGAGGCTGATGTAGCAGTTCGTGGGAGCTCGGATATATGCTAAGGATCAGAGATCGAGGAGCAGATCGAGCATGGCCGGTCGATCTAGGAGGTGATCGACCAGAAGATCGAGCCAACCAGGCAATCCAAGGAGAATGATCGAGACAAAGATCGGGTGAAGCAGTCGATCAAACGGTACGGACGTGAATGATGCCATGCAGAGCGAGAGCCAGATCGAGTACACCACTCGATCCAGCCGAAGATTGATACCGAGATCGGATGCAACAGTCGATTCGCCGATGATGATCGAGACCCAGATCGAGCCGAAGACACGATGTCCGGATATGATCGAGAGAACCGCTCGATCCTGGAGTCGATCTCTGTCCTTTCAACCACTTTTGGCCGCTGGCGAGGGGGGGACCATCAGCTTGTTTTGGCCATTTTGGGAAGGCGGCGACGTCCTTTTCCCAAAACAACTTTCAATCCTTATCTTTTTCTGTATGTTTTCTCTCGGTTTTTCGTGAAGAACACCATTGTCGAACTTGAGTTTTTTCTTAAGCTTTGTAATCAAATCATTTCCGTCTTAATCTAGTTTTCTTTTCATGTTCATCGTTTCCTTTTACATGCTTTGCTTGATTTACTTTATGTGTAGTGAGTAGTTTATTTGGGTTCGGGGTTGAGAGGATTAAGGGGTCTAAAGGGTTTCGATCTTGGGGTTTTTCTAAGCGTTTTCAACGGCTATCTCTTCTAGGGTGTTGAGATCTCAATGCTTGAAGACTCTCACGCCAAGAGCTTCATGATCCGAGAGGTTCCTTACCTTGACAGGATTCAGGAGCCTCGGAAGATCACACCCTAGAGACTAGTTACCCCTTCCCAAAAGCCATGGAAGTTTGGGGGACTAGTTAAGCCATTCATTTGAAATCTGCTTTCCATGCCCTTCGACCTCTCTTTCCACCAAAAGCCATGGGTTTGGAGGAGAGGATGAAGGAGTGATCTATACCGAAAGCCACGGATAGATCTTGCTTAGTTTTCAAGGCTTAGAGATCCTCACAAAGTGAGTCGATTTAAAGTTTTCAACCCAAGGTCGAACCTTTGAAACCCCTGACCATGAATCTCAACCCTAGGCCCTTTCTTTTAGCATCTTTACATCTTATCTCGTCATTTGCTTGATCTTTGATAGCATCCTAGTCGTTAGTTTCACTGTTCTTGCATTTTTAGACGAGATCGATTGTTATTGCTCGATCTAGTGGTCGATCTCATGGTCGATCCACTAGTCAAATTTTAGTAATTTGAAGCTTGGTTCTTTAATTATTCTGTTTGTTCCTAGTGGTAGTTCCTTCATTCCTAGTATTTTTAAAATAGGTTGCATTCTATTTAAGTTGCTGCATCTAGTTTTTAAAGATTTTCTCATAAATCATCTCATTTCGCTTGGATTTGCATTAGTCCTTGTATTCTCTTTGCATTCTCTATCATCCTAGGCATGTATTGACTCTCTCTTGCTTGCTGTACTACAACATGTCTTGCATTTGAGTTTGATAACCTCATTGCATTTTCACCTTTGCTAAGAAAGTGTTTATCATTCTGTAGGAAAGGTTGTTGTTTCCCTGATAACCTTGAGCATAGCCTTGTGGCTTGTTGTAGTTGTTGCCTCCAACCCAATTGACCTCGTCTTGGCATTGCTCTAGCTCATCTAGTACATCCGCGGCTTCTCCTACATAATGCACTTGTTTATTATTTGCAAGCACTAGCTTATCAATCTTCTCATGGAGCGACTTCATCTCTTTCTTGTGAGCTTCTATATCAGCTCCTCTTGGTACTCGGTCATAATACTCAGAATAGTTCCCATCGCTTAAAGCCAAATTCTCTATGAGCTTCATTCCTTCTTCAACATTTTGCCCAAGAAAGTTTCCCTTACTTGCTGTATCTAGCAACATGCGAATCTTTGGGAGTGCTCCTCTATAGATTGTTCTCAAGAGAGTCTCTTCACTGAAGCCATGATGAAGGCAAGCTATAGTGTAGTCCTTGAACCGCTTCATAGCCTCATTAAAGGCCTCATTCTGCCTTTGTGTGAGGCCGCTGATCTCACTTCTTAGCCTTGCTGTTCTTGTGCTTGAGAAAAACTTTGACAGAAAGGCTTTCTTGCAATCAGTCCATGAAGTGATGGTCCCCTGAGGTAATGTCTTCTCCCAATGCTTTATCCCCAAGACAGAAAGGGAATAACCGTAGCTTGAAGCTGTCCTCTGAGATGCCATTGATCTTTATCATCCCACAAACTTGCTCAAAGTTGTCAAGATGTTCCAAAGGGTCCTCCATAGCAAGCCCATAGAACTTGTTGTTTTGAACCATTGAGATGAATCCTGGCTAGATCTCGAAGTTGTTGTTTTGCACTGGTGGAGGAGTGATACCAAAGCGATTATGATGTGTATTTGGAGCATCACCAGCACCAATGATTCTCGGCTGCCTTGGAGCGTGGTTGGGGTTTCCATTGCCCCTTGCACCAGCAGCACGGTGAGGTGGAGCTTCTTCTTGGTCTTGCTAAGCAATAACCCAAAATTCAGCTAGACCAGGTTCCTCTATCTCCTCAAAGCTCTGTTCTTGCTCTATTGTCCTTCTATACCTTGCACTTCTAAGTTGGTGAATATTGTCCAGTGGTTATAGAAGATTGTTGTCACCACTGGACCTCAAATTCATGTACCTGAGAAGACAAACAGTAAGGTAGAGCAATGAGTAACCAAAAGAAAAGTAAAAGGCTTAGTCTTTACTAAGCTCCAAATCCTAATGCTTCCTAATCAAACCCAAGATGGCAACAGCGCCATTTGATAAACAGAATTGTTTTGAGGGTTGTAAATCAAAGCCCAAACCACAGTTATGATTCAGTATAGTGGTAAGGGGTATTAATCCAGCCTGGGTTGTAGGAAGAACACAAGGAATGCAAGAGCAAAGCAAATCTAAGCAGAATCGGGTAAATAGATGGTAAAATCGATAAAAACTAAATGCAACGACCAGATGATTATGAAAACTATTTTAAAATCCCTGGAAGAGGGTTAACAACTACTAGGAGAAGACAGAAGATTAAAAATGCAATACTACTAATGACTAAAAATCGAGAACTAAAGCGGGTAAATAGAGAAGTTCTAGCAACTTAAGGTGATAAGCAATGAAACTAAAGCAAATATGCAAACTTTAAGACTTGGAAATGAAAACTTGAGGTTTTGAAATGCTAAAAGGAGGATCTAAGGTTGAGGGTCATATTAAGAGGGGTTAAGGTTAAGCTTGGGGTTGAAAAACACTAGATCTACTCATTTGATGAACTTAACTCTAAGCCTTGAGAAACTTAAACTATTATCCTCCATGGCTTGTGGTAAGACCCATTTCTTTGACCCTTCCTCCAAACCTATGGCGTTTAGTGGAAAGATGGGTCAAGGAACATTAAGCAAAGAACTCAAATGGTGGCTTAACTAACCCTCAATACAACCATGGCGTTTGGGAAAGGGAAGTTAGCCTCTTGGATTCGGTTTTAAGGGATTCCTGAATCCTGTCAAGGTAAGGAGATCCCTAGGATCATAAAGATCTTTTCCAAGACTCTTTAAGCACTAAGAGCCCGAATCCAAGAAGAGAAGAGATTAAAAACAAGAAAAGACCCAAGCTTTAAACCCTTAAACCCTCTAAAACGCTCCAACCTTAAACCCAACGAAATCTACTTACTACACATAGCTAAAACACACGAAAATGCAAGTAATGAAACGCTAAACATGATTAACGAAGATGGATTAAAGAAAATGCTTAAGATTAACCAAGATTCAAAAGTTTAAAACAAGAAAAGCTTAAAAGTTGACAATGGCGGAAATCGCCAAAGAGAAACTCGAAAAAGATAAGGCAAAGCGTGTCCAATGAAAGTGATGTTCCTCCTTTGCCCAAAATAGCCAAACAGCCCTAATAGTCCCCTCACTATGCTCCAAAAATGAGCTGGCCGGATAAGGTCCCAGAGATCGACTTGGGTCACTCGATCTCTGGCTCGATCTTCTTCATGGATCGTCCGGTTTTGCTCGATCTTTGAGTCGATCCTTGGATGATCGGGTCGTGGTCTCAATCTGGCTCTCGATCTGCATGGCGTAATCCACGTCCATACTCACGATCGATCTCCACACTCGATCCCATCCTCGATCCCTTCCTTGGAACGATCCGGGCTTAGTCGATCTTCTGGTCGATCTCATCTAGATCGACCTGCCTAGCTCGATCTTGCTCTCGATCTCGGGTCCTTTGCATGCATGGCTGAGTTCCTTCACGTGTCCACAAGCTCCTCTTTTATCTTTAGCATGTCCACGAACTCTCCAAAGCTCCAATGTCTCCAAAACAACCTGAATATGATGCAAGAATGCACAAAACATGCAAATACTAATGCAAAAGTGCTCCAGGACCTAAAATGGTGCAAACTAGCCTATTATGCAAGATGAATGCATGAAAACTACACTAAATACATGCTAAATATATGAGTATATCATTCATCCCAAGTCTTTGCTGGTGTTGCTGCCTTTCTTGCTGTCTCCTTGCTCTATGTCCTCTATCTAGCAGATTGATGTTGTCTATGAAGTCCACAAGATTGCTTGAACCTCTGGATCTCAAGTTCATATACCTGAAAGACAGAAATGAGAGTCAAAAGAGATTAGTAACCATAGAAAACTAAAAACTTGATCTTAAAGATTCTACAAACTCTAATAATTCAAACACAAACCCATATGTCAACGATGCCAAATTGATACAAGATTTTTGAGGTCTTGATTCAATCACTCAAGCTTGTACTAGTCAGTTGTATTATAGCATAGGGTTTTTATCAATCCAAATGGGTTATAGTTGAAAACAGAAGAGTTGAGAGTAAAAATCTCTAAGTCAAGCAAGCAGAAAAGTGTTTTTGTTGCCTTAGCAACCAACCTAATATCCTAATATGATCAAGCAGCAAAGAGAGTAAAGATAAGAGCAAGCTAAACAAAAATAAGCAAGCAAAACAGAGCAAAACAGAGCAAATCCGAAATTTAAATAAGAGAAAAGCAAGTTCTTAAATGTGGTTATTGACTTTGGAGAATTTATAGACTACCTAAGGCTGTTTCAAACAACATTGATCAAGCAAACAAGCTAGCAATGGTGATTCCTAGACATACAGTTCACAATCAAGCAAGCCAGATCCAATCTCTTGTAAAATACCCCTTTGCTAAACATCTTAACAAGAACTTACTCTCATTAGTGCTAAAACATTAAGCAAGCACTAATAAACGACTCTATTTCAGTCAAGATGCTCCTCAAACAGTCAATCTCTTGAGCCAAGGCCAGCAAATCCTCTATAAAACAAGATCAGCATTTCATAAAACACTACGTGGGCATAAGAGAAAGTTAACAACCTAGATAAGTGTGATCAAGACAAATCTAGTTTAAGAACAGATTAATAGAGAGGAACCCATAAACTGAAGCACTAAACAAGCCTTAATCAAGTTATAAATTCCCCTAATCTACTACATCTAGAAACTCTAAGCAAACTACTCACTAATACTCATGTTTAACACCAAATCACAAAGGAAAAGGATGTTAATCATGATTAGTAGAGAGAATAATGAAAGATTAAAGGCAAATACTCAAATATATTAAATAAAGCAAAAGATTTGTCTTACAAACTTAAAGAAAATGCTAAAGAACAATAATTTGACAAGACTTCTCGAAAATCTGGAAAAAGAGGCTATTCATAGCCTAGAGAAGTAAGCCCTAGAGTAGTGGTAAAAGTGTAAATAAAACAGGTTCGGACTGGGTTTACATCGGTCAGTTACAACAGTCAGGGTTGATCGATGTAAATTACATCCGTCTGGGCAGTGATCGATGTGGTGACCCAAATTCCTCTGGGGCGTTTGTGTTAATCACTTCTGATCGATGCTGTGGATCGATGTGCTCATATCGGTCACCTCATGATTGATGCTCCTGACCAAAAATCTGGTATCGGTCACCCCATTGATCAATGTTCTCCATGCTCTGACCAAAAACCTTTGCAGAGATTGTCTGCTTTGATCCCTTTTGCTCCCTTTTGTCCAGCTAGCATCCTGGATCATCCTCAAAGCTCCTCCAAGCTCCTCTTAGGTCCAAAAGCACCTAAAAATATCCAAAATGCAAGTAAAATGCAAATTATACCCTAAATGCAACCTAAGTCTAAAAGGAGAAGAAAATGGGATAAAAACTAAGGGAAAACATGCAAAAGAGAACTAAAACATATACTAAATGCAGTCCTAAATGGTGTAAATACAAGAGATATCAGTATGGCTAAAGCTTTTGAAGAAGAATAATCTATATGCATCTTAGAACCTATACCTTGGGCATTGAATCAGTTTTTCCATTGACATCTTTAGTTTTGAGCTCCCACCTTCAAACCTTATTCTCTCATTTGTTCTTGTTTGCTTGAGGACATGCAAAAGGCAAGTGTGAGGGTGTTGATATATCCTATATATACACCATTTAAGACTGAATTTAGGTTCATGTTTTGGTCTTTTCTTTCATGTTTTCCTTTGCTTTGGTCCCATTTTTCATTGCCTTTAGACTTATGTTGAATTTAGGTTATAGTTTGCATTTGCTTTGTATAAAGGATGTTTTTAGGTACCTAAGAAGCCTTTAAAGACAAGGAGGAAGCATAGGAATGATACAGGGAGTTGCCCCAGTCAAGGATGATCAAGAGGAGCAAAGGAAGTGGAATTTTGGCCCAGCATCGAGTTTGATGGAGTCCACATCGCACGATGTAGTGCACCCGAGAAGGAAGTATTCTATGTTGAGGCGGCCAGAAAATGCGTGTGACAAACCGGCTCGGACAAAGCATTTCCATCACGATTCAGCTTCAGAAGCCTTCATCAATGTTTTAGCCCCGTGACTTGGCTTGCGTCTGGAGTTGGTTTTCAGGTTATTCCCATCAGCGGTAGAAAGTTACAGAAGTGTTTGTGAAACCGCTCAACCCGATATCGTGCCCCAACATCGCGGGATGTAAGCAACCCGAGACTCCGAAGAAACACATGGTGCATCCACATCGAGCAAGACGAGCTCAATGTCAGCACATCGAGCACCCACATCACACGATGTTAAGCAACATGAGATCCACATCAAGCTGCTACATGTCACGATGTAATAGGGCATGAGCTGTCAAGATCTACAGCGAGCATGCACATCGAGCCGGTCTGCTCGATGTCAGCACATCGAGCATCCACATCGACCCAGTCTTCTCGATGTTCTCCCGATCCGAAGACCATTTATTTACAACTTTTCCACTCTGCTAGGATCCCTATTAATACTTAAAATTCCTAATTTCTAGGAACTTTTCCACTCTGCTAGGATCCAACAGTTCTTTCCTTTTTTTGTTTCTTAATCACATTTTGTAGTTTGGATCTTTGCTTGATTTCCATAATAGTTTGTATTTATCTTTTTGTTTAGTCTTCCTAATCATGATTAGCTATCTTTTCTTCCTTGATTTGATGGTTTTGATGGTGATTAGTCAGTAGTCTCTTTAGGGATTTGAGATGGTTATGTTAAGGAAATTTGAGGCTTAATCCATGATGTCTTAGTGTTAATTCTTCTATTTTCTTTCTTAATTATTGTGTTTAATGTCTGATTAGCCCTAGCTATGTTGATTAGGATCATAGGCTAAATTTATGCCCACCAAGTGTTTGGTGAAATGCCTGAATTGCAATGTAAGAGAATTGCTTGTCGTAGCTCAAAGGATTGACTGTCTAGGGAGTAGTTTGGTAATATAGGATTGATTAGTTTTCTTAATGCTTGCTGTTTATCACTTCACTAGTGAGAATTAGTTCTTGACTTGATGATTAGCAAAGTGATTAGTACCAAGGGATTGGATTAGTCATATAAATGAATTATGTGCATAAGGAATAGCATTGTGTGAGTTTGTAAGCATCATAGATTGAGTAGAGAGTTCCCTAACACCAATTATCCCATCTTAAGTCCTGCATTTTATCTGTTTTTAGTTGATTTCGAAATTGCTCTGTTTTTGCTTAGGTTTTGGGTGTTTGCTTGTTACTTGCTCTTGATTAAGTGTTTGCTTCAAGTTTGCTTTGATCCTTTAGGTTGTTAGACTCTAATCTAATCTATTCCTGCTTGAATTTAGAACTTTACTGTATTCATACTGCTTCAATCTCCCCTTTTGGATTGATAAAATCCATACTACAATGGCTAGTACAAGTGTGGGTGACTGAGAAAGACTCAAAACTCTTGTATCAATTAGTTTAGTAGTTTAAACAACTCCTCCTCTTATTTAGCTTGACTTAAGACAATCTATTACATTCCTAGTGGTATCTATCTTAGACCTTTGGATTTATAAAAACCTTATGTTATACTACAATGGCTAGTACAAGCTTGGGTGATTGAGAAAAGACTCAAAAGTCCTGTCTCAGTTACTTGATTAGTGATTCTTCTAGGCTATATGGTTTGTGCTTTATGCTCATGGCTAGTAAATACACCATCAAAAGTGGGTTTGACACAATAGTTTGGTTGAAATAAATTTATCTTATACACGTCTTTGTTGATTCTCTTTAGATACCTTGTTTAGGATTGCAATATTGAGAAATCCTTGCTTGAATGCTTATTTGAATGCTTTGTTCTTAGGAACCCCTTAATCAATCTTAGAACCACTTAACCATCATTGCTTAGGATCTTGAGTTTTGCTTTTAATATCTTAGTTCAATTTGCATATCATCTTGCTGCTTTTGTTTACTTGCTTTAGTTCATCATCTTGCTTTACTTTGAGTTATTACTTGCTTAGTTACATTTCCTGTTTTAAATTTCTTGCATTGTTAGGTTGTTAGATTTGTTCATGCATCATTAAACCCCCATATTTGCTTATCGTAATGGATAGATTGCATCTCAACCTCCACAAGTGGATTGATACCTCATTCCTATACTACAACTGATTAGGAAGAGGACATTTGTCCTAAGACCAAAATGTCTTATTTCAAATTGGCGTCGTTGCTATTGTGGATTCTTTCAGTTTGTCTTTGCCTTTAGACTAAGTCTTTTACTTTACTAATTAGCCTTACCATTTTCTCTATTTTCTCATGTACCATTTGCATGAACATAAGAATGAACATAAGATCCAAAGGCTCGCAAAACTTAGTCCCTCCCATTGACAACATTCAGCATCTAGACCGTGGGGTTAAGAGCAGTGGCGGATCCAGAACAAATTTTAGTTGGGAGCAAAAACATTATAACAATTTTTTTAATATAAAATTAAAATATACATGTTCAAAAATCTACGTTAATTATGTATATGAAATTATGAACGACGAAAATGTTAGTTCAAAGTTCGACTTGGTGTTAATTAATTGCAAGGAAAAAAATTGCATTTGTAGGATGTTTATATATGGGAACCACAAGAACAAAAAAGCTTAACAAACAACTAAAAAGAAGAAAAGAAAATAGAAAAGTAGCAAGTTTAACATCTAAATGGATGGGGGCATCGAACTAAACTCGTGTGATATCAAACTGCATTTATAGTCATTGAGAAACTTAATTATAATCGGTGTAAAGTTAAACCAAAAATTATATATTTAACCGGGGGCACGTGCCCTCGTACCCACCAACGTGGATCTACCCCTGGTTAAGAGGAGAGCTGTTAGGCAACGAGTTCAAGAGTTAGAGGAACAGAGTATGGTAGAGCGAGAAGGTAGTCAGTTACCACATGTGGGAGTAGATGGACAAGCTCCAATACAATCTGCATCTGCAAGCTTAGAAGACATCCAAGCAGTGATGCACAATGAAGGATACAATGTGGCTAGTGTACAAGGATTAGGAATACCAGTTCATGCTCCAAGAGTCCCACGACCTATAGGAGCTGGAGATGCACCAGATACACATTATAACCGCAATGGGATCAATGCTCCACCAGTGCACCAGAATCATTTCGAAATCAATCTTGGCCTCATCAACATGGTTCAAGGAAACCGGTTTTATGGTTTGCAAATGGAGACCCTTTGAGCCACTTGGATCAGTTTGACAAGGTGTGTGGAATGACAAAGATACAAGGAGTATCAGAAGATGCTTGGAAACTACGCATGTTCCCTTTTAGCCTTAGAGATGAGGCGCATCAATGGGAGAAAACACTTCCCCAAGGTTTTATACGCACATGGGATGAGTGTAAGACTGCTTTTCTCAACAAGTTTTTCAGCACTACTAGGACAGCTAAGCTGAGAAACACCATCAGTAGCTTCACACAGCATGCGAATGAAACCTTTTGTGAGGTATGGGAGAGATTCAAGTCCCACACGCTACAATGTCCTCATCACGGATTTACAAATTAGAGCTTGCTGTCTACACTATACCGCGGGGTTAGTCCTAACTACAGAGTACTTCTAGACACTGCATCTAATGGAAACTTCATGGGAAATAGTATGGTTGTTGTTCTAGCATTAGTTCAGAACTTGGTCTTATCAGATGGCAATTATAAAGATGAGTATGATAGGACTACAAGAGCTGTTGGGAACTATGAGAATGAGATACGAAAGCTTTGAATGATAAGCTTGACAAGCTTTTGAGTGTCTCTTTGAAGAATGTGTGCTTTGTTGGACACGCTCATGCTGCATAAGAAGAGGATGGGACAGTTTTCGAACAAGAAGCCTTCTACATGAATCACCAAGGCTTTGGAGGTTTAACAACAACCGCAATCATCATAATCTCTCATACAGAAACACCAACGTGGCTAACCCTCAGGATGAGAGCTACCCTCAACAAGCTCCTCAACAAGCTGCTCTGCCTCAGTTCTAAAACCGGCCATTTGTTCCATACTCTCAAGGCCATGTGCCTAGGAACAACTTTCAAGGAAATGGTTTCCAACCAAGACCCTTCCCGCCAGAGTTTGTCAACCCAAAACAGCAACATGGAGGTCCACAAGAAGCTGATTTGAAGCAAATGATGCAAGAAGTGATCAATGGTCAAGCTTTCCTCACTATAGACATGCACAAGCGCTTTGCTGAAGTGCATAACAAGATAGAAGTCAATGTTGTTGACATTCACTCAAAGTTAGAGGCCTTATCAAACCGTGTCAAGCACATTGAGAGTAAGGGATCATCTTCTTTAAAGCCTCAAAACCAGTTACCAGGAAAGAGTGAGGCAAATCCAAAGGAGTTTTGCCTTTTACTAGCTGAAGGGGAAGAAGATATAAGTGATGATGAAGATGCTTCATTGGAGGATCTTGGTATTATGCTTCAAGAGCTCTTACTCTATAGGGACATGGAGGAATCTAGGCGTGGGGGAGATGTTCTAAACATTTCCATTGATGACCACGAAGCTGTGGACATTATAGAGCAGTTCCTTCAAGGTTTAGACAGAGAAGAAGAGCTTGCTTTAGAGAAGGAAAGAGCAGAGAAAGAAGCGGCTGAGAAAGACTTGGTTTCACCAATAGAAGAAGCCAAAGCAGAGCCTAGTGAAGCTGACAAAGAGCTTATAGAAGTCTACCATGCTTTGATGGTTTATGCTAAAGAAAGTTCTGAAGACTTCAAGTCATTTCATGACCACCTAGTAGGGACTTCTACAACCGCCAATGACAAGGGTAAGGCTGATGAGGTTCAAGTCTACTCACCACTAGTTCCCTACCACACGTTGTATTTTACAAAGGCTCAAAGAGCCGTCTATTCGAAATTCAGGAAGGATATAGAGGACGCTGGGATCAAGCTACCTCACGGTACTACATTGCTTGAAGTTAGAGATCAGATCCGCTTCCTCAAGGAGGTGTTTGACAAACTAGAGGTTGTGGAGCCAATACTTGAAAATGTGGGAGCTATCACCAAGAAGAGCAAGGAGCTGAAAACTTTAACCAAGCTGCCTAATCCTGGAAAATTCCTTGTTACTTGCGAGCTTGGTATGTTGGAAAAGGTGGAAGCCTTATGTGATTCAGGTTCCACAGTTAATGTCATGTCACTCCATTTGGCCAGACTTTGGGATCCAAAGAACTTAAGCCTTGCAAGGTATTTATCACTTGTATGGATACCACTTCAGGCGCCCACTAGGTATGGTAAAGGACTTTCCATTGAAGCTTGGTAATTATCTAATACCAACAGATTTTGTGGTCATGGAGAATACATACTCTAGAGAGGTACCATTGCTTTTGGGAACACCTTTCTTGGCTATAACAGGCGCACAAGTAGACTTCAAGAGAAGCTCAGTGGTATTGAAAAGTGTTGATGAGTTTAAGTTGTACAAGATAGTAGCTCCCTCTATTGCTTTTTATGGAATAATTGTATATATTAGCTTTCATTTATTATGGATATGTTTATTGAGTGTTTCAGGTGTCAAAGAATGAGTTACAGGCTGTGTAGGGTGTTCAAAAGCTAAGGAAACAAAAACTCTGTTTTTACATCGCGGTACCATATCGGGCATAAGCTCTGTTATTTCTGCTATATCATGGAAGATGCATCCGTACATCGAGCAAGATGCACGAGGGAGATTGTATCAGGGTAGTTGCACCGAGCAGAACCTCCAAAACTCTGCTCGATGCAATCCCCCAAGAAGCCACAGTCCGTACACTAAGGAAGGGGAGTCGTACATCGAGCAAGATGCACAGGGGAGATTACACCGAGGAGTTACCTCGAGCAGAACCTCGCGAACTCTGCTCGACGCAATCACCAAAACCGTACATCGAGCTAACTAATCTGTACACCAAGGAGAAAGCCCGATGGCAGTTACACCGGGGAAAGAACTGATGTACATCAAGCAAAACACCTCTATTTTTCCCGATATGGAGAACCTCCGATGATTTAAGCCAGGGACGACAGCTAATACGAGTTCCACAGACGAACACCCCAGCTTCAAGGAAGAGGATCCACATCAACGTACAACATCGAGCAAAACCCTCATACTTTTTTCTCCATGCATGACGTGGAGTTGCAAATTACCGAGCACTTCCCCATTTCCTCGGAGGACATCACCCGTATGAAGATGTATCTTGGTTCCTTGGTTGTCTCCTTGGGTACCTCTTTAGGCTTCTCTTGAACCACTTCTTTGGCTTTGCCATTCCTTAAGCTTTCACCAACCTCAACCACTTCATCATCTTCTACTACTGTCTCTTTCTTGGAGATAACCTTGTCTTCCCTTGAGGCAGCCACATAAACAGCTTCATTCTCTTTCTCTCCTATTGCTCTTACTGATTTTTCAAATTCCTCCCCCACACCTACAATTTTAATGTCCTCATTGATGATAGAGGGTGTTACCTTTGGAGTTATGGAGACAAACTCATGGCCATAGAGAGGGCTTTCAATCTCAGTAATAGAGTTTTCTTTCTCATCAATAGCAGTTAGGGAAGTGGAGGAGATACCATAACAATACTGTAAGGGCCTCTTGAAGGTGAGTAGCTGAGCATTGTTCTCTTGTTTACGCAGCTGCATATCAGGGAGTCTATTTGGGATTGGAAGTTGTTGTTGCTGGAGTCAATGCTTCTTTGAAATTCAGCAGCCATACTTCTTAGACTTTCAGCCATACTTCTTTGAATTCAGAAGCCATACTTCTTAAACTTTCAGCCATACTTCTTTGAAATTCAGCAGTTTGGACTTGTTGCATTTGAAGTAGAAGTTTCTTGATGTCCATATCTTGTCAAGGCTGAGGGCTTGGTTGTTGTTGAGGCGCCAAGGAAGGCTTAATAGGAGTAGTAGGGAGTATCATGTTTCCTTGATGTTGGTTATAGGCGCCCACTGGTTGAGAAGAAGAGTTGTGATGGTATTGAATCTAAGGGCCTTCATTTAACAACATATCCACCTTTGTTTGCATAGCTTTTATCTCTTGCCTTGTTGTTTCCAACTTCTCTTCAGCTGTTTTTTCATTCTGCTCAAACCCATCAACATAGTCCCAATTACTTAGTGCCATGTTCTCCATAATATCCAACCTTAATCAACATCTTTCCCAAGAAATTAACCATTACTAGCTGTATCTAGAAGGATTCTTATCTTTGGGAGAACACCTCTATAGAGTGTGGATAGTAGCATTTTTTTGTAAAGCCATGGTGAGGGCATTGATGAGTGAAGCCTCTAAACCTTTCCCAAGTGTCTCCGAAACTCTCATCAGACCACTGTTTGAAGTTTGTGATATCATTCCTGAATTTTGCAGTTCTTGAAGGAGAGAAGAAATTGGTTAAGAAAGCATCTTTGCATTGTTCTCAAGTGTTGATGCTGCCTTGTGCTAAAGACTTTTCCCACATTTGAGCTCTACCACCAAGAGAGAATGGAAATACTATGTGCTTCAAACCATCATCTGAAACTCCACTAAGCTTTGTCAAAGCACATATCCTCTCAAAATGATCCAAGTGCTCAAGAGGATCTTGGTTGGGCAATCCAAAGAACTTCTTTTCTTGAATCAAAGCAATCATGCTGCTCCTTATCTCATAGTGGTTAGTCTCCATAGGTGGAAGAATACCTTGCCTTGAAGCATAGCTTGATGGTATATCTGCAGCACTTATAGGTCTCAGTGGTCTTTGAACCAAAGCTCCTTGTAAACCATGTGGACCTTGTTGTCCTTGTAAGCCTTGGATCCTCTGATGACCTTGTGGACCTTGAAAACCAAAACCAGCAGCATACTGATGTTCTTCCATGCTTCAACAGCTGAATTCTAATTCTGCAAACCCAAAATCTTTGACCTTGAACCTTAGTTGTAATTGTCGACACTTAAGAGAAATTGTTGTTGTACCTACAAAAGCAATTCTAGACCAAAAGAAATCAGTAACCAAAAACGAAAATAACAAAACTTGATCTCAAGAACTCTACAATTCCCACTGAACAAAGCATTTCCCTTATGGCAACGGCGCCAAATTGATACAAGATTTTTTAGGACTTGATTCAATAACCCAAGCTTGTATTAATCAGCTGTAGTATAACATAGGGTTTTATCAATCCAAAAGGGGAGAATGAAGCAGCAAGAATGCAATAGAGCTCTTAATTCAAGCAAGCATAGATAGTTTAGATGTCTACCAACCTAAATGATCAAACAGAAGTGAAGAGAACATCAAACAAAGAGTAAAGAGCAAGCAAAACAACTAAAACAAAGGCAAAACAGGGCAAATTCGAATTCAAGCTAAAAACAGAGAAAAGATGGGACTTGAGATGAGATAATTGGTATTAGGGAACTCTTGACTCAACCTATGATGCTTACAAACTCACACAATGTTATTCATATGGATAGAATTCATTTATATGACTAATCCAATCTCTTGGTACTAATCTCTTTGCTAATTACCAAGTCAAGAACTAATTCTCATTAGTATAATGATAAACAGAAAGCATTAAGACAATTCTATCAACCCTATATTGCTAAATCACTCCCTAGACAGTCAATCTCTTGAGCTAGGATAACCAGTTCTCTTGCAAAGCAGTTCAGGCAGTTCATCAAACACTTGGTGGGCATAAAATTAGCCTGAGATCTTAATCAATTTAATTAGGGCTAATCAAGTATTAAACACAGCAATCGAGAAAGGAAATGGAAGAATTAACACTAAGATATCATAGATTAAGTCTCAAGTTCCCTAAACCTAACCCATCTCAAATCCCTAAAACGACTACTCACTAAGAACCATTAAAGTCATCAATTCAAAGAGAGAAAGATGACTACTCATGATTAGAGAGATTAAACAAGAAGATAAATGCAAACATTAATTAAAATCAAGCCAAGATTCAAGTTACAAAATCCAAAAGCTAAAACAGATAAGAAAGAACTGTTGGATAAAAGAGTGTACCCAGAATTAGGAATTTTTCGTATTTACAGGAGTCTCAGCGAAAATGACAAAATTGAAAATAAGTGGTCTTCAGTTTGGAATCTAATCTGTCACTCCTTGACCGATAGGGTGATCGATAGTGGTGGAGCGATTTCACAAAAACTTCTGTAATTTTCTAACCGCTGATGAGAATGACCTGAAACCAACTCCAGACGCAAGATAATTCAGGGGGCTACAACATTGATGAAGTGTGTTGAATCTGAATCGGGTTGGAGATGCTTTGTCCGAGCCGGTTTTTTCAGGTGAAGTTTCTGGCTTCTTCAACAATGTGCACCCTCTTCTTGGCCCTTTTGATGTCTTGTGCTGCACCCACCATCATCTCCATGCTCCTTGTAGTCTCAAAACTCTCCAAACATACCTGCCAAACTCCACAAATGCACAAAACATGCAATGCTCACCCAAATTCTATACTAAGTCCTAATTGAATGCAAATGGGACAAAATCAAGCAAAATGAATGTTTAAAGACTATAAAACAATGCAAAATATATGCTAGTATGGTGTGAATAATGAGTATATCAGCAGGGCCACTACTACTACTAATAATAAGCCAAGACAACTCTCCGGATAATGCCATGCAGCTGCCCAAGCGAAGATCCGAGCAAGTCAAAGTGTTTTCCCCACATTGTGGACTTACATCGAGCAAAACATCCTTTGATTTTGCTCGATGCAGGATGTCCCAGAGGAGAAGCTGATCAGAACATCGAACCCCCGAGGCACAGCAGCATGATCGCCGAGACACAGGACCCGATGTCCCCGATACAGTACACACCAGGGTATCACATCGGGTATTTTGCTCGATATAACCCGTGTGAAAAAAAATTTCAAATATTTACATGGTTTAACTGAGTAAAACACCATGTGGTAACTTAATGTAGGTAAATGAGTTCAAATTTCCCCCATCCTTGCATTTTTAACTTTTGAAAAGATTTCCTTGAATATTTTTTAATTAAACCATATCATATCCTCTCCCTTTATAGTAGTATATTCCTCTTCTCTCCGCACATACTTTGCATATCGAGCTAAATATCTCTGCAAAACATCTTTCTTCTCTTTTGCATTCTCTGTTCTAGAACTTCTCTTTTATTGTCAATGATTAAGGTAAACATTGCTTGCTTTTCATTTCTTATCTTTAATCTTTGCAAGATGGATTAGGATCTGTAGAGTGGTTTTTAAAATTGTTTTGCATGCCTGAGATTGTTACCTTGATTGAATATCACCATTATTACATCTCTTGTTCAAGATTTATGGTTTAAATATTGGAAAAAGGTTCATTTTGTTCTTCATTTTGCATATTGCTTAGATTTAGGCCAAATCTATGCCTGTTTTTGTTTTCTCATCACATTTGCCATAAAAATTCTTGTTAATAGAGTGACAATGATGATTCTAATGCATGTTCATAATTTGATGGAGAGAAGATGACTTTTTGCTGCATATGTTTGATTTTTCGGATAAAGTGCTGCTTATTATTCCCCGAATTTTAATTTTCATTGTGTTTGCCTTTTTTAGCTGAATTCGTGTCTATTTTTTGCTTTCAATATGAATTTGTCTTGAATTTTCCTGTGCTGGTTAGCTGATTACCCTATTATTTGCATACATGTAGTATTAGTTTCAGCATTAAAGCACCATTTCTTGCATCTTTTTGTTTCAATTGCATCCATTTAGAACTTTGAGTGTAGTTAGGAGCTGTATTGCATATTTGGTGCATCTTGAGCACTTGGCAGGTGCAATGAAGGAGTTTAAGGACTAAGAGGAGTTTTGGGAGTGACCTAATGGGAGGACAAGGGCGAGAAGGCCTCATATCGAGCAGTTTATCGGCCTACTAAGCAGATATAGAGCATACAGAGCAGCATATCGATATGCATACGTCGATACAAGCCAAGAAGTCATACTGAAAGTATATGGGTGTCCCAAGTCGGTACAAGTTAGACAGGACAAGTCAAAGGGTATCGAGCTGACTGACCGATGCATCAACTTCCGGAAACCTGTACTGGTCTACATATCGATGAGGAGGCAAGCCGATATACAAGCCACATGACACGTATTGAGTAGAGTAACAAGGAAAGCAAGCCAGTATGCCTTAACTCAGAGCGATTGTGTCGACCAATGTACCAGGGAGACATGCCGATAAGCCATAACTCGAGGCGATTGTACCAATCGACCAGGCTTGGTCGATACAGCCTTTGACCAACCAATATCGAGCTGAGTATCGACCAGACAAGCCAATACAGACCCTCTGAACCAGCTATTTTCCGGTTTACTAGGAGCTTTTCCAACATACTATATATATGTTTAAACCCAAAAAACATTGGGATCATCTTCCTTTCATCTTTTATCCTTTAGACATTATTTTTATCCTTAGCATTTTGTCCTTGCACTCTTGTAATTCTGTCTTGAATCTTGATCTTTTAATCAAAGTTGGTGTTTATCTTCCTCCTTATTATGATTATGGCTAAAACTATGATTAGTGAGTAGTTTGCTTAGGATTTGAGATGGGATAGAAAGAAGGGGATTTGAGGTTTGATTAGTGATAGCTCAGTTCTTAATCTTATTGTTCCTTCTTATTAATTATGCTTAATGCTAGATTAGCCCTTTCTAAGTTGATCTAGATCTTAGGGTTCTCTTATGCCTGATAGGTGTTTGATGAATTACCTGAATGAATCAAGTAAGAGACTTGCTTATCTTAGCCTATAGAATTAGCTGTCTACGGAGTAGATTGGCATTATAGAATTGGATTAGTTGCACTTAATGCTTGTTAATCATCTGTTCAGTAATGGAAGTTGTCTTGAATTTTTGTGCTTAGCAAAGTGATTAGTACTCAAGGAATTGAGCTAGTTATAGCTGATAATTTTATGCCTAGGAATAGCTTGTTGTGGGTTTGTAAGCATCACTAGTTAAGCCGATAATCTCTTTTGATCAATAACCCTATCTTAAGTTCACTTGTTTTTTTATTGTTTAAATTCGGAATTGCTCTATTGTTCAGTCTTTCTTATTTATTTTCTTTAGTTTGTCCACCTCTTATCTTTGAATTGGCTTGAATTGAATGATCTATTGCATTCATAGTGTCTTACTTTGCCCATTATGGATTGATATCGACGTACTACAATGATATGAGTATATGTGGGAGTTGAAGTAGAGTAAACTCCTATATTAATTTGGCACCGTTGCCATTTGGGATTGTTCTAAGCATTAGGATTTGTAGATTGTTTGAGATCAAGCTTTTATTTTCGTTTTTGGTTACTAATTTCTCTTTTTGGACTAGAATCTCTTTTGTAGGTACCAAAACACTTGCTCTAAGATGTCTACAACTGCACAACTAGTTCAAGGAGCTGGATTATGGGTTTACAGCTGCAGTTATCAGTTGTTGGAAGATGGAAGAGCGTCCACATGCTACTGGTTTTTGTCCATAAGGGCCACAAGGTGTTCAGGTCTACAAGGGATGCAAGGTTTACAAGGCCAACAAGGACCACATGGTTTACAAGGTGATTGGGGTTTGAGAGATCAAAGACCACCAAGACCTATAGGAGCTGGTGATTTCCCAACATCCTTTGCTTCAAGGCATGGGGTAACTATTCCTATAGAAGGCACTCACTTTGATATCAGAAAAGGGATGATTGCAATGGTCCAAGACAGCAGATTCTTTGGGATGCTTAATGAAGATCCTCTTGATCATCTAGACAACTTTGAGAGGATTTGCTCCATGGCTAAGATTAGTGGAATATCTGATGATAGCTTAAAGTTACGATTCTTCCATTTCTCACTTGGAGATAGAGCTCAACTATGGGAGAAAAGCTTGCTGCAAGGGAGTATCACGACATAGGCTTAATGTAAGAGTGCCTTTCTCTCTAAGTTCTTCTCTCCTTTTATGACAGCAAGGATTAGGAATGACATTTAGAACTCCAGTTAATGGCCAAATGAGAGTTTTGGAGATGCTTGGGAAAGGTTTAGAAGCTTCAGAGTTCAATGTACTCATCATGGTTTTACACAGGAAGCACTCTTGTCCACACTTTATAGAGGCGTCTTGCATAAGATGAGACTCCTTGATACTACTAGTAGAAGTAATTCCTTGGCCAAGATGTGGATGATAGTCATGCTCTAATTGAGAATCTAGCTCACAGTAATGGACAATATGGTGAAGAGCAAGAGGAAACTTTGAAATTGGTCTCTTCTCAACTAGAAGTCACATTGCTTGAGGTGAAAGTGATGAAGGAGAGAATGGATGATGTTTTACGCCAATCTCAGCTTCAGGAACAGTTTATGGCACACTATGTTCAACATCAAGAAGGGGAGAGACAGCAACAACATGAGAATCACAACACTAATCTTTTGCTTCAAGACAATGACATCAAGAAAATGATGCCGCAGCTTATGCACTCCCAACAAACTGGTTTCCAAAAACTTAAACAAGACATCACCACACAAGCAGCTACAATAAAATCTGAGCTTCAGTCTCAACTTCAGTGCTCTCTTCTACCCTTTCCCAAAGATGATCCTAGAGAAGTCTTAAGTCCCCAGAGGAATCTCTTAAATATGCCCTTCCCAAAGCACTTGTAATCCCTTTCTTCTTGGTGTGTAGGGGAAACTCCTTCTTCTCCTTGCTTTTGTGGTTGACTTCCTTTTTTAGAACATGCTCTTCTTTGTTATATAGGCGCCATCTTTCATCACCTTTTTGGTGGATTGCTTGGTCTGATTTTTATCCTTTTGGATGACCTTTGTTATCTTGTTGTTGCAGGCGCCTTTTCTTCTTTCTTACATATAGCCTTTTTCTTTTGTCTCTTAACCACAAAATATAATCAGCTTCCCCACAATGTCATCTTCTTAACATTACCATTCCCATTATTCTTCTCTTCTCAAAAGATGTAAGCAATCAAATCTCAAACCACTTATATCTACCCTTTTCTGAACATCCTAACCTAGTATCAAGCTCAAAATGCAAGCTGATATCTGCAAGAGAGCTCCTTTTTTCCAGTCTTAATCCTAACACTTTTTACCAAGATAAATTCAAAAATGCAATGCAAGGCCGCACAAACTCTAACAATAGTGTTTGGGTTTACAAGGAAAGATTGGTTCAAGGCATGAGTAACTGTCCCTTAATAATGAGGTCCAGCTACTTGGATCAACAAGAGTGGTAAAAAGGAAGAAGATGATCCAAGTATGTATATTCTTAGCTTTGTAATCACTTTCAATGCCCAAACAAGATAATTCAAAGCTCAAATTAAGGTGCCACTAAGAAAAAGGTCAAGATCAAATCAAGCAAGCTTCAACTTCAAACAAGAGTTTTAAAATCATAAATTCAAAGAGTGGTTCAGCTTTAATTCAAGTGCTTCATCAAATGCATCAAAGGGCGAAGAACAAAGGCATCATCTTCATAAACTACTAGCATTTACCAATATTTACTATCATTTCACCCATTTTAAACAAGCAAGTTACATCCTAAATGAATGCATGAAGTCTAAGTCCCATATCAATTTTCAAAAAATTTCAAGATTTTAGTGATTTTCTATGCCTTAAGTGCAATGCAATTATGATGCATGGTTGTCTAGCTATATGCAAATGCAGCTGTGATAGGAATGCAGAATGTTAGTCCAAGCAAACCCTCCCCCACACTTAGAATACACAGTCCTCTATGTATTAGAAATGCAAGAGTGAAGGATGAAGGAGGTGTGTACTTCTACTGGTGGTTGGAGGATGAACATTTATTGAACTGGTAAGGGTTAGTTAAGACCGCAGGAATAGGTGCCATTTCCCTCCTAAGCCGTGAAATAGCTTTTTGTTTCACATCGGGCTAAACAGAGTGAATTTTTCTCGGTGCACCTGGTCAATGTATCGCCTTGCTGTATACCGGCTTACTGTAATCGCCGTATCTTCTCTAACCATGGACCACAATGACTTCGAACTTCCACCATTCAAAAGCTTACTCCATCCTCTACATAATGAAGAACACATAGACTGAATCGAATCGGAAAGCCTCCGTTCGGCTAGATCTATCGGACGAAAAATCTGCGATGCATCTGTCTGGGCCTTGGATGCTCTCCTCGATGTCCATGCACGATATGATCACCATCGGGCATCTTGCTCGGCGTACAGTTGGTTGTCCGATGTAGGGATATGGCTCTCTGAGGGGCGATTGCATCGGGCAGGTCCTTTGAGGTTTTGATACTGAGATACAAGCACGAAGACATCAAGCAAGGGCATAGTCAACTCCACCTCTTTCATTTGCTCATCAAAAAGCTGCTTGTGTTTCTCCACCATCTGCTTCTGAATTTTCCAAGAAAGGGAAAGGGTGGCTTGCAAGGAGGAGGAACAAAGACAGGTTCCTTGCTTGTAGATGGTAGGACTTCTCTTGGTGCTTCATCAACTACTTTTTTCTTTTTCCTCACACGCTTTGGCTAAGCTCTATCTTTATCTCTACCTCCCCCCCCCCACTTTGGTTCTCAATTTCCTCATGGAGAGGTGGTGGTGCAGCTGATGCTTGTAGCTTCTTACCACTCCTTGTTTAAACAGATTGTATAGCAGATGGAAGTGGTGTTTGAGGTAGATGACATAAAGCTTGATTGGCTTTGACTGTTGCTAACTCTTCACTAACTTTCTCAAGCTTGAGTAGCAGATAAGCATGCAATTCCATGGTGCTTGTATGAGCGGCAAGTAACTGCTCCAGCAGCTTAGCTGTGGCTGCATCAAGCGTAGATGGTTGCGTAATTGAAGGACTAGGGATATCCCGAAGTGGTGAAGGTGCTATCTGATGTTGTTGGACAGACTCGGTTGCATGCATACTCTCTTGTAGTGCTTCATGTGTAGGTGTAAGTCTATGGTGTTGTTGAATTGGGACACCACGATGGTTGTAGATTGGAGCACTCTCCCTTGTGTGCACTAGAGGGCTGTGAGCATTGTAGTTCTCATAGCCTGTATCTTTGTAAGGCTCATGATGAACAGCCTCTTGTTGTATGTAGTAAGCTTTAGCTTCCAAGTTATAACCATGACCAAAAGCCGACTTCTTTTCCTTAACCTTTGGTGATTGGATCAAATAGTTCTCAATCAACATGTCTAGCTTAGTATTCATGGCTAGCATATCCTGCTGAGTCTTGTGAACAGAGGCTTCAGTACTCTTCTTGGAAGTATCCTCATGTTCATCCACATAGTTGTCATTACTCATGGCAAGGTTTTATATAAGCTGCAAACCTTTTTCTACACTTGTACCCAGGAAATGTCCATTGCTGGATGTGTCTAGCAACATCTTGTATTGTGGCAATACTCCTCTGTAAAGTGTGTTTAGAGGGATTCAATTGAGAAGCCATGATGGGGGCAACGCAATGTGTAGCCTTGAAATCTTTCCCATGCTACACAGAATGGTTCATCTGGTGATTGGGTGAAACCGGATATGTTCTGCCTTAGTGTAGCTGTCCTAGTAGAAGAGTAAAATTTGCAAGAGACACTCTTTTGCAATAATCCCACGAATATATGGATCCACAAGGCAGAGCTCTTTTCCACAAATGTGCACGATCACCAAGAGAGAAAAGAAATAACCTCAGTTTAAAGCCATCTTCTGTGACACCACTGATCCGTTGTAAGCTGCAGATGCTCTCAAAACTGTCCAAGTGATCAAGCGGATCCTTCATAGGTGTGCTATTGAAGCGGTTGGCTTGAACCACTGCAATCACACTACTTTTGATCTCAATGTGATTCTCTTGAGATAGAGGAGGGAGTATACATCTGCGTCTACTATGAAGGTAAGGGGTATCATGAGAACCAATGTGTTGCGCTCTTCTAGCAATCTGAGGCTGTGGCCTATGTAACCTATGAACTGGAGCTTCATCTTTTCTGAACTGAGCTTGATTAGCAGGTCCGTGGTGGTGTTGATCAGCCATGGTACCTGAGAAAACAGAGCAGGAATGGTAAAGTAATTAGTAATGTAGTAGGCGGCTATGTCTAAGCAAAAACCTAAACTCAATTATCCAAACAATCCTATATTGGCAACAACGCCAAGTTGAAGACAGGTTTTTCAACCTTAGGACAATTGTCCTCTTCCTCTAATCAGTTGTAGTATAGGGATGAGGTATCAATTCAAACTAGGAGTTGGCTAAAAGAGATTCAAGGAACTATCTAAGCTTAACCATATTTGATGAAAGAAAAGTTTTCCAACAACCTAAGTAATTAAAAGAAAATGCACAAGCAAAGAGTAATTAACAATGACAGCAAGATGTGAAATGCAAGTAAGCAAAATGAAATAAGAACAAAGAAGACAAATGATCTAAATGCAATAATCAAGAAGGAAGCTAATATGCAATAACTAGAAATGCAAGGTAAGGTATAGAATTAAGAACAACTTAAATGAAGCGAGAGCAATGCAACTAAAAGCAGAAAAAATAGAGCACAATTAGCTAAATGCAAAAGATGAAATGGCGAAGGTTCAAGGCTAGAGCAATGGATGAGTTGGAGACTACTTAGCTTCACACCTAGGGAATTCAAAAACAGCAACAAGCAAAGCACATAATCAGGACACTAATTCAATTAATTTGTAACAAGGCAAAGATGTCTAAGTAATGCACATGTCAAACCTACTTTTGATGGTGTATTTGTATAAAACCAGCATGATCAATAAGGCTCTTAAAGATCAAACAATCTACTATGATGCAATATAATCATCTAAGCAATTCCCTAACTTAGTCCTTTCAAGCATT
This sequence comes from Thlaspi arvense, assembly GCA_911865555.2. NCBI lineage: Eukaryota > Viridiplantae > Streptophyta > Magnoliopsida > Brassicales > Brassicaceae > Thlaspi > Thlaspi arvense. Next base: position 30,163,872 of record OU466857.2, read on the forward strand.
TAAACAAACACTTGTGATGCAGCAAACACAGATGATATATTTCACCCTATATGAGCAATTCAAGCCTTAAGAACAACTAAGCAAGGTATACTAAGCAAGCATTAAGCACAAATCCCCTAAGCAATAAACTAATCATCCCAAATCTGCTCCAACCTTAAACCATAGAGAACTACTCACAACTCATCACGAAATGAACAGAACAAAACAGAAATAACAAAACAAGCATGATCAAATGATGGGACGAGGATGAATAACAAAAGAAGTGCAAATCTTTATTTAAAAGAGTGATCTTATATAAAAAAATCCATAAGTCTCCTTGTGATTCTCCAACAGTTAAAAATAAGGATAAGAAACAAGATAATTCCCAAAAAGGATAAGTCAAAAGATAGGATTCTTAGGCCACGTAGTATCTGAATCCGGTGTAGCTGTATATCTGGAAAAGATCACTTCTATCACAAATTGGCCTGTGCCAACAAGTATGTGATGGGATTTGTAAGTACAGCCAAGCCGTTGATAGGCTTGACAGGAAAGGATGTCAAGTTGCAATGGACGGAAGCTTGTGCCAAGAGCTTTGCATATCTGATAGGATGTTTGACCGATACCCCCGTTTTGGTATTACCAAGGACAGGTGTACCATATGTGTTGTTTACAGACGCATCAGGGACATAACTTGGTTATGTGCTCAAGCAAGAGGAGAAAGTGGTCGCATACGCCTCAGGGCAGTTGCGCAAGCATAAGGTCAACTACCCCACTCACGATTTGGAGTTAGCTGCAGTAGTATTTTCCCTTAAGATTTGGCGTTCATACTTGTACGGGGAGAAGGTGCAAGTGTTTATATACCATAAGACTCTTAAGTACATCTCTACCAAAGGGAACCTGAATCTTAGACAGTGCATGTGGGTAGAGTTGTTGGCAGACTTCAATTTGGACATTGTCTACCATCCCGGAAAAGCCAATCAAGTGGCGGACGCCCTGAGTAGACGGAAGAGAGATATGTCTGGAGCTAAGGAAGCTGAAGAGCATACATTTTGCATACCCATTAGTTAGTTTTTCATGCATTTGTATCATGTTTTAGGTTAGATTGCATCACTTAGGGTCCTAGAGCATTCTTGCATCAGCATATGCATTTTCCTTGCATTTTGCATCACATTCAGGTTGTTTCTGGCTGCTTTGGAGTCATGGAGCTTCGTGGGCGTGTGGAGGCTGATGTAGCAGTTCGTGGGAGCTCGGAAATATGCTAAGGACCAGTGATCGAGGAGCAGATCGAGCATGGCCGGTCGATCTAGGAGTTGATCGACCAGAAGATCGAGCCAACTAGGAGATCCAAGGAGAATGATCGAGACGGAGATCGAGTGAAGCAATCGATCAATCGGTACGGACGTAAATGACGCCATGCAGAGCGAGAGCCAGATCGAGTACACCACTCGATCCACCCGAAGATCGATACCGAGATCGGATGCAACACTCGATTCGCCGATGAAGATCGAGACCCGGGTCAAGCCGAAGACACGATGCCCGGATGTGATCGAGAGAACCACTCGATCCAGTGGTCGATTTCTGTCCTTTCAACCGTTTTTGGCTGTTAGCGAAGGGGGGACCATTGGCTTGTTTGGGCATTTTAGGCAAGGCGGCGAGATGCTTTTTCGATAACTTTTCGATCCTTATCCTTTCTTTCATTTTTTTGTTTTCTCTCGTTTAACGAAGAACACCATTGTTGAACCAGTTTTTCTCTTAAGCTTTTGTATTCGAATCTTTATCGTTTAATCTAGTTTCCTTTCATGTTCATCGTCGTATTTCTTCTGCTTTGCTTGATTTACTCTATGTGTAGCGAGTAGTTTACTTTGGGTTCGGGGTTGAGAGGATTAAGGGGTAGAAAAGGTTCGATCTTGGTTTGTTTTCTAAACGTTTTAAAGGCTATCTCTTCTAAGGTGTTGAAAGCTTAATGCTTGAAGACTCTCACGCCAAGAGCTACATGATCCGAGAGGTTCCTTACCTTGACAGGATCCAGGAGCCTTGGAAGATCACACCTTAGAGACTAGTTACCCCTTCCCAAAAGCCATGGAAGTTTGGGGGACTAGTTAAGCCATTACTTGAAATCTGTTTTCCTTGCCTTTCAACCTCTCTTTCCACCAAAAGCCATGGGTTTGGAGGAGAGGATGAAAGAGTGATCTATACCGAAAGCCACGGATAGATCTTGCTTAGTTTTCAAGGGTTAGAGATCCTCACAAAGTGAGTCGATTTAAAATTTTCAACCCAAGGTCAAACCTTTGAAACCCCTGACCATGAATCTCACCCTTAGTGGATTCTCAACCCAAGGTCAAATCTTTGTGCATTCTCTGCCTCCTAGAAGTGGATTGACACTCTCCTGCTTGCCTTACTACAACATTGCGTGCATTAGAGTTTTGATAACCTCTCTGCTGCATAAAACCTGCTTGAGAAAACGTTTATCAAATGGCGCCGTTGCCATTCTAGGAGTGTTTAGAGAACATAGAGATTTGAGTCTTAGCAAAGACTAAGTCTTTACCTTTTTCAAGTTACTAATACATCTACTCTCAAACGTGTGTTTTCAGGTACATGAATCTTCGTTCAAGGGGAGACAACAATCTACTACAACCCTTAGACAACATTCATCAACTTGGTCACTCACGGCAAAGGAGAGTCAGAGAGCAAACATGAGCCTTTGAGGAGATTGTTCAGCACGGTTTGGTTGACTTTGAACCTATGGCTGAACACGAGCATCCAGAAGGACCTCCTCCAGCAGGACGGGGCAATGGAAACCCCCAACACGCGGCTAGACCACCGAGGATCATAGGAGCCGGAGATGCTCCCAATACCCACCACAATAGGTTTGGGATCACTCCTCCTCCGGTACAAAACAATAACTTCGAGATCAAGCCAGGTTTCATCTCCATGGTGCAAAACAACAAGTTCCACGGCTTAGCAATGGAAGACCCCTTGGAGCACTTGGACAATTTCAAGCAAGTATGTGGGATGATCAAGATCAATGGCATATCCGAAGATGCTTTCAAGCTGCGTCTCTTCCCCTTTTCACTCGGAGACAAAGCTAGACATTGGGAGAAGACCCTCCCACAAGGCACCATCACATCATGGGCTGAGTGTAAGAAGGCCTTTCTCTCAAAGTTCTTCTCAAGCACAAGGACAGCTCGGTTGAGAAGCGAAATCAGTGGTTTCACTCAAAGGAACAACGAGACATTCAACGAGGCCATGGAGCGTTTCAAAGATTACACAATCCAATGTCCTCATCACGGGTTCAGCGAGGAGACTCTACTCAGTACCATATACCGTGGAGCTTCACCAAAGATCCGGTTGTTGCTTGATACAGCTAGCAAAGGGAACTTCCTCGGTCAAGAGGTAGAAGAGGGTATGGAGCTGATAGAATACCTGGCGTTGAGTGATGGAAACTATGCCGAGGATTATGACCGAGCACCGAGAGGATCAGAGTTAGAGTCTCACAAGAAGGAGCTCAAATCGTTGCATGAAAAGATTGACAAGCTGGTGTTAGCAAATCAGAAGCATGTTCACTTTGTCGGTGAAGCTGATGAGAACCAAGAGGAGTTGGAGCTAAGCCAAGAAGAAGCAAATTGGGTAGCTGGACAGAACAACTACAAGTCTCAAGGCTACAACCAATGCTACCAGAACAACAACCTCTCTTACCGAAGCACCAATGTAGCCAACCCTAAAGATCAAGTGTACCCTGCTCAACAAGCTAAACGGCAAAGGTTTTCAACCGAGTAGTGGATTCCAAGGTCAAGGGCAAGGCAACTTTCAACGGCAACAACAACACAACAAGGATTATACTCCTAACTACCCTCCGGGCTTTACACCTCAACAACAACAACCGATGCAACAACAAGTTGATCCGGTTCAAGCAATGTTTCAACAGCTAATACAAGGGCAAGCTTCAACCAACCAGAAGTTCGCTGAAATGAACACTCGGCTAGATTCATCTCTAACCGACTTCTCCACTCAAATAACCAACCTAAACAACAAGGTCAATCAGCTGGAGAAGGGCAAAGCAAGCACGAGTGGTCAGAACAGTCTTCCGGGAAAGTGTGAGCAAAATCCCAAGGAGTATGCCAATGCTATAACGTTGAGAAGCGGAAAAGTGCTCGAACCTCCGATCTCTACCAAGAACAACTAGGACGTTGTAATTCAAGAGGGGGAGGGTAAACCTTTGGCTGATGATGATGAGATAAACTTTGACAACGTTTGGATCCAAGGACCAAGGAGAGGAGATAAGGCGGTCGCTGAGAAGAAAGCTGAGCTAACCACCAAGGAGAAGAATGACTACGTGCCCCCACCTTACGTACCGAAGTTGCCATTTGCCGGTCGTTTCAAAAAGCAGCTTATAGAGAAGCACCGGATCTTGTTTGAGAAGCACCTAAAAGACGTGGAAATCAAGATGCCTCTTGTAGACTGTCTCGCTATGATGCTGATGTTATTGCATATTGCATACATTTTGCATACCCATTAGTTAGTTTTTCATGCATTTGTATCATGTTTTAGGTTAGATTGCATCACTTAGGGTCCTAGAGCATTCTTGCATCTGCATATGCATTTTCCTTGCATTTTGCATCACATTCAGGTTGTTTCTAGCTGCTTTGGAGTCATGGAGGTTCGTGGGCGTGTGGAGGCTGATGTAGCAGTTCGTGGGAGCTCGGAAATATACTAAGGACCAGTGATTCAGGAGCAGATCGAGCATGGCCGGTCGATCTAGGAGTTGATCAACCAGAAGATCGAACCAACTAGGTGATCCAAGGAGAATGATCGAGACGGAGATCGAGTGAAGCAATCGATCAATCGGTACGGACGTAAATGACGCCATGCAGAGTGAGAGCCAGATCGAGTACACCACTCAATCCACCCGAAGATCGATACCGAGATCGGATGCAACACTCGATTCGCCGATGAAGATCGAGACCCGGATCGAGCCGAAGACACGATGCCCGGATGTGATCGAGAGAACCACTCGATCCAGTGGTCGATTTCTGTCCTTTCAACCGTTTTTGGCTGTTAGCGAAGGGGGGACCATTGGCTTGTTTGGGTATTTTAGGCAAGGCGGCGAGATGCTTTTTCGATAACTTTTAGATCCTTATCCTTTCTTTCATGTTTTTGTTTTCTCTCGTTTAACGAAGAACACCATTGTTGAACCAGTTTTTCTCTTAAGCTTTTGTATTCGAATCTTTATCGTTTAATCTAGTTTCCTTTCATGTTCATCGTCGTATTTCTTCTGCTTTGCTTGATTTACTCTATGTGTAGCGAGTAGTTTACTTTGGGTTCGGGGTTGAGAGGATTAAGGGGTAGAAAAGGTTCGATCTTGGTTTGTTTTCTAAACGTTTTAAAGGCTATCTCTTCTAAGGTGTTGAAAGCTTAATGCTTGAAGACTCTCACGCCAAGAGCTTCATGATCCGAGAGGTTCCTTACCTTGACAGGATGCAGGAGCCTTGGAAGATCACACCTTAGAGACTAGTTACCCCTTCCCAAAAGCCATGGAAGTTTGGGGGACTAGTTAAGCCATTACTTGAAATCTGTTTTCCTTGCCTTTCGACCTCTCTTTCCACCAAAAGCCATGGGTTTGGAGGAGAGGATGAAAGAGTGATATATACCGAAAGCCACGGATAGATCTTGTTTTGTTTTCAAGGCTTAGAGATCCTCACCAAGTGAGTCGATCTAAAGTTTCAAACCCAAGATCGATCCTTTGAAACCCTTTACATGAATCTCAATCCTAGGCCCTTTCTTTTAGAATCTTTGAGTCTCATTTCATCTTTCGCTTGTTATCTGATAGCATCCTGGTCATTAGATTTGTTGTTCTTACGGTTTTAGACGAGATCGATCGTTACTGCTCGATCTAGTGGTCGATCTTGTGGTCGATCTACTAGTCGAATTTTAACAATTCGAAGCTCTTTCCTTTAATTAATCTGTTTGTTTCTCATGGTAGTTACTTCCTTTTTAATATTTTTAAAATAGGTTTCACTCTGTTTAGGTTTCTGCATCTAGTTTTTAGTTAATTTCTCATACACTGTCTCATTTTGCTTAGATTTGCTTAGGACCTTGCATTCTTTGTACATTCTCTGCCTCCTAGAAGTGGATTGACACTCTCCTGCTTGCCTTACTACAACATTGCGTGCATTAGAGTTTTGATAACCTCTCTGCTGCATAAAACCTGCTTGAGAAAACGTTTATCAAATGGCGCCGTTGCCATTCTAGGAGTGTTTAGAGAACATAGAGATTTGGGTCTTAGCAAAGACTAAGTCTTTACCTTTTTCAAGTTACTAATACATCTACTCTCAAACGTGTGTTTTCAGGTACATGAATCTTCGTTCAAGGGGAGACAACAATCTACTACAACCCTTAGACAACATTCATCAACTTGGTCACTCACGGTAAAGGAGAGTCAGAGAGCAAACATGAGCCTTTGAGGAGATTGTTCAGCACGGTTTGGTTGACTTTGAAGCTATGGCTGAACACGAGCATCCAGAAGGACCTCCTACAGCAGGACGGGGCAATGGAAACCCCCAACACGCGGCTAGACCACCGAGGATCATAGGAGCAGGAGATGCTCCCAATACCCACCACAATAGGTTTGGGATCACTCCTCCTCCGGTACAAAACAATAACTTCGAGATCAAGCCAGGTTTCATCTCCATGGTGAAAAACAACAAGTTCCACGGCTTAGCAATGGAAAACCCCTTGGAGCACTTGGACAATTTCGAGCAAGTATGTGGGATGATCAAGATCAATGGCATATCCGAAGATTCTTTCAAGCTGCGTCTCTTCCCCTTTTCACTCGGAGACAAAGCTAGACATTGGGAGAAGACCCTCCCACAAGGCACCATCACATCATGGGCTGAGTGTAAGAAGGCCTTTCTCTCAAAGTTCTTCTCAAGCACAAGGACAGCTCGGTTGAGAAGCGAAATCAGTGGTTTCACTCAAAGGAACAACGAGACATTCAACGAGGCCATGGAGCGTTTCAAAGATTACACAATCCAATGTCCTCATCACGGGTTCAGCGAGGAGACTCTACTCAGTACCATATACCGTGGAGCTTCACCAAAGATCCGGTTGTTGCTTGATACAGCTAGCAAAGGGAACTTCCTTGGTCAAGAGGTAGAAGAGGGTATGGAGCTGATAGAAAACCTGGCGTTGAGTGATGGAAACTATGCCGAGGATTATGACCGAGCACCGAGAGGGTCAGAGTTAGAGTCTCACAAGAAGGAGCTCAAATCGTTGCATGAAAAGATTGACAAGCTGGTGTTAGCAAATCAGAAGCATGTTCACTTTGTTGGTGAAGCTGATGAGAACCAAGAGGAGTTGGAGCTAAGCCAAGAAGAAGCAAATTGGGTAGCTGGACAGAACAACTACAAGTCTCAAGGCTACAACCAATGCTACCAAAACAACAACCTCTCTTACCGAAGCACCAATGTAGCCAACCCTAAAGATCAAGTGTACCTTGCTCAACAAGCTAAACCTTTCATCCCCTACAACAAAGGTTTTCAACCGAGTAGCGGATTCCAAGGTCAAGGGCAAGGCCACTTTCAAGGGCAACAACAACACAACAAGGATTATACTCCTAACTACCCTCCGGGCTTTACACCTCAACAACAACAACCGATGCAACAACAAGTTGATCCGGTTCAAGCAATGTTTCAACAGCTAATACAAGGGCAAGCTTCAACCAACCAGAAGTTCGCTGAAATGAACAGTCGGCTAGATTCATCTCTAACCGACTTCTCCACTCAAATAACCAACCTAAACAACAAGATCAAGCAGCTGGAGAAGGGAAAAGCAAGCACGAGTGGTCAGAACAGTCTTCCAGGAAAGTGTGAGCAAAATCCCAAGGAGTATGCCAATGCTATAACGTTGAGAAGCGGCAAAAAGCTCGAACCTCCGGTCTCTACCAAGAACAACGAGGACGTTGTAATTCAAGAGGGGGAGGGTAAACCTTTGGCTGATGATGATGAGATAAACTTTGACAACGTTTGGATCCAAGGACCAAGGAGAGGAGATAAGGCGGTCGCTGAGAAGAAAGCTGAGCTAACCACCAAGGAGAAGAATGACTACGTGCCCCCACCTTACGTACCGAAGTTGCCATTGGCCGGTCGTTTCAAAAAGCAGCTTATAGAGAAGCACCGGATCTTGTTTGAGAAGCACCTAATAGACGTGGAAATCAAGCTGCCTCTTGTAGACTGTCTCGCTATGATGCTGATGTTATTGCATATTGCATACATTTTGCATACCCATTAGTTAGTTTTTCATGCATTTGTATCATGTTTTAGGTTAGATTACATCACTTAGGGTCCTAGAGCATTCTTGCATCAGCATGTGCATTTTCCTTGCATTTTGTATCACATTCAGGTTGTTTCTGGCTGCTTTGGAATCATGGAGGTTCGTGGGCATGTGGAGGCTGATGCAGCAGTTCGTGGGAGCTCGGAAATATGCTAAGGACCAGTGATCGAGGAGCAGATCGAGCATGGCCGGTCGATCTAGGAGTTGATCGACCAGAAAATCGAGCCAACTAGGCGATCCAAGGAGAATGATCGAGACGGAGATCGAGTGAAGCAATCGATCAATCGGTACGGACGTAAATGACGCCATGCAGAGTGAGAGCCAGATCGAGTACACCACTCGATCCAGCCGAAGATCGATACCGAGATCGGATGCAACACTCGATTCGCCGATGAAGATCGAGACCCGGATCAAGCCGAAGACACGATGCCCGGATGTGATCGAGAGAACCACTCGATCCAGTGGTCGATTTCTGTCCTTTCAACCGTTTTTGGCTGTTAGCGAAGGGGGGACCATTGGCTTGTTTGGGCATTTTAGGCAAGGCGGCGAGATGCTTTTTCGATAACTTTTAGATCTTTATCCTTTCTTTCATGTTTTTTTCTCTCTCGTTTTAACGAAGAACACCATTGTTGAACCAGTTTTTCTTTGAAGCTTTTGTATTCGTATCTTTATCGTTTAATCCAGTTTTTTCTTTCATGTTTATAGTCTCGTTTCTTCTGCTTTGCTTGATTTACTCTATGTGTAGCGAGTAGTTTACTTTGGGTTCGGGGTTGAGAGGATTAAGGGGTAGAAAGGGTTCGATCTTGGTTTGTTTTCTAAAAGTTTTTAAGGCTATCTCTTCTAAGGTGTTGAAAGCTTAATGCTTGAAGACTCTCACGCCAAGAGCTTCATGATCCGAGAGGTTCCTTACCTTGCCAGGATCCAGGAGCCTCGGAAGATCACACCTTAGAGACTAGTCACCCCTTCCCAAAAGCCATGGAAGTTTGGGGGACTAATTAAGCCATCTACTTAAAATCTGTTTTCCTTGCCTTTCGACCTCTCTTTCCACCAAAAGCCATGGGTTTGGAGGAGAGGATGAAAGAGTGATCTATACCGAAAGCCACGGATGGATCTTGTTTTGTTTTCAAGGCTTAGAGATCCTCACCAAGTGAGTCGATCTAAAGTTTCAAACCCAAGATCGATCCTTTGAAACCCTTTAAATGAATCTCAACCCTAGGCCCTTTCTTTTAGAATCTTTAAGTCTTATTTCATCTTTCGCTTGTTACCTGATAGCATCCTGGTCATTAGATTTGTTGTTCTGACGTTTTTAGACAAGATCGATTATTACTGCTCGATCTAGTGGTCGATCTCGTGGTCGATCCACTAGTCGAATTTTAATAATTCGAAGCTCTTTCCTCTAATCAATCTGTTTGTTTCTCGTGGTAGTTTCTTCCTTTCTAATATTTTTAAAATAGGTTTCACTCTGTTTAGGTTGCTGCATCTAGTTCTTTGATATTTTCTCATAAACTGTCTCATTTTGCTTAGATTTGCTTAGGATCTTGCATTCGCTGTGCATTCTCTGCCTCTTAAAAGTGGATTGACACTCTCATGCTTGCCTTACTACAACATTGCATGCATTAGAGTTTTGATAACCTTTCTGCATCATAAAACCTGCTTGAGAAATACGTTTATCAAATGGCGCTGTTGCCATTCTAGGAGTGTTTAGAGAACATAGAGATTTGGGTCTTAGCGAAGACTAAGTCTTTACCTTTTTCAAGTTACTAATACATCTACTCTCAAACGTGTGTTTTCAGGTACATGAATCTTCGTTCAAGGGGAGACAACAATCTACTACAACCCTTAAACAACATTCATCAACTTGGTCACTCACGGCAAAGGAGAGTCAGAGAGCAAACAAGAGCCTTTGAGGAGATTGTTCAGCACGGTTTGGTTGACTTTGAACCTATGGCTGAACACGAGCATCCAGAAGGACCTCCTCCAGCAGGACGGGGCAATGGAAACCCCCAACACGCGGCTAGACCACCGAGGATCATAGGAGCCGGAGATGCTCCCAATACCCACCACAATAGGTTTGGGATCACTCCTCCTCCGGTATAAAACAATAACTTCGAGATCAAGCCAGGTTTCATCTCCATGGTGCAAAACAACAAGTTCCACGGCTTAGCAATGGAAGACCCCTTGGAGCACTTGGACAACTTCGAGCAAGTATGTGGGATGATCAAGATCAATGGCATATCCGAATATGCTTTCAAGCTGCGTCTCTTCCCCTTTTCACTCGGAGACAAGGCTAGACATTGGGAGAAGACCCACCCACAAGGCACCATCACATCATGGGCTGAGTGTAAGAAGGCATTTCTCTCAAAGTTCTTCTCAAGCACCAGGACAGCTCGGTTGAGAAGCGAAATCAGTGGTTTCACTCAAAGGAACAACGAGACATTCAACGAGGCAATGGAGCGTTTCAAAGACTACACGATCCAATGTCCTCATCACGGGTTCAGCGAGGAGACACTACTCAGTACCATATACCGTGGAGCTTCACCAAAGATCCGGTTGTTGCTTGATACAGCTAGCAAAGGGAACTTCCTCGGTCAAGAGGTAGAAGAGGGTATGGAGCTGATAGAATACCTGGAGTTGAGTGATGGAAACTATGCCGAGGATTATGACCGAGCACCGAGAGGATCAGAGTTAGAGTCTCACAAGAAGGAGCTCAAATCGTTGCATGAGAAGATTGACAAGTTGGTATTAGCTAATCAGAATCATGTTCACTTTGTTGGTGAAGCTGATGAAAACCAAGAGGAGTTAGAGCTAAGCCAAGAAGAAGCAAATTGGGTAGCTGGACAGAACAACTACAAGTCTCAAGGCTACAACCAAGGCTACCAGAACAACAACCTCTCTTACCGAAGCACCAATGTAGCCAACCCTAAAGATCAAGTGTACCCTGCTCAACAAGCTAAACCTTTCATCCCTTACAACAAAGGTTTTCAACCGAGTGGTGGTTTCCAAGGTCAAGGACAAGGCAACTTTCAAGGGCAACAACAAAACAACAAGGGTTATACTCCTAACTACCCTCCGGACTTTACACCTCAGCAACAACAACCGATGCAACAACAAGTTGATCTGGTTCAAGCAATGTTTCAACAGCTAATACAAGGGCAAGCTTCAACCAACCTGAAGTTCGCTGAAATGAACACTCGGCTAGATTCATCTCTAACCGACTTCTCCACTCAAATCACCAACTTAAACAACAAGATCAAGCAGCTGGAGAAGGGAAAAGCAAGCACGAGTGGTCAGAACAGTCTTCCGGGAAAGTGTGAGCAAAATCCCAAGGAGTATGCCAATGCTATAACGTTGAGAAGCGGCAAAGAGCTCGAACCTCCGGTCTCTACCAAGAACAACTAGGACGTTTTAATTCAAGAGGGGGAGGGTAAACCTTTGGCTGATGATGATGAGATAAACTTTGACAACGTTTGGATCCAAGGACCAAGGAGAGGAGATAAGGCGGTCGCTGAGAAGAAAGCTGAGCTAACCACCAAGGAGAAGAATGACTACGTGCCCCCACCTTACGTACCGAAGTTACCAGTCCCCGGTCGTTTCAAAAAGCAGCTTATAGAGAAGCACCAGATCTTGTTTGAGAAGCACCTAAAAGACGTGGAAATCAAGCTGCCTCTTGTAGACTGTCTCGCTATGATGCCAAGTGCGCCAAGTTTTTCAAGGACACCCTTGTGAAGAAGAACAAAGAAAGCAAAGAGGTACTCGTTCTAAGTGAAGAGTGTAGTGCGGTTATTCACAAGGAGATAGTCCCTAAGAAGCTGGGAGATCCTGGAAGCTTCACTATACCCTGCGCTTTGGGTCCTCTAGAGTTCAAGAGTTGCTTGTGTGATCTCGGGGCTAGCATAAACTTGATGCCTCACTCCGTGGCTAAGAAGCTTGGTTTCACTCGGTTTAAAGACTGTTGGATCTCATTGGTGCTGGCTGATAGAAGCGTGAGGTTACCAGTGGGGCTGCTTGAAGACTTACCGGTGCGAATCAGTGGTGTGAACGTACCTACAGACTTTGTAGTATTGGAGATGGACGAGGAGCCTAAAGACCCACTTATCTTAGGGAGACCGTTCCTTGCAACCGCCGGAGCTATAATAGATGTGAAGAATGGGAAGATTGCCTTGCATTTGGGGAAGGAGATCAGGCTAGACTTTGACATCAATAAGGTTCTAAAGAAGCCAACCATTGAAGGACAAGCTTTCTATATCGAAACGATGGATGCATTGGCGGATGAGTTGCTGGAAGAGCTAGCTCTAGAAGACCATCTGAAGCTAGCACTCACTAAGGAGCCAGGGAAGTTTGGCTATGTGGACCAGAGAACCCAAGAGTACGTGAACCTGCTTGATTCGAGGAGGATTATCAAGAATGAAGAAGGTTGCTGCCTAGAGATCGACCCCGAGATCGACGCTATCATTCGATCCAGGGGACAGATCGACAAGTCAATCGAGAGCACAACTCGATCCGGCGCAACAATCGATGGACAGATCGAGAAGGATGCTCGATCAGGAAAAACAATGGATTCGACGATCGAGAGAGACCTCCCGATCATTTTGGAGTCCAATCAAGAGATCGACTCAGCGTCTCGATCTCTTACTCGATCCATATCAAATCGAGTAAGTTAATCGAGTGAAATGGCTTGATCTAGACGACATCGAGAGGAGAATCGACCGGATGACTCGATCTCAGAAGGGATAGCGATGGAGGAAAGCAGTCTGAAGGGCCATGCCTCGAGTTCAAGGGAGAGTTCTAAGGAGGAAAGCAACAACAACAGCCACGAGGATGACTGGAGTGAGCTGTTAGCCCCAAAGGTGGACCTAAAGGAGCTCCCAAAAGGGCTAAGGTATGCCTTCTTAGGGCCTAATGACACCTATCCCGTGATAGTGAACGAAAACCTCAGTGATGATGAGTTGCACTCGCTCTTGACTGAGCTGAGAAAGTATAGGAAGGCCATTGGGTACTCTTTAAGTGACATCAAGGGCTTTCACCAATGCTATGCACTCATAGGATTCACTTGGATAATGAGAACGCCACTTCTGTACAACATCAAAGGCGTTTGAATCCTAACTTGAAAGAGGTTGTTAAGAAGGAAATCCTTAAGCTTTTAGAGGCTGACGTGATCAATCCCATAAGTGACAGCACGTGGGTTTCCCCTGTACACGTGGTGTCTAAGAAGGGAGGGATCACGGTCATAAGGAATGAAAAGGATGAACTTATCCCTACTAGGACTATTACTGGTCATAGAATGTGTATTGACTATAGAAAGCTTAACCTTGCGACTAGAAAAGACCATTTCCCCTTGCCTTTTATTGATCAAATGCTTGAGAGACTTGCAAATCACCCTTACTACTGTTTTCTCGATGGGTATAGTGGTTTCTTTCAGATTCCTATCGAAAGATGTCGTTTGGATTATGTAATGCACCGGCTACCTTTCAGCGGTGTATGATGTCTATCTTCTCTGATCTTATAGAGGAGTTGGTAGAGGTATTCATGGATGATTTCTCTGTGTATGGTGCGTCCTTTCCTGCTTGTTTGTTGAATCTTTGCAGGGTACTTAAACGTTGTGAAGAGACAAACCTGGTGCTGAACTGGGAGAAATGCCACTTCGAGGTTAAGGAAGGGATAGTGCCCAGTCACAAGATATCAGAGAAGGGTATTGAGGTTGATCAGGCTAAGGTGGAGGTCATGATGGGTCTAGAGCCACCGGTTAATGTTAAAGGGATCAGAAGCTTCTTGGGGCATGCAGGGTTCTATAGGCGCTTCATCAAAGATTTCTCCAAGATTGCACGCCCTCTTACACGGCTGTTGTGCAAGGAAGCTGAGTTTGTATTCGATGAGGAGTGTTTGAAGGCTTTCGTGACTATCAAGGAAGCCTATACATCAGCCCCTATAGTCCAAGCACCAGACTGGTCTCTTCCCTTTGAGATCATGTGTGATGCTAGTGACTACGCCGTAGGAGCCGTCCTTGGTCAGAAGAAAGACAAGAAGCTACATGTCATCTACTACGCTTCAAGGACCTTGGATGACACGCAATCACGATACACCAGTACGGAGAAGAAGCTGCTTGCAGTAGTCTTCGCCTTTGAGAAGTTCAGATCATATCTCGTTGGTTCCAAGGCTATTGTATACACGGATCACGCTGCCCTACGATACATCTACTCGAAGAAAGACACTAAGCCTCGGCTCTTAAGATGGATTCTGTTACTCCAGGAGTTTGACATGGAGATTAAAGACAAGAAGGGGATTGAAAATGGAGTCGCTGACCACCTCTCAAGGCTAAGGATCAACGAGTCTCTCCCCTTAGATGACTCTCTTCCAGAAGAGCAGCTTATGGCGATTACTACTGCTGTTTGTGGGAAGCTAGAAGGAAGGTTTGAGGAAGTGTTGAGTTTTAAGGAGGAGGATCTACCGTGGTATGCTGATGTGGTGAACTATCTAGCGTGTGGTGAGGAGCCAACACATCTCAACAGCTATCACAAGAAGCGGTTTATGAGGGAGGCTAGTGACTACTTTTGGGACGAGCCTTACCTATACAAAAGAGGAGTAGACAGCTTGTACCGGAGATGTGTTACAAAGGAAGAAGCCAGGGATATCCTCTATCATTGCCATGGCTCTTCCTACGGAGGACACTTCGCCTCATTCAAGACAGCCACGAAAGTGTTGCAAGCCGGTTTCTGGTGGCCCTCCATTTTTAAAGATGCACACGAGTTTGTGAAGAGCTGTGAGGCATGTCAGCGAGCAGGGAATATAACCAAGAGGAACGAGATGCCTCAAGTTCCTATCTTCGAGGTTGACGTGTTCGATGCGTGGGGGATTGACTTCATGGGGCCTTTTCCCTCTTCATACGGCAACAAGTACATCTTAGTAGCTGTGGATTATGTCTCCAAATGGGTTGAGGCTGTTGCTTCCCCTACAAATGACTCTAAGGTGGTGATCAAGTTGTTCAAGAGTATCATCTTCCCAAGGTTTGGGGTACCCAAGGTTGTTATAAGTGATGGAGGAAGCCACTTTATAAACAAGGTCTTTGAGAACCTCTTGAGAAAGTATGGGGTTAAGCATAAGGTGGCTACACCGTATCATCCTCAAACAAGCGGTCAAGTGGAGGTCTCCAATAGGCAAATTAAAGCTATTCTGGAGAAGACTGTCGGAGCAACAAGGAAAGACTGGTCAGTGAAGCTGGATGTCGCTCTTTGGGCCTACCGTACCGCCTTCAAGATGCCGATTGGTACAACTCCTTTCACCTTACTCTATGGCAAGGGCTGTCACCTCCCGGTTGAGCTGGAACACCGCGCGTTGTGGGCTGTGAAGAGGCTGAACTTTGATCTCAAGACTGCTCAGGAGAGGCGCCTTATTCAGCTACACGAACTGGACGAGTTGAGGTTGAATGCTTACGAAAGCTCTAAGATCTACAAGGAGCGGACTAAGGAGGCTCATGATAAGAAGTTGGTTGCCAAGGAGCTTAAGGAAGGAGGACTGGTGTTGCTGTACAACTCGAGGCTCAAGCTCTTCCCGGGCAAGCTGAAATCAAGGTGGAGCGGACCGTTCGTGATTCAAGAGGTCTTGCCGTATGGAGCTGTTACTCTGATGGGAAAAAGTGGCAGTGCCTTCACCGTCAACGGACACAGAGTCAAGCCCTACTTGGCAGACAGCTTTGACAAGGAGAGTACCTCGGTGCTTCTCCAAGACCCACCATCCGCTTAGACCAAGTAAGGTCTAGCTAAAGACGTTAAAAAAAGCGCACATGGGAGGCATTCCCATGTTTATCTTGTACATACTTCTGCTTTATTTCCCTTTCAGTTTTATGCTTTTATTTTGTAAGTGTGTAGGAACAGGTATAAGGAGTCTAAACCTTGACTTTGAGGTCTTAAAAAGGCAATAGGGGTCAAGATAAGGCTAGAGATCGAATGCTAGATCGACTGATCCTGACTCGATCTTTGCTAGATCGAGTCAGTGAATCGAGAGGAGCCAGTCAATCTAGACGAGATCGAGTGACAAGATCGACCTTGACGAAAAAGGATCGATCCATCCAAATCGGACCGACCGATCTAATTTCTCTCGGGAAAATCTGTTGAAAACTGATCGATCACTCGACTCGATCCATCACTCGATCTATGCCAAATCGACCCCTAAATCGAGGACATAGCTCGATCATGAGGACTTAGCCGAGGAGCCAACATCCCAATGATCGAGAGAGCCAATCGATCCAGGACTCGATTCAATATGAATCGAGTCTCAAATCGAGTAACCCTCTCGATCTAAGCCATTTCGGGCATGAGATCGAGTCCTAGATCGACCAAATGGACTCGATCTCATGCTGAGGTAACAATTTTATTTCCCTCCTTTACTCCTTTCCCTCCAATTTTTAAATTCAAAACTTGGTCAAGGCAAGCATCTTTGACCATGAAAGATGTGCCTTGACCAAGACTTTGTCAGAAACCACTTTGACCACCCATTGTTTTGGTTTTGCTAAGTCTTTAAATGTTTCAAACATCCTCTCACCCTCTCATTCCTGTTTTGCCCGAGATTTTTAAATAAAGAGAGTGAGAGTTTTAAGTTTTCAAAGGCTAGCAAAGATATTCTAAACTTCTTGCAAAGGTATTTTCAAATTTAATGATTTTATTCTAAGAAAATCTCCTTTAAATCCGCAAGATCTTGTTTTAGAATATAGGATTGATTTTGAATTTTTAAAACTAGCTAAGTAAATGGAATAATTCCAGATTTTTCAGTATCTAAAGATTTGATTTCCTTTTATTTAGCTATGATTTTTATTTATTCCCCAAAATTCTAGGGTAGTTATTATAAATTCTCTCCTTCTCTTCTCTCATTCTCATCAAATCGCCGCTTGCTTATCATTATCTTTAGAATTTGTTTCAGGAACCATGGCACCAAAGAGAACAAGAGAGGAGCAAGCACAAGAAGGAGAAGGACAAGAAGTGGTAGCTCAAGAGAGGGTCCGGTGGAGTAAAGATGAGAAGAGGGATAAGAAGAGGCTGGAGAGGCTCCGGTTTGAACCCACAAAGTTTGCTGATCGAGAGCTTTTGTCTAGGCTCGGGATTCTTGGGGACTTCGATCAACTCCTCAAGAACATTGGCTTGAGGTGTTTGTCACGGATGGATTGCCCAACCATTCCTGAAGTGACAATAGACTTCCTTGCCACCTTGGAGTTCCGGTATGAGAATCCTAGTGCACCCGTCCCTTCCCAAGCCCGCCTCTACTTCAAAGTTGGCCGTCAAGCTTACACACTCTCCATCCCTGAGCTATGCCAAGCCTACGGTCTCAACGCTGATGCACACAAGGTCGAGTTCCCAGCCTTCAAGAAAGCCGACGAGTTTTGGGACCTGATCAGCAATGAAGATTACAAAGCCAACACCGCCAAGATCAAGCGAGTTAGGAGTCCGGTGCTGAGGTATACTCTGAAGCTGATTGCCAACACGTTCAGTGGAAGGTCTGTTGCTCCTACTGTCACGAAGACAGAGCTGTGCTTCCTGTTCCAAGGTGTGAAGCACTTGGTGTCTGATCCGGATGCGAATGAAGAGCCCATAGAAGATGAACTCGGCGATGAGGTGAACTACGGCTGTGTGCTCGCGGCTTCCCTGGTGAAGTACAAGGCTTATGCCTTACGGTGCAAGGCAACCTCCTCCTACATTGGCGGTTTCCTCACTCCTTTGTTCGTGCAAGCCGGTGTGCCCATCCATGACTTTGCTCACGTTCCAAACAGAGCTTTCATGGATGAAGCATACATGAGGAATACTGATAGCTTGGGGCGCACGCCAGCAGAAGGGTTCTATGCCTACCTCTTCATAGATGACGAAGACAAGAAGAGAGTGTACATCCTCCCCAACAAAGACGAAACCAAGCTACTTGGTGTTCGGAACATCGAGTTCTTACCCACGGAGGAAGAATGCTTTGCCCCTTTAGGAGGACCGCCTGCTTCAGCCATTGCCCCACGTCAAAGGTCAGAGTCTCCAGGCACGGAAGACGAGATGCCCGAGGCTTACACACTTCCCAAGCTGGACTTTGAACCGAGGACAAAAACCGAGAAGTTCCTAGCATCGGTGGTAGAGATGCAAAGGAAGATTAACAAGTGGCAAGGGAAGATGCTGAAGAAGCTTGGGAAGAAAGTTAAAGCACTTCAGGGAGGCCAGCCTAAGCCAGCTGCAAGCCAAGAGATGCAACAACCCGAGAAGAGAAGGCTCTCAACCGGACGGATTGTCATCCACGAGACCCAAGGAGACAACATTCAGCCGGCGCGCCATTCTCTCCAAGAACCAGCTGACAAAGGCAAAGCAACGATCTCTAGCTCCTCTGGAACATCCTCAAGTTCCAGCCGAGCCTAGACCAGAGGTAAACAACCTTCTTCCATTGTATATAACCGTTCATATTTGTTTCTTGCATTGTGTTTTGATGCTCCTTCAGATGAGTTTGCCACCGGGACGGTGTCAAGCAAGTTTGGGGGAGTACTTGTGTGATTTAATCTTGTGTTCTTTGATCTTATTTTCCTTTTTGCATCCTTGAGTCTTAGGTCATGAAAAATTGGTAAAATTTTTAAAAAAAAATTTTCAAAGATTCATGTAGTTGCATTCATCTTTTTAAAAACATGTTAGGATTGAGTCTAGAGTTTCTCATATCACCTAGGTTGTTTGCATTTTGCATAAGGGGTTAGAATTTCTTAAAAAGGTGTTTTTACTTATGAATCATTTCAATGCCCTAGTTGGTAGTTCTCTAATGCTTTGTTTATGCTTTGAAAGTAAGTTCTAACCATGCTTGGATCACTAGTTAGAATTTTCGTGGCTTGAATTGAACTCTTTTTATTTGAAACTCATCCTACTAAGTGAAAACCTTAATTTGAAACTCTAATTATCATTCTTATGCATTTGAAAATGAACACATGGTTTTAAAATATTTAGGCTCTCTTCTTCCTTTTTACCACTCTTTGTGAGCCTAAGTAGAACTCCCTCCTTGAACCTTACCCTCCTTTGAAGCCAAATGTTCTTGTGTGACATCTTTGTGAGGCCTTACTTTCGGTTTGAACTTGGCATAAAGTGTTAGGTTTAGGCGACATGATTTGGTTTTCATATTGATTGCTAGCTTTGCATTTTGAAGCTAGGTGTTGGCTTAGGATAAGTTTGGAGGATCATTGGGGTTGCTTTCTTGCCTATTTGTTTCGGTTTCAAAGAGTTTGTGTTTTAAGGAAAGAAATAAGGTTTTAAGTGAAAGGTTTGTTTTTAAAACTAAGTCTGCTCTAATTTCAGAAGGTAGCTCTCTCATAATAAATAAAAATAAAAAAAAAGAGAGAAAAAGAAAAGAAAAAGAAATAAAAAGAGCCTAAGTGCCAAATAAAGAAGAAAAAAATTGTGAAAAGAAAAGAAAAAAAAAATAATAATAAGAGAGCTACTAATAAGAAATTTCTAAGAGCAAAAGTATTTTTCAAAACCTTTTCACTAGCCTAAAAAGTTTAAAAATGTCTTTGTTTTGAATTGGGGATTGCTAAGTGTGAGAAGAAAGGGTAGACTCTTAAGTGGTGAGTGAGGATTAAATTTCTTAAATGAGAGGGGTATAGGATCATTTGATAGTTTACATAGGTAGATGAGAATCTAATCATGTATGCATAAATTGTCTTTACCTTTAGCATTATGCATAAGTTCAAACCATTTTTGAGAGAAACCCTTGTTATGATTATAAACCCTTTTCAAATGAGATCATTCTATGCTCATAACCATAACCCTTAGCCAAATGTGTTTTGCTTTAAAGTGCATAAGTTTGATTCATGGTTTGAATGTTAATGAATGTTAAAGGATGAGTTTCTTTGATTGTTAGGAATAGGAGAGTCATGATTTGAATTTCTTTGTGTGATGAGTATGGCTAAGTTCTTTGGAGTATGAGTGTAAGCATAGCATTTTAGAACTGTTAACTAGGACATTGAGATGATCCATTCGAAAGGCACCTTTGCAAAAACTTTAAAACCCTTTGATTTTCCTAAAAACCTCTCTTCCTTACTTGTTTTTTTTGTCGCTTGAGGGCAAGCAAGAAATAAGTTTGGGGGAGTTGATGTTATTGCATATTGCATACATTTTGCATACCCATTAGTTAGTTTTTCATGCATTTGTATCATGTTTTAGATTAGATTGCATCACTTAGGGTCCTAGAGCATTCTTGCATCAGCATATGCATTTTCCTTGCATTTTGCATCACATTCAGGTTGTTTCTGGCTGCTTTGGAGTCATGGAGGTTCTTGGGCGTGTGGAGGCTGATGTAGCAGTTTGTGGGAGCTCGGAAATATGCTAAGGACCAGTGATCGAGGAGCAGATCGAGCATGGCCGGTCGATCTAGGAGTTGATCGACCAGAAGATCGAGCCAACTAGGCGATCCAAGGAGAATGATTGAGACGGAGATCGAGTGAAGCAATTGATCAATCGGTACGGACGTAAATGACGCCATGCAGAGCGAGAGCCAGATCGAGTACACCACTCGATCCACCCAAAGATCGATACCAAGATCGGATGCAACACTCGATTCGCCGATGAAGATCGAGACCCGGATCGAGCCGAAGACACAATGCCTGGATGTGATTGAGAGAACCACTCGATCCAGTGGTCGATTTCTGTCCTTTCAACCGTTTTTGGCTGTTAGCGAAGGGGGGACCATTGGCTTGTTTGGGCATTTTAGGCAAGGCGGCGAGATGCTTTTTCGATAACTTTTAGATCCTTATCCTTTCTTTCATATTTTTTTTTCTCTCGTTTAACGAAGAACACCATTGTTGAACTAGTTTTTCTCTTAAGCTTTTGTATTCGAATCTTTATTGTTTAATCTAGTTTCCTTTCATGTTCATCGTCGTATTTCTTCTGCTTTGCTTGATTTACTCTATGTGTAGCGAGTAGTTTACTTTGGGTTCGGGGTTGAGAGGATTAAGGGGTAGAAAAGGTTCGATCTTGGTTTGTTTTCTAAACGTTTTAAAGGCTATCTCTTCTAAGGTGTTGAAAGCTTAATGCTTGAATACTCTCAGGCCAAGAGCTTCATGATCCGAGAGGTTCCTTACCTTGACAGGATCCAGGAGCCTCGGAAGATCACACCTTAGAGACTAGTTACCCCTTCCCAAAAGCCATGGAAGTTTGGGGGACTAGTTAAGCCATTACTTGAAATCTGTTTTCCTTGCCTTTCGACCTCTCTTTCCACCAAAAGTCATGGGTTTGGAGGAGAGGATGAAAGAGTGATCTATACCGAAAGCCACGGATAGATCTTGTTTTGTTTTCAAGGCTTAGAGATCTTCACCAAGTGAGTCGATCTAAAGTTTCAAACCCAAGATCGATCCTTTGAAACCCTTTACATGAATCTCAACCCTAGGCCCTTTCTTTTAGAATCTTTAAGTCTCATTTCATCTTTCGCTTGTTATCTGATAGCATCCTGGTCATTAGATTTGTTGTTCTTACGGTTTTAGACGAGATCGATCGTTACTGCTCGATCTAGTGGTCGATCTTGTGGTCGATCCACTAGTCGAATTTTAACAATTTGAAGCTGTTTCCTTTAATTAATCTGTTTGTTTCTCGTGTTAGTTGCTTCCTTTCTAGTGTTTTTATAATAGGTTTCACTTTGTTTAGGTTTCTGCATCTAGTTTTTAGTTAATTTCTCATACACTGTCTCATTTTGCTTTGATTTGCTTAGGACCTTGCATTCTTTGTGCATTCTCTGCCTCCTAGAAGTGGATTGACACTCTCCTGCTTGCCTTACTACAACATTGCGTGCATTAGAGTTTTGATAACCTCTCTGCTGCATAAAACCTGCTTGAGAAAACGTTTATCAAGAGCTAATCTCGATGGTAGCCAGCCTGCACCTTGATAGCTTGTTATATTCTAGTGATTTAGGCTGCATTTCTTTCATCTCTTCCCTTGTTTTTGCATCTTTACTTAGCATTTTAGTCTCATCTGCATTTAGAATTAACATTACATGCATATAGTTTAGGATTGCATACATATGCATGTTTGTGGTGTTTTTCACGTGCTTTTGGAAGTTTTGGAACTTGTGAAGGAGATTGGAGCAGCATACATTCAGATGAGATGTCATAAGAAGGAGTCTTGCAAAGTCTGCATCCATATCGAGGAGGAGCGTCGAGCAGAACACATGTGGAGTATGCCCAATGCAATCCGCGGTACATGAAGAAGAGGACTGGTTCGTGGATTCTAAGGCACGGGCCTACGTCGAGGTGGTGGGTCGAGCAGGGAAAGCTGTACAAGCCAATACACGCTTACACGGAGCATATCGGGTCCATCGAGTTGAACACCATCCGTACAATCCGATATAAAAGGGGAAGCCAAAAAAAGCATTGCCCCTATCTTAAACCTTGTCTTATCTTAGAGAACATCTAATCTTTTCTTAGTTTTCAAAAAGGGCAATTTTTCTAAAACTTGTAAACTCTTCTATTTTTAATTAAGTGTTGCATTTTTATGTTTTAATCTTGCCTATTGTTCTTTGATTTTCACATCCTGGTACTTAGTTTCATTATATTTGCATTTCATCTCATCTAATCATGTTTATCTCTAATTAAATAGGAATAAATATGATTAGTTAGTAGTTTACCTTAGATTTGAGGTTCTTAGTAGGGAAAGTGGTATTTAGGATATGATTAAAGGTGATTAGGCTTGTTTATCTTGATCTCTACTGTTTCTTTCTCTTTGCAAATATGTTATTGTTCACAAAGCTTCTCCTTTTTGATTAATATGGTATTGTTGATGCAAATGGTTTACTTAATGGCATGATATCTTGTTTCTTATCATGATTCGCTTATTTGGCTTAATAGCATAGCATATTTTATGGTTCCTTTGTTTAGTGACGCCAAAGTGATAGTTCACCTTGCTAGATGATTCGCTTAGGGCTAGATAGTGCTTGTGTCAAGACTCTTGCTTGGTGGTTAGATAGTTTGCATTGGAAGAACATATCTTTGTTTGAATCCTGTTCATTGCTTAGCATTGTTAGGTTCCGCAATTGTGAGCTTGAATATATGTTCTTGATTGGTTGAGTTAGCTACGTAGGTCCCTAGAGAATCCAAAAGATTGATAGGTTGACAAGAGTTATTGCATTGAGAGAGAGATGATCATTTTGATTAGTGATTCTCTTAGGCAGTTAAGAGTTCTATGTTTTCTGCTCATGGTTAGTGAATACACCACCAAAAGTGGGTTTGACACACTAATCTTATTGAAATGAATTTGCTTGATTGAACACTAAGTAGATTCTCTTTTGACACCTTGTTTAGGATTGCAGTATTGAGAAATGCTTGCTTTTTTTATTCTTGTTGATTGCCTCGTTTAGAAAATCCCTTAGTCACTCTTGAATTAACTTAACCACCATTGCTTAGAACCTTGGGTCATGTCTTTTACTTATCATCTTAAATTGCTTTTGCTTAGTTGTCTTTGCTTGATTATTTTCAGCATTCATCTTGTTTAATCTATTGCTTAGTAACTCATCTTGTTAGTTTATTTGCTTAATCATCATTTTGTTTAGTTTAAATCATCCTCTTGTTTAGTTGCATTTCCTGTTCTGTTTTCTTACATTGTTAGGTTGATATACTTGTTCTTGCATCATATAAACCCCATCTTGACTTAGCTTACTGGATTGGCTGTATCTCAATTTATCCATAAGTGATTGATACCTCATCTCTATTCTACCACTGATTAGAAAGAGGACATTTGTCCTAAGGTGTAAAAAGCCTTGTTTCACATTGCCGTTGTTGCCCTTGTGGATGTTTATTGAGTTTGTCAATGCTATTTGACTAAGTTTCTTTTTCAGTTACTAATTAGCTCTATTTTCATTGCTCTGTTTTTTCAGGTACTTGCATGAATTTGGGGTACAAAAGTTCAACAAACTTAGTCCCTAACATACATCATCTAGAGCGTGGGGTTAGGAGAAGGGCCATGAGACAGAGAGTTTAGGAGTTAGAAGAACAGAGTATGGCAGAGCAAGAAGGTGGCCAGTTGCCACACAGAGGTGTTGTTGGACAAGCACCAGTACCACAAGCAACTGCACACTTAAAAGAGGTTCAAGGAGCTATGAACAATGAGAGGCACAAGGATTAAGAGCACCGGTTCATCCAGCAAGATTTCGGAGACCTATAAGAGCTGAGATTAACCAGATACACATCATAACCGCTATGGGTTTAATGCTCCAGCTGTGCACCAGAATCATTTCGAAATCAATCTTGGCCTCATCAACATAGTTCAAGGAAAACAGTTTCATTGTTTACCTAATGAAGAACCTTTGAATCACTTGGATCACTTGGATCAGATTGACAAGATGTTGTGGCATGATTAAGATACACGGAGTATCAGAAGATGCTTTGAAGCTGCGTTTGTTTCCTTTCAGCCTTGGAGATAAGTCACACCAGTGGGAGAAGACCCTTCCTCAAGGCTTAATCACAACTTGGGATGAGTGCAAAAATGCAATTCTCAATAACTTCTTTAGTTCAGCAAGAACAGTAAAGCTCATGACTACAATCAGCAGTTTCACACAACATGGGAACGAGACATTCAGTGAGGCATGGGAGCGTTTTAAGCATTACACATTGCAATGTTCCCATCATGGCTTCACCAATGAGAGCCTTCTGTCTACTTTGTACTGTGGTGTCACACTTAAATACCAAATATTTCTAGGCACTGCTTCTAATGGTAACTTCATGGAAAACATTGTAGTTGATGGTCTTGCTCTACTGGAAAACTTGGCCTTATCAGATGGCAATTATGGATAAGAGTATGATAGGACTACAAGAGTTTTTTGGAGCGCTGAATCTGAGAATACTACTAAGAAGGATATCAAAGCTTTGAATGACAAGATTGATAAGCTGTTGAGTGTATCTTTCAAGAATGTGAGCTATGTGGGTGAAGCTGATGCTTCACAAGAAGAGGATAGGACAGTTATAGATGAAGAGGCCTTCTACATGAACCAACAAGGAGGAGGTTTCAACAATTACAGGAATCATCCTAACTTCTCTTATAGAAACACCAATGTGGCTAATCCACAAGAACAGATCTACCCATCACAAGGCACTCAACAAGGCCAAGGTAACCAACAGCAAAACTTTGCTCCAAGACATCCATTTTAAGCCAACCAAGATGGATTTCAGCAATCAAACTTTCAGCCTAGACCAGCTTTTCCTCCACCAGGATTTGGCAATGCACAAAGCTCATCTAGTGCTCAAGTTGGTGAGATTAAACAGATGATGCAACAGCTTCTGAATGGTCAAGCAAACACAACAATATAGTTGCACAAGAAGTTTGCTTAAATACACAACAAGATTGATGCTACAACTTGTGAATTGAATGGGAAGCTATATGAAGTAAACCAAAGGGTTAAATCTCTTGAGAGCAGAGGCGCTTCTTCTTCAAAGCCTCATAACCAATTACCTGGCAAATGTGAGGCTAATCCTAAAGAATTCTGTCATTTGATTACTGAAGATGATGAAGAGTTGAGTGATGATGAAGATGCTTCATTGGAAGATCTTGGTATTATGCTTCAAGAGCTGTTACTCCATAGGGACATGGAGGATTCTAGGCGTAGGGGAGATATTTTAAATATTGCCATTGATGATCAAGAAGCTGTGGACATTATAGAGCAGTTCCTTCAAGGTTTAGACAGAGAAGAAGAGTTTGCTTTAGACAAGGAGAGACTTGAGAAGGAAGAGGATGAGAAAGCCTTAGTTGCTCAAAAAGAAGAGGCCAAAACAGAGCCTAGTGAAACTGATAAGGAGCTGATAGAAGTCTGCCATGCTTTGATGGTTTATGACCCCCAAGTGGGCACTTCTACAACCACCAATGACAAAGGCAAAGCTGCTGAGGTTCAAGTCTACTCACCACCAATTCCTTACCCCCACAATGCGCTTTACTAAGGCTTAAAGAGCAGTCTACTCAAAGTTCAGAAATGATATAAAAGACGCTGACATCAAGTTTCCTCATGGTACAACATTACTTGAAGTTAGAGATCAAATCCGGTTTCTCAAAGAAGTATTTGACAGGTTAGAGGTTGTGGACTTAATACTTGAGAATTTGGGAGCTAATATGAAAGGAGCAAGGAGCTGAAAACCTTGAAAAAGCTGCCTAATCCTAGAAATTTTCTGATTACTTGTGAGCTTGATATGCTAGACAAACTAGAAGCCTCATGTGATTCAGGTTCTACAATAAATGTGATGTCTATCCACTTAAGTCAGATCATGGGAATCAAAGAGTTGAAGCCTTGCAAGGTATCTATGATCTTCGTGGATAACACTTCAAGGCGCCCTCTAGGATTGGTGAATGAATTTCCTTTGAAGATTGGTAATTGCTTAATACCAACAGATTTTGTGGCCATGGAGAAGACATACTCTAGAGAGGTACCAATGCTTTTCCGAACACCTTTCTTGGCTACATCAGGTGCTCAGGTAGACTTTAAGAGAAGCTCAGCTGTGTTGAAGAATGTTGATGAGTTTAAGGTCTACAAGATTGTGTTTCTTTCTATTGCCTTTTGTGGAACAATTGATGAGGAAGAGAGTGAACTACAACAACTTCCAGAACATGTAGAGCAGGCCATGAGCTTAATAATGAGCATGCTGATGAGAAACACTCTTCTAGATTAACCAGAGAAGAAGCTTGACATTGAGAAGAAGCTTAAAGAAGGTTTGAAAGAAGAAGGGTATTTGATCACCAAGGAAGTGAAACCTTTGAGCATCACACAAAGTGTCAAGAAAAGGAGAACAAAAAAGTCAGCTCATGATAAGAAGAAGCTGCATTCAGTTGGTACTTGAGTCTATATGAAGTAGGGAGAAGGAGCTTCAGCTCCATCAACTTCTTCCTCCTAAGGCACAAACTACCAAAGTCAAGCTTAGTGACTTAAAACACGCACATTTAGGAGGTAATCCCATGACTATCCTTGTAAATATATGCTTTCTTTTATTATTAATGTTTTTATATATTGTTTCAGAGGTCAAAGAACAGGTTCCAAGCTGTATAGGATGTTCAAAAGCCAAGAAGAAGAAGACTCTTTTTTTACATCGGGGTACCATATCGGGCAGAACCTCTGTCATTTCTGCCCGATGCACTTTATACCGGGGAAAAAACAGTCTGTACACCGAGCAAAACGCACGAGGGGGATTGTATCAGGGTAGTTGCATCGAGCAGAACCTCCAAAACCCTGCTCGATGTAATCGCACCTCGAGCCCCAGTCCGTATACCGAGGAGGAGGAGCCGTACACTGATGAAGGTGCACGGTGGAGACTATATGGAGGAGTTACGTCGAGTAGAACCTCGCGAACTCTGCTCGACGCAATCACCAAATCCATACATAAAGCTGCCTGCACCGTACACCGATGAAGATGTCCGATGGAGCTTACACCGAGGAAGTACATAGAGCAAAATACCCATGTTTTGCTCGATACAAAGACCGTCCGATGATTCACGCCAAGGACAACAGCCAGTACAGAGTCACCCGACGAGCATCCCAGCTGAGTGCGAGAAGACCCATATCGACGTGCAAGATCGGGCTAAACCTCCATATTTTTGTTTGATGCATCTCGTGGAGTTGAAGAACGCCGAGCAGTTTTTTCATTTCCCTCGAAGGACATCCCATCATGAAGACAAAACTTACATCGAGGAGTCACATCGAGCAAGGACATAACTATCCTACTCGATGCAGAGTGTCCGAGCCAATATGTATGTCTGGAACATGTCATGCGACCGCCCAAGGGAAGAACTGAGCAAGCCAAAGTGTTTCCCCTACAACAAGCAAACATCCTTTTTTTTGCACGATTCAAGATACACAGGAGGAAAAGCTGATCTGAAACCCTTGAGGCACAGGAGCATGATCGCCTAGACACAGGACCCGGCGTCCCGGATATGGTACACACCGGACTGTCACATCGGGTGTTTTGCTCGATATGACCCGTGTGAAAAAAATATCGAATTTTTACGTGGGTAAATCGAGTAATAACCATTTGTGCACCTTGGTGGAGGTAAAACAATCTTATTTTTCCCCTCATTGGCATTTTCAAATTTTAAATTGAGATTTTCTTGCATTTTTTATTAGATTTTTAATATCTTATCTCTTTAAATGTGGCCACATTAACTTCTCTCCACCCATAACATTGCATCGAGCTGAACATCTCTCTCTTTACCAGCAAAACACCTTTCTTTTCTCTTGCATTCTCACCTTGCATTCTCTCAAGTTTTACAAAGATTTAAGGTACTAAATGTTTTAATTTCTCATTTCTATGAGTTTGATCTCAAAGCTAGGTTGAAATACATTAAAATTCTTCTTAAGAATGCGCATGTTTAAGATTGTTGAATTTAATGCATGTCACTAATGTTGCATTTCTTGTTTGAAGATCTATGGTTTAATTGTTGGAAAATGCTTGTTTTGTTCTTAAAATTGAAATATTGTTTAGATTTTGGCCAAGTTTAGGCATACTTTGGTTTTTCCATCATATTTGCCGCAGAAATGCTTGTTAATAGAAGAACAATGTTGATTCTGATGTATGTTCATAGTTTAGTGGAGAGAAGATGACTTATATGTTGCATATGCTTAATTTTCGAATAAACTGCTGCTTGATGTTCACTAAATTTTAATTTTCTTTGTGTTTAACCTTTTGAGCTGAAATTTTTTTGCTAAATTCGTCTCTATTTGTTGCCATTCAGTGTGAGTTTTTTAACAAAAAAGTTCCTCTGCATGTTTGATTTTTGAAAGATATTTATCTGCACAATGCTCTAAGGTAACAAAACACTAATTTTTGCTTCAAGCTTTGTATTTTCAGGTACCATGTCAAGCAGCAGAGGAGAGTAGAATGTTTTGGGCTCAAGCGAATATGCAAGATACAAAGCTGAGAGCAAAAGGCCAGTTGTGGAAGAAGAGCCAAACCCCAATGCACCACCAAAGCTTAAGGATTACCTAAGAGCAATGAGGAGAGTGGAGTTTACTCCTACACGCTATGCTTCGCCTGGTTTGCTATATGAGCTAGGAATTAAGGCTGAGGTTAATGAGCTGTTGAGCAACATTGGTGTAGAGAAGTTCACCACCCTTGGCTATCTAACTTACAAGCAAATTTCTTGTAAATTCCTTGCAAGCTTCAAGGTCTACTTCTATGACTTTGATAAAGAGTATGATGAAGGAGTAGAAGAGTATGGCAATGGATTCATTAAGTCAGAGCCAACAAGGAATGGTACACGCTTGACTTTACTGAGTTAGAAGGCATCTTTGGGTTTGATGATGGCACTAGAGCTCAATCCATGAGTTTCAAGTCCAATGAGCTCAAGCATGAGTGGGAGGAGATAGGGAATGAAGCTTACAAGGCAGAGCATCTAAGGAGTGCAAGCATTCGCCATCCAGCCATCAGATATGTGCATCGTATGATCACAAGCACTCTCTTCTACAGGAAAGAGCAGAATATGGTGAAGGAAGAAGAAATGGGTTTACTAGTACAAGGCATGGGAAGATTGCTGGTGAGCGCCTAGGAGTATGGCTCATAACAATCTTGATGAAGAAGTTTCTCTCAAGCCAACAGTGGGCTTACAACACCACTGATAAGAATCCTAAGCTAGCCATTGGATGCTTGATTAATCCCATTTTACTTGGCGCTGGTGTAAGGCTAGGAGAACCACATGTGGGCATGAACTTCATTGATGTCCCTTATCTAGGGAAGATTGGATATCTCTCAGGAGCTATGAAGACTGGTTTTGCTTATCAGCTTGAGCTGGATGATGAGAAGAAGAAGATTCTCCTGCCCAAGCAACGCCTCACGAACTTCACTTCATGTGAGAACATCTGCTTCATGCCAAGTCTACATGAGCTATTTGATCGAAGATGTGATCCGAATTTGATGAGGCCTAGAAAAGTAAGGAGAATAAGCACAGCAATAGACTCAGATGTGGAAGATGATTCTGAAGAGACACAAGTGGCTGAAAAGCAACAAGGAGAAGCATTGGAGCATCAAGACTATGATAGCCGCCCCTACGCCTTTGATCCTTACAATGTGATTTGCACATTTGAAGCTTCAAGAGCTGCTCATAAGAACATTAGACTCCTCTAAAGATGGAATAATTTCCAAGAAAAGGCAATCAGAACTCTGAAGAAATCGGTCAAAGCAAGCAAGAAGTCAATTGACTCTCTTAAGAAGAGAGTGAAGAAGCTGAAGAAGAAGTTCGAAGGCTCCTCAAAGAAGACTGATTAAGCGGTTCAGACTGAGCCACAAGGAGAGTAATCCGCTGGTGATAGCATGTCTGAGGATGAGCCTGATTTCATGCTTCAAGAGAGGCATTCTTTCCACATTGCTGAGAGACCAAGAGCGCCACAACCAGAACCGCCAAGAAATTCATCTCATGTACCGGTTTCAAGGAGCAAAGGAAAGAAGGGAAGGACCAGGCAGCAAACTTCATCTGAAGAGGACGCCTCTCCTTCCCATTTCACTGAGAGCTCAGCCTCTCACCACTCCTCCATCTGAAGAAAGGTACTCCATTATATTCATTGTAAATACTACACTTTTTTTTTTAACTTTTCATGCGATTGCTTCTTGATGTTTGTGAGCATTCTCTTCACCATTTTTATTACACAGAGGCTGTGTAATTCAATTTGGGGGGGGGGGGGGTGGGGGGGGGGGGGGGGGGGGGGGGTGTATGATGAGCTGATGATTGCATTTGCACTTGCACATAGAATATATAATAATGCATCATACATGCATTGCACTTAAAGCATAGAAAATCCAAAAAATTAAAATATTTTCGAAAATTTGTTCCACAAAAAGAGTTTATTCCTGTGCATTCATATAGGAGTTAGACTTCATGCATTCATCTAGGATTAGCTTGCTTGTTTAATTTGGGAACAATGATAGTACATCTTTATAAATGCTAGTAGTTTATGAAAATGCTGCCCTTGTTCTTAGTCCTTTGATGCATTTGATGTGGAGTTAGAGATAAAGCTGAACCGCTTTTGGAATTTACAATCTGTGAGCCTTGTTTGAAACTGAAGCATACTTTGAAATGATTTCAACATTTGTTTAAGTGGAACCTTAATTTGAATTGCAATAATCATATCTTGTGCATTTGTGATTGTTATCATGGATAACATTAGAATATTTTGACTTTCTTATCCTGTTTTACAACTCTTTAAAAAGTCCATTTAGATCTCCTCACCTACCTAAGCCTTCTTTCAAGCCAAAACATTAATAATGTGCAATTTGTGAGGCTTTTTTCCTTCATGGTTGTAGCTTAGCAAAAAGTGTTGAGTTGGAACTACAGAGGAAGTATTTCCATTGCAGAACTAGCTCACTCGTGAGTTAGATAGGCTAGGAAGTTTGGGAAAAAGTTTAGATCATTCTTGCATTGTGATGAAAGTGGCTAAGTGTTTAGAGTATTGTTCCATAAATTGCATTATGGGATTAGAAACATGGACATCATTTTGATTTATTGTTAGCATTTTAGAAATATGAGTTCCCATTTTAAAACCTCATCACTATGCTTTATGTTTTGTTTTCTTGAGGGCAAGCAAATACTAAGTATGGGGGTGTTGATAGCTTGCTATATTCTAGTGATTTATGCTGCATTTCATTCATCTTTTCCCTTGTTTTTGCATCTTTACTCAGCATTTTAGTCTCATTTTCATTTAGAATTAACATTGCATGTATATAGTTTAATAGTTTAGGATTGCATACATATGCATGTTTGTGGTGTTTTTCAGGTGCTTTTGGAGGTTTTGGAACTTGGGAAGGATATTGGAGGAGCATACATTCGGATGAGATGCCATAAGATGTAATCTTGAAAAGTTTACATCCATATCGAGGAGGAGCATCGAGCAGAACACCTGTGGAGTATGCCCGATGCAACCCCTGGTACATGAAGAAGAGGACTGGTTCCTGGATTCCAAGGTACTGTCCTACGTCAAGGTGGCGCATCGAGCAGGGAAATTGATATCTCTCATATTTACATCATTTAGGCTTGCATTTAGTACATGTCTTAGTCTCTTTTTGCATGTTTTCTTTCTCTTTTGTCCCTTTTTCCTCTGCTTTTAGACTTAGGTTGCATTTAGATTGTAGTTTGCATTTTCTTTGCATAAGGGATGTTTTTAGGTACCTAAGGAGTCATTGGAGGCAATGAGGAAGCATGGGAATGATTCAGGGAGTTGCCCCAGCCATGGAGTAGCAAAAGGAGCTAAGGAAGTGGAAATTTGGTTCAACATCGAGCATGATATAGTCAGCATCGTGCGGTGTAATCCAGCCGAGAGGATAGGAGTCCACATCGAGCACCAATGCTCGATGACAAGCCACAAGACATCCACATCAAGCATCAACATCGCTCGATGTAAAGCACCCAAGAAGACTGGACTTCAGCATCGAGCATCTACATCGAGTACCACTTCGATGTCAAGCACCCGAAGAATCACATCGAGCATGTTAGCTCGATGTTCACCAAATCCGAACTGCTTTTATTTACAACTTTGCCATTATTTTAGGATTTTTGTCTTTTAGTATAAATACCCCTTAACCAAGGGTTTTTAGGAAGCCGAGTTCTTGCTTAGTTTTCTTAAGTGTTTTTTTCTCATTGTAAGAACAAGATCATCTTTTTAATCTAAATTTTGTATTTGCATTAATTAATCTTCTCTAATCTCTCTCTTAATCATGTTTAATATTTTTTCCTCTTGTGATTTGATGGTTTTCATGATGATAAGTGAGTAGTCACTTTTAGGGTTCTTAGATGTGGTAGATTAGGAGAATTTAAGGCTTGCTTAGGGTTTGTTAGTGTTTAATATGATTGATTCCTCTCTATTATGTTGTTATTAAGCTAGATTTGTCTTGATCATATGAATCTAGATTTAGGCTTTCTCTAATGTCCACCAAGTGTTTGATGAAATGTTGATTATGTCTTTTAGAGGATCTACATGTCTTAGCTAAAGAGATTGGCTGTCTAAGAAGTATTTTGGCCTGAATAGACTCTGTTTAGCTTGCTTGTTATTGATTCTAGCACTAATTAGAGTTAGTTCATGCTAGGATGTTTAGCAAAGTGTTAATTGGCAAGAGATTGGATTTAACTTGCTTGATTGTGAACTTTATGCCTAGGAATTAGCATTGCTTGCTTGTTTGCATTGTGAGTGAGTTTGATAACAGCCTTGTCTTGCCTTTGAATTCTACAAATTCAATAACCACATCTAGGATCCTTGCTTTTATATATTGAATTTCGAATTTTCTTAGTACTCTGTTTTGTTTGCTCTGTTTTGTGTTTGATCATTGCTAAGTATTGCTTTAACAAGTCTTGCTTGGTATATGGTTCACTTAGGTTGATAATTTAGTAGTTTAAACAACTCCTTCTCAGATTTAGCTTGACTTAAAGCATTCTACTACAATCCTATTGGCATCTATCTTAACCCATTTGGATTGATAAAAACCCTATGCTATACAACAATGACTAGTACAAGTTTAGGTGATTGAACCAAGAGACCCAGAACTCTTGTATCAATTTGGCGCCGTTACCATTGGGGTTATTGTTTGGATCATTAAGATTTTTATAATCTCTAAGATCAAGTTTTTATTTGTATTTGGTTACTAGTCATCTTTAACTCTCATTGCTATCTTCAGGTGTATGAACCTTAGATCAAGTGGCTCCAACAACTTGGTTGACTTCATAGACAATATCAACTTGTTTGACACAGGTCAAAGAGCAAGAAGGCAAAGGGAGAGACAGCAGCATTTTTAGAGGTTAGGGATGAATGTTCAGGAGCAACATGGTGCTGATGATATCAGATTTCAGAGTCCTCAAGGTGCACCTGGAGTTCAAGTTGTTGCTGGTGTTCAGGGACAGCCAGGAGTTCAGGGTGAGTCAGAGAGGACCAGCTTATGGAGCACGCCCTATGAGACCCATTGGAGCTGGTGATGTACCAAATGCTTATAACGATAGGAATGGGATCATACCTCCACATGTGCCAAACAACAACTTTGAAATCAAGCCAGGTTTGATCTCTATGGTGCAGAACAACAAGTTCCATGGCTTTCCACTAGAAGATCCATTGGACCATCTAGATAACTTTGACAAGCTCTGTAATATGAGAAAGATAAATGGAGTCAGTGAGGACAGCTTGAAGCTCAGGTTGTTTCCTTTCAGCTTAAGAGATAAGGCCCATCTGTGGGAGAAGAATCTTCAACAAGGAAGCTTAACCAGTTGGGAGCAGTGCAAGACAGCCTTTCTAGCTAAGTTCTTCTCAACTTCTAGGACTGCTGGATTAAGGAATGAGATCTTTTACTCAAAGGTCCAATGAGAGTTTTGGTGAAGCATGTGAAAGGTTCAATGGGTACACACTTCAGTGCCCTCACCATGGGTTTTCACAAGCATCACTTCTCTTCATTCTCTACAGGGGCACCCTCCCAAAGATCAGAATGCTGTTGGATACAGCCTCTAATGATAACTTTCTTTCTAAACATGTTGATGAGAGAATGGAATTGGTTGAGAATCTTGCACAATCTGATGGAAAATACAATGAGGAGTATGATAGAACTCCTAGAAGTGCTAAGGATGAGCTTGAGTACAATAAGAAAGAGATCAGGGCTCTTCATGAGAAGATTGTTCAGTTGTTAAAGGAAAGGAAGGAAGTTAGCTTTGTTGGTGACTTGGTTCAAATTGAAGATCAAGAAGCAGGCCAAGTTGAGAAGATGAACTAGCTTGGAGGCTACAACAACTACTCCTACAGGAACAATCGAAATCTATCCTACAGGAGTAACAATGTAGCCAATCCTCAAGATCAGGTATACCCACCTCAATAACAACAACAAGCTGGCCAAGCAAGACCCTTTGTGCCTTACAACAACAACAATCAGGGCTTCAACACAAGGAACAACAACTTCCAGCCTAGAAATTCTTTCAACCCTCCAAGATTCAATGCTCAAGCACCTGCTCAAGCTTCTTCCAGCTCTCAAGACTATGAAATCAAGAGTCTCATCCAGCAAGTGCTCCAATCTCAGATCAATGGAACCTTGGAGATGAACAAGAAATTTGCTGATGTCCACAACAAGATAGACTCAATTCATGTGGAGCTAACAAGCAAGTTTGATGGTCTAGCTGAAAGAGTGAAGACTTTGGAGAACAACAAAGGAGTAGCCGCAGGACCACGCCCCCAAGGTAACCTTCCAGGGAAATGTGAGATGAATCCCAAAGAGTATTGCCAAGCTTTTGACCCTAAGGATGATTTGGGTACTGCTGAGGAAGAAGATATCATGGAGGATTTCCTGTCTTTGTTCAATGAGGATATTGAAGCTCAAAGTGAGGGGGAAGACTTTGTCAAGGTTATTGAAGCTAAGAAGAAGGTTCAAGCTGATGCTCCTCCAGTTTATCAACCTGATAATCAATTTCTAAGAAGATTCATGAAGGAGCTAGTACAGACGTACACTACTCTTGATGCAGCTAAAATGAAGCTTAAAGGCCTTGATATTGAGGATGAGCTTAAAGAAGCTCTGGCTAAGGTTGAGTTATCAGAGGTCAAGAACCTGAATATCAAGAAGCTTGGAGATCCTGGCTGTTTCACCCTTCCATGTGAACTCACGGGGAAGATCTTTAATAGCTTTCTATATGACTTAGGTGCAAGCATCAATCTGTTGCAATCCTCTACTGCTACGGCATCGGGCTACACAATGCTTGAGAAGAGAAATGTGACTCTAAAAATTACTGATGGTTGATAGCAGGATAAACTACTAATCAAATGCTAACATACTCATGTCATTGCAGCATGTAAGGTATCAATCCATATGAGTTCTTAAGGCACCAAGAATACAGCAAATCATTTAAGTCAAGCTACATTCAAAATGGCTGTTTTGAACAAAACTAACAAGTCTAAAGAATAAACTAAGCAAAGCAGGAAATTCAGATATATGAAGTAAGGATATAAGATGGGCGTTATTGATTAAGAGGGGATTAGAACCTAACTAGTGATGCTTCAAAACCATTCACACAATACTATCTTCTAGCCATAAGATTAACAAGTATAACTAGCTCAATTCCTTGATACTAATCACTTTGCTAAGCACACATTCAAGATAAATCCCTTTACTTAAACATATGATAAGCAAGCATGTAGAACAGAACTCCAATCCTCTAAAGCCAAAATGCACCTTCGACATCTAATTACTTAGGCTAAGCATACAAATCCTCTAAGAGATTATATGCAGCATTTCATCAAACACTTACCAGGCGCTAGAAAAAGCCAAGATACTAAATAAGCATGGCCAAGACTAATCTAGTGTTAAGCACATCTAATAGAGATAAGACAATCATATTAAGCACAAGACATCACTAATATAGTCCTAAAACCCCCCTAATCTATCCCATCTCAAACCCTAGATAAGACTACTTACTAGCCATAGTCAAAAACACAAATTCCAAAGAGAAAAGATGGTTAAGCATGATTCGGAAGCAGAATAAACAAGAATAGATCAAAGGGAAATGCAGAAATTCACTAAATCAAACTAGTTCTTGCAAAGCAAAGCTGAAAAAGGAAAGGTTTTAAGTGCAACAACAGAAAGAAAATAACAAGATCCAAGTTGTCTAACCATTTTAGGACTTTAGTGTTTATAGGGAAACAAGATAACCCCTAGTAAATCAAGATTAAACCGAAAATAAGCTGACTTGGACAGACCATATCAACATTGAACATCGATACACATGTCGATATCTTCGCTTCCTCTAGGTTGTATTGATGCCTTATGGTCGATATGCACGTCGATACGGAAGGCTTCTGAGTTGTATCGGTTTGGCTCTCCAAGGTGTGAAGTTGATACAATCGCCCTTTAGTTAAGGCTTATCGATCAAGCAAGCCGATATAAAACCTTGGTATTGTCCTGTCATATGTATCGGTCTGGGACGTCGATACACTGCTCGATATGGACTCCATTCTGCTGCATCGAGGTTCTAAGTCGATATGCTTCCTTTACACTTTGCCTCTTCTGTATCGATGTTGTAGTGGTCGATACTCCCATTGATATGCTCCGTATCGATCACATCATGTCGATATCATCATCGATATTGGTCCATCCGCCTTCACACTTTGCCTCTTCTGTATCGATGTTGCTCTGTATGATTTGGAAAAATTCCATATCGCCCTGACATGTCGATATGCACAGCGATACACCTTGACATATGCTGAACTGCATGTTTTTGTTTGTCACTTAAGGTGTATCGACGTGGGATGTCGATATTAACTCTGATATGCCTTAATAAAGGGCGATTAATCGCTTTTCGTCCTCGCAGTTAAGGCACCTCGGTGTGTTACGTCGATATTGTGCTCGATACGCACTTCTTGATGTCATATCAACCTGGTACGTCGATGCATGTCATCGATACGAATACCAGTTAAGGCATATCGAACTGTTTGTACCCCGATACATTGCTTGTTAAAGCGTATCGGGTTGCCTTATATCGGTATTCTGATCGATGCAATAATCCTCACAGATGTATCGATCATAATCATCACCGATATGCACGTCGATACAAGTTCAACACACTTTATCGAGCAAGACATGCTCGATATACATGCTCAATATAAGCTGTATCGACGTGCATGGCCGATATGCTGGTCGATATTGACCCTTCTTCGACCTCTTCCCTCTTCCAAGCTTGGTTCCTTCTACCGCAGCTTGTACCTGGTTATTAAAGACACTCAAAAGCTCCCACACAAACATAAAAAAACATAAAAATTCAAAGCTATATACAAGGATACCATGGGATTGCCTCCCAAGTGTGCTAGTTTAGAGTCACTTAGCTTGACTTTCCTCAGCTCCTTAGTTGAGGTGTGAAACATGAGTCTTGGTACTCCTTGGTGTGATCTTGCTTCCCTTGACTCTCCTGGTCATTCCATCAATCTTCAGCACTGCAAAAGTCTTAGACCTTCCCTCTTGCTTCATCTTGTAGCAAACTTCACCACTCTTAGAGCCAAATGGTCTCAAGACCACTCCTCCTTCTATAGGACCCAATAAGATTTCATTCACAGCATCAGAAATACCCACTTTGACGACCTCCTCGTCAGTGGTATCAGCAAACATCTTGGACAGATAGCAACCATCAAAACTTGCACCAACATAGCCTTCAAACTCTGGCCATTGCTCTCCAACTTTCTTCAACTTCTTGATCTCCATTGAGAAGGCCTGCTCATCTTCTAGCTTGTTCCCTTTGGAGTCAAACTTCAGAACCATATCTTTGGTCAGCCTTATCTCTATTGTGCACTCCTTGGCATCAAACACTGCGCCAGCTGAAGCTAAAAATGGCCTTCCTAGAATGATGGCGTTCTTGATATTTCCTTTAACATCTAGGACCAGGAAATCTGTTGGTATGATCACTCCATTAATCATCATTGGCACGTCTTTGAGAGCTCCAACTGACCCATCAGCTATGGTAAGAGACACATTACTCTCTTGAAGTTGAGTGAAGCCAAGCGCCTTAGCAGTAGAGGATGGGGGAAGGTTGATACTTGGTCCAAGATCACAAAGATAGCTCTTGAAAGTTTGCCCTTTGAGTTCATACGGCACAGTGAAGCATCCAGGATCTCCAAGCTTCTTGATGTTCAGGACCTCAGTCTTGGCAATGGCTTCCTTCAGCTCTGTTTCAATATCAAGACCTCTAAGCTTCATCTGGTTGACATAGAGGGTGGTGTACTTATCCATAAGCTGCTTCTTAAACCTTCCAAGAAAGGGGAGAGCTGGCTTGTAAGGAGAATGATCATATATCCTAGTTTTTTTCTCATCTTGATTCTCCTCAAGTAACCCTTTCTTCTCCTCTTCCTTAGTTGTTGTTGCTTCAAGAGACCCTTTCTTTGCAACTCCATAGTTGGCGTCAACTTCCAAAAACCCTCCCCCCCCCCCCCCCCCCCCCCCCCCCCCCCAGAGTTTTTGGTGTTGCAGAAATCCTTAGGGTTAGCTTCTGGTTTTCCAGGAAGGTTTCCTTGAGGTTTTGGACCAGCTATGGCCTTGTTGTTCTCTAGTGTCTTTACTCTTGAAGCCAACCCATTAACTTTGTTTGACAGCTCCATATGAAGAGTATCCATTCTATTGTATATCTCAACAAACTTCTTTGTGATCTCCACATTAGTAGCTGGTTGGCCCTGAAGGAGTTGTTGCAGCAGTCCTTTCACTTCAGCAACATTGGTGTTGATGAGCTTGCTTGACCTTGAGAGAATCCAGGAGGAGCAAACTGCTTTTCCTGGAAGTTGCTTTGAAAGTTGTTCCTTGGTTCATAACCTTGGTTGAATGGCATAAAAGGTCTTGGCTGATTCTCTGGATGTTGCTGTTGAGGGTAAACTTCATCTTGGGGATTGGTAACATTGTTGCTTCTGTATGACAGGTTTGGGTTGGGTCTGAAGTTCTCATACCCATTGTATCTACCTTGATTACCCAAGTAGTTCTTCTCCTCTACTTGTAGCTCCTCTTCATTAGGCATCTCCACCATTTCACCAACATAGTTGATCTCTTTGTGTTGCACTTGGAGAAGTTTGTCAAGCCTAGTGTTCAGCTCTTTCAACTCTCTTCTTGTGGAGTCCAGCTCCTTTTTAGTGTTGCCATCATCTCCTCTTGGAGTTCTATCATAGTCTTCACTATAATTGCTATCACTTTGGGCTAAGTTCTCCACAAGCTCTAGACCTTCATCTACATCCTTTGATAGGAAATTTCCATTGGAGGCAGTACCAAACAACATCCTGATCTTAGGGAGAGCGCCCCTGTATAAGGTTGAGAGTAGTGAAGCTTGTCAGAACCCATGGTGAGGGCACTGAAGTGTGTACCCTTTGAATCTCTCCCATGCTTCACCAAAACTCTCACTATTCTTCTGAGCAAAACCAGAGATCTCATTCCTGATGATAGCTGTTCTTGAAGTGGAGAAGAACTTTGCTAGAAAAGCTTTCTTGCACTCATCCCAGCTGGTGATACTTCCTTGAGGCAAGTTTTTCTCCCATTGGTGTGCTTTGTCTCCAAGAGAGAAAGGGAATAACCTGAGCTTGAAGCCATCTTCACTCAACCCATTTATCTTTGTAAGGGAGCAAAGTCTATCAAAGTTATCCAGGTGATCCAGAGGGTCTTCAAGTGGTAAAGCATGGAACTTACTGCCCTGAACCATTGACATCAATCCAGATTTGATCTCAAATTTATTGTTTTGCACTTCTGGAGGAATGATCCATGTGCGGTTGTTGTAAGCGTTCGGGGCGTCACCAGCTCCAATTGGTCTGATTAGGTGTGCGCCATGTGCTGGTCTTCTCTGACCTTGCTCACCTTGGACTCCCTACTGTCCCTGACTTCCAGCACCTCCTTGAGAACCTTGTGCTCCTGGTGGTCCATGAAATCACTGATCATCTATACCTTGCTCCATATTGAGCTGATAAAACCTTTGCAGTCTCTCTCTTTCCCTTGTAGCTCTTAGTGTTCTTTCCACTTGTAGAATATTGTGTTGATAGTCCAGAAGGTTTTGATTTCCTTTAGACCTCATGTTCATACACCTATAAGCAGAAGAGAAGCTTGCAAATCAGTAACAAACAGAAAAAATAACAGCTTGATCTTAGACAATCCAAAAAATCCTAATGCTTAAGCTAAACCCATATGGCAACTGCGCCAATTTGATAACAGGATAAACTACTAAGCAAGTCCTAACATACTCATGTCATTGCAGCATGTAAGGTATCAATCCATTAGAGTTCTTAAGGCACCAAGAATACAGCAAATCATTTAAGTCAAGCTACATTCAAAATGGCAGTTGTGAACAAAACTAACAAGTCTAAAGACTGAATTAAGCAAAACAGGAAATTCAGATATATGAAGTAAGGATCTAAGATGGGGGCTATTGATTAAGAGGGGATTAGAATCTAACTAGTGATGCTTTAAAACCATTCACACAATGCTATCTTCTAGGCATAAGATTAACAATTACAACTAGCTCAATTCCTTGACACTAATCACTTTGCTAAGCACACATCCAAGATAAATCTCTTTAGTTAAACACATGATAAGCAAGCATTCAGAACAGAACTCCAATCCTATAAAGCCAAAATGCACCTTAGACATCTAATTCCTTAGGCTAAGCATACAAATCCTCTAAGAGACTCTAAGCAGCATTTCATCAGACACTTCCCAGGCGCTAGAGAAATCCAAGATACTAAACAAGCCTGGCCAAGACTAATCTAGTGTTAAGTACATCTAATAGAGAAAAGACAATCATATTAAGCACAAGACATCACTAATCTAGTACTAAAACCCCTCTAATCTATCCCATCTCAAACCCTAGATAAGAATACTCACTAGCTATAGTCAAAACCACAAATTCCAAAGAGAAAAGATGGTTAAGCATGATTAGGAAGCAGAATAAACAAGAATAGATCAAAGGCAAATACAGAAATTCACTAAATCAAACTAGTTCTTACAAAGCAAAGCTGAAAAAGGAAAGGTTTTAAGTGCAAGAACAGAAAGAAAATAACAAGATCCAAGTTGCCTAACCATTTTAGGACTTTAGTATTCATAAGGAAACAAGAAAACCCCTTGTAAACCAAGATTAAACCGAAAATAAGCTGACTCGGACAGACCATATCGACACTGAACATCAATACTATGGGTTGTATCGATGCCTTATGGTCGATATGCACGTCGATACAGAAGGCTTCTGATTTGTATTGGTTTTGCTCTCCAAGGTGTGAAGTCGATACAATCGCCCTTTAGTTAAGGCTTATCGATCAAAAAAGTCGATATGGAAGCTCGGTATTGTCATGTCATGTGTATCGGTCTGGGACGTCGATACACTGCTCGATATGGACTCTATTCTGCTGCATCGAGGTGTCTAAGTCGATATGCTTCCTTCACACTTTGCCTCTTTTGTATCGATGTTGTAGTGGTCGATACTCCCATCGATATGCTCTGTATCGATCACATGATGTGGATATCATCATCGATATTGGTCCATCTGTCTTTGTCTCTCGCCTTTTCCATTCCCAGCTCCCACTCATTGCACCACATGACCTCCACACTCCTTCAAGTACCTGAATAAAACTCCAAATGCATGCAAAATGCAATGCAGCTCCTAAAACTATACTAACTCCTAAATGTATGAAAATAGGACAAGAAGAAGCAAAATATGCATGTTTAGAGACTAAAACTAGTGATGAATGCAAGCTAAAATGGTATAAATAATAGAGATATCAACGGCACAGTGAAGACACCATTATGAGCTCTTAAGGATGTACCCATGATGATATAAGGAGTAACAATTCCAACAGACTTCTTTGTCTTAGATGTTGAAGGGAAGATCAAGAATCCTATCATCTTAGGAAGACCCTTTCTAGCCTCAGCTGGTGATGTCTTTAATGCAAGGGTGTGTACTATTGAGCTAAGGCTAACCAAGAAGAAGGTGTTGAAGTTTGACTCCAAGGGTAACAAGTTAGAGAATGAACATGCATTCTCCATGGAGCTGAACAAGAAGAAGGGAGCTGCTACATATTGGCCTACATTTGATGGTTACACTGGTGTAAGCTTTGATGAGTGCTGTTTATCCTTGTTGTTTCAAACAACCACTCAAGAGGAGGTCCTCCAAGTGGATGGTTCGAATTTGTTGAATGAAATCCAGTTAGGTCCTAAAGAAGATGGAGTGGTCTTGAGACCATTTGGCTTTAAGAATGGTGAAGTGTACTACAAGATGAAGTATGAAGGCAAGTCTAAGCATTTTGCTGTGTTCAAGATAAATGGAGTCATAAAGAGGGTCAAGGGAAACAAGGTGCCACTAAGGAGTTCCAAGACTCCTTCTCCTTACCTCAACTAAGGAGCACACCAAAGTCAAGCTAAGTGACTCTAAACAAGCACACTTGGGAGGTAGTCCCATAGTATCCTTGTATATAGTTATGCTTTTTATTTTATGTTTTATGCATTTTATTGTTCTTATAAGCAGGTGTTTGGATAAGGTGATGAGAAGATGGTTGGGAAACCAAGTAATACATGTTCTGGTTAACATCGAGCTGTAACATCGAGCATGCCAAGCTCGATGTACTCAATATCGAGTATCCACATCGAGTTGAAGAGCTCGATGTTAGTAGAACCAGAACATATCGGGCAACCACATCGAGCAACCAAGCCCGATGTTGGGAAAAAGTGTCTCAGGCTGAACATCGAGCACTTACATCGTGCAATGTAAACAGCCCGAGAGTCTGTAGGATCAACATCGAGCACGAACATCGTGCGATGTAAACGGCCCGAGAGTCTAAGCAAATGCATCAAGCATCAACATCGAGCACCCATGCTCGATGTGCTCAACATTGAGTGCCTACATCGTGCGATGTTAATGGGCAGAGAGTCAGGAGCTCAACATCGAGCATCAACATCGAGAACTAATGCTCGATGTTGCCAGCGAGGTAAGTTTACTAATTTTCAAAAAAATTCCCTCTCTTGGTTTGGAGCCAAGGGAGTTTGAATTTGAATTTTTTTTGTTCCTTCCCTGCCATTCTGAACCACTCCTCAGGACTTTGTCTTTTGTCCCCCACTCCATTAGATTCCTTGTCCCCTCCTTAGTTCTATAAATACTACACATGCCTCTCATCTCTCTTCACACTTCTCATTTCTCTCATTTTTCACTTAGGTCACGAAATTTCTACCATTCATATCTTTATTTGTCTTTGCAAAGTGCTATGGAGTCCTAAAAGGTTTGCTTTCTTAACTATTCATCTTAACTATTCATCTCTTGTTCTTGTGGTTTGAACTTGTTAGATCTTTTTAAACTTAAGCCATATGAACTAGTTTTGTTTAGTTTCTGCCCTTGTTTTGATTTCGCATGGTGGATTTAATTGTTTAAGCAAGTTAGATATTAGAATTGACTAGGTATATAACTCGCGCTACGCGCGAGTCTGTATTAATAGTTTGCTTTAATTTGTTTTTAGCTACTATCTTTTATATTATTAAAACTATAATATATTTATAGAAATTTTCACTTATATAAGAGAAATTGGTAAATAATGTGTGATTTTCTCATATTTTTATTTATAAAATTTTGAAAATTATTAGGTAAAATAATAACAATGACACGTATTGAATTATCCAACTTTGACGTACATATATATTTAATTTAGAGAAAGAATTTCTTGCTAAGATTTTGTTATTTTTTTTTTGCCAGAGAATTCATATAGTTCTTTTTTCTTAAAGATTTATGTGTTCAAATATGTAGTTTTTTTTATTGAAAGCCTTATTGATGTTGTGTATCACTGTATATATAATTCATGATTTAAGTTGATTCGCATTTAATTTTGTTAGGAAGCTGCAATGATCATGCAAAACTATTTCTTCCTTCTCTACCATGTCTTCTAAGAGTTTTAGCTTATATTATTATTCAATTTTCATTGATATCTATTTTT
This sequence comes from Thlaspi arvense, assembly GCA_911865555.2. Taxonomy (NCBI): domain Eukaryota; kingdom Viridiplantae; phylum Streptophyta; class Magnoliopsida; order Brassicales; family Brassicaceae; genus Thlaspi; species Thlaspi arvense. Next base: position 30,208,548 of record OU466857.2, read on the forward strand.
TTACAGTCTAATATTGATAATTTTAGTTTTTTAACTTATATGATTAGTGGTGTGGAGTCTTTGCATTATTTTTCACTGTTTTTATCTTTTGTGTGCAATATGCATGCTTTGATTTGAATATTTTATCTACATAAACCGATTTGAGTTTGATTCATAACTATGTCATACTTTATTATCTAAATAGAATTTAGAATATGTTATTGATGTTGGTTCAGATATAAGTAGTGACTTCCTAAATATGTGTAAAAATATTGAGTGTAAAGTTATTTATATAGTGTTTTTCTTTGTTAGTTTTTAAATCAGAAACATATATTTGGTTTAGAAACTCATCTAAACTTATTGCAACATTAGATAGTTCTTCATTGTTGATACTAATACTTTAGAAATCATAAACTTTTTGAAACTAATTCCAAATTAATTTTATTTTAATTTTTTTGATATTTTACATCTTTTGATTTTAATTGTTTATTTATTTTAATTTATATACTTTTTTGTATGTTTGATATATCTAGGACTTATATACTTTTTATTAAGCTCTTTTGTTGTTGATTTTCCAAATATGTATTATACACATCACATTAATTTTTTTTATACAAATGCTTTTTCTTTGTTAAATTTGTTTTTTATATTAATTTTAATCCTAGTTATAATGCTGATTTGATATGCTCATACTGTTGAATTTAAATCTTAGAAGGACTTTTCTCAAAAGCTTATAACATCACTAGTTTATTTTAGTTAAGTTTTTTTTATATTGATTTTCAAAAACTTTACCCCAAGTTAGTTTTCTTTTATACGACTTTTTCTTTTGTTAATTATCCTTTTTTGATAATGATTCATATTTATTTTGAAACATAAATTTATAACATGTTGAAAGCTAAAAAAGCTTTTAATAAAAACATGTTTATTTTCTCATCATATCATAATAGCTTTAAAACATTTTGGTTTCATATCTATAAATACAATAGGAAATTAAAGTATGGTGAGGTAATGCATGTGAGCGTACTTACCATGTCAAATAATATCTTTTTAAAACAAAAACTGGGTGGAAGAAGCGGAGTTCAAAAATAATACTTCTACATGATGCAATTTAAAGTATGGTGTTAAGAGTTAAATAAATCTTATTATCTAACTTATTTTAGAATTCATCATATTTTCATAAACAATAGTAAAATAATGGTAATTATATGTTCGAGATTATAAATCTTAAAATGTTTTTGGGTTCATAATTGTGGCCAGAAGCACGACAGGTTTGACAACACTTTTCATTATTTTTCTTTGAAAATTGGCGGAAGAGTAACACGAACAATTGGCCCACTGTTTAGAAAATGTAAAAGGGTGATAAGTAAATATAGATTCTATTCCAGTTTAGAATATATCAATGGGTTGTTGGAAAAACATGCTTATCTTTTTAATTACAAGTGAACATTTATTTTATTATGACTTCCACCATTGGCGATATCATTAGCTTAACTTAACAAAGAAAGTTCTCATCGTTGATGGTGATCAGTTTTCTAATAGCATATAGACAGTATATGACGTTATTATTATATATTTGTATATGTGCAATGCATTATAAGTTATAATTTTTTCTACTCTATGCTATAAGTTTTAACTTTTATGATATTGCTCTTTTGGTTAGTTTGACTATTTTACATTGAATTTCTATTTAATTTTAAGGGATACAATATTTTGGTTTTTTAATATAATTTTTTTTTCTATTTTTTACTTAATTTTTTTATTTATTTTTCCATCTATAAAATAAAATTAATATATTTTATTTTCTTGTCAATTAATTTAGAAGTTAGAATTTCCTAATCTATATTATAAGTTTGAGCTTTTATGATGTTGATTTGTTTTGTTAGTTTATCTCTTTTGAAAACAAATTTCCTTTTTATTTCTTAGGATACTATTTGTTCAGATTTTCTAACATAATTTTCTTTTCTATTTGTTACTTAAACCATTTTATTTCAAATTTTCCATTTATAAAACGAAAGTAATGCTTTAAATTTTGACAGATGCTATTTTTTTTAACATAATTTTTTTTCCTATTTTTTACTTAAGTTTTATTTTATTTTGATTTTTCCGTCTATAAAACGAAACCAATGTATTTATTTTCATGTCAATTAATTTAGAAGTTAGAATTTTTCTAATTTATGTTATAAGTTTGAACTTTCATGCTATTAGTTTTTTTTGTTATTTTAACTCTTTTAAAAATAAATTTCTATTATTGTTAAGGATACTATTTTTTGGTGTTTTAACATAATTTTCTTTTGTATTTGTTACTTAACATATTTATTTAATTTTTCCATTTTTAAAACGAAATTAAAATTTTAATCATACTTAAAAAAATTTTGGTTTAATGAATATGCTGATGTGGACTAATCAGATCGAGTTTGTTAATCCCATGTGGACGTCCTCAATGCACTATGCCTTCAATTTAATATATTACTAGGCTTTTAACTAGCGCTACGCGCGAATCTGTATTAATAATTTGGTTTAATTTTTTGGCTAATATCTTATAATTATCAAAACTATAATGTATTTATAGAAATTTTCTTTTATATAAAAAAATTAAAACATAATATGTAGTATTTCCTATTTTTGTTTATAAGATTATAAATCTTATTAAGTAAAATCATAGTAATGACACCTAACGAATTATCCAACTTCGATGTGCATATGTTTGATTTAGAAAATGATTTCCTCACTAAATTTTTGGTGTTTTATTTTGTATCCTTAGGATTTCTATGGTTCTTTTTTTTTAAAAGGCTTATATATTTAAATATTTAGTTTCTTTACTAAATGTCTCACTAATGTTGTGTATATATACATATATAATATATGATATATGTTGATTCAGATTTACTTTTGTTAGTAAGCTACACTAATCATGTTAAGCTGCTTTTTGCTTCTCCACCAGATCTTCTACGAATTTTAGGTTATATCTCTATTCAGTTTATAAGATCTGTTTTATTTGCAGTCAACTATTTACTAATATTTGTTTATAAACATGTAAGATGATGTTGAGACTTCACATTATCAATATTTTGTTTTTATCTTTTGTGTGTTTATTCATGTTTTGATTTGAATATTTTATCTTCATATCCTTGAAGATAATATTAATTGTGCTTCCAATGTCTATAATGATCTTTGCTACCTTTCTTTTGTAGATGTGAAGTTCAACTACTAAATGATTGTAATGGGGGATGAGAAGGCCTCATATATCTTTTACCATGAAGGTTATTATCAGCTCGTACCCGTCGTTGGGTGGGAATTTTTTGAAGTGACAGCCTATCTACCTTAATCTTTGATGGCTCTTACTGAATCATCATAATCAGGCAGGCCTCCCATAATCATGTTGATCCTTCTTTTGGGAGGTGGGGGCGCGTTATCTTGATCATGCTCCTAGTCATCTGTTTTTGGGCGTTTATGCTCGTCTTTTCCTGTCTGCTTGTTAATAGGCGAAGGGCTTCAGCGTCGTCCTCCATATCCAGTCTAGCGGTTGTGGTTATTTTTAATCTTGGTGATAATTTTAATTAAAGCTCGGCGGTCATCCTTATATGTAGTTCGGCGGTCGTAACTATTCTTACTTTGGAATTATTCTCCATCGATTTCAATTTCTCCTCCTTTGTATTTCTCGTATAAGGAGTTTAGGAGGTGGCAACAATCTGCATAGGAATGTCCTGTTCGCTTGTGAAGGGTGCAATAGAGATCGTGATTGTTGTCATTGTTGGCCGAACTGTTTTGAGTGTCGCTGCAATTTCATTGGTTCAATGGCTTTTCTCCTGATTTTTCGATAGCATGGGAAGATGGCCTGCTTTTCTCCGGACGGGAGTCGCAATCCTTGCCTTTCGATCCCGAGGTTTCCTCAATGCTGTGCTTCTTGGCGTAAAAGGATTTCTCCTCTTCAATCCAGATGAACGTCTAAGCTAGATGAAGCGCATCTTCTAGGTTTTTCTGCAGGTAGAGGTGTAGCTCTTCTTTAAAGGCAGAGTGATACAATACTTGAAATGGGGTTCAAGTAAAGCTCCTTTGAATCTTTGCTTTTAAGCTTAAGGGGTGGAGTGATGACTTGAATGATGGAAAGTTAGGGTGTGATTGATGACCTCAAACACCAAAGATTAGACTCTTCTAGCTCAAGGGCTAATCCTCACAAGAGCTTAGGAGATTCTACACGAAATTCTTCAAGCTTGATTCCACAAACAGAAGAAGAGAAATCGCAGGAACAGATTTGATTCAAAAGATAGAGTTTTTTTTTAAAATAAAATAATACTTTGATTGATTTAATACTTGGTGAATCAGAAGTACAATACTTTGGAGCTTTATATAGAGCCCAAATGATGTAAATAAAACGGTAACACGTATTAAAAATAAGCAAAGATCAAGCTAAAATGTTGGAAAGAGTTTTACTAGCCGTTAGGCTTAAATGGGAAGATGGTTGTCTTTGGCGCTGAATAGGGGGGGGGGAGGGGGGGGGGATTTTGCTGATCTTTATCACGAAATTGATATGTAGAATCAAGTAGCTTAACTAAAGGATCAAAGTTAATGTGATTCTCTGGTCTTTGGTCTTGGTTTCCATCTTCTCTTTTAAAACCATTAAAATTGGTTCCGATTTCGGTAAGTAGCTTCCTCTTGATTTCTCCTTGGTTTTGACTCGAGTTTCTCTGGTTATTGGCGTGGTTTAGTGGTCTTGGATGTCTTGAGATGTATCTTGGTGGCTGAATGTAGTGGTAGGGCGAATATAATGTCATATGATCCCTTGTTTCTTTAACTAGCTCCAATGTTGCTCTATATGGTGGTTTGAAGAGATTTGGCGGTTCTGGCTTGATTTGAATGAAATAACTCCGGTTTGTAGCTTCTATATCTTCATTATTCTCCAAAGATTTGTTGCATAATATGTTTTATGAGTAGCTTCCATATCTGGCTCCATAGATGCACATGTTGGTCCATCTAATTGATTTGGCGGTTTTGATGAAATGTCTTGATCTTTATATTAAACCGGTTTATCCTTGGATTGATTAAGCTGGTCTTTTTGATGGTTAAAACGAATCAGCTGGTCCTCTTGAGGCTTAAGACGTTGGTGTTTCAAAGCATCACCTCCATTGTTTTCAGCTACAGGTTCTCCATTCCCCACGGCTACAAGCTTTGCTCCTTCCTCTTTAGTTCCAAGGCTCCTCTCTTTGTCAAATCCTAATGTATAAGTAATGAGGATTGTATCACAGAGTCATACCAGGGCCAGCTGATAAGTGCTTCCATCGCTAGCTTATATGGTATTTAACCATAGGCGGCGGCGTCTTTGAATTTCTCGATGTATTCGTGAAGTGGCTGATATAACTCATGGGTTAGTGTGAAGAGGTTGACGCTCTGCTTCGTGATGAACATTAAGTAATGCTTCACAAAGTTTGTTAACAGGTCTTTAAATATCTTAATGGATCCAAGTTAGAGGTTTGAGAACCACTTGAGCGCGTTCTTACTGAGATGCTCAATAAAGGTCTGGTAGTAGTTGACTTCACATTCAGTCGGTGACTTGAAGCGTTGCCTCTTCATGACGATTTTAAATCTGATGAGGCATAGTTCAGATCTTCCATGCCGTTGTAGTATGGAAATTTGAGTTTTATCGTAGTGTCGAGGTGGACGTCCGTGATCACGTGGGTGAAAGGACTTCTCTCAGTGTCAGTTAGAATTTTAGCGATTTTGGGGGCCGAGCTAGTGACACGGTGGATTTGTGAACCGATGGCGTCGATTCACTAATGCAGTTTAGCAATGGATTCCACCTCGTCCAGAAGCGTGTCGCCGGCTCTGTTTGCATCGCCATCCCTTGCCGTTCTGCCAGTATAGGTGGCGAGTGTACTGAAGAGTCTCTGTATTAGTGGTGCGGCGCTAGGTTGGTGAGTTATTTGTCGTACTGATCCTGCTGAGCTTGCAGATCGTCGAACTTGGAGTCCAGGTCTTGGATGAGTGGTTGTAATGCGGCCTGGATCAATGCGGTTAGATGGGTTGTTCATGCTCGTTGATATTAGGGTTCAGATTATCCCCGAGGTTTTGATCATCATCGTTCGGGAGACTCATCGTTCAGCTTTGTGTTGCTTTTTTAAGAATTTGTTCTCCTATACTCCATAGATGATGCCAATTATTAAACTATAATATCACATAGTTGACAATTGTAGATTTTGGAGAATAAATCTTATTAAAGTTCAAAGGTTAAATAAGTTACAAAGGTAGCATGACTTAAAGGTATTCCCAAAATGAATTAAGAACTTTAGAACTAGAAAGATTGGAACTCTAAATCTTGTTTTTCTGCTTTCTAAAGATTTCAGATTGGTTTTCAAGCTGCTTGATGTCTTCTATTTATAAGATTTAGACCATCTCTAATGTATTTTGCTATTTTTTTTCCTAAAATAGAAAAACTCTAAAATAAAAGTAAATTTCTATATAATCCATCTTTATTTTAGAAAAATATAGAAATATCTACTTTTTCAAATAGCACATCTATTTTTTTCAAAAATGGATTAGAAAATTAAAAAAAAATTAAATAAAAAAATAGAAATATATTAGAAATGTTTTCGATTACAATAAAATTCCTTTTTATTTTTTAATAATATTTCTCATATTTTAAATATAAAAATATTATTTTTTCTGGTTTGATAAAAAAATTTATTATCTTCTAGTATTTACCTTTTTATTTAAGGAATTAATGTGATTTAAATTACATTAATAAATTTAGATTGTTAATGAAAAGATCTTCTAAATATGTGCTAATTTCATTCCCTCACACACGACCGTGGACTTCGCCAACAAGTCCTTTCTCGATTATTTATCTTCTCCTTTTTTCTTTTCTTGGAAATAGACCGACCAGTCTCGTTTGCACATAAGTTTCATTCACACGTCAGTTTCCACTCATTTTCTTTGGCGTGTCATAACTTACATACATGTATCAAATTCTTAATGTCTTGTTTTGTTTTGTTTTTTTTAATTTCTAGACGATGTCAATTGTTTTGTTGTGTAGTGTTTACCAGTACAAGACTAGGCTACGTCTCAACGCTCAATCAGGCTGGTTAACTACAAAACTCATGATTAGCTAGACCCGTCTAAATTGAAAGTCTACTTTTATAATTTTTTGTTTCGATCTGTACAGATGCTATGCAAGTTTGAATCCATAAGACACACACTATACAAACATCAGACACCGTGAAGATCGCAATCGGAGTTTCATGTAATCTGATCTCATTTCGAAAACTTATAAGAAAAACGTAATAAGAAAATATGTATAAAATCAAGTTTTGGATTTAACTAAGTGGTAGTGGTTTGGTAGTTTTCATTTGAAGAGTTACCTTACTATAGATTGGAGATCGATTCCCCTCAAATATGAAATTGTTAAACATTTATCATTTAATCATATAGAAATGTGTTTTTGATTTCGACCTATTTAAGTATTCGGAAACAGAATCTATTCATAGATTGCACCTCTCTCAAAATATTAGTCTGCATCATTCCATAAATCTGGAATTTATTTGAGTTATCAAAAACAAAAGTTTTGAATTTAAATAAATTTTACATCCATTCAAAACAAGAAAATTGTTTAAATCCGAAAACATAATAGAAATTAATATACAACATATTATCATATAACTGATTCACATAGAATTTGCTATCTTCAAACTCTATCATGGTGTATGGAGTGTGGACTGTATTTAGTAACTAAAGAGAATTTTAGTTTTTGGTAACCCTCCAAGATCCCATAAATACTTTTTTTTGCATAAAAAAGCTCCATATATACTTTATCCCGAAAATATTATATATTTGCACGCCTCCATCCCAATGATTTGTATGACTACGTCATTCATTGTTACTTTGCATACATAGATAATTCATTTACGTATATATTAATAGAAAGTTAGATTTAAAACAAATATAGTCACAGATAGAAATTTTAATTCTGTATAGACGTCCTTTTCTTTAAGTGTGATGTGACTCGCATTGTCTTTTACTCTTGACGTAAATGACGTATTCCACTTTCTCATCTATATGCTCGGAGCTTTCCACCAAGTTTCCTACACTTTCCCTAAAAATCAAAATCTTCTTTGTTCTTTTCTGATTAAATGATATAAAAACCAAAACTTTTATTATTTAAAAGTTGAAAATGCAAACTTTCTTGTTCACCACTCTCCAAACTCTTTATAAATAAGCACATAGTCTCTCTCACTCTTTACCAAACTTCTTCATCATCTTGCTACAAAAATGGCGACTCTCTACAATCAAGTCCCTTCTGTATCCGCAGTTTTCTCTCTCTACACATCTTTCTCTGCAATTATGATGCTTTTCCGTACAATCCTCAACGAGATTGTGCCTAAGAGATTCCGAGAATACATCACATTGAAAGTTGTGGACTTCTTCTCGTCTTACTTTCAGTCGAACTTCACGTTTGTAATTGAGCAACGGTGGGAGTTTGTGGAGAACCAGACCTTCCGTGCGGCGGAAGTTTACTTACCGACGCGTCTGGCCGGACTCTCCACCGGAAAACTCCTCGTGGGTTCGAGCAATCTCAAGAATCCAGCGGCTGAGCCAAAACTCGGAATCCCTGTCAACACAAAGATCATAGATGAGTTTGAAGGGATTCATCTTGAGTGGACTCTTCACTCGGTTGAGACTAAGAAGTATCTCCCCGAGAAACGGTAAACTCTGTTTCAACATCTCTTCGAGTCTAATCTTTATTTTTTCTTGGTTTAACCCTTTCTTTGTGGATGGTTCTTGTTTCAGGTACTTTCATCTGACATGTAAGAAGGAGTTTCGTGAGAAGATAATGACAGATTACTTCACATACTTGGCGAAATCTGCCGAGAAGATGATGAGCCATCGGGAGAATCTCAAGATCTACACTTACAACCAAGACCGGTCCAAATGGGAATCCGCCATTTTCGAGCATCACACGACCTTCGAGACCTTAGCCGTTGAGCCGAAACTTAAGAACACTTTGATCGACGATCTTGACGCTTTCTCTAAAGGAAAAGACTTCTTCAAGAGCGTGGGACGCGCCTGGAAACGTGGATATCTTCTTTACGGTCCACCAGGTACGGGGAAATCCTCTATGGTGGCTGCAATTGCTAACCACATGAAGTACCATATCTACGATCTTCAGATCCAGAGCGTTAGAGACGATGGTGAGTTGCGAGAGATTCTTACTTCCACCAAGAACCGGTCAATTCTTCTCATCGAAGACATTGATTGTGGAGCTGATGCTTCTCGTAGACGCCAGAGCAAGAAAAAGGAAGATGATGGCGGTGAAGATGATGAGCAGTCCCAAAAGCGCAAGAAGAAGTTTGATGTTGGGGTAAGTTGAGAAAATTCCTCTGTTTTAATAAGCCCCTCTGTTTCTAAACCTTGTGAATGTTCTCTTTCTTGACAGATATCTTTGTCCGGTCTACTAAACTTTGTGGACGGGCTTTGGTCGAGCTGCGGAGAAGAAAAGATCATAATATTTACAACGAATCACAAGGAGAAGCTTGACCCGGCGTTGCTGAGGCCGGGAAGGATGGACGTTCACATTCTCATGGACAATTGCACTCCCTTTGTGTTCAAGAAGCTTGTGGCTTTGTACCTCAATATTGATGACCATGTCTTGTTTGATCCCATTGAGAAGCTTGTCCTTGAGGTGAGTGCAACTCCGGCTGAAGTCACACAGCAGCTCATGGCGAGTAAGAACGCTGATATTGCGCTCAAAGGTCTCGTTGAGTTCCTGGAGACCAAGAAGATGAAGAAGGAAGAAGATACTGTAGGAGAGGACGAGGGAGAGATTGAAAATGCTGAGGCTAAAAAAGCGGAACCAGGAGCAGAAACATAAGTGGATCTCTAGTGTTATTGATTATCTTGGAAGACTAATTAGAAGTAACTCTGTGTTTCAGCTCCTTTAGGCAATAAGTTTCATTTCTTTAGACCAGGTGAGACAAATTGTAGCTGAACTGCATGTTGATGTATCAACAATTATGGGGCATAGAGTCTCGTAACTATATCATCTTTCTTTATTTTTATAACTCACTGGTTGATTAAAAACAACCGCTGAAGATGAAACATTCACAGCAGAACCATATATGAACAATGCTGGTGATATTGTGGCAGCTACTCAGCCTAATCCGTTCGTATGCTTCTTGCACCAGCTTTCTTGATGCTATTCTCTGTTGGATTCTGGTAATCTGAATGATGAATTGTGGACTTGGATAATGATTGAATCGCGCACGAGGACACTTTTCTTAAAGAGTATTTCAACCCTTATCAAGCTTTGGGTTACACGAAATCCCTTGTAAGACAAGACAACCAAAAGTCTCTCTTGTTCTAGGCTAAGATACAAGAGACACACTAGAGTTCTAGTGTTGATATGTGTTTTTCCAAAGGTCTTTTATGATCTTTTGGAACAGTAAAACTCTTTTTTTCTTTCTTTCTTATTTTCTCTGTTTCTACTTGCTTTCTGTTTTTGTTGTTGTTAATTTGACAATGCCCACAAATTCTTATATAGGAAACCAAAGATCACTTCAAAAGGTCACAATGGTTGATCGAGTTGGAATGGTTGAGCATCAACAGTTGCAATGGTTAATCACCGAAGATTGTAACCATAAACCCAACAGTTGCAATGGTTAGTTACCGAAGGTTGTAACCATAATCCCAACAATTACAATGATTTATTTAAATAGTTGCAAATGTTCATTTAAGCAGTTGCAACTGTTCGTCAACGGTTGCACAAATTTACTTAAATTTCCAACATTCCTTCCTCATTTAAGTGTAATCATAGATTCACTAAATAAATAACAAACATCCAAACTTATGCATAAATGAAAATATCGTAACGATTAAATTTTCATCTTAGTGATATAACACATTCCAAATGCCCGAGAATCAGAATGTCCTATGGATTGGATCCTCTCAACTCATTTGGGCACATGAAGATAATACACACATAAATTTCCACACTACTCTGAGTGTATATACTTGACACTATTATAAGCCATGTGTCCCTATCCATTCATGAGCGCATACAAAGCCAAGTCCTAGCTTCTTGAAGCGGCTTCACACTCATATAGGTAAATATTTTAATCGTGCACCTGCAAAATACACTTTTTTCAAAATTGATATTCACTTTATTTGCAAGGGTGAGAATGCAATGAGGTTATCAAACTCAAATGCAAGACAGGTTGTAGTACAACATGCAAGAAAGAGTCAATCCATACCTAAGATGATAGAAAATGCAAAGAGAATACAAGGACTAATGCAAATCTAAGCGAAACAAGATAAGTTATGAAAAAATCCATAAAAACTAGATGCAGCAACTAAATGGAATGCAACCTATTTTAAAATTACTAGGAATGATCAAACTACCACGAGGAACAAACAGATTAATTAAAGGACAAAGCTTTGAATTACTAAAATTCGACTAGTGGATCGACCATGAGATCGACCACTAGATCGAGCAATAACAATCGATCTCGTCTAAAAATGCAAGAACAGTAAACTAATGACCAGGATGCTATCAAAGATCAAGCGAAAGACGAGAGAAGATGTAAAGATGCTAAAAGAAAGGGCCTAGGGTTGAGATTCATGGTCAGGGGTTTCAAAGGTTCGACCTTGGGTTGAAAACATTAAATCGACTCACTTTGTGAGGATCTCTAAGCCTTGAAAACTAAGCAAGATCTATCCGTGGCTTTCGGTATAGATCACTCCTTCATCCTCTCCTCCAAACCCATGACTTTTGGTGGAAAGAGAGCCCGAAGGGCATGGAAAACAGATTTCAAATGAGTGGCTTAACTAGTCCCCCAAACTTCCATGGCTTTTGGGAAGGGGTAACTAGTCTCTAGGGTGTGATCTTCCAAGGTCCTTGAATCCTGTCAAGGTAAGGAACCTCTCGGATCATGAAGCTCTTGGCGTGAGAGACTTCAAGCATTGAGAGCTCAACACCCTAGAAGAGATAGCCATTAAAAACGCTTAGAAAACCCCAAGATCGAAACCCTTTAGACCCCTTAATCCTCTCAACCCCAAACCCAAATAAACTACTCACTACACATAAGGTAAATCAAGCAAAGCATGGAAAAGGAAACGATGAACATGAAAAGAAAACTCGATTCAAATGAAAACGATTCGATTACAAAGCTTAAGAAAACTCAAAGTTCGACAATGGTGTTCTTCGTCAAAACCCGAGAGAAAAACATACAAAAAAGATAAGGATAAAAGTTGTGTGGGAAAAGGACGTCGTCGCCTTCCCAAAATGGCCAAAACAAGCTGATGGTCCCCCCCTCGCTAGCGGTCAAAAGTGGTTGAAAGGACAGAGATCGACTCCGGGATCGAGCGGTTCTCTCGATCATCTCCGACCATCGTGTCTTCGGCTCGATCTGGGTCTCGATCGTCTTCGGCGGATCGAGCGTTGCATCCGATCTCGGTATGGATCTTCGGTTGGATCGAGTGGTGTACTCGATATGGCCCTCGCTCTGCATGGCGTCATTTACGTCCGTACCGTTTGATCGACTGCTTCACTCGATCCTCGTCTCGATCATTCTCCTTGGATCGCCTGGTCTTCTCGATCTTCTGGTCGATCACATCCTAGATCGACCGGCCATGCTCGATCTGCTCCTCGATCTCTGATCCTTAGTAAATATTCGAGCTTCCACGAACTGCTACAACAGCTTCAGCACGTCCACGAACCTCCACGACTCCAAAGCAGCCAGAAACAACCTGAATGTGATGCAAAATGCAAGGAACATGCGTATGCTGGTGCAAGAATGCTCTAGGACTCTAAGTGATGCATTCTAACCTAAAACGTGATGCAAATGCATGAAAAGCTAACTAATGAGTATACAAAATGTATGTAATATGCAGTAACATCAACTCCCCCAAACTTACTTCTTGCTTGCCCTCAAGCAACCGAAAATAAGTAAGGAAGAGAGGTTTTAAGAAAAACGAATGGGGGTTTAAACTTCTTACAAAGGTGCCTTTCAAATGAATCAATCTCAATGTCCTAGTTAACAGTTCTAAGATGCTATGCTTACACTCATACTCCAAAGAACTTAGCCATACTCATCACACAAAGAAATTCAAATCATGACTCTCCTATTCCTAACAATCAAAGAAACTCATCCTTTAACATTCATTATCATTCGGACCATGAATCAAACTTATGCATTTTAAAGCAAAACACATTTGGCTAAGGGTGAAGGTTATGAGCATTGAATGATCTCATTTGAAAAGGGTTTACAATTAGAACAAGGGTTTCTCTAAAAAAATGGTTGAACTTATGCATAATGCTAAAGGTAAAGACAATTGATACATACATGATTAGGTTCTCATCTACCCATGTAAACTAACAAATGATCCTAAACTCCTCTCATTTATCAACTTTTATCCTCACTCACCACTTAGAGTCTACTCTTTTTCTTCTCAAAACTTAGCAATCCCCAATTCGAAACAAAAACATTTTTAAACTTTTTAGGCTAGTGAAAAGGTTTTGAAAATAACTTTGCTCTTTAAATATTTCTTATTGGTAGCTCTCCTATTCTTTTTTTCTTTTTATTTTTATTTGGCACTTAGGTTCTTTTATTTCCTTTGCTTTTATTTTTTAAATGGGAGAGCTACCTCCTGAAATTTATTAGAGCATATACTTAGTTTTTAAACACAACCTTTCACTTAAAACCCATTTCTTTCTTTCAAACACCAAACTCCTTGAAACCGAGAACAAATAGAAATGAAAACAACCCCAATGATCCCCCAAACTTATCCTAAGCCTATACCTAGCTTCAAAATGCAAAGCTAGCAATCATATGAGAAGCAAATCATGTTGCCTAAACCTAACACTTTATGCCAAGTTCAAAACCGAAAAGAAGGCCTCACAATGATGTCACACAAGAACATTTGGCTTCAAAGAAGGGTAAGGTTCAAGGTGGGAGTTCTACTTAGGCTCACAAAGAGTGGTAAAAAGGAAGAAGAGAGCCTAAATATTTTAAAACCATGTGTTCATTTTCAAATGCATAAGGATGATAATTAAAATTTCAAATTAAGGTTCTCACTTATTAGGACAAGTTTCAAATCATGAGAGTTCAATTCAAGTCACGAAAATCCTAACAAGTGATCCAAGCATGGTAAGAACTTACTTTCAAAGCATAGACAAAGCATTAGAGAACTACTAACTAGGGCATTGAAACAATTCATAAGTAAAAACACCTTTTCAAGAAACTCTAACCCCTTATGCAAAATGCAAACAACCTAGATGATATGAGAAACTCTAGACTCAATCCTAACATGTTTTGACAAGATGAATGCAACTACATGAATCTTCGAAAAAATTTTAAATTTTTTTACCAATTTTTCATGAACTAAAGACTCAAGGATGCTAAAGAAAAATAAGATCACAAAACACAAGTCAAATCACACATGTACTCCCCCAAACTTGCTTGACACCGTCCCGGTGGCAAACTCATTCGAAGGAGTATCAAAACATGATAGGGTCAGGTTTTACCCAAATAAAACTACTGCAAGTGCACAGCAAAAGCAGTTGTAGTACAAGAGGTATCGAAATCCCAAGAGAGTAATGCAGACTACACTATCAAATGTAGATTTGGATTAAGCTAAGCAAGATATGATGTATGTAATGCGAATGAATGAATGAAAGTAAGCAAACGATTTTGTAAGATGATCTAAGTTTCAGAAGACTAAAAAGCGCTAAGTCAGGACAGTTCGCAGGTTGAATCCAAGAATGTATAACGCAGGAAATCAGGAATGATTAAGAACCGTTTTAAACATGAATCACTGATGCATAACTAATCAATTCTCATTGCAAAAGTTATCTATGCCTAAATCACAGAGTTTCAAATCTCTTTGTAAACCCTAACAACCTAAGCATGCAGGAATGATCAGATTCAATTGTTTACAAAACTCCTAAGCCAAATCTCTTTGCACTAAGTTGTTTTGCTCATCAAATACTAGTTCAGGTTATGAATAATGCTCTCACATATATTTAACAACCTAAGATTTTCGGATTCCTAGATGATGTGTCTCAGAAATTCGATTTTAAAGCAAGCAGAGATAAAAAACCATAAGGTATTCCTAACAGATAGCGATTCTACAATCTTTTCATCAACCTTTGAAAAACCCTAACTTAACTAGCAGATTACTCAGACATGATTATGGAATCACAAAACATAACTGAATAATATTGCATTAAGAGAAAGAGTAAGAAATAAAGGGGGTTGGAAATCTTCTCAAAAGAGTATAAGATTTGTCTCCCCAAAAAGCTCTGAATAAATCTTTCTCTAAGCTCTCTGAATTCTCAAAAACAAAGATAATCGCCAACAATGGCTGAAAAACCTAATAAATAGAGGCTAAACACGATCTGGGGTCTTTATGTAAATAAAGGATCTTCTGGGCCAATTCTGCAAATCTTCTTCATACTTTTAATAAAACAGCCACGCTCCTTCCTTAATGGGTGACGAGCGTCACCAAAGGTGGTGACGAGCGTCACCATATGTGATACTTTCTGCTTCGAGCTTGGTACTTCGTGGCTTCCACCCATAATGCTCCAAAAGGTTCCAAAATCTCCAATTATGCTCCAGACATGCTATAACCTGCAAAGACTCTTCTAGGACTCTAA